>CM042688.1:282768081-283368081 GCA_023614405.1 Avena insularis | reverse complement strand
TGTAGTCCTCTTGACATACTCGTCCAACTTGGCGAAGTAGAGGTCTTCGTCTTCCTCATCCATGAAGTTGCATGCGTCATATAGGACATCAAGTTTGGGCGTTGAAGCTTGATGGCGTGGAGGAGAGCTTGCTCTTGGTGCCATTTTGGTGGTGGCACGAGTAGTTGAAGGTGCCTTATGATGGTGTCGACGAAGGTCATTAGCGTGCCTTGCCAAAGGTTGATGTAGATGGCGCACTTGGTCATCCACATGATGCTCGCGATGATGCTTCATGACCTTAGCACTCTTCTTGGTGAGGCGTTGTAATGAGCGCAAAGTATCATTAGTCTTGGCCATCATGCTCATGGTTTTGGCGAAGTCGTTGTCCATGCCGCGCTTGAAGTTGTCTGTTGGATGGTGGACCTTGCTGCTCTCGAGGTGGAGGCTCCGTCTTGGTCGACGTGACTTGAGGAGCTTCTCGTTGTCGTTCTTGAAGTTGTCCATGCTTGGGGAGTTATTGTTGTTGTAGAACTCCATATCACCCAAGCATGTGGAGCCATTGTCGGTGTAGTGCTCCATCATGTCATCCATGCTTGTGGAGGCGTAGGCATGGTGGCTCATCGTGGATTCTTCATAGATATCATCCTTGGTTCCGGAGCTCCTAGACATGCTTCACAAGACCAAGTGGTGTATATGGAAGTGGTAGGGGGGTTAGGGATGCAACGTCAAACCTTACTTTACCTTGGAAGATAGTATCGTGCAAGTGGCAACACTTGAGAGCAATCAAAACCAAGCAAAGTGAAGTTCACGCGGAACACCAAAACCAACTAACCACTAAAAAAACACACACAAAGCTTATGGTGGATAGGTATGGAAAGTGGTGTGTCCAAGAACAATCCGAACTCAAGATGTTGTAATGACAAGTAAAGAACCACGATGATCACGAAGCAAAACAAGTCAATCCACGAGAAGGAAATATGTACAAGGAAACACACACAGTGGGATAAATGGGACTTGCGCGACGGAGAAAGTGAGCTAAGAACCAAATGATTACCTAGCGAAGACTATAAGCTCGTGTCGCACAAGTGCAAGGAGAGACGCTAGTTCGATTGCAATAAATTGGTGGGCTATAAGATATGCACAATAAGTACCACCTATTTGATGTTCATCGTGCTTGCGCTTCCTATTCTATGAGGTACTTGTTTCTTTCTTTCTTTTTCTTTTTCTTCTTTTTTCTTTCTTTTCTTTTCTTTTCTTTTTCATTTGCCTCTTCCTTGTGCCAACAACTATACAAGATAACTATATGAGATAGAGCACTCACAACTTTTTCTCGGAATTCTACAAGTATCAAATGTGCATAGCCCAAGCAATCATAGGAGGAACTAGTCTCAATAGGTGTTTGTTGAACGCAAAGATAGTGTAGCTCACAAAAGAAAGCTAGTGGGGAGAAGACGCGGAATTTTTATACCTTTCGTCGACGATCTTCATCCTTTATTGGTGGATTCCACCTTGCTCACGGAATTTGGAAGGAGTAGATAGCATGAACCATGGATATGATGATGTAGATCTCCTTCTCCTCTTCAAAACGAGCTAAATAACACCAAAATCCGAGTTCGTATGCAAAAGTTATGCACAAAACCGTGAAGCAGATTTTTTTTGTCAGCAGGGGGGCGGACAATCCGGGGCGCGCAGGCCGGACAGTTCGGGGCGCGCAGGCCGAACAGTCCGGCCAGGGCGGAGATTCAGGCCAGTTTATGCCGGATACTCCGGTGGGGCGGATACTCCGGTCCGTTTTGATGAGGACATCCCTACAATTACACCTACCCCAATGACTACTGAAGATGCTACAACTATTGCAAGAAAGGATCAGTCCAATGAGATTAGAATTGGACCTATTACAAGAGCTCGTGCTAAGCTACTTGAACAACATGTGAATTTACTCCTAAACGAATCTGGTACTTTGATTGATGAGAACTTTATACTGCCTAAGTCTATGCATTTATGTATGATCAGGTTCGTTTGAGAAACAAGCATGGCGCGAGGAGGAGAAGGGCTACAAGAGAAGCCCAACGTGATGATCGCCCAAGGATGCGCGAGAGAGGAGCGGGAGGAAGGCGCAATACAAGCAAGGGAGATCATCGAAGAGAAGGAACGTTCAATTCGGACAGACAGAAGTCCTGAAATTCAAACGGACGTGGATTCTTCATATGAACTCCAAATCAAGCAAATAAGCACTTGTTGGATAGATAATTCCAATATCTTTCCAATGAGTACTTCCACGCCTAAAAGACCCCGGATAATCCGGCCCCCACACCCCGGATAATCCGGCCCTGCTTTGGAGATCCTGCTAAGGACGTCGGTGCGACGTTCTGTGTCGGGGCGGATATTTGACCGGACTTTTCCCCCGGAAAATCCGGCCACCGGATAATCCGGCCGTCTTAGACCGGATAATCCGGCCCAAAAAGTTCCCATCAGATCCGGACAGATCTGACTGTATCAGACACGTTTTCGTTTCGCGTTTTTTGGACGTTCTGGCGACCATATAAGCCTGGGAACGCCCTCTAGTTTAGATTAGACCACGTTAAAACTATTTTGGAGTTGTTTCTTTCATAGAACCTCTGGAATTACCCTGTGTTCGAATCTACCAACTATAATTGAGTGTGATCTGTTGTTCCATTGGGAATTAGTAGATTGCATACTACCGTTCGTGGTCACGGCTGCGTACGCAAGAGCGTGGTGTTGTGAATATCCTACAAGGTTCGAGAGCTGTTGCATTGGCATCAGGGATCAAGCGGGAGAGTTCATAGCTACATGCTAGTTATCTATCATCCACCATCATCACCGCCATCCGCTTACTGAGAAGATCGGGCCACCCCATATCATCTTGGTATCAGATTTCCAGTGTTGCCTCGGTAAGCATCCACAAATCCATCCATAGATTAGAGAGTGTTTTTTCGTCCTATATAGAAAAAGCCTTACAAAAAGATTTGCCATAGACTAGATTGCATCGTTTTCGAGGTTTAGTTGCTGATTGTATCTTCTCGTAGATCCGATCTGCAGGTTTTTCCTCGTAGGAGTCTAGTTTTTCGTTTGTGTCTAGGTTTAGGGTTTGATCTTGTTTTCCGCCGTGTCAACCATCACCGTGTTCCGCAAGTTTTTCCTTGTTTGTCCGAGTCCACATAGCGTACCTTTGTTTGCATACCATAGACACAGCCTATCTACAGCATCCGTGCCTAGGAACGTACCCACGAGACTAGTTGCTTTGCTCCGACAGGCTGCTCATTAGGATTTGAAGTGCAAATTTTTCGTCCAGGTAGACCGAATTATCCGGCCCCCGACAAACCGGAATATCCGGCCCCTAATTGTTCAGAATTGTTGCATCACGTATTGCATTGTGTCAGATAGTTGAAAACTCAAGAAAAAAAGAGAAAGAAGAAAAAAAGTTGTTAAAAAAAGTGAAAAGAAAAGAGATACAAAAGTAAACAACAAAAGGGAGATATCAAGGTTGATTGGAGGACTAGTTTTATAATAGCACTAGTAGATTGAGCAATCTTGTGCCTGTTCTATTTGAGCTATTACTAGCGTCTCTCTTGTGCATTGCAATATTCCTTTTCATACGTTGCTTTGCCACGTTTATCTCCACTGTGTGTGTTTCTTGGGTATTTGTAGGATCAGCACTAGGACTTGTTTGCGGTGTAGATAGGGTACCATACCTATAGCTCCACCTTACATAACATGTGTGTCCTGCGATCATTCTCTATACCTTTGATATTCACTTCATCACATCAAGTGCATCAGTCTTTGATTTCGTTTGGTAGAGCATCTCTATTCACTTTGGAACAGTAAGATCTCCTTTCTTATTAGTTGTGAGTGACTTGTGAGAGTTTCCACCATACAGATTTTGATTTTTGCACTAACCTACTAATCATGTCTTCTAGTGATGATGTTGTGTTGCAGAAAAAGAAGGATGAGGAGCTCGTCAATTGGCATGAATATGAGGCTTTGAAATCCCACTTGACACGTGTGTTTACTAACACGACAGATGCCATTGACAAGAATCTCCAAGATATGAATATGAGATTGGATCAGCATGTTGGGACGGTTGATACTATCCAAACACAAGTGGCTACGCTCAATGTCAATGTCACCACTTTGCAGCGTTCCATTGAGGGTTTGACAGGCGCCTTACATAGAAGGGAAGATCCTCAACATGATGATGCCTTTGATGCCTTTGATGAGGGTAGCGCTGTTGATGCTGCTCCACATGTTGGCAGGGGACGTGCTATTCCCCCTGTCCATGCACCTGCTCATGGTCGTGGGTTTGTCCCTCTTGGGCGCGGTCAACGTGTGCCCAACAAAGTTGCTGATGATGGTTTGGGCAAGCCAAAATTCTCAATTCCTAAGTTTGATGGTTCCATTGATCCTGAAGACTACCTCACATGGGAGGTGAAGATTGAGAAACTCTGGCGCTTATTTGACTATCCAGAAGATAAGAAGGTCAAGCTTGCAGCATCTGAATTTGATGGTTATGCTTTGCGTTGGTGGGATGCTCTTGTGCAGCATAGAAAGGAGGACAATGAACTTCCTGTGATGGATTGGCGCGAGATGAAGCAAATCATGAAGTCTCGTTTCGTACCAACTAACTACTCGCGATCAGTTTTTGATAAATTAACGCAACTAAAGCAAGGCACCATGACAGTTGATGAGTACTACATGGAGATGGAGATGCTTATGCAGCCTGCTAGAATTCGTGAGTCCATTGAGATGACCATGCAGCGATTCCTAAACAATTTGAAGTTACCGATCAAGAGCATTGTTCGTCATCACAAGTATGAGACCATGAATGAGTTGCTGCATCATGCTAGAGAGGCCGAATCCCAGTTGGCAGAAGAGGCGAAGTCACGTGCTCGTTTTTTGTCCTCCAGCAGATTTTCGGCCAGATCTACACCTCCTACAGTCATGCCACCAGCTGCTGCTCCATTTACACCATCGGCCAAACCAGCAAGTACTCCTTCGTTTGGTTCTAATGCTCGGAAACCCGCTCCTCCTGCTGCTAGCTCGGGTTCCAACATGTCTACGGCACGTACTCGTGATGTGGTGTGCCATACTTATGGAGGTAGAGGTCACTACAAGAAAGATTGTCCAAACAACAAGGTTATGTTTGTTAATGAACAAGGTGAAGTAGAAAGTGGAGATGAAGCTTCTGATGATGATATTGATGACGGCGAGGATGGTGCTGATGCATATGCTGAGCGTGCACCCACTATTGTCGTATCTTCACGTGTACTTAGTGTGCATCCGGTTGAGGAATCCCAGCATTGCAACTTGTTCCAAACAAAAGCTCTAGTTGGACCAAACAAAGCTTGCAAGGTAATTATTGATGGAGGTAGCTGCAGAAACCTTGCAAGTAAGGAACTATGTGCCAAACTGAATTTGACATATTTACCTCATCCCAAGCCATACTACATACAATGGTTGAGCAATAATGGTGAGATGAAGGTAAATCATATGCTACGTGTGAATTTTCAAATAGGGCCATACAAAGATTCTATTGATTTTGATGTGGTTCCTATGACTGTTTGTCACCTACTATTGGGTCGGCCTTGGCTCTATGATCGCCATGTGCAACACAATGGCCGAGCCAACACATATCACTTGGAATTTAAAGGAAAGAAGATTACTATGCAGCCAATGACACCACAAGAAATTGTGAATAATTCTCGCCAGAAGATAGAGGTGAACTTGAAAGAAGATACTACCACTCGGCGAGACTGTGTAACAGCTGTTTCTGATGTAATTGAGACCAAATTGAGTGATATAACGAAAAGTGAGAGAGTGCCTGGGTTATTGATACTAGCCACCAAGGAGGATATGAGAGAGTTTCATGAGGATCCTACAGCCATGCCACTTGTGCTCATGTATAAGGGCGAGGTATTGGTTTCTAACGACATGACCCCTATTTCTCTTGGTCTCTCTTCGGTTTTGCAGGACTTTGGGGATGTGTTTGCAGAAGACGTACCCGTAGGTTTACCTCCATTGCGTGGTATAGAACATCAAGTGGACCTGATTCCTGGCGCCACATTTCCCAACCGTGCACCTTACAGGACTAATCCCGAAGAAACTAAGGAAATTCAGAAGCAAGTACAAGCGTTGCTGGATAAAGGGTACATTCGTGTCTCTCTTAGCCCTTGTGTTGTTCCTGTTATCTTACATGGTGCATGTGTGTTGATTGTAGAGCGATTAATAAGATCACTATTCGATATCGCCATCCTATTCCACGCTTAGAGGATATGCTACATGAATTGAGTGGTCCTGCTGTTTTCTCTAAAATTGACTTGTGTAGTGGTTATCATCAAATTAGGATGAAAGAAGGGGATGAATGGAAAACTGCTTTCAAAACTAAATTCGGTTTGTATGAGTGGTTAGTTATGCCGTTTGGTCTTACTAATGCACCTAGTACTTTCATGCGTTTGATGAATCATGTTTTGAGAGAGTTTATTTGTCGTTTCGTGGTTGTTTACTTTGATGATATACACATATACAGCCACACCGAATATGAACATTGCACTCATATTAGACAAGTTTTGCAAGTGTTACGTGATAATAAACTGTATGCTAATCTTGAGAAGTGTACATTTGCAAAAGATAAGGTCATATTCCTAGGATTTGTTGTTTCTAAGCATGGAGTAGAGGTAGATCAATCTAAAATTGAATCAATTCAGAATTGGCTACTCCAATGAATGTTAGTCAAGTGCGTAGTTTCCACGGTCTTGCTAGTTTCTATAGGTGCTTTGTGAAAGATTTTAGCACCATTGCTGCACCTTTGAATGATTTGACAAAGAAAGGTGTTCCTTTTGTATGGGGCGCGGCCCAAGACATTGCATTTGATACATTAAAACGTTTGCTTACTTCTGCACCATTACTTGCATTACCTAATTTTTCGAAGCAATTTGAAGTTGAATGTGATGCTAGTTGTATAGGCATAGGTGGTGTTTTGATGCAAGAGGGTCGGCCTATAGCTTATTTTTCTGAGAAATTGACTGGTGCTCGTTTGAATTATTCTATCTATGATAAAGAATTGTATGCACTTGTTAGAGTACTTGAGGTTTGGCAACATTAATTGTGGCCAAAGGAATTCATCATACATTCTGATCATGAAGCATTGAAATACTTGAAAACTCAATCAAACTTGCATAGAAGATTAGCTAAATGGGTTGAGTTCATTGAGTCTTTTCCTTACATCATTAATTATAAGAAGGGAAAAGAGAATGTTGTTGCTGATGCTCTATCTAGGAAGAACATGCTATTAACCAATCTTGATGTTAAAATTCCTGGATTAGAAGCTATTTGTGCACTTTATGCAACTGACCATGATTTTGCTGAACCATATCGTTTGTGTGCACTTAGAAACGCATGGGATAAGTATCATATACATGATGGATATTTGTTTCGAGCTAACAAACTATGTATTCCAGAATCGTCGTTGCGTTTGTTCTTAGTGCAAGAATCACATGCTGGTGGTTTGATGGGTCACTTTGGGCGTGAGAAGACGTTGCTCATGCTCGCTGATCACTTTTATTGGCCCAAGATGAGGCGTGATGTGTACAGATTTGTGAGCCGATGTATTACATGCCACAAGTCGAAATCTAAGCTGAAGCCTCACGGTTTGTATACACCTCTCTCTGCATCTACTACTCCATGGGAAGACATTAGTATGGATTTTGTGCTAGGTCTACCTAAAACTCAGAGAGGTCATGATTCTATATTTGTGGTAGTGGATAGGTTCTCTAAGATGGCTCATTTTATTGCCTGCCACAAAAGCGACGATGCGTCGCATGTTGCTAACCTGTTTTTCAGGGACATCGTGAGATTACATGGAGTACCAAAAACGATTGTTTCTGACCGTGATGTGAAGTTCATGAGCTACTTTTGGAAGACCCTATGGGGGAAGCTAGGAACAAAGCTGCTGTTTAGTACTACATGTCACCCCCAAACAGATGGTCAAACGGAGGTGGTGAATCGAACATTGTCACAGCTGCTAAGGACCATGATTAAAAAGAATCCGCGGGAGTGGGAAGAGTGTTTGCCACATGTTGACTTTGCTTACAACAGGGCGGTGCATTCAACTACTCAGCTTTGACCTTTTGAGTTGGTGTATGGTTTCAAGCCATTGATGCCACTTGATATGTTGCCTCTGCCATTACATGAGAGAGTTGATATGGAGGCATCAAAACGTGCTGATAGTGTGAAGAAAATACATGAGAAGACTCGAGAGGCTATTGAGAAGAAAGGCAAGAACATTGCTGCTGCAAGGAATCAAGCAAGGAAAGAAGTGTTGTTCGAGCCTGGAGATATGGTTTGGGTGCATCTACGCAAGGATAGGTTCCCACTACTTCGAAAGTCAAAATTGAAGCCACGTGGTGCTGGTCCTTACAAGGTGTTAGCCAAGATTAATGATAACGCCTACTCTGTTAATATACCTATTGAGGAGTTTGGTGGAGTTAGCAACAGCTTCAACGTTGCTGATTTGTCACCATAGGCTGGAGAAGACCTGGAGCGTCGAGGTCGACGCCTTTTGAAGGGGGGAGATGATGAGGACATCCCTACAATTACACCTACCCCAATGACTACTAAAGATGCTACAACTATTGCAAGAAAGGATCAGTCCAATGAGATTAGAATTGGACCTATTACAAGAGCTCGTGCTAAGCTACTTGAACAACAGGTGAATTTACTCCTAAACGAATCTGGTACTTTGATTGATGAGAACTTTATACTGCCTAAGTCTATGCATTTATGTATGATCAGGTTCGTTGGAGAAACAAGTATGGCGCGAGGAGGAGAAGGGCTACAAGAGAATCCCAACATGATGATCGCCCAAGGATGCGCGAGGGAGGAGCGGGAGGAAGGCGCAATACAAGCAAGGGAGATCATCGAAGAGAAGGAACGTTCAATTCGGACAAACAGAAGTCCTGAAATTCAAACAGACGTGGATTCTTCATACGAACTCCAAATCAAGCAAATAAGAACTTGTTGGATAGATAATTCCAATATCTTTCCAATGAGTACTTCCGCCTAAAAGACCCCGGATAATCCAGCCCCCACACCCCAGATAATCCGGCCCTGCTTTGGAGATCCTGCTAAGGACGTCGGCGCGACGTTCTGTGTCGGGGCGGATATTTGACCGGACTTTTCCCCCAGAAAATCCGGCCACCGGATAATCCGGCCCTCTTAGACCGGATAATCCGGCCCAAAAAGTTCCCATCAGATCCGGACGGATCTGACTGGATTAGACACATTTTCGTTTCGCGTTTTTCGGACATTCTGGCGGCCATATAAGCCTAGGAACGCCCTCTAGTTTAGGTTAGACCACGTTAAAACTATTTTGGAGTTGTTTCTTTCATAGAACCTCTGGAATTACCCTGTGTTCGAATCTACCAACTATAATTGAGTGTGATCTGTTGTTCCATTGGGAATTAGTAGATTACATACTACCGTTCATGGTCACGGCTGCGTGCGCAAGAGCGTGGTGTTGTGAATATCCTACAAGGTTCGAGAGCTGTTGCATTGGCATCAGGGATCGAGCGGGAGAGTTCATAGCTACAGGCTAGTTATCTATCATCCACCATCATCACCGCCATCCGCTTACTGAGAAGATCGGGCCACCCCATATCACGTTTTGGCCAGACAGTCCGGTCCGGTGGTACCAGAACTTCCAGAACACGAACAGGACGAGTTTTGGCGGAAAAACTCGAACCAAAACCTCAAATTGATGTGGGAAATCAAGGAATTAGGCTATGGAAATGCAGGGGAAGGTAGATCAACAAGTTTAGCAAGTAATCCACGGATCAAAACCTACCAAAACGCACTCAATTCACAGATCGATCCAAACCATGAAATTGGGGCTATTTTTTGGGGATTTTTGAATTTATGGGGGAAAAGACCAAATCGAGGAGAAATCCGTGGCAACCAAAAGTTGCTGATACCAGATGTTATGGGTTGACACAAGATCCACTCGATTTTGTGGTTTTTCAAGAAAAAAATTGGTGGGGAAGAACGAGGGTGAAATCCGTGGCAACTTGGGCTCTGATGCCAGATGTTATGGGGTAACCCCGTGGGTGGCTCGATCTTCACAGATCTCGTGGTCAAATCGATGGGAAAGCGAGGGGAAAGGGTGAAGGTAGCGGAAGCGGACGCACACCTCGCGAAGAACACGATGAACACACGTAAAACACACACGATACAAGGCCGATTGCTCTCACCGGTGGCCACCGGTCCGATAGAATCCTCACAAGGAAAGATCGGTCAACGTGCTCCCTCGATCCCACGCGGAGAGGGAAGAACACTTTGGAGAGGGTCTTGACGTCTTGGCAAAGGGACACCGATGCCAAGGCCTTGTACAACGAGGGAGGCGCGATGCAAACTCCAACGAGGTGGTGACGATAGTTGATCCCCTTTGGTAGAAGGGGATGAGGAAAAACTAGAGATTCCAGAAGGGGGTTTTCTTTAGTCTATCATCTATGCCTAAGGGATACAATGAGGGGTGGGGGCTCTATTTATAGGTCAGCCACAAGTTCAGGGGTAGTTTGGGCATAAAACTAGGGTTTGGTGCGAAATAGAGGGGTACATGGGCCAAGGGCCCATATGTTATTCATGAGCCCATCACTTGGCAGACAGTCCGGTCGGAGTGACCGGACAGTCAGGGGTGGCCGGACATCCGGGTCGGAGTGACCGACGATCAGTGGCCGAACACTCGGGTAGTATCTGGTAGTGTCGGCCTTCTGAATGTCCATGCCTGGTTGGGGTTGGGGCAGGCCGGACACTCCGACCGAAGTTCTTGGGACACTCCGGCTGGTTCCGTGGACACTTGGCTCGATCGGCTCGGACAGGTGCATCTTCAGGGCTTGTGGGTCGACGCGGCGGGGGTTTGTACCTGATGATGCACAGAGTAGTGGTATGAAGTAGCAAGCCATCCAGGTGTACGTCAAAGTCACATGATGAGAGGAGCGAATTCACCTTATCTTGAAGGAGCTTGGCTCGGGCACGGGTCATCGGTCCACTTGGGGGACTCGGTGGTGTAGATGTTGGAGAGTCCGTACGACGGGCCGCATCACTATTGTTATGGGATCGTCACTTAATTCTGTAGATATAAAATGGAAGTTGGACAGTTCTGCCACATATGCGGAGTTTAGATCTTGGAGGTCTGACATGGATGATGGTTTTGCCAAATCTCGTTCGATCGATTCCAAGTTTGGTGGTCGCACTGAATTTGTTCTTGCACACCGGCGTGTGGATGAGACTATGGCTAGTTGGTGGAAGGAAGAGAGGACCTCAAAGGGCATAGCAACACCTAGTTGGGTAGATTTGAAGCAATTTCTGCGCACTAGATTTTAGGAGAAGTCCAAGGAGCTGGACAAGGTGGTTAGTTCTGAGGATGTTGTACCATTGAGTGGGCTGAATTTGCAACTCAAGAGAGTACAAGACGATGCTTGCATGACAGTTGACAAGGGCCAGCGTTGGAATTTATTTCAGCAGCAGTGTATGATCAAAGGCAAAGCATGCAAGTTGATTGTTGATGGAGGAAGCTGTACTAATGGCATTAGCAAGGCAATGGTGGCAGCGTTGGGGTTGTCCACATGGCGTATTCCTGAACCTAAGCATCTACAGTGGTTCAATAGCTGCGGTATGGTGAAGGTAACTCATAAGGTGCATGTGCCATTTACAGTTGGTGATTATGTTGATGGGATTGAGTGCGATGTGTTGCCATTGGAGGTATGTGGGTTATTACTTGGTCATCCATGGCAGTATGATCACAATGTTACACATGCTGGAAGATCAAATACATATTCTTTTGTGCATGGTGGCAAACAACAGACTTTGAAGCCTATGCAGGATGATCACATAAAGTCTGGTGTAGAGCTGGTGGTACATAAGGAGAAGGTGCGCAAGGCTAAGCCAAAATCTGGGCTAGCTAAGGTGCAGGATGGAGAGCATGATGCACACTGCGATAATGTTGATATTGCTTCAGCTATGCCTATAGATGACAAGCCAGTGGAACTTGTTAGTGACAAGCCAGTTGAAGTGCATCCTCTTATTGCTGAGAGGAAGGATGTTGCATCATGTGTTCATAAGGTTGTTTGTGTTGACACAGGTGTTCAGACAGATGATAGTTGTGCTCCTAATGTTCTAGTGCATGTGGTGCAGCGGGGTAACAAGAGCAGTTTTGTTAGCACACCCGTGAGGCGTTTTGTTGGGACAGTTGTGCGGATGCATAGAGGCAAGGATGGACATGTTCGTCAGTTGTGTGGTCCAGGCATTACTCATCTTATGCCAGGTCGTGCAAAGAAGGTCCATGGTCAGCAACCACGGGTTCCAACAAGAGTTGAGAAGAAGAAGACGGTGGCACCTAGATCCAAGCTCGTATGGAGACGCAAAGAGGTGCAGGCGCCGAGGGCTGTATCAAGTCGAGCAGGCCAAGAGGTAGGATGTTGTAAGGAAGGCAAGCAAGACTTGAAGATGGCGAAGACGCGTGAAGCTATTGTTCATATCACGCCGCCTTTTCGACCCGACCCGCAAGCGTTGGGAACAACGCTTCTTGAAGGGGGGATGATGATATGGGCATGAAGGAGGAGGTGAAGCCTAATTTTAGGACTCCACCAAGCTAGGTGATGCGGGCGCATCCCATTGATGATTGGCACGCCAGGACGACCTACGATATGTAATGATAAGTCTAAGGTTGTGTCAAATATTGTTTCTATGTTATTGAGTCCGAGTCCAGGTTAGGTTCGAGTCCGTTGTGTGTTCGGTTTGGGTCTATCCAACCGACTAGTTGTAGGCTCCTATATAAAGGAGCCAGCCGCCTAGGGTTTAGGGGAGTTCAGTTGTTTAGTCTACAAACTATATTGTGCTCCACCGTGTATCATCCTTCTGGGGACGGCGATACCGTTTATCAGATTATTGCTATAGAGGTTCTTGTGTTCATCAAGGATTGTCGTGCTCAGGTTTGA
This sequence comes from Avena insularis, assembly GCA_023614405.1. NCBI lineage: Eukaryota > Viridiplantae > Streptophyta > Magnoliopsida > Poales > Poaceae > Avena > Avena insularis. The sequence goes on along the minus strand of CM042688.1, from coordinate 283,355,095 downwards.
GGCGTGGTGATTTTCATCACGTTACTTGCCAGATTGATTCCTCTTCTTCAGGTTGCATTCATCGCGCGATTGGGAGATTACCTACCTGGTGGACTCGCTATGAAAGATCAGGACAATAATCAAGGATCGTTGGCTTGATCCCTATCACAGAGGATCTGTGGCCTTTTTTGCTGCTACCGCTCTGGTGACCGCAGGCATGGTCAGAGCACTTTCAGGTTTCGATTCCTGGTCATCTTCTTCTATCATGTTCCCGATGAAACTAGCACTTAACGGGAAGTGGTAGCTTTCTCGGCGCACTCCTCCCTCTCCATTTCCTGCTCAATCTCCCTCATAGCAGCATCGTATTCCTCTGAGTTAGCGTTTGAGCTGCCACCATCTACGTTGATGTCGGCGTATAATGCATCAAGCACTAAGTCGGAGTTGGCTTTAGTGTTATCGAAGGTGGAGGAGGATGGTGGAGGGCCGTTGTTGCTGCTTCCTCCGGCTTCAGGACAAGGCATGGCCTAGGTGTTCTCCTCGGCGTCCGCATAGTCGTTGACGATAGTGACCATCTCACCAAAGGTGAGCGGGCCGGCGGCCTGCCGCCTTCTGAGTGTATGCCGGAGGAGCGTTCCGGGCGTGAGACCTTCCAAAAAGTGGTAGACAAGTTCGTCAACACGGTCATTTTCTAGGGTTTCCCTTACCCTCATCCATTCGGCGAGGTATTCACGGGGAGATTCTCCTTCCCTCGGCGCTTAGGGAAACCAAGTGGATATGCAGGGTCCTTCCACCGTTATATCATGCACAGGGGCGGTTTGGGTGGGCCTTGAATTTTCCTGACCTAAGCTATCATACTCCAGAGAGAGGTATGGCCCAGATTCTTCCGCGAATGTATCCTACCCGTAGGCGGTCCGTGTGGGCCTTGACGAGTTTCCGACTTTTTGGAGCTAAGACATGAGTCAGTTTCTCCGATGAAGATGTGGATGTCTCCGAACAGGACGACAGAGCAGCGGGTAGGGTTTGTCTTTGCCGGGACCAAGAATTCATCGGGAGGGACAATCGGGACGTTGCCGGAGAAGAGGACGCGCCCAATGGCTACGGTGTCGCCGATTCCAGCGAAGTGCTTGGACCTCGCCCGGTGTAGAGCTCGAAGCACCTCTTGCTCCACGCTGGGTGCCAACTGTTTTGGTATTGCTAACGAGTACGCCGTCAAGGGGTCCTCATAGAGCGTGTTTAGAGACATGGGGAAGGCGTAGAGTTGGCGGGTACGAGGTAACATACCTTACCCAGGTTCAAGTCCCACAACGGTGGCAAAACTCTACTCCTGCTATAAATCAATATAATGGCAGTACACCGGGTTATACAGATCAGTTCGCTCTGTGAGGGTGTTATGGATCATGCCCTAAAGGATCCTATAGGTCTGGTTTATAAAGGCACTAGAACCTAGGGTTATAGGGAAAGGATCTTGCCGGACAAGTTATAGAGTCCTACACTAACACTAACTAGTCTTTGTGTCTTGTACTTCAAGGCTCCGAGTATGTCTGTGACTCCTACGTAGCCTTCCTATATCCGGCATGGAACTCCCTTCTTGATCCGTCTAACTGGGCCACCCAGCAGGCCATGGGCCATGCTACCAACTGTGGGCCACCCGGTTAGCTAGATTACAGACATGCTATGGTGATACCCATTTAGCATATCCCCAACAGTAGCCCCCGAGGGACTTTGAGATCTTGCGCCGTCTTGACTTTCAATCTTGAATGCTCTATTTAGGTGATGTCGGCAATTCGTCAAGCAATATCTCAAAGGTCTCCCAAAGAATCCTGCAGTCCTGTCCATCTTCGTAATGTAGTTGGAGATTCTGTAAGTCTTCATTTCCAGAGTCCCTGGTTGCACCTCCTTTGTGAAGGAGGGGCTGTTTGGGCCCCAAATGGGCTGGATGAAGTGCGTGGACGACTTCTGGACGTTGTGGGTCCTGATGGACGTGGTGGGCAGTCCCCGTCTTGCGCCTCCCATCGTGCTGGCCGAGAAAGTAAATAACTGATAGTCCGCGGCAACCCTAGAGGGGGACAAGGTGGACGCCCTCACTGCCCGTGTTGAGCGACTCAACTCCTCAAGTCTGACGAGACCTCTTGTCGCCATGGAGTTCATCCACCTCAGGATCGCTCCGCTGTAGAAGCATAGCAAGGACCCGTGGGACTTCTCCATGGGAGACCGCTTGGCCCTAGGGGACGGTGTTACTGATGATTCCATCATCGCGGGCTTCATCCATGAGCTTCTACACACCCCTGCCGCCTCCGATCTTCCCGAGGGGGTCCTGCCCCTTCAACTCGATCCCCACGGAGCAGAGATTCGGGCCGCTCGATTCGACGAGTGGGGGATTGTCCTTCTCGGTCACACGGGTGAGCGCCCAAATCCTCTGGACGTGGCTTCCTTCACATACGCCTCGTCCGAGGGCTCTCCCGAGACCTCGACGGGGAAGGCCATAGGAGTAGGAGTCCCTTCTTCTGGGGTCTACCCTCAGGAGGCGTCTTAACAGAAGAGGGGCCATGAGGAGAGCCTTCCTCCAGATGGTGTCACGTCGGGTAGCGTCAATCCCCGTTCCGTCGGGGCCTTCGTCCCCCTTGGTGCAAAACATGGTCGTTGGGGCATGCAGTCCTCGACCGGGGGTAGCAACAGGTATCTTCCGGTAGTTCCTAGATCTTTCTCGTTCCTTTTGGCCTCAGCTAACTCGGAGGATTCTTTGCAGCGAAGGACACCCACGAAAGCAGCCGTGGGTAAAGAGGACCTCCTCCCGGAAGATCCGGCCGGTGGTACGCCCCCTAGACTTGTTGAGTGAGGTCTAGACCGTGCCAGCGGTGCCTGAAGAGGAGTCGGTCGTCTCCCCTCCGCAGGAGACTCATGCCCCTGTCATCACGGGGTCGTCGGCCGCGGTGGCGGTCGAGATAGGCGAGGAGCATCCCCCGCCCCCCTCTTGAGGCCGCTCCCCTGACCGTGGACAAGGCTGTGGACGTCCAGGGGTCAGCTGACGTGGCTGCGGAGCAAGGGTCGCTAGAGGGAGAGGCTTCCAAAGGCCGCACATCCCCTAGGCCAGCCCCCTTGACTCCTACGCGCCCACCGGGTGGTCCAAGGAAGCTCCTTCCGGCGCACAGCCCAACGAGTCCCGAGACCTAATCGTGGTCGAGCCGGGATACTCCCCCCGCACCGATCTCCTAGGGAAGCTCGTTTCCGGTCTCCGCGTCGAGCTGGACCAGTTCCTGGTAGAAGCGGTCCGCGAGGACCGTCGGCTGACCCAGGAATGGGAGCATCTTACAGAGGCTCGGAAAGCGGTGGATTCTGAGAGGGAGCACGCCCGTGTGGATGCGAAAGGCATACTGTGGGATGCATAATCCCGAGTGATGAAAGTCCTAACCGATGCCAAGGACCAGGCCTCATGAATTGGGGACGCCTTGTGGGCCCGAGAGAAAGATATTTCTGCCTAGGAGGCGGCGGTGGCTCAGCGCCAGAAGGAGCTCGGGGCTCACTCTCTAGAGACCAACGCCAAGCTTTCAGAAGCCCAGGGGGCCTTGCTCGAGAGTGAGAGGAGAGCTCCAAGCTTCGAGGCACCCTTGTAGATGGGGAGAAGCTCCGGAGGGGTTCGCTTCAGGAGGCCGAGGAGCTCCTGGGAGAAATCAAGGTCCTGAAAGAGTCCCTTTGATGCAGCCCATCCTACGGATGCTCCTACATCTACACCACCAAGTCCCCCAAGTATACCCATGACTCTTGCCCGAGCCAAACTCCTACAAGCTAAGGTGAACTCGCTCCTCTCCTCATGCCAATTTGATACATCCTTGGATGGTGTGCTACTTCATGCAACTACTCTGTGCATCATCAGGTACGAAGCCCCAACACATCACCAAGCACCCAAGGATGGAGAACAAGGAGCAGATCGTGAAGCAGAGACCGCTGGAGCTGCTCAGACCGGAGTCTCCGGTTTATGCACACCGGAATCAAGCTCGAGGACAATCTGTGTGCCCCTCCAGAGGCTGGACCGGAGACCGACCGGAATCTCCGGCCCAGACCGGAGTCTCCGGTCCACCACACCGGAATCTCCGGACCGACCGTTGCTAGGCATGTAAAAGGCCTTTGGGCCTTCGGACCATGTACCATCTAGTCCGTCCAGAACTTGTCTTTTATTCCTAAAGTACCCCTGTTTAAGTGGCTGGCGTATATATAGTCCCCCACCTCCATTGTAAACCCTAGGCATGATATTTGGAATTAGTGGAAACCCCTTATGGATCTATCTAGTTCTTGCCTCATGCTCCTTTGACAAAGGAGCACCAAATATCCCAAACCTCGTTGGAGTTTGCATCGTGCCTCCGCATTGTACAAGGCCTAGGCATCGGAGTCCCTTTGCCTAGACGTCAAGATCTCACCGAGTCTCCCTCCTCGCTATGCCAGTTCAAGAGAGAGAGTCCTCCGCCTGATGCCGATCCTAGGGATTGCGCCGGACCGGTCACCGCCGACGTGAGCTATTGGTGTGTATTGTGGTTTTGCGTGTGTGTGTGTGTTCATCGCGTTCTTCGTGCGTGAGTTCAACGTGTTCATCCTCTCCTCCTCCCCCCCGCACTCCATCCTCGAGTTGAACGAGATTCGTGAAAGATCGGGCCACCCTAGAGGTTTACCCTCAACATATTGGTATCAAGAGCTTCGTCGCTCACGAATTCCCCCACAAAATTTTCTTCTATCCACGAAAAAATCGAAAATCCCCCAAAAATAGCACATATTTGCCTTTGGATCGATCTCTTGATTTGGAGTGTTATTTGTGGTTTTGATCCGACCAAACCTTGCCTTAGGAGTTGGTCCAGCTTTATCCTGCGTTTTCCCAGCCCAATTTGGCCAATTTTTTGCGGATTTGAGGACCCAAAGGCATGGATTTCCGCTCAAGAACACGAGCAGTTCGCGATCTGACTCCAGGCTAGAGTCTCTGGCCACCACACCGGAGTCTCCGGCCTGGATTGGAGTTTCCGGCCTAAATCCCCAGAGTCTCCGGCCCTGCGCCTGATTTTGACAGTTTTGCCTCTAATCTTGCATTGGCTAATTTCCTCTTGTTTGTTTGTGCCCATGTGTGTGTCGTCAACTAATAACAAGCTTCCGCATCGACAACTCCTGCGCTCATCGACACCACGACCCATGAACATCATCCCGCACCACCGACGTCAAGTTCATCATCACCAACGAAGGTATAACTTGCGTCACCTTGTTAACCCTTATCTTCCTGTTGAGAGCAAACCTCTAGGGTGGCCCGATATTTCACGATTCCCTTTCAAATCGAGGATGGAGTGCGGGGAGAGGAGGGGAGGATGAACACGATGAACGCATGCACGAAGAACACGAAGAACAGAAACACACAAAACCACGAACACACCAATAGCTCACGTCGGCGGTGACCGGTCCGGCGCAATCCCTAGGATCGGCATCAGGCGGAGGACTCTCTCTCTTGAACTGGCATAGCGAGGAGGGAGACTCGGTGAGATCTTGACGTCTAGGCAAAGGGACTCCGATGCCTAGGCCTTGTACAATGCGGAGGCATGATGCAAACTCCAACGAGGTTTGGGATATTTGGTGCTCCTTTGTCAAAGGAGCATGAGGCAAGAATTAGATAGATCCACAAAGGGGTTTCCACTAATTCCAATATCATGCCTAGGGTTTACAATGGAGGTGGAGGACTATATATAGGCCAGCCACTTAAATAGAGGTACTTTAGGAATAAAAGACAAGTTCTGGACGGACTAAGGGGTACATGGGCCGCACGCCCAAAGGCCTTTTCATGCCTGGCGACGGTTTGACCGAGACTCAGGCCGGAGAATCTGGTGTAGCCTCCAGACTAGCCTCCGGAGGGGCCTTCAGATTGTCCCAGGGCCCGATCCAGGGGGTCAGACCGGAGGGAGGGCCAGAGTCTCCGGTGTCTTCAGGCCAGAGACTTTGGCAGGCCGGAGACTCCGATGTGCGCAGACCGGAGACTCCGGCCTGAGCAGCTCCATCGGCTCCTGCTTCACGCTCTGCTCCTTGTTCTCCATACTTGGCTGCTTGGTGACGTGCCAAAGCTTCGTACCTGATGATGCATAGGGTAGTTGCATGAAGTAGCATGCCATCCAAGGAGGTATCAAATTGGCACGAGGAGAGGAGCGAGTTCACCTTAGCTTGTAGGAGTTTGGCTTGGGCACAAGTCATGGGTCCACTTGGGGGACTTGTTGGTGTAGATGTAGGAGCGTCCGTAGGATGGGCCGCATCAGCTCTCCCCCCTTGGGAAAGAGTCGTCCTCGACTCTTCATGGTTATCATCTTGAACATCTCCATGGTAGGGTGAGAGGTCCTTGACATTGAATGTATAGCTTGCAAGGTAATTGGAGGTTGGTATGTCGATGATGTAGGCGTTGTTGTTGATTCTCTTGAGGACCTTGAAGGGACCATCTCCTCTTGGCTTGATCTTGGAGTCACGTTCCTTGGGGAAACGGTCTTTGCTTAGGTGTATCCACACAAGGTCACCTTCTTCAAAGATCATCTCCTTCTTGTCCTTGTTTAATCTTGAAGCTTAGTGAAGGACTTGTTATTCGATAGTAGCTCTTGTTTCTTCATGAAGCTTCTTCATAGCTTGTGCGCGTTTCTCGACGTCCATGTTCGTTCGCTCATGGAGAGGTAGTGGTAGGATGTCGAGTGCGGTGAGGGCTCGAAACCATAGACGATCATGAATGGAATCATCTTGGTTGTTGAGTGCTTGGCTCGATTGTAGGCGAACTCGGTATGTGGAATGCATTCCTCCCAATCCTTTAGGTTTTTCTTGATCAACACACGAAGGAGAGTTCCGAGGCTTCGGTTGACTACTTTGGTTTGGCCATCAGTTTGAGGATGCGATGCGGATGAAAAGAGGAGCTTGACGCCGAGCTTGACCATGAGGGTCTTCCATAAGTAGCTCATGAATTTGACGTCGCGGTCGGAGAAGATTGTCCTTGGCACACCGTGAAGACGGACGATTTCCCTGAAAAACAGGTTTGCAACAAGTGAAGCATCGTCGGTCTTATGGCACGGTATGAAGTGTGCCATTTTGGAAAGGTGATCCACAACAACAAATATAGAATCATGACCATGCTTAGATCTAGGTAATCCTAACACGAAATCCATGCTAATGTCGGACCAAGGTGTATGAGGAATAGGCAATGGCATATAAAGACCATAGGGATTAGCTTGCGACTTAGCTTGAACACATGTCGTGCATCATTGAACGTAGTGCTCCATGTTGCGTTTCATCTTGGGCCAAAAGTAGTGAGTGGAGAGCATGTCCAATGTCTTGTTATGGCCAAAGTGACCCATGAGGCCTCCACCATGAGATTCTTGGAGAAGCAAAAGTTGAAGCGACGACTTCGGAATGGATAGCTTGTTTTGTTTAAATAGAAAGCCCTCATGTAAATAGACATCATCAACTCCTTTGTCATTGGAGCACTTTGCGAAAATTGGTGCAAAGAACGGATCAGAAGCATATAAAGATTTTATTTCCTCAAGACCCAACACGTTGATTTCAAGTCTCGTAAGAAGGCTTGTATGTTTGCGAGACAATACGTCTGCAACTACATTATCTTTTCCCTTCTTATACTTGACAATGTACGGAAAAGACTCCATGAACTCAACCCACTTAGCGTGTCTCTTACTCAAGTTGGCTTGGCCTTTGAGATATTTCAACGACTCGTGGTCAGAATGTATGATAAATTCCTTGGCTAAAGGTAGTGTTGCCAAACTTGAAGGACACGAACTAAGGCAAACAGCTCTTTGTCATAAATCGGATAGTTAAGGCGAGCACCATCAAGTTTCTCGCTATGGTAGGCTATAGGACGTCCGTTTTGCATAAGGACTCCTCCAATGTCAATACCACTAGCATCACACTCTATCTCAAAAGTTTTTGTGAAATCCGGTAAAGCAAGAAGAGGTGCTTCGGTGAGCCTCTTTTTAAGTTCGTCAAAAGCTTTTTGTTGTGCTTTGCCCCACATGAAGGTGACATTCTTTTTGGTCAATTCATTAAGGGGGCAAGCAATGGTTGAAAAGTCTTTCACAAAGCGACAATAGAAACCAGACAACCCATGAAAACTTCAGAGTTCACTCACATTTGTTGGGATGGGCCAATCTCGTATGTCCTTTACCTTGGAAACATCAACTTCAATTCCCTTCGAAGAAACGGCAAATCCATGAAAAATCAACTTCTCTTTAGCAAAAGTGCACTTGGGAAGATTAGCATAAACTTTTCATGTCGAAGGATTGGCAGAACTTCCTTGACATGTGTTATATGGTCCTCAAGTGATTTGCTATAAACAAGAATATCATCGAAATAGACAACAACACTTTTTCCAATGAGAGAACGCAAAATATGATTCATGAGGCGCATGAAGGTGGATGGGGCATTAGATAAACCAAAGGGCATAACCAACCATTCATAGAGACCAACTTTGGTCTTGAAGGCAGTTTTCCACTCATCACCTTCAGCCATGCGTATTTGATGGTAACCACTACGAAGATCAATTTTCGAAAAAATAGTGGCTCCACACAACTCATCAAGCATGTCATCGAGACGTGGTATGGGATGTCGATAACGAACGATGATTGCATTGATTGGACGGCAGTCCATGCATAACCGTAACGTATCATCGGTCTTTTGGAACAAGAATCACGGGTACGGCACTTGGACTAGTGCTAACTTGGATCAAACCTTTGGAGACGAGTTGGTTGATTTGACGTTCGATGTCCTTCGTCTCCTCCGGGTTCATGCGGTTGGCGGCGCGGTTGGGAAGTGGTGCGCCGGGCATGAGGTCAATGCGATGTTCGATGCCACGAAGAGGAGGTAGTCCATGTGGGAGCTCTTCGGGGAACACATCCTTGAATTCCTGCAAAACACTCATCAAAGATGGAGGAACATTGGTTAATTCATTAGTTCCTTGCGCTAGTCCCTTGCAAAGGAGGACATAGTGCAAGATGGATGGGTTGTTCCGAACATCTCTCATCTCACTTTTGGTGGCAAGGAGAACACTTTTTGTTTTTCCACTCGAATTTGGCTTGTGGCTCTCACTCACTATGAGGTGGTTCTCTCTCTCCCCGCTCTTCTCACAAGTAGGTGTTGTGCTTTGCACCCTTGCTAAAGCCTTTGCATTGTCCGCAATTATTTGGCTAGGAGTCATCGATTGCAAAACACATGTTTTGTTGAGCCATTTGAAGGTGTATACATTGGTGCGACCATCATGTTGAGCAGCCTTGTCAAATTGCCACGGTCGACCAAGAAGCATGTGGCAAACTGTCATAGGAACCACATCAACTTCCATCGTATCTTTGTAAGGACCAATGGCGAAGGAGACCGATACAGTATGCTTGATTTTCATGGACCCTTGGTCACTTAGCCATTGCATATGGTAGGGGTGCTTGTGTGGATGGAGGGTGAGGTTGAGCTTCTCACACAACTCGGTGCTAGCAAGGTTGTGGCAACTCCCTCCGTCAATGATCACCTTGATAGATTTGCCATTGATGTCGGCTCGTGTTTGGAAGATATTGGAGCGTTGGTCTTCATGCTCTTGTGCTTGTGTGGTCAAGATCCTTGTGACGACAAGTGATGGACTTGCGTCATGTTCACACATGAGGAGTTCTTGATCATCTTCTACTCGTTGCTTTGCTATTGCTTCCTTGACACGGGCATCAAAGTCATCTTCACTCAAGTACTCTTCATCACCATTGTCATGGATGAACAAGACTTTCTTGTTTCCACATTCGGCCGACTTGTGTCCTTTACCTCCACACTTGTAGCATTCACTGTTGAAAGGTGTATCACTCTTTGCTTGCTTGCCACTTGGGGGCAGTTTTCCTTGAGGAAGTGTGGGCTTGAAGGACGGCTTGGAGGTACTTGATGAGCTTCCATTGAAAGTTGTTGGTGTAGCGGTTGAAGCTTGCTTGTAGGTGAAGTACGTCTTGGGCTTGTTGTACTTGATGTCCTCTTGCACTTGACATTCAGCCTTTGTTGCTATGTGCACAAGCTCAACCATGGTGTTGTATGTTTGGAACTTCGACGATCTGATTGGGTGATTCAAGCCAATAAGGAAACGTGCCATTGTTTGCTCCATGCGTTCATCAATGTTGGCGTGAATCAAGTTGAGTTCCATTTCCTTGAAGTACTCTTCCACGGTCTTTGTCCCTTGACGAAGCGCTTGAAGGTTGTTGAAGAGGTCATGCGTGTAGTGCGCGGGGATGGACCGGGATCTCATGTGAGCCTTCATGTCATGCCAAGTTGTGATTGGCGGTTCTTGTCTTGCATCACGAGCAACTTGAACTTGTTCGGCGTAATCATCAAACTCAAGCGAAGCCATGGCGACCATCTTCTCATTGCTATAATTGTGCATGCGGAAGATCTTGTCGACTTTTAGTGCCCATGAGAGGTATTCTTCGGGGTCAGAGCTTGCCAAAAGTTTCTTCATCGTTTCGGTCATTGCGATGAGCTTGGTGACCTTGTTGATGATCTTGTAGTTGGGGAGGTGGAACTTGGTTCTCGCGTCCTTGTTTCGGATCTTGCTCTTGATATTGTTATTGAGGAGCTTGCTCTTGCTCTTGGCGCGGTTGTTGACGTGGTTGAGGCGCTTGGGCCTCATGGTGGCGAGGGTGTGGAGCCTCTTGACGTGGTTGATGTCGAAGGGGAGGCTCGTTCCTCAGTTGGTGATGTTCGTTAGGCACATGGGCCTCATGACGAAGAACATGGTCATGAGCCTCTTGACGTGGTGGGCGTCGCTCAACTTGTATCACTTGATGCTCCAAGTTTTGTTGAGGTGGAGGAGGCGCCTCGTGATGACCATGGTGTCGGTGTAGACGTTCATGACGTTGATGACGAGGAGGATCTTGGAGAGCTTCACGTCGATGACGAGCTTGATTCTCCAAATTGGAGTCATCACTTGTTGTGTCAAGTATGTGTCGCGGTCGATGGTGGTAGACTTGCGGTTGCACTTGTGGTTGCGCTTGCGGTTCCTCTTGTGGTTGCTCTTGTTGGATCACTAGTGCCCTTGAGTGATGACGGTGTGCTTCTTGCCTTGCTCGTGGCCTTGAAGAGAGGTCACCATCATAACTTGACGTTGCGGCGTGCCGTGGGGACGGTACATAGTTTGAAGAGGTTCCATCTTCCACCACGGGGGCATCATTGCGTCGTGGAGCACTTGGAGGTAGATCTTGTTGCGGAGGTGCATGACGACGCGAAGAACTTGAAGAGCTTGAAGCACATGAACGCGGTCTTGACATTCCGTCGATGAGGCGTCAAAGATTGTTATTTGTTTCGGCGATGTAGCGTTGAAGCGACTCATTTTGGTGGCCGAAGTTGTGATGCATTGCTTGCATTTGCCTTTCGAGGCCATCGAAGCGGTTGTCGATGTTATTGAACTCGGCTTGCGTCTCGCCAAATTGTTCATCTTTCGCGTCTCAAGGGCTTGGCAACGTTCACGGAACTCTTGGCGGACGATGAAGTGACTTGCGCGCGTCATGTACGGTCCTTGATCTTCTTCTTGGGGAGGTGGTTGGCTCGGCTCACCGTGCCTATCCATCATGCAAGATACACAAGTATTGTATATGGAAGTGGAATATGGTGGTGTTAGCCTTGTACCTCACCTTGGGGATTGCACCAAATTAGAAACCACAAGTGAGAGCTATAAGCGTGCAAAGTGGAATCACAAAGAAAACTCACACTAAAGAAAGAACTAACTCTCAAAAGCTTGTTGGTGGTAGGTTAGGATTGTGGAATGCCAAAGAACCAACCAAAAGAAAAGGGATAGTCAAATGTGGGTAAAATCTAACAAAACTCAAGTCCAAGGCAAAGGTCAACAACTTAGAAGGGTGACGGGAACCTACGACTATGTACACACACGTGGAGATAGTTGGGATTGACACGACTATGAAAATGAGCAAACAAAATGTCCTAACGAAGACTAAGCTCGTTGTTGTGCCAATGCAAGGAGAGACCGTGGCTCGTTTGCAAAGAGGAAAAATGAGCAACGGATTTGTGCACTTGCCTTGGGCGCTCTTCTTTCTCTCTTTCTTACAAGCTTTGAGACTCTCTTTTGCAAGGGGAGACTATTTTTCTTTGTATCTTTTTCTTTCTTTTGCTTTTTTCTGCTCTCCCTTGGTGCTACCTAGTCACACTTGATATTGCTCTTGCTCTCTCACTATCCACGGACAAATGCACAATGCTCAAGCAAACACAAGACGAGCCACTCTCATAGGATAGGTACACACAAAGGAAGATATGGGTTAATAAGGTGACGCAAGTTATACCTTCTTTGATGATGAACTTGGCGTCGGTGGTGCGGATGATGTTCATGGGCCGTGGTGTCGATGAGCGTGTGGGTTGTCGATGTAGAAGCTTGTTGTTAGTTGACGACACGCACACGGGCACAAACAAACAAGAGGAAATTAGCCAGTGCAAGATTAGAGGCAAAAACTGTCAAAATCAGGCGTCAGGCCGGAGATTCCGCGGTTTCAGGCCAGAAACTCTGGTGTAGGCCGGAGACTCCAGTGTGCAGGCCAGAGACTCCAGTCTGGAGTCAGATTGCAAACTGCTCGTGTTCTTGAGCAGAAATCCATGCCTTGGGTCCTCAAATCCGCTAAAAAATGCCCAAATTGGGCTGGGAAAACGCAGGATAAAGCTGGACCAACACCTAAGAGAAGGTTTGGTCGGATCAAAACCACAAATAACACTCCAAATCAAGAGATCGATCCAAAGGCAAATTTGGGCTGTTTTTTGGGGATTTTGTATTTTTGGTGGATAGAAGAAAATTTTGTGGGGGATATCGTGAGCAATGAAGCTCTTGATACCAATATGTTGAGGGCAAACCTCTAGGGTGGCCTGATCTTTCACGATTCCCTTTCAAATCGAGGCTGGAGTGCGGGGAGAGGAGGGGAGGATGAACACGACGAACGCACGCACGAAGAACACGAAGAACACACACACACACAAAACCACGATACACACCAATAGCTCACGCCGGCGGTGACTGGTCCAGCGCAATCCCTAGGATCGGCGTCGGGCGGAGGACTCTCTCTCAAACTGGCACGGCGAGATGGGAGGCTCGGTGAGATCTTGACGTTTAGGCAAAGGGACACCGATGCCTCGGCCTTGTACAACACGGTGGCACGATGCAAACTCCAACGAGGTTTGGGGATATTGGTGCTCCTTAGTCAAGGAGCATGAGGCAAGAATTAGATAGATCCACAAAGGGGTTTCCACTAATTCCAATATCATGCCTAGGGTTTACAATGGAGGTGGGGGACTATATATAGGCCAGCCACTTAAACAGGGGTACTTTAGGAATAAAAGACAAGTTCTGGATGGACTAAGGGGTACATGGGCCGCAGGCCCAAAGTTCTTTTCATCCCTGGCGACGGTCGGACCGGAGAATCCGGTGTAGCCTCCGGACCAGCCTCCGGAGGGGCTTTCAGATTGTCCTAGGGCCCGGTGCAGGGGGTCAGACTGGAGGGAGGGCCGGAGTCTCCAGTGTCTTCAGGCCGGAGACTTTGGCAGGCCGGAGACTCCGGTGTGCGCAGACCGGAGACTCCGGTCTGAGCAGCTCCAGCGGCTCCTGCTTCACGCTCTGCTCCTTGTTCTCCATACTTGGGTGCTTGGTGACGTGTCGAAGCTTCGTACCTGATGATGCATAGGGTAGTTGCATGAAGTAGCATGCCATCCAAGGAGGTATCAAATTGGCACGAGGAGAGGTGCGAGTTCACCTTAGCTTGTAGGAGTTTGGCTCTGGCACGAGTCATGGGTCCACTTGGGGACTTGTTGGTGTAGATGTAGGAGCGTCCGTAGGACGGGCCGCATCACTTCCCTTGTGTGTACATATCCCACGAGCGTGGCTGTTGAGGGCAAACCTCTAGGGTGGCCCGATCTTTCACGGATCCCACTCAAATCGAGGATGGTGTGCGGGGGAGGGAGGGGAGGATGAACACGACGAACTCACGCACGAAGAACGCGATGAACACACACATGCAAAACCATAATACACACCAATAGCGCATGCCGGTGGTGACCGGCCTGGCGCAATCCCTAGGATCAGCGACGGGCGGAGGACTCTCTCTCGAACCGGCACGGCGAGATGGGAGACTCGGTGAGATCTTGACATCTAGGCAAAGGGACTCCGATGCCTAGGCCTTGTACAACACGGAGGCACGATGCAAACTCCAACGAGGTTTGGGATATTTGGTGCTCCTTTTTCAAAGGAGCACGAGGCAAGAACTAGATAGATCCACAAGGGGTTTCCACTAATTCCAAATATCATGCCTAGGGTTTACAATAGAGGTGGGGGACTATATATAGGTCAACCACTCAGTCAGGGGTACTTTAGGAATAAAAGACAAGTTCTGGACAGACTATGGGTTACATGGGCTGAAGGCCCAAAGGCCTTTTACATGCCTGGCGTCGGTCGGTCCGGAGACTTCGGTGTGCAGGTCGGAGAGTCCGGTCTGGGCTAGAGATTCCTGAGGGGTCTCCGGTGGGTCTCCGGAGGGGCCATCTGGCTATCGTGGAGCCTGGTTCGGGCGTCAGACCGGAGGTGGGCCGGAGTCTCCGGGGTCTTCAGGCCGGAGACTTTGGTGGACCGGAGACTCCGGTTTGGGCGGGGCCAGACTCGATGCAGCCACTAGCTTCACGATCTGCTCCTTGTTCTCCATCCCTGGGTGCTTGGTGATGTGTTGGGGCTTCGTACCTGATGATGCATAGAGTAGTTGCATGAAGTAGCACACCATCCAAGGAGGTATCAAATTGGCACGAGGAGAGGAGCGAGTTCACCTTAGCTTGTAGGAGTTTGGCTCGGGCACGAGTCATGGGTCCACTTGGGGGACTTGTTGGTGTAGATGTAGGAGCGTCCGTAGGATGGGCTGCATCAGCTCCACCTCCCCCTTGGGAAAGAGTCGTCCTCGACTCTTCATGGGTATCATCTTGAACACCTCCATGGTAGGGTGAGAGGTCCTTGACATTGAATGTGTTGCTTGCAAGGTACTTGGAGACTGGAATGTTGATGATGTAGGCGTTGTTGTTGATTCTCTTGATGACCTTGAAAGGGCCATCTCCTCTTGGTTTGAAAGCGGTCTTTGCTTAGCTGTATCCACACAAGGTCACCTTCTTCAATGATCATCTCCTTCTTGTCCTTGTTTAACCTTGAAGCTTGGCGAAGGACTTGTTGCTCGATAGTAGCTCTTGTTTCTTCATGTAGATTCTTCATAGCTTGTGCGCGCTTCTTAACATCCATGTTGGTGCGCTCATGGAGAGGTAGAGGTAGGATGTCGAGCGCGGTGAGGGGCTCAAAACCATAGACGATCATGAAGGGACTCATCTTGGTTGTTTAGTGCTTGGCTAGGTTGTAGGCGAACTCGGCATGGGGAATGCATTCCTCCCAATCCTTCAAGTTCTTCTTGATCAACACACGTAGGAGAGTTCCGAGGCTTCGGTTGACAACCTAGGTTTGTCCATTGGTTTGAGGATGCGATGCAGATGAAAAGAGGAGCTTGACGCCGAGCTTGTCCATGAGGGTCTTCCATAAGTAGCTCATGAATTTGACATCGCGGTCAGAGACGATTGTTCTTGGCACATCGTGAAGACGGATGATTTCCCTGAAAAATAGATTTGCAACATGTGAAGCATCGTCGGTCTTATGGCACGGTATGAAGTGTGCCATTTTGGAAAAGTGATCCACGACAACAAAGATAGAATCATGACCATGCTTAGATCTAGGCAATCCTAACACAAAATCCATGCTAATGTCGGACCAAGGTGTATGAGGAATAGGCAATGGCATATAAAGACCATAAAGGTTAGCTTGCGACTTAGCTTGAACACATGTCGTGCATCGTTGAACGTAGCTCTCCACATCGCGCTTCATCTTGGGCCAAAGTAGTGAGTGGAGAGCATGTCCAATGTCTTGTCACGGCCAAAGTGACCCATAAGGCCTCCACCATGAGATTCTTGGAGAAGCAAGAGTTGGAGGGATGACTTCGGAATGCAAAGCTTGTTTTGTTTAAAGAGAAAGCCCTTATGCAAATAGAAATCATCAACTCCTTTGTCAGTGGAGCTATTTGCGAAAATTGGTTCAAAGAACGGGTCGGAAGCATACAAAGATTTTATTTCCTCAAGACCCAACACGTTGATTTCAAGTCTCGTAAGAAGGCTTGTGTGCTTGCGAGACAAAGCGTCCGCAACTACATTATCTTTGCCCTTCTTATACTTGACAATGTATGGAAAAGACTCCATAAACTCAACCCACTTAGCGTGTCTCTTAGTCAAGTTGGCTTGGCCTTTGAGATATTTCAACGACTCATGGTCGGAATGTATGATAAATTCTTTGGGCCATAGGTAGTGTTGCCAAACTTGAAGGACACGAACTAAGGCAAACAACTCTTTGTCATAAATCGGATAATTAAGGTATGCACCATCAAGTTTCTCACTATGGTAGGCTATAGGACGTCTATTTTTCATAAGGACTCCTCCAATGCCAATACCTCTAGCATCACACTCTATCTCAAAAGTTTTAGTGAAATCCGGTAACGCAAGAAGAGGTGCTTTAGTGAGCCTCTTTTTAAGTTCATCAAAAGCTTTTTGTTGTGCCTTGCCCCATACGAAGGTGACATTCTTTTTGGTCAATTCATTGAGGGGACACGCAATGGTCGAAAAGTCTTTCACAAAGAGATGATAGAAGCCAGCCAACCCACGAAAACTTCGGAGTTCACTCACATTTGTTGGGATGGGACAATCTCGTATGTCCTTTACCTTGGAAACATCAACTTCAATTCCGTTCGAAGAAACGACAAATCCAAGAAAAATCAACTTGTCTTTATCAAAAGTGCACTTGGGAAGATTAGCATAAAGCTTTTCATGTCGAAGGATTTGCAAAACTTCCTTGACATGTGTAATATGGTCCTCAAGTGACTTGCTATAAACAAGTATATCATCAAAATAGACAACAACACTTTTTCCAATGAGAGAACGCAAAATATGATTCATGAGACACATGAAGGTGGATGGGGCATTAGATAAACTAAAGGGCATAACCAACCATTCATAGAGACCAAGTTTGGTCTTGAAGGTAGTTTTTCACTCATCACCTTCAGCCATGCGTATTTGATGGTAACCACTACGAACATCAATTTTCGAAAAAACAGTGCCTGCACATAACTCATCAAGCATGTCATCAAGTCGCGGTATAGGATGTTGATAACGCACGGTAATAGAACTGATTGGACGTCAGTCCATGCATAATTGTAACGTATCATCTGTTTTTGGAACAAGAATCACGGGTACCGTACTTGGACTAGTACTCACCTGGATCAAACCTTTGGAGACGAGTTGGTTGATTTGACGTTCAATCTCCTTTGTCTCTTCCGGGTTCGTGCGGTAGGCGGCACAGTTTGGAAGGGGTGCACCAGGGATGAGGTCAATGCGATGTTCGATGCCGCAAAGAGGAGGTAGTCCATGTGGGAGCTCTTTGGGGAACACATCCTTGTATTCCTGCAAAACAATCATCAAAGATGGAGGAATATTGGTTAATTCATTAGTTCCCTGTGCTAGTACCTTGCAAAGGAGGACATAGTGCAAGATGGATTTGTTGTTCCGAACATCTCTCATCTCACTTTTGGTGGCAAGGAGAACACTCTTAGTTTTTCCACTCGAGTTTGGCTTGTGGCTCTCTCTGACTATGAGGTGGTTCTCTCTCTCACTGCTCTTCTCACAAGTAGGTGTTGTGCTTTGCACCCTCGCTGAAGCCTTTGCATTGTCCGCAATTATTTGGCTAGGAGTCATTGGTTGCAAAACACATGTTTTGTTGAGCCATTTGAATGTGTAAACATTGGTGCGACCATCATGTAGAGTCGCCTTGTCAAATTGCCATGGTCGACCAAGAAGCATGTCGCAAACTGTCATAGGAACCACATCACATTCCACCGTGTCTTTGTAAGGACCAATGGCGAAGGAGACCGATACGGTATGCTTGCCTTCACGGATCCCTGGTCACTTTGCCATTGCACGTGCTAGGGGTGCTTGTGTGGATGGAGGGTGAGGTTGAGCTTTTCACACAACTCGGTGCTAGCAAGGTTGTGGCAACTCCCTCCATCGATGATCACTTTGATAGATTTGCCATTGATGCCGGCTCGTGTTTGGAAGATATTGGAGCGTTGGTCTTCATGCTCTTGTGCTTGAGTGGCCAAGATCCTTGTGACGACAAGCGATGGACTTGCGTCATGTTCACACATGAGGAGTTCTTGGTCATCTTCCATTCTTCTTCACAACACTATTAGCACAACTCAAGTATCGCAAATGAAATGTGTATGCAAGGTCAAAGCGCATGGAAGTTAATTGAACATCATCCAAATGTGGGAACTCAAAAACTCCATATAACTTCTTAGTGTGGCACTCAAAGCAATGGACTAAAATATTGGTCAACATCTTTGATGTAAGGATAGGAGAATTCGGCAAAAACACATGAGGAAAGATATCCAAAACAACATCATTATGTGTGCAAGCCAACCATTGGAAAGAACAATTGTTCAATATGTTGGATGCCATACACATATCATCAAAAGCCAAAATCATGGGGGTATGAGTATCACAAGCGAAAGCAAAAACAACATGTTTGCAAACAAACTAAATGAAAGAGCAAGTGGTCCTAATTTTTGTTGCAAGAACTATACGAAAGACTTGGAAGCTCTCATGACAATACATGCTCATAATGGCATTATGGTTGCACACCAAAACATCGGAAAGAGTAATTGTTCAACATTTTTATGGCAACACACAAAGCATCAATATCCAATAGTAACGAACATGATGAACAAACACATAACGATGAAAAAACATCTCGTGGCTGGCCCATGTAGCCCTTAGTCCGCTAGACTTTCCCCTTTTATTCCTAAAGTACCCTTGAACTAGTGGCTGGCCTATATATAGTGCCCCCACCCCCTCATGTAACCGGAGGCATAGATGATAGACTAAAGAAACCCCCCCCCTTTGTGGAATCTCTAGTTTTGCCTCATTCCCTTCTACCAAAGGGGATCGACTATCGTCACCACGTCGTTGGATTTTGCATCGTGCCTCCCTCGTTGTACAAGGCCTTGGCATCGGTGTCCCTTTGCCAAGACGTCAAGACCCTCTCCAAGGTGTTCTTCCCTCTCCGCGTGGGATCGAGGGAGCACGTTGACCGATCTTTCCTTGCGAGGATTCTATCGGACCGGTTGCCACCGGTGGGAGCAATCGGCCTTGTATTGTGTGAGTTTTGTGTGTGTTCATCGTGTTCTTTGCGAGGTGTGCGTCCGCTTCCGCTACCTTCTCCCTTTCCCCTCACTTTTCCATCGATTTGACCACGAGATCCGTGAAGATCGGGCCACCTACGGGGTTATGCCATAACATCTGGTATCAGCAGCTTTTGGTTGCCACGGATTTCTCCTCGATTTGGTCTTTTTCCTCATAAATTCGAAAATTCCACCAAAAACAGCCCCGATTCATGTTTTGGACCGATCTGTGATTTGAGTGCGTTTTGGTAGGTTTTGATCCATGGATTACTTGCTAAACTTGTTGATCTACCTTCCCCTGTGTTCTCATGGCCTAATTCCTTGATTTTCCCCACCAATTTGGTGTTTTGTTCAAGTTTTTTCCGCCAAAATCGCGTCCCGGACGAGTTCTACACGTCTTGGAACCTCCGGACCGGAGATTTCGGCCTCCGGACCGGAGATTCCGGCCCCCAGACTGGAGATTCCGGTATAGACCAGAATTTCTGGCAAAGTTTCTGCCCCCCTGCTGACAGCAAATCTGTTTCACGGTTTTGAGCATAACTTTTGCATACGAACTCGGATTTTGGTGTTCTTTAGCTCGTTTCGAAGAGGAGAAAGAGCTCTACATCATCATATCCGTGGTTCATGCTATCTACTCCATCCAAATTCCGTGAGCAAGGCGGAATCCACTAATAAAGGGTGAAGATCGGCGACGAAAGGTATATAAATTCCGCGACTTCTCCCCACTTGCATCCCTTTGTGAGGCACACTATCTTTGCGTTCAACAAACACCTATTGAGACTAGTTCCTCCTATGATTGCTTGGGCTATGCACATTTGATACCTTGTAGAATTCTGAGCAAAAGTTGTGAGCGCGCTATCTCATATAGTTATCTTGTATAGTTGTTGGCACAAGGAAGAGGCAAGTGAAAAATAAAAGAAAAATAAAAAAATAGAAAAAGAAAACGAAGAAAAAGAAAGAAACAAACAAGTGCCTCATAGAATAGGAAGCGCAAGCTCGATGAAGATCAAATAGGTGGTACTTATTATGCATATCTTGTAGCCCACCAATTTATTGCAATCGAACTAGCATCTGTCCTTGTACTTGTGCGACACGAGCTTATAGTCTTTGCTAGGCAATCATTTGGTTCTTTGCTCACTTTCTCCATCACACAAGTCCCATTTATCCCACTGTGTGTGTTTGCTTGTATATATTCCTATCTTGTGGATTGACTTGTTTTTCTTTGTGATCATCGTGGTTCTTTACTTGCCATTACAATATCTTGATTTCGGATTGTTCTTGGAGACGCCACCTTCCATACCTATCCACCATAAGCTTTGTGTGTGTGTTTTTAGTGGTTAGTTGGTTTTGGTGTTCCGCGTGAACTTCACTTTGCTTGGTTTTGATTGATCTCAAGTGTTGCCACTTGCACGATACTATCTTCCAAGGTAAAGTAAGGTTTGACATTGCACGATACACCACTTGGTCTTGTGAAGCATGTCTAGGAACTCTGGAACCAAGGATGATATCTATGAAGAATCCACGATGAGCCACCATGCCTATGCCTCCACAAGCATGGATGACATGATGGAGCACTACACCGACAATGGCTCCACATGCTTGGGTTATATGGATTTCTACAACAACAATAACTCCCCAAGCATGGACGACTTCACGAACGACAACGACAAGCTCCTCAAGCCACGTCGACCAAGATGGAGCCTCCACCTCGAGAGCACCAAGGTCCACCATCCAACGGACAACTTCAAGCGCGACATGGACAACGGCGTCGCCAAAACCATGAGCATGATGGCCAAGACTAATGATGCTTTGCGCTCATTACAACGCCTCACCAAGAAGAGTGCCAAGGACAAGAAGCATTGTCGCGAGCGTCATGTGGATGACCCAGTGCACCATCTATATCAACCTTTGGCAAGGCACGCCAATGACCTCCGTCGACACCATCATAAGGCACCTTCAACTACTCGTGCCACCACCAAAATGGAACCAAGAGCAAGCTCTCCTCCATGCCATCAAGCTTCAACGCCCAAACTTGACGTCATATATGACGCATGCAACTTCATGGATGAGGAACACGAAGACCTCTACTTCGCCAAGTTGGACGAGTATGTCAAGAGGACTACACAAGCCAAGGTGCAAGATGGTGACGACAAGGTCAAGATTGGTGAGCATGGGATTTTCCCTTCACCAAAGGAGGCGCATGGAGTTGAGAGAACCGAGCCTATCCCTACATGCTTGAGTGATGATGTGGTACCAATCCCATGTGAGTATGAGAGCCACTTAGCCCACTTGAGTGAAAACAAGAGTGAGATGAGCGACTCCACCATACGTGAGATTGAGTGCTTCCACTTGGAGGGCATGAGTGATACACCGAGTGAGTTGAGAGTGGTAGTTGATAAGTCATGTGAGACCACTTTGATTTCTAACGACTTACCCTCTACCTCTAGTGTGTTTCCTCATGTTGTGCTAGGTTCCATGGATCAAGAAGCGCCAAGCTTGGAGATGATGATGCCTCCTACCGAGAAGATGTACATGGTGGATGAAGATGATGCCATCCCCATACATGATGAAGAAGTCGTCCACATGGAGGTCAATGCTACCACAACACCCACTTCATATGAGAGGTATCAACAAGGTAAAAATAAGGGTGTTGATGATGCCATGATCCCACTAGTGGACATGATGATTTGCGATGACTTGCATGCTATGGATGATACTTGTGACATGACATATGTCCCATTCTTATTCCCATGTGTTGATTTTTCTATGCATCATGATGACCATGTGGAATCCTTTTATTGTCATGATATTGCCATAGACATGACATGCTCTAAATGTTACATTGATGATATCATTGCTTGCACTTTGTTGAACAATTGCTCTTTCCAATGTTTTGCTTGTAATGATGTTACCAATGGTACCCCTCGAACCATGCTTTGTCATGAGTGTTTCACAATTTCTCCCGTTGCTTGCAATAAGTTGAATAATTGCTCTTTCACTTGTTTTGCTTGCAACAATAATTCTCATATGGTTTATATTGAGATGGCCCCCATAGCCTTTTCAAATTTTGGAGATTTTGATGATTGCCATGATAAGCAGGTTCCCCACTTGCATACTCACCATGCATATTTTTCATACATGATTGACACTAATGGTGATGCGCACAAGAAGAGATACATCCTGATGGATGATGTGTTTCTCTACCATGCACACACGTTCTTTCTTTTGTGTTTGGTGTGTATAGGTACCCGCACAAGAATGTCAACCTCGGTTGAGCACGAGTTGACAAAAAGAGCTCTAGAGAGCATCCCCCAAGTGAGTTCAAGATCGAACCCATCTCTGATACCTTTTGCATGCTTTGCATCTTTCATGTTGACAAATTTCTCTTTCCTATGGTTAGCTTGCAAGCATGTTGATGGTATTCTTTCACCTTGTGACAATCATGTTTCCTTGCTATTGGATATTGATGCTTTGTGTGTTGCAACAAAAATGTTGAACAATTTCTCTTTCTGATGTTTTGTGTGCAACCATATTGCCATTATGAGTATGTATTGTCATGAGAGCTTCCAAGTCTCTCATATAGTTATTGCAACAAACATAAGGACCACTTGCTCTTTCATATGGTTTGTTTGCAAACATGTTGTTTTTGCTTCCGCTTGCGATATGCATACTCCCATGATCTTTGTTTTTGATGATATGTGTATGGCATCCAACATATTGAACAATTGTTCTTTCCAATGGTTGGTTTGCACACATAATGATGTTGTTTTGGATATGCTTCCTCATGTGTTTTTGCCGAATTCTCCTACTCTTGCATCAAAGATGTTGATCCATATCTTAGTCAATTGCTTTGAGTGCCACACTAAGATGCTTTATGGAGTTTTTGAGTTCCCACATTTGGATGATGTTCAAATGATTTCCATGCACTTTGACCTTGCATATGCATTCCGTTTGCTATACTTGAGTTGTGCTAATAGTGTTGTGAACAAGAATGGACATGCCACGAATGACATGCTCCTCTATCACACACAAACATATTTTGCTTGGTCTTTGTTGTATGAAGGTACAATTGCTTCTGCGTCAACCTCTATTTTGCTTGGTCTTTGTTGTATGAAGGTACAATTGTTGACAAGACAAATCAAAGAGAGTTACCTATGGCTGCCCTTCAACGAGCTATCTCTACATCATAAGGTGACTTCCTTCTACTTGAGGACTCATGCTATAATCTTCATGAATTGGCTACGCTTTGAGTGTTGTTTCGCTTTTGTGGTGAGCTTTGTAGGCTTCATGGAAGGCGAAGGAACATTGAAGTGTTGTCAAGTCAATCTTCCCGAGGACAACTATATGGTGAACCCCAGGATCAAGAAGGTCTCTCGACATCTTCTACTTTGTGATGAACCTGTAGAGTCGAGGACGACTCTTTTTGAAGGGAGGGGAGATGATGTAGCCCGACCTTCGGTCGTTACCACATCATGGTCTCCAACTTATGCCAAGATATCATGGACTCCAAAGGTGAATCCGTTCCTCTATGCGATTCCACTTCCTACCCTCTTGAATGATATACTACTTCATACTCCGTCCCATATTCATGATAGGTTCACACCAACAAGTACGGAGGCATGGGAGGAAGCCTGGAGCACCAAGCATGACAAGACGGAGGCTTGGAAGAGAAGACGAAAGAAGAAGTAGCTGGAGCACCGGAGTCTCCGGCCTGCGCACACCGGAGTCTCCGGCCTGAAGACACCGGAGTCTCCGGCCTGCAGACCTCGGAGTCTGCGGACCCATCTCCGGACCGACCCCTAGATCGAGCTCGAGGACAGTCTGTCTGCCACTCCGGAGACGACACTGGAGACAGACCGAAGTCTCCGGCCCACACCGGAGTCTCCGAACCCCCACACCGGAGTCTCCAGCCTGAGCGTATGGGCCTGTGCGCCGGCCCATGTACCCCTTAGACCGCCCAGACTTTCCCCTTTTATTCCTAAAGTACCCTTGTACTAGTGGCTGGCCTATATTGAACTAGTGGCTACCCCCTCATGTAACCGGAGGCATAGATGATAGACTAAAGAAAACCCCCCTTTGTGGAATCTCTAGTTTTGCCTCATCCCCTTCTACCAAAGGGGATCGACTATCGTCACCACCTCGTTGGAGTTTGCATCATGCCTCCCTCGTTGTTCAAGGCCTTGGCATCGGTGTCCCTTTGCCAAGACGTCAAGACCCTCTCCAAGGTGTTCTTCCCTCTCCGCGTGGGATCGAGGGAGCACGTTGACTGATCTTACCTTGCGAGGATTATATCGGACCGGTGGCCACCGGCAGGAGCAATCGGCCTTGTATCGTGTGAGTTCTGCGTGTGTTCATCGTGTTCTTCGCGAGGTGTGCGTCCGCTTCCGCTACCTTCTCCCTTTCCCCTCGCTTTCCCATCGATTTGACCATGAGATCCGTGAAGATCGGGCCACCCACGGGGTTACCCCATAACAGAAGTCATCCCTCCAACTTTTGCTTCTCCAAGAATCTCATGGTGGAGGCCTCATGGGTCACTTTGGCCGTGACAAGACATTGGACATGCTCTCCACTCACTACTTTTGGCCCAAGTTGAAGCGGGACATGGAGCGCTACGTACAACGATGCACAACATGTGTTCAAGCTAAGTCGCAAGCTAACCCTTATGGTCTTTATAGGCCATTGCCTATTCCTTATGCACCTTGGTCCGACGTTAGCATGGATTTTGTGTTAGGGTTGCCTAGGTCTAAGCATGGACATGATTCTATATTTGTTGTCGTGGATCGCTTTTCCAAAATGGCACACTTCATACCGTGCCATAAGACCGACGATGCTTCACATGTTGCAAATTTGTTTTTCAGAGAAATCGTCCGTCTTCACGGTGTGCCAAGAAAATCGTCTCCGACCACGACGTCAAATTCATGAACTACTTATGGAAGACCCTCATGGCCAAGCTCGGTGTCAAGCTACTCTTCTCCTCCGCATCGCATCCTCAAACCGATGGCCAAACTGAAGTTGTCAACCGAAGCCTAGGGACTCTCCTTCGTGTGTTGAGCAAGAAAAACCTCAAGGATTGGGAGGAATGCATTCCACACGCCGAGTTTGCCTACAACCATGCCAACCACTCAACAACCAAGATGAGTCCCTTCATGATCGTCTATGGTTTCGAGCCTCTTACCGCACTCAACATCCTATCGCTACCTCTTCATGAGCGCACCAACATGGCGTCGATAAGCGCGCCCAAGCTATGAAGAAGCTTCACGAAGAAACAAGAGCGACAATCGAGCAACAAGTCCTTCGCCAAGCTTCAAGGTTAAACAAGGATAAGAAGGAGATGATATTTGAAGAAGGTGACCTTGTGTGGATACACCTAAGCAAGGACCGCTTTCCCAAAGAATGCGACTCCAAGCTCAAACCTCGAGGAGATGGTCCCTTCAAGGTCCTAAAGAGAATCAACAACAATGCCTACATCATCGACATTCGGACCTCCAAGTACCTTGCAAGCAATACATTCAATGTCAAGGACCTTTCACCCTACCATGGAGATGTTCAATGATATGGGATGGCCTGATCTTCTCAGCAAGAACTGGTCGATGATGATAATGGTGGGTAGATAAATAGCCTGTAGCTATGAACTCTCCCGCTCGAACCCTGATGCCAATGTAACAGCTCTCGAACCCTGTGGGATATTCACAACACCACGCTCTTGCGCACGTAGCCATCGACCACGAACAGTAGGTTGCAATCTACTAATTCCTAGTGGAACAACAGATCACACTCAATTGCAGTAGTATAATTCGATCACAGGGTAATTTTAGAGGTTCTTTGAAAGAAACAACTCCAAAATAGTTTAAACATGGTTTAAACCCTAACTAGGGGTCGTCCCAGGGCTTATAAGGGTGGCTGGGGCAGCCAGAAACCGAATCTAAATGCAAACGACTCAAACTGATATAAGCCGACTCGGACCAAATTCGGTCCGGCAGCAGGACACTCCGGGTGGAGTGTGTCGGACACTCCGGTCTGGCCGGCCGGGCGGTGTGCGGGCAGTGTTCGATTTGATATACTGATTGTCTGTGCCAAAACTTCTCTCGGGCATGCCGGACATTCCGGGTGGTGTCAGCCGAACACTCTGGTTGTGGCAGCTCCTTTGGCCTTCGTCTTGACGATCTTCTCTTGCGCCTTCCTCCCGCTCCTCCCTCGCGCATCTTTGGGCGATCATCATGCTGGGCTCCTCTTGTAGCCCTTCTCCTTCTCGCGCCATGCTTGTTTCTCCAACGAACCTGATCATACAGAAATGCATAGACTTAGGTAGTATAAAATTCTCATCAACTAAAGTACCAGATTCATTTAGGAGAAAATTCACCTATTGTTCGAGTAGCTTAGCACGAGATCTTGTAATGGGTCCAATTCTAATCTCATTGGACTGATCCTTCCTTGCAACAGTTGGAGCATCTTCAGTAGGTGTAATTGTAGGGATGTCCTCATCATCTCCCCCCCCCCTTCAAAAGGCGTCGACCTCGACGCTCCAAGGTCTTCTCCATCATATGGTGATAAATCAGCAATGTTGAAGCTATTGCTAACTCCATCAACAATTGGTATATCAATCGAGTAGGCATTATCATTAATCTTGGCTAACACCTTGTAAGGACCAGCACCATGTGGCTTCAATTTGGACTTCTGAAGTTGTGGCAACCTATCCTTGCGTAGATGCACCCATACCATGTCACCAGGCTTGAACAAAACTTCCTTGCTTGATTCCTTGCAGTAGCAATGTTCTTGCCTTTCTTTTCAATTGCCTCTCGAGTCTTCTCATGAATCTTCTTCACGTATTCAGCACGTTTTGATGCCTCCATATACCCTCTCTCATGTAATGGCAAAGGCCAGAAATCAAGTGGCGTCAATGGCTTGAATCCATACACCACCTCAAAAAGACAAAGCTGAGTAGTCGAATGCACAGCTAATAAGGGGTGGCCCGATCTTCTCGTTGAGCACGTCGTAGATGATGGTGGATGTAATGGAGATAACTTGTGGGATGCTATGAATCACCTGTTGTTCCCCCATTGCCAATGCAACAGATCTGAACCCAGATGGTATTCGCAACTTCACACACTTGCGCACGTAGCCGCCGACCATGAAGCGGTTTGCAATCTACCAATTCCCAATGGAACAGCAGAAAACACGAAAACTTTCAGTAGAAAACTCCAGATCGAATCAAAGTGGAGGTATGGTAGATATTCCTAATCGAATCAAAGAGGAACATATAATTTCAGATGAATGCTTGCAGCAGTTCAACAAAACAAGTTTTGGTTTAATCTAAACATGGTCTAACCCTAATTGCGGCGATTGTGGGGATACTTAAAGAGGTTTGGGCGAGCTCCCCACAAACCAGGCCTAAAACCAGCCTTATTTTGGCCCAAACTGACCCGGTTCGACTCAAACTGATACATACCGACCCATAGATGGGTTTGACCTAATTGTCGCGCAGGCCAAACATCGTGGAACACCTCAAACGTGTATTTCTTGGTCCGCCACATCCCTCTCTTGATCATACATGATTTCCTCATTGTCTCCTAGCGCGCCTGCCTCCCTCTCCTCCCTCGCACAATTGCTGATATTGGAAATCAGTTCTTGTTCTTCTCGCTGCAACTCTCCTTTTCCTCCACGTGCAACGCTTGTGTTGTCAACAAACCTGATCATACAAAGGTGCATAGACTCAGGCAGTATAAAGTTTTCATCAAATAAAATATCAGATTCAATTAAGATTGACTTCACCTATTGGCCAAGTAGCTTTGCACGTGCTCTTGTAATTGGTCCAATTCTGACTTCATTGGACTTGTCTTGTGCAGCACCATTATCATCATCATTGGGAGAAAATGGTGAAGGACTAGGGGTGTCCTCATCATCCTCCCCCCTTCAAAAGGCGTCGACCTCGACGCTCCAAAGTCTTCTTCATCATATGGTGTCAAATCAGAAACATTGAACGAATTGCTCACGCCAAATGCATCAGTAGGAAGATCAATCTTGTATGCATTATCATTTACTTGGCAAGCACTTTATATGGACCAGCACCCCTTGGCTGTAACTTGGACTTGCGCTGTTGTGGAAATCTGTCTTTGCGGAAATGCACCCGTACCATGTCACCTGGCTGGAACAACACCTCATTTCTCTTCTGATTAACACGATCAGCGGTGTACTTGCCCTTCTTCTCAATTGCTTCATTTGTCTTCTCATGTATCTTCTTCACAAAATCTGCCCTCTTGGATGCCTCCGTGTTAACTCTCTCTTGAAGTGGAAGGGGCAGCAAATCAAGTGGTGTAATTGGTTTAAAACCATAGACCACCTCAAACAGACAAAGCTGCGTTGTTGAGTGTACCGCCTTGTTATATGCAAACTCCACATGCGGCAAACAATCCTCCCATACACGTAGGTTCTTCTTGATCATGGATCACAGCAATGTTGAAAGTGTGCAATTTACAACCTCCATTTGACCATCAGTTTGTGGATGACAAGTGGTGCTGAAAAGTAACTTTGTCCCCAGCTTTCCCCAAAGTGTCTTCCAGAAATAGCTCATAAACTTCATGTCATGGTCAGAAACAATCGTCTTTGGTACTCCATGTAAGCTGACGATGTCCCTGAAAAACAGATTAGCAACATGCAACGCATCGTCGCTTTTGTGGCAGGCAATAAAATGTGCCATCTTAGAAAATCGATCAACTACCACAAAAACTGAATCATGTCCTCTCCTAGTTCTAGGTAATCCTAACACAAAATCCATGCTTATATCTTCCCATGGTGTAGTAGGAGCAGGAAGCGGAGTATACAAACCGTGTGGCTTCAGTTTTGATTTTAACTTGTTGCAAGTAATGCATCGCTTCACAAACATGTCCACATCACGCCTCATCTTAGGCCAATAAAAGTGATCAGCGAGCATAAGCAAAGTCTTCTCTCGTCCAAAATGACCCATTAAACCGCCGGCATGTGATTCCTACAACAATAGCAAACGCACGGACGATTCTGGAACACATAATTTGTTAGCTCTAAACAAAAAACCATCATGTATATGGAATTTTTCCCATGCTTTCCCATTAGTACACAAACCATATGGTGCTGCAAAATCATGATTAGTAGCATATAAATCACGCAAACTCTCTAAACCAGGAACCTTTACATCCAAGTGTGTCAACGACATATTTTTCCTAGATAGAGCATCAGCAACCACATTATCTTTACCCTTCTTATGCTTAATGATGTATGGGAAAGACTCAATGAATTCAACCCACTTAGCAAGACGTCTAGGCAAGTTAGATTGAGCTTTTAAATATTTCAAAGCCTCATGATCAGAATGTATGATAAATTCCTTTGGCCACAAATAATGTTGCCAAACCTCAAGAACTCTAACAAGCACATACAATTCTTTGTGATAAACAGGATAGTTTAACCGTGCACCACTCAATTTCTCAGAAAAATATGCAATTGGTTTACCCTCTTGCATCAGCACACCTCCAATACCAATTCCACTAGCATCGCATTCAATCTCAAATTTTTTAGTAAAATCAGGAAGTGCAAGTAATGGTGCAGTAGTTAACAAACGTTTCAGTTCATCAAAAGCATGATCTTGGGCTGGGCCCCAAACAAATTCAACACCTTTCTTAGTAAGTTCATTAAAAGGTGCAACAATAGTACTAAAATCTTTCACAAAACGTCTATAGAAACCAGCAAGACCGTGAAAGCTTCGTACTTGACTAACATTCATAGGAGTAGGCCAATTTTGTATAGCTTCAATTTTAGATGCATCTACCTAAAATCCATTTTTAGAAACAACGTATCCCAGAAATATGACCTTATCTTTGCAAAATGTGCACTTATCAAGATTGCCATAAAGCTTATTATCACACAACACTTGCAAAACCTGTCGAATATGATCACTATGTTCAGATTCATTGTGGCTGTAAATTAATATATCATCAAAGTACACAACCACAAACTTGCCAATGAAATGCCTTAAAACATGGTTCATTAATCTCATGAAAGTACTAGGTGCATTAGTTAACCCAAAAGGCGTTACTAACCACTCATACAAACCGAACTTAGTTTTAAAGGTTGTTTTCCACTCATCCCCTTCTTTCATCCTAATTTGATGATAACCACTATGCAAATCAATTTTAGAGAAAATAGCAGCACCACTTAATTCGTCCAACATATCCTCTAAGCGCGAAATAGGATGACGATATCGAATAGTAATGTTATTAATAGCTCTACAATCTACACACATGCGCCATGTTCCATCTTTCTTAGGAACTAAAATAACAGGAACAGCACAAGGACTTAGGCCGCACGAATATACCCTTTGTCGAGAAGTTCTTGCACTTGCTTCTGAATTTCCTTCGTTTCTTCGGGGTTGGTGCGGTAGGGGGCTCGATTAGGCAATGACGCTCCTGGTATCAAATCTATTTGATCCTCAATACCTCGCAATGGTGGCAAACCTGCAGGTACCTCACTTGGAAACACGTCACCGAATTCCTGTAATACATTAGAAACACCAAGAGAGAGAGGGGTCATGTCGTTAGAAACTAAAATTTCACCCTTGTACATAAACACAAGTGGTACAGCACTAGGATCCTCACGAAACTCTCTCAGATCAGACTTGGTGGCTAACACTATTAAGGAATGCACTCCCTCACTTTTCTTTTTACCACTCAATTTTGGCTGTGGGCTCTCACTCACAGAAGTAGTATCTCGTCTATCTACTCTCTCAGTTTCTTTCTCAAGGTTCACATCAATTTTTTGACGAGATTCATTTACAATATGTTGCGGTGTCATGGGCCTCAAAGTAATGTCTCTACCATGCCAATTCAAATATGTGTTGGCTCTCCCATTGTGTTGCACATTGCGATCATATTGCCATGGGCGGCCCAACAACAAATGACACACGGTCATTGGAACCACATCAAGTTCAATGGTATCTTTGTATGGTCCAATCTAAAATTCCACACACACCATGTAGCTAACCTTCATCTCTCCATTATCACTTAGCCACTGAATATAATATGGATTGGGGTGCGGTAAATACTTCAGTTTCAGCTTTGCACAAAGCTCTTTGCTAGCCAAATTGCGACAGCTACCACCATCAACTATCAATTTGCATGCCTTGCCAGGACCAACAACAGCCTTTGCTTGGAACAAATTGCATCGCTGATTTTTAGAGCTGGGCGTAACATTAAGAACTTTCTGCGAACAAACAATGGTCGGATAGTGAGTCGCATATGCATCTATAGGACCATCACTTGAATAACCCTCATCATCCAAAAGTTCAGACTCAGGATCAGCATCATCACCGGTTTCATACTCATTGTCCTCATTAATCAACATCACTTTCTTATTAGGACAATCTCTCTTGAGGCGACCCAAGCCACCACATGTGTGACAAGCCATGTCCCGGTTTCTTGCTGTGGATGTAGATGAACCAGTACCACTAGCTGCAGGGTTTGTTGTTTTCTTTGCATTAGAAACAATATTATCTGGCCTGTTTGATGATGAAGCATGAAAACCTAAATTGGTACTTTGTGGTGGTATGCTACTAGCTGGTCTTGGTGTGAACGACCACTAGTTGTAGAAGAATGAGCTTTATATTTGGCTTCTTCAGCTAGCTGAGCTTCAGCTTCACGTGCATGATGTAGGAGATCATTCATATCATGATATTGCTGATGCCGAACAGTGCGCTTGATACTATACGTCAAACCTGAGAGGAAACACTGCAATGTTTGTTCGGGTTGTTCACGCACTCTAGCACGCTGCATAATCAACTCCATCTCCTAATAATAATCATCAACAATCTTCGTGCCTTGCTTCAAATTCTGTAGTTTATCATAGAGAGAACGAATGTAGTTGCGCGAAATGAATCTGTCACACATCACTTGCTTCATAGTTCTCCATGTAATGATTAGGGGATCACCTTCTTCTTGCCTTGTATGCACCAGATTATCCCACCAACGCAAAGCATACCCATCAAATTCAGAAGATGCTAACTTGATTTTTATGTCCTCGGTGTAGTCATGCAAACGCCATAGTTTCTCTATCTTCAGCTCCATATAAGATACTCTTCAACATCATTCGAGCCCTCAAACTTGGGAAGAGAAAATTTTGGTTTTCCTAGCCCATCCTCTTGCTGGACCTCAGGATTTTCAAAATTACGACATGCACCGACAGGCGCAAAACCACGGCCATGAGGTATACCAGCACCTCGGCCTCCATTGCCACGGCCTCCATTGCCACGGCCTCCAGGATATGCAGCATTAGCCGCTGCAGCACCATCATCAACATCTCCATGATTGTCACCAAGAGCACTTGCATCACCCTTTTCTTCCTCAGCAAATTGTTGCTGGTTGCGCTGACGATCAACAGATGCTTGCAATGTAGTCACATCTTGTGTTAAATCGGCGATAGAACGCAGAATTGCAGTCATAGTGTCCTGAGTTGTGGCTGCTGCTTCTTTTGCCTCCTTAAGTTCCAAATCAACAGCACGTGCATCTTCTTGTATATTAGTAACAGCAACATCTATCTGACGTGTCAAGTGATCATGCCATGCTTCATACTCATTCCAATGCACCAGGAAGTAGGATCCTTTTTTGTCTGCACATTAACACTCTCAGACATGATTAGTATGTTAGTGCAAATAAAAATGGTGTATGGTGGAACTCTCCCAACTCACTCAAAACTGAAAGAAGACAATGTATCTTACCGTTCCAAAGTGAATTAGGATAGCTTACCAACTTGTATGAGCAGCACGTGCACGGATGTGATGAAGCGAATACCGAGGGGAAAAACTATCACATGACAACCAGGGGTATAAGGTGGAGCTTGGTATGGATACCTAACAACACAAATTCAGAAATCGTAGTGCTGATCGTATGACACAGACCCACGGAAACACACACGGTGGAGATAAATGGGGCAATTGCAACTATAAAAAAAGAGCTCAAAAATTGATATATGTCGGAGTAATACTCGTGTTGCAATGCACAAGTAGAGACGCTAGTAATGTCTCAACGAAACAGGCACAAGATTGCTAAACTGAGCAGCCCGCAGAGCACTAAGCACGCTAGTCTCATAGGATAGTTTTAGACACTAAGAAAGGCTTACTAAGGCTCACAAGGATAGGTACGCTATGTGGACTCAGTAAAAAAAATAAACAAAAAAAGAAAAAAATTGACCTGAGAATTGGTCTCTGCCACGGCAGAAAAAAGGCCCGAAATCCTGCCGCGGCAGGATGTCGGCAGACAAAAAAATCCTCGTACTAGCACAGACTCGTCTGTGGTCTGGCGTCAGCCCGATATTTTTTTTTTGCTCAGCCTCACGTATTGGCGCAGATGTGTCTGTGATCTTGCGTGAAGTAGCGATGGGGATTTTTTTTCACGTAGCTTGGCTTCAACGAGATGAAAACCTCACGTATATGTAGGAAACTGATCCAGATTTTTTTTCTTTCACGTGAACTCACGTACAGGATCACGATCGGGATTGCCCTTTTTTTTCTTTTTCTTTAGTAGACGGATCTACAACTCCAAAACAACAAAGATAAACAGATCTAGTAGATCTAAGATTCAAGAACATGACGAACAGTCTAGAAATAGACTAGAAACTCCGACTACGAAACAAAAACAGGCGAAAACTAGACAAAAACTACGACTCAGATTTAGAAAAAGGCTACACAAAAAGACTACGACTAGCAACTAGAACTCACGAACAGTGTTATCTAGGCTATGGCAAATACTAAACCTAATATTTTTGTGGCCTTTTCTGTATAGAACAAAAACAAGAACTAATCTGCGGATGGATTTGTGGATGCTCACCGAGTAAACGCTGGAATCTGATACCAAGATGATAAGGGGTGGCCCGATCTTCTCGTTGAGCACGTCGTAGATGATGGTGGATGTAACGAAGATAACTTGTGGGATGCTGTGAATCACCGGCCGTTCCCCCGTTGCCAATGCAATAGATCTCAACCCAGATGGTATTAGCAACTTCACACACTTGCGCACATAGCCGGCGACCACGAAGCGGTTTGCAATCTACCAATTCCCAATGGAACAGCAGAAAACACGAAAACTTTCAGTAGAAAACTCCAGATCGAATCAAAGTGGAGGTATTGATGCGGCCCGTCCTACGGACACTCCTACATCTACACCACCGAGTCCCCCAAGTGGACCGATGACCCGTGCCCGAGCCAAGCTCCTTCAAGATAAGGTGAATTCACTCCTCTCATCATGTGACTTTGACACACACCTGGATGAATTGCTACTTCATACCACTACTCTCCGCATCATCAGGTATGAACCCCCGCCGCGTCGACCCACGAGCCCTAAAGCTGCACCTGTCCTAAAGCTGACTGAGCCGGAGTGTTCGCCCGGAACCAGCCGGAGTGTCCGGCACGACTCGGCCGGAGTGTCCGGCCTGCCCCAGCCCCAACCTGGCATGGACATTCAGAAGGCCAGTTCGGACAGTACCCGGACACTACCCAGAGTGTCCGGTCACTCTGACCCGGAATGTCCGGTCACTCTGACCCGGAATGTCCGGTCACTCCGATCGGATCGTCGTCACTCCGACCGGACCGGTCTCCCATCTGACCGGACCGTCCTGGCCACTCACCTGACCGTCCCCAAGTGATGGGCCGAGCTAACATGGGGCCCTTGGCCCATGAACCCCTCTATTTCGAACCAAACCCTAGTTTTATGCCCAAACTACCCCTGAACTTGTGGTTGGCCTATATATAGAGCCCCCACCCCTCATTGTATCCCTTAGGCATATATGATAGACTAAAGAAAACCTCCTTTTTGGAATCTCTAGTTTTGCCTCATCCCCTTCTACCAAAGGGGGTCGACTATCGTCATCACCTCATTGGAGTTTGCATCACGCCTCCCTCATTGTAAAAGGCCTTGGCATCGGTGTCCCTTTGCCAAGACGTCAAGACCCTCTCCAAGGTGTTCTTCCCTCTCCGCGTGGGATCAAGGGAGCACTTTGACCGATCTTTCCTTGCGAGGATTCTATCGGACCGGTGGCCACTGGTGAGAGCAATCGGCCTTGTATCATGTGTGTTTTGCGTGTGTTCATCGTGTTCTTCATGAGGTGTCGTCGCTTCCTTACCTTCTCCCTTTCCCCTCGCTTTCCCATCGATTTGACCACGAGATCCGTGAAGATCAGGCCACCCACGGGGTTACCCCATAACATTTGGTATCAGCAGCTTTTGGTTGCCACGGATTTCTCCTCGTTTTGGTCTTTTCTCCCATTAATTCGAAAATCCCCAAAAAATAGCCCCAATTCGTGTTTTGGACTGATCTGTGATTTGAGTGCGTTTTGGCAGGTTTTGATCCGTGGATTACTTGCTAAACTTGTTGATCTACCTTCCCCTGCATTTCCATAGCCTAATTGCTTGATTTCCCCCATCAATTTGAGGTTTTGGTTCGAGTTTTTTACGCCAAAACTCGCCCCGTTCGTGTTCTGGAAGTTCTGGCTCGACCGGACCGGACTGTACGGCCAAAACAGACCGGAGTATCCGCCCCACCGGAGTCTCCGGCATAAATTGACC
Source organism: Avena insularis (assembly GCA_023614405.1). NCBI lineage: Eukaryota > Viridiplantae > Streptophyta > Magnoliopsida > Poales > Poaceae > Avena > Avena insularis. Next base: position 283,319,230 of record CM042688.1, on the reverse strand, counting down.
GGAATCTCTGCCCCGGCCGGACTGTCCGGCCTGTGCGCACCGGACTGTCCGCCCCCCTGCTGACACAAAAATCTGCTTCACGGGTTTGAGCATAACTTTCGCATACGAACTTGGCTTTTGGTGTTCTTTAGCTCGTTTTGAAGAGGAGAAAGAGCACTATATCATCATATCCATGGTTCATGATATCTACTCCATACAAATTCCGTGAGCAAGGTGGAATCCACCAATAAAGGGTGAAGATCGGCGGCGAAAGGTATAAAAATTCCGCGACTTCTCCCCACTTGCATCCCTTTGTGAGCCACACTATCTTTGCGTTCAACAAACACCTATTGAGACTAGTTCTTCCTATGATTGCTTGGGCTATGCACATTTGATACCTTGTAGAATTCCGAGCAAAAGTTGTGAGCGCGCTATTTCATATAGTTATCTTGTATAGTTGTTGGCACAAGGAAGGGGCAAGTGAAAAAGAAAAGAAAAGTGAAAAAAATAGAAAAAGAAAAAGAAGAAAAAGAAAGAAAGAAACAAGTGCCTCATAGAATAGGAAGCGCAAGCTCGATGAACATCAAATAGGTGGTACTTATTGTGCATATCTTGTAGCCCACCAATTTATTACAATCGAACTAGCGTCTCTCCTTGCACTTGTGCGACACGAGCTTATAGTCTTTGCTAGGTAATCATTTGGTTCTTAGCTCACTTTCTCTGTCGCGCAAGTCCCATTTATCCCACCGTGTGTGTTTCCTTGTACATATTTCCTTCTTGTGGATTGACTTGTTTTACTTCGTGATCATCGTGGTTCTTTACTTGCCATTATAACATCTTGAGTTCAGATTGTTCTTGGACACGCCACCTTCCATACCCATCCACCATAAGCTTTGTGTGTGTGTGTGTATTTTTTAGTGGTTAGTTGGTTTTGGTGTTCCGGGTGAACTTCAATTTGCTTGGTTTTTATTGCTCTCAAGTGTTGCCACTTGCACGGTACTATTTTCCAAGGTAAAGTAAGGTTTGACGTTGCATCTCTAACCCCTTACCACTTTCATATACACCACTTGGTCTTGTGAATCATGTCTAGGGACTCCGGAACCGAGGATGATATCTATGAAGAATCCATGATGAGCCACCACGACTACGACTCCACAAGTATAGAGGACATGATGGAGCACTACACCGACAATGGCTCCGCATGCTTTGAGGACCCGGAGCATTGCACCTATGACGGCTCCACATGCATGGAAGACGCGGAGCACGTCATCAACTATGGCTCCTCAAGCATGGATGACTTTGAGATCTACATCGACAATGGCTCATCATGCATGGAGTACATGGAGCACTACACCGACAATGGCTCCACATGCATGGAGTACATGGAGCACTACACCGACAATGGCTCCACATGCTTGGGTGATATGGAGTACTACATCAACAACGACTCCCCAAGCATGGATGAATTCGAGTGCTACAACGACGACGCCTCACCAAGCATGGAGGACATGGCGAGCTTCACCCACTTCGAGGGCTCTTCCATGAGCCATGAAGAATACCTCCACGGCTTGGAGATGGAGGACTACTACGCCAAGCGAGCGGAGACGCATCATCAAGAAACCATGACTTTCAACGCCAAGCGTGCCACACCAAAGGGCACCACCTACTTTGATGATCCACCTCCAAGCCGTCAAGCGCTACCACCTACATGGCGTCATGGGTCACCATCTCCAAGGCAGCGAGCGCCATCAACTCCAAGCCGTCAAGCACCACCATCTCCAAGGCTCCAAGAACCACCATCTCCAAGACGCCAAGCAAGGCCACCTCGAAGGCGTCATGTGCAACAACCTCCTAGGCATCAAGTGCCACCAACTACAAGAAGAGCGGCGCCCCAACATCACCTTCCAAAAGAGGCGCCAAGAAGCAAGAATCTTCATCGACATATATCCTCTCGTGATCATCACCAACATCAAGAGGATACAAGACGTCGTTCAAGGCATCTTCGCCATGAAGACAAAGAATACATGTTGAGCACCATCCATAATGCTCAACCAAGCTCAAGAATGCACCACCATCACAAGAAGAGTGCCAAGGACAAGGAGCATCGTCGCGAGCGTCATGTGGATGATCAAGTGCGCCATCTACATCAACCTTTGGCAAGGCACGCCAATGACCTCCGTCGACACCATCATAAGGCACCTTCAACTACTCGTGCCACCACCAAAATGGCACCAAGAGCAAGCTCTCATCCACTCCATCAAGCTTCAACGCCAAGACTTGACGTCCTAGATGACGCATGCAACCTCATGGATGAGGAGGACGAAGACCTCTACTACGCCAAGTTGGATGAGCACGTCAAGAGGACTACACAAGCCAAGGTGCAAGATGGCGACGACAAGGTCAAGAATGGTGAGCATGGGACTTTCCTTTCACAAAAGGAGGCGCAAGGAGTTGAGAGAACCGAACCTACCCCATATGCTTGAGGGATGATGTGGTACCAATCCCATGTTAGTATGAGATCCACTTAGCCCACTTGAGTGAAAACAAGAGTGAGATGAGTGACTCCACCATACGTGAGATTGAGTGCTTCCACTTGGAGGGCATGAGTGATACACCTTGTGATTTGAGAGTGGTAGTTTATAGGTCATGTGAGACCACTTTGATTTCTAATGACTTACCCTCTACCTCTAGTGTGTTATCCCACGATGTGCTAGGTTCCATGGATAAAGAAGCGCCAAACTTGGAGATGATGATGCCTCGGACCGATAAGATGTACATGGTGGATGAAGATGATGCCATCCCCATACATGATGAAGAAGTCGCCCACATGGAGGCTAATACTACCACACCACCCACTTCATATGAGAGGTATGAACAAGGTTATACAAGTGTTGATGATGCCATGATCCCACTAGTGGACATGATGATTGGCATGCTATGGATGATGTTTGTGATATCACATATGATTCATTGATATTTCCATGTGATACTTTGCCTTTGCATAATGTTGAGCATATGAAATTATTTGATTGTGATGATGTTGCCATAGACATGCCATGCTCTAAACGTTACGTTGATGATATCATTGCTTGCACTTTGTTGAACAATTGCTCTTTCCAATGTTTTGCTTGCAATGATGTTAGCAATGGTACCCCTTGAACCATGCTTTGTCATGAATGTTTTACAATCTCTCCCGTTGCTTGCAATAAGTTGAATAATTGCTCTTTCACTTGTTTTGCTTGCAACAATAATTCTCATATGGTTTATATTGAGATGGCCCCCATAGCTTTCTCAAATTTTGGAGATTTTGATGATTGCCATGATAAGCATGTTCCCCACTTGCATACTCACCATGCATATTTTTCATACTTGATTGACACTAATGGTGATGTGCACAAGAAGAGATACGTCATGATGGATGATGTGTTTCTCTACCATGCACACACATTCTTCCTTTTGTGTTTCATGTGTGTAGGTACCCGCACAAGAATGTCAACCTCGGTTGAGCACGAGTTGACAAAAAGAGCTCTAGAGAGCATCCCCCAAGTGAGTTCAAGATCGAACCCAACTCTGATACCTTTGCATGCTTTGCATCTTTCATGTTGACAGAATTGCTCTTTCCTATGGTTTGCTTGCAAGCATGTTAATGGTATTCTTTCACCTTGTGACAATCATGTTTTGTTGCTATTGGATATTGATGCTTTGTGTGTTGCCGCAAAAACGTTGAACAATTTCTCTTTCTGATGTTTTGTGTGCAACCATAATGCCATTTTGAGCATGTATTGTCATGAGAGCTTCCAAGTCTCTCGTATTATTGTTGCAACAAACATAAGGACCACTTGCTCTTTCATATGGTTTGTTTGCAAACATGTTGTTTTTTTGTTCCGCTTGCGATACTCATACCCCCATGATTTTGGTTTTTGATGATATGTGTATGGCATCCAACATATAGAACAATTGTTCTTTCCAATGGTTGGTTTGCACACATAATGATGTTGTTTTGGATATCTTTCCTCATGTGTTTTTGCCGAATTCTCCTAGCTTTGCATCAAAGATGTTGATCAATATTTTAGTCAATTGCTTTGAGTGCATGTTATGGGGTAACCCCGTGGGTGCCTCGATCTTCACGGATCTCGTGGTCAAATCGATGGGAAAGCGAGGGGAAAGGGAGAAGGTAGCAGAAGCGGACGCACACCTCGCGAAGAACACGATGAACACACGCAAAACACACACGATACAAGGCCGATTGCTCTCACCGGTGGCCACCGGTCCGATAGAATCCTCGCAAGGAAAGATCGGTCAACGTGCTCCCTCGATCCCACGCGGAGAGGGAAGAACACCTTGGTGAGGGTCTTGACGTCTTGGCAAAGGGGCACCGATGCCAAGGCCTTGTACAACGAGGGAGGTGCGATGCAAACTCCAACGAGGTGGTGACGATAGTCAATCCCACTTTGGTAGAAGGGGATGAGGCAAAACTAGAGATTCCACAAAGGGGGCTTTCTTTAGTCTATCATTTATGCCTAGGGTTACATGAGGGAGTGGGGCCACTATATATAGGCCATCCACTAGTTCAAGGGTACTTTATGAATAAAAAGGGAAAGTCTGGACGGACTAAGGGGTACATGGGCCAAAGGCCCAGCTGGCGGCGCGCAGGCCCATACGATTAGTCCGGAGACTCCGGTGTGGGGTCCGGAGACTCCGGTGTGGGCCGGAGACTCCGGTCTGTCTCTGGTGTCGTCTCCGGAGGGGCCTTCTGGCTGTCCTCGAGCTCGATCTGGGGATCAGTCCGGAGATGGGACCGGAGACTCCGGGTATGCAGCCAGATGACTCGGTGTGGCTGTGAGACTCCGGTGCGCAGACCGAGACTCCGGTGCTCCAATGCTTCTTCCGTCTTCTTCCAAGCCTCCGCCTTGTCGGGCTTGGTGCTCGAGCTTCTCCTTTGCCTCCCGTACGCCGCGGTGCTTCTCCCCTTTCCTCCCGGCTTTAGATGAACCTATCATGGATATGGAATGGAGTATGAAGTAGTATACCATTCAAGAGGGTAGGAAGTGGGCTCGCATAGAGGAACGGATTCACCTTTGGAGTCCATGACGACTTGGCATAAGTTGGAGACCATGATGTGGTAACGACCGAAGGTCGGGCCACATCATCTCCCCTCCCTTCAAAAAGAGTCGTCCTCGACTCTACACGCTCATCACAAAGTAGAAGTTGTCGAGAGACCTTCTTGATCCTGGGGTTCACCATATAGTCGTCCTCGGGAAGATTGAATTGACAACACCTCAATGTTCCTTCACCTTCAATGAAGCCTACAAAGCTCACCAAAAAAGCGAAGCAACACTCAAAGCATAGCCAATTCATGAAGATTAAATTATGAGTCCTCAAGTAGAGTGAAGTCACCTTAGGATGTAGATATGGCTCGTTGAAGGGCAGCCATAGGTAACTCTCTACGGTTCGTCTTGTCAACTCTTGGTCCATAGAGGTTGATGCGTAAGCAATTGTACCTTCACACAACAAAGACCAAGCAAAATATGTTCGTGTGTGATAGAGGAGCATGCCATTTGTGGCATGTCCATTCTTGTTCACAACACACTTAGCACAACTCAAGTATAGCAAACGGGATGCATATGCAAGGTCAAAGTGCATGGAACTCGTTTGAACATCATCCAAATGTGGGAACTCAAAAACTCCATAAAGCGTCTTAGTGTGGCACTCAAAGCAATTTACTAAGATATAGATCAACGTCTTTGATGCAAGGATAGGAGAATTCGGCAAAAACACATGAGGAAGAATATCCAAAACAACATCATTATGTGTGCAAACCAACCACTGGAAAGAACAATTGTTCAATATGTTGGATGCCACACACAAATCATCATAATCAAAGATCATGGGCATTGGAGTATCACAAGCGGAAGTAAATACAACATTTTTGCAAACAAAGCATATGAAAGAGCAAGTGGTCCTTATGTTTGTTGCAACAACAGTATGAGAGACTTGGAAGCTCTCGTGACAATACATGCTCATAATGGCATTATGGTTGCACACAAAACATCGGAAAGAGAAATTGTTCAACATTTTTGTGGCAACACACAAAGCATCAATATACAAAAGCAACGAGACATGATTGTCACAAGGTGAAAGAATACCATTAACATGCTTGCAATTAAACCATAGGAAAGAGCAATTTGTCAACATGAAAGATGCAAAGCATGCAAAAGGTATCAGAGCTGGGTTCGATCTTGAACTCACGTGGGGGATGCTCTCTAGAGCTCTTTTTGTCAACTCGTGCTCAACCGAGTTGACATTCTTTTGCAGGTACCTACACACATCAAGCACAAAAGGAAGAACGTGTGTGCATGGTAGAGAAACACATCATCCATCATGACGTATCTCTTCTTGTGCACATCACCATGAGTGTCAATCAAGTGTAAAATAGATGCATGGTGAGTATGCATGTGGGGAACATGCTTATCATGGCATTTACTAAAATCTCCAAAAGTTGGGAAAGCTATGGGGGCCATCTCAATAGAAAACATATGATAATTATTGTTGCAAGCAAAACAAGTGAAAAAGAAATCATCCATACTATTGCAAGCAACGGGAGAAATAGTAAAACACTCATGACAAAGCATTATTCGAGGGGTACCATTGGTAACATCATTGCAAGCAAAACATTGGAAAGAGCAATTGTTCAACAAAGTGCAAGCAATGATATCATCAACGTAATGTTTAGAGCATGGCATGTCTATGGCAACATCATCACAATCAAATAATTTCACATGCTCAACATTATGCAAAGGCAAAGTATCACATGGAAATACCAATGAAACATATGTGATATCACAAACATCATCCATAGCATGCCAATCATCACAAGTCATCATGTCCACTAGTGGGATCATGGCATCATCAACACACGTATTCTTAACTTGTTCATACCTCTCATATGAAGTGGGTGTTGTGGTAGTGTTGGCCTCCATGTGGGCGAATTCTTCATTATCCATGGGGATGGCATCATCTTCATCCACCATGTACATCTTCTCGGTCGGAGGCATCATCATCTCCAAGCTTGGCACTTCTTGATCCATGGAACCTAGCACATCATGAGAGTACAGATATAGATGGTAAGTTGTTATAAATCAAAGTGGTCTCACATGACCTATCAACTACCACTCTCAACTCACTCGGTGTATCACTCATGCCCTCCAAATGGAAGCACTCAATCTCACGCATGGTGGAGTCGCTCATCTCACTTGTTTTCACTCAAGTGGGCTAAGTGGCTCTCATACTCACATGGGATTGGTACCACATCATCACTCAAGCACATAGGGATAGGCTTGGTTCTCTCAACTCCATGCGCCTCCTTTGGTGAAGAGAAGATCCCATGCTCACCAATCTTGACCTTTTCGTCGCCATCTTGCACCTTGGCTTGTGTAGTCCTCTTGACGTACTCGTCCAACTTGGCGAAGTAGAGGTCTTCATGTTCCTCATCCATGAAGTTGCATGCATCATATAGAATGTCAAGTTTGGGCATTGAAGCTTGATGGCATGGAGGAGAGCTTGCTCTTGGTGCCATTTTGGTGATGGCACGAGTAGTTGAAGGTGCCTTATGATGGTGTCGACGGAGGTCATTGGCGTGCCTTGTCAAAGGTTGATGTAGATGGCGCACTTGGTCATCCACATGACGCTCGCGATGATGTTTCTTGTCCTTGGCACTCTTCTTGGTGAGGCGTTGTAATGAGCGCAAAGCATCATTAGTCTTGGCCATCATGCTCATGGTTTTGGCGAAGTCGTTGTCCATGTCGCGCTTGAAGTTGTCCGTTGGATGGTGGACCTTGGTGCTCTCGAGGTGGAGGCTCCATCTTGGTCGACGCGGCTTGAGGAGCTTGTCATTGTCGTTCGTGAAATCGTCCATGCTTGGGGAGTTATTGTTGTTGTAGAACTCCATATCACCCAAGCATGTGGAGCCATTGTTGGTGTAGTGCTCCATCATGTCATCCATGCTTGTGGAGGCATATGCATGGTGGCTCATCGTGTATTCTTCATAGAAATCATCCTCGGCTCCGGAGTTCCTAGACATCATTCACAAGACCAAGTGGTGTATATGGAAGTGGTAGGGGGGTTAGGGATGCAACGTCAAACCTTACTTTACCTTGGAAGATAGTATTGTGCAAGTGGCAACACTTGAGAGCAATCAAAACCAAGCAAAGTGAAGTTCACGCGGAACACCAAAACCAACTAACCACTAAAAAACACGCACACAAAGATTATGGTGGATAGGTATGGAAGGTGGCATGTCAAGAACCAATCCGAACTCAAGATGTTGTATTGGCAAGTAAAGAACCACGATGATCGTGAAGCAAAACAAGTCAATCCACAAGAAGGAAATATGTACAAGGAAACACACACGGTGGGATAAATGGGACTTGTGCGACGGAGAAAGTGAGCTAAGAACCAGATGATTACCTAGCAAAGACTATAAGCTCGTGTCGCACAAGGTGCAAGGAGAGACGCTAGTTCGATTGCAATAAAATTGGTGGGCTACAAGATATGCACCATAAGTACCACCTATTTGATGTTCATCGAGCTTGCGCTTCCTATTCTATGAGGCACTTGTTTGTTTGTTTCTTTTTCTCTTTTTCTTCTTTTTCTATTTTTTTCACTTTTCTTTTCTTTTTCACTTGCCTCTTCCTTGTGCCAACAACTATACAAGATAACTATATGAGATAGCGCGCTCACAACTTTTGCTCGAAATTCTACAAGGTATCAAATGTGCATAGCCCAAGCAATTGTAGGAGGAACTAGTCTCAATAGGTGTTTGTTGAACGCAAAGATAGTGTAGCTCACAAGGTAAAGCAAGTGGGGAGAACTCGCGGAATTTTATACCTTTCGTCGCCGATCTTCACCCTTTATTGGTGGATTCCGCCTTGCTCACGGAATTTGGATGGAGTAGATAGCATGAACCACGGAGACGATGATGTAGAGCTCTTTCTCCTCTTCAAAACAAGCTAAAGAACACCAAAATCCGAGTTCGTATGCAAAAGTTATGCCCAACACGGTGAAATAGATTTGCTGTCAGCAGTGGGGGGGCGGAGACTCCGGTCTGGAGTGACTCACACCGGAAACTCCGGTCCGGAGACTCCGGTCCGGTCGATTTCTGCGCGTCTAGAACACGAACGGGACGCGATTTGGGCGGAAAAACTCGAACCAAAACCTCAAATTGATCAGGGAAATCAAGGAATTAGGCCATGGGAATGGAGGGGAAGGTAGATCAACAAGTTTAGCAAGTAATCCACGGATCAAAACCTACCAAAACGCACTCAAATCACAGATCGATCCAAAACACGAATTGGGGCTGTTTTGGTGGAATTTTCGAATTTATGGGGAAAAAGACCAAATCGAGGGGAAATCCGTGGCAACCAAAAGCTGCTGATACCAGATGTTATGGGGTAACCTCGTGGGTGGCCCGATCTTCATGGATATCGTGGTCAAATCGATGGGAAAGCGAGGGGAAAGGGAGAAGGTAGCGAAAGCGGACGCACACCTCGCGAAGAACACGATGAACACACGCAACACACACACGATACAAGGCCGATTGCTCTCACTGGTGGCCACCGGTCCGATAGAATCCTCGCAAGGAAAGATCGGTCAACATGCTCCCTCGATCCCACGCGGAGAGGGAAGAACACCTAGGAGAGGGTCTTGACGTCTTGGCAAAGGGACACTGATGCCAAGGCTACAACGAGGGAGGCGCAATGCAAACTCCAACGAGGTGGTGATGGTAGTCGATCCCCTTTGGTAGAAGGGGATGAGGCAAAACTAGAGATTCCACAAAGGGGGTTTTCTTTAGTCTATCATCTATGCCTAGGGTTACATGAGGGGGTGGGGGCACTATATATAGGCCATCCACTAGTTCAAGGGTACTTTAGGAATAAAAGGGGAAAGTCTAGACAGACTAAGGGGTACATGGGCCAAAGGCCCAGCTGGCGACGCGCAGGCCCATACGATCAGGCCGGAGACTCCGGTGTGGGGTCTGGAGACTCCGGTGTGGGCTGGAGACTCCGGTTTATCTCCGGTGTCGTCTCCGGAGGGGCCTTCTGACTGTCCTCGAACTCGATCTGGGGGTTAGTCCAGAGATGGGTCCGGAGACTCTGGGGTATGCAGGCCGGAGACTCCGATGTCTTCAGTAGGAGACTCCGATTGTCACGCAGTCGAGACTCCGCTCCATTCTTCTTCCGTCTTCTCTTCCAAGCCTCCGTCTTGTCGGGCTTGGTGCTCCAGGCTTCCTCCCTTGCCTCCGTACTCGTCGGTATGAACCTATCATGGATATGGAACGGAGTATGAAGTAGTATACCATTCAAGAGGGTAAGAAGTGGGCTCGCATAGAGGAACAGATTCACCTTTGGGATCCATGACGACTTGGCATAAGTTGGAGACCATGATGTGGTAACGACCGAAGGTCGGGCCACATCAGTGCCACACTAAGATGTTATATGGAGTTTTTGAGTTCCCACATTTGGATGATGTCCAATTAACTTCCATGCACTTTGACCTTGCATACGCATTTCATTTGCGATACTTGAGTTGTGCTAATAGTGTTGTGCATAAGAATGGACATGCCACAAATGACATGCTCCTTTATCACACACAAACATATTTTGCTTGGTCTTTGTTGTGTGAAGGTACAATTGCTTACGCGTCAACCTCTATGGACAAAGAGTTGACAAGACGAATCGAAGAGAGTTACCTAGGGCTACCCTTCAGTAAGCTATCTCTACATCATAAGGTGACTTCCTTCTACTTGAGGACTCATGCTATAATCTTCATGAATTGGCTACTCTTTGAGTGTTGCTTCGCTTTGGTTGTGAGCTTTGTAGGCTTCATGGAAGGTGAAGGAACATTGAAGAGTTGCCACATCAAGCTTCTCAAGGATGACTATATGGTGAACCCCAGGATCAAGAAGGTCTCTCGACATCATCTTCTTAGGATGAGCATGAAGAGTCGAGAACGACTCTTTTTGAAGGGGGGGAGCTGATGCGGCCCGTCCTACGGACGCTCCTACATCTACACCACCGAGTCCCCCAAGTGGACCAATGACCCGTGCCCGAGCCAAGCTCCTTCAAGATAAGGTGAATTCGCTCTTCTCATCATGTGACTTTGACATACACCTGGATGGCTTGCTACTTCATACCACTACTCTATGCATCATCAGGTACAAACCCCCGCCGGGTCGACCCACGAGCCCTGAAGCTGCACCTGTCCTGAAGCTGACTGAGCCGGAGTGTCCACCTAGAACTAGCCGGAGTGTCTGACGCGACTCGGCTGGAGTGTCCGGCCTGCCCTTGCCCCAACCTGGCGTGGACATTCAGAAGGACAGTTCGGACACTACCCAGACACTACCCGGACACTACCCGGAGTGTCTGGTTACCCCGGACTGTCTGGTCACTCCGACCCGGACTATCCGTCCCAAGTGATGGGCCTGCGAGCCAACAGCTGGGCCCTTGGCCCATGTACCCCTCTATTTCGCACCAAACCCTAGTTTTATGCCAAAACTACCCCTGAACTTGTGGTTGGCCTATATATAGAGCCCCCACCCCTCATTGTATCCCTTAGGCATAGATGATAGACTAAAGAAAACCCCCTTTGTGGAATCTCTAGTTTTGCCTCATTCCCTTCTACCAAGGGGATCGACTATCGTCACCACCTCGTTGGAGTTTGCATCGCGCCTCCCTCATTGTACAAGGCCTTGGCATCGGTGTCCCTTTGCGAAGACGTCAAGACCCTCTCCAAGGTGTTCTTCCCTCTCCGCGTGGGATCGAGGGAGCACGTTGACCGATCTTTCCTTGCGAGTATTCAATCGGACCGGTGGCCACCGGTGAGAGCAATCGGCCTTGTATCGTGTGTGTTTTGCATGTGTTCATCGTGTTCTTCGCGAGGTGTGCGTCCGCTTCCGCTACCTTCTCCCTTTCCCCTCGCTTTCCCATCGATTTGACCACGAGATCCTTGAAGATCGGGCCACCCACAGGGTTACCCCATAACAGGTATGGTAGATATTCCTGATCGAATCAAAGAGGAACATATAATTTCAGATGAATGCTTGCAGCAGTTCAACGAAACAACTATTGGTTTAATCTAAACATGGTCTAACCCTAGTTGCGGCGGCTGTGGGGATACTTAAAGAGGTTGGGGCGAGCTCCCCACAAACCAGGCCTAAAACCAGCCTTATTTTGGCCCAAACTGACCCGGTTCAACTCAAACCGATACATACCGACCCATAGATGGGTTCGGCCTAATTGGTGCGCAGGCCAAACATCATGGAACACCTCAAACGTGTATTTCTTGGTGCGCCACATCCCTCTCTTGATCATACATGATTTCCTCATTGTCTCCTAGTGCGTCTGCCTCCCTCTCCTCCCTCGCGCACTTGCTGATATTGGAAATCAGTTCTTGTTCTTCTTGCTGCAACTCTCCTTCTCCTCCACGTGCAACGCTTGTGTTGTCAACAAACCTGATCATACAAAGGTGCATAGACTTAGGCAGTATAAAGTTCTCATCAAATAAAATATCAGATTCAATTAAGATTGAGTTCACCTGTTGGCCAAGTAGCTTTGCACGTGCTCTTGTAATTGGTACAATTCTGACTTCATTGGACTTGTCTTGTGCAGCACCATTATCATCATCATTGGGAGAAAATGGTAAAGGACTAGGGATGTCCTCATCAACAGCCCTGTTGTACGTGAACTCAACATGTGGCAAACACTCTTCCCACTCCCGCAGATTCTTTTTAATCATGGTCCTCAGCAGCTGTGACAATGTTCGATTCACCACCTCCGTTTGACCATCTGTTTGGGGATGACATGTAGTACTGAATAGCAACTTCGTTCCCAGTTTCCCCCATAAGGTCTTCCAAAAGTAGCTCATGAACTTCACATCACGGTCAGAAACAATCGTCTTGGGTACTCCATGTAATCTCACGATATCCCTAAAAAACAGGTTACCAACATGTGATGCATCGTCGCTTTTGTGGCAGGCAATAAAATGAGCCATCTTGAACCTATCCACTACCACAAATATAGAATCATGACCTCTCTGTGTTTTAGGTAGACTGTTGAGGGCAAACCTCGAGGATGGAGTGACTCACGCACGAAGAACACGATGAACACACACACACACGCAAGACCACGATACACACCAATAGGTCATGCCGACGGTGACCAGTCCGACGCAATCCCTAGGATCGGCGTCAGGCGGAGGACTCTCTCTCGAACCGGCACGGCGAGATGGGAGACTCGGTGAGATCTTGGCGTCTTTGCAAGGGACACCAATGCCAAGGCCTTGTACAACGCGGAGGCACGATGCAAACTCCAACGAGGTTTGGGATATTTGGTGCTCCTTTGTCAAAGGAGCATGAGGCAAGAACTAGATAGATCCACAAGGGGTTTCCACTAATTCCAAATATCATGCCTAGGGTTTACAATGGAGGTAGGGGACTATATATAGGATAACCACAAGTTCAGGGGTAATTTAGGCATTAAGTAGAGTTCTAGGCGAAGTAGAGGGGTACATAGGCCACAGGGCCCAGTTAGGCTCGCAGGCCCATCATCAGGCCAGACACTCCGGTCGAGTGCGGCCGGACACTCCGGGTAGTGTCCGGGTAGTGTCCGAACTGGCCTTCTGAATGTCCATGCCAGGTTGGGGCTGGGACAGGCCGGACACTCCATGTGAGTCTCGCCGGACACTCCGGCTGGATCCGGGCGGACACTCCAGCTCAGGCAGCTTCAGGATAGGTGCAGCTTCAAGGCTCGTGGGTCGACGCGGTGGGGGTTCATACCTGATGATGCACAGAGTAGTGGTATGAAGTAGCAAGCCATCTAGGTGTATGTCAAAGTCACATGATGAGAGGAGCGAATTCACCTTAGCTTGAAGGAGCTTGGCTCGGGCACGGGTCATCGGTCCACTTGGGGGACTCAGTGGTGTAGATGTAGGAGCGTCCGTAGGACGGGCTGCATCAGCTCCCCCCTTGGGAAAGAGTCTTCCTCGACTCTGCATGGTTGTCATCTTGAATATCTCCATGGTAGGGTGAGAGATCCTTGACGTTGAATGTATTGCTTGCAAGGTACTTGGATGTCGGTATGTCGATGATGTAGGCGTTTTTGTTTATTCGGTTGAGGACCTTGAAGGGACCATCTCCTCTTGGCTTGAGCTTGGAGTCGCGTTCCTTGGGGAAGCGGTCTTTGCTTAGGTGTATCCACACGAGATCACCTTCTTCAAATATTAACTCCTTCTTGTCCTTGTTTAACCTTGAAGCTTGGCGAAGGACTTGTTGCTCGATAGTAGCTCCTGTTTCTTCATGCAGTTTCTTCATAGCTTGTGCGCGCTTCTCGATGTCCATGTTGGTGCGCTCATGAAGAGGTAGTGGTAGGATGTCGAGCGTGGTGAGGGGCTCGAAACCATAGACGATCATGAAAGGACTCATCTTGGTTGTTGAGTGCTTGGCTCGGTTGTTGAGTGCTTGGCACGGTAGGATGTCGAGCGTGGTGAGGGGCTCAGTTTGTCCATCGGTTTGAGGATGCGACGCGGATGAAAAGAGGAGCTTGATGCCGAGCTTGGCCATGAGGGTCTTCCATAAGTAGCTAATGAATTTGACGTTGCGGTCGGAGACGATTGTTTGTGGCACACCGTGAAGACGGACGATTTCCTTGAAAAACAAATTGGCAACATGTGAAGCATCGTCGGTCTTATGGCACGGTATGAAGTGTGCCATTTTGGAAAAACGATCCACGACAACAAAGATAGAATCATGACCATGCTTAGATCTAGGAAATCCTAACACGAAATCCATGCTAATGTCAGACCAAGGTGTATGAGGAATAGGCAATGACATATAAAGACCATACAGGTTAGCTTGCGACTTAGCTTGAACACATGTCGTGCATCGTTGAACGTAGCGCTCCACGTTGCGCTTCATCTTGGGACAAAAGTAGTGAGTGGAGAGCATGTCCAAAGTCTTGTCACGATTCGGAATGCAAAGCCTGTTTTATTTAAAGAGAAAGCCCTTATGCAAATAGAAATCATCAAACCCTTTCTCAATGGAGCACTTTGCGAAAATTGCTTAAAAGAACAGGTCGGAAGCATACAAAGATTTTATTTCCTCAAGACCCAACACGTTGATTTCAAGTCTCGTAAGAAGGCTTGTGTGCTTGCGAGACAAAGCGTCCGCAACCACATTATCTTTGCCCTTCTTATACTTGACAATGTACGGAAAAGACTCCATGAACTCAACCCACTTAGTGTGCCACTTACTCAAGTTGGCTTGGCCTTTGAGATAATTCAATGGCTCATGGTCGGAATGTATGATAAATTCCTTGGGCCATGGATAGTGTTGCCAAACTTGAAGAACACGAACTAAGGCAAAACGCTCGTTGTCATAAATTGGATAATTAAGGCGAGCACCATCAAGTTTCTCACTACGGTAGGCTATATGATGTCCATTTTGCATAATGACTCCTCCAATGCCAATACCACTAGCATCACACTCCATCTCAAAAGTTTTTGTGAAATCCGGTAACGCAAGGAGAGGTGCTTCAGTGAGCCTCTTTTTAAGTTCATCAAAAGCTTTTTGTTGTGCTTTGCTCCACACGAAGGTGACATTCTTTTTCGTCAACTCGTTGAGAGGACAAGCAATGGTGGAAAAGTCTTTCACAAAGCGACGATAGAAACTGGCCAACCCATGAAAACTTCAGAGTTCACTCACATTTGTTGGGATGGGCCAATCTCGTATGTCCTTTACCTTGGAAACATCAACTTCAATTCCCTTCGAAGAAACGACAAATCCAAGAAAAATCAACTTGTCTTTAGCAAAAGTGCACTTGGGAATATTAGCATAAAGCTTTTCATGTCGAAGGATTTGCAAAACTTCCTTGACATGTGTTATATGGTCCTCAAGTGATTTACTATAAACAAGGATATCATCAAAATAGACAACAACACTTTTTCCAATGAGAGAATGCAAGATGTGATTCATAAGGCGCATGAAGGTGGATGGGGCATTAGATAAGCCAAAGGGCATAACCAACCATTCATAGAGACCAAGTTTGGTCTTGAAGGTGGTTTTCCACTCATCACCCTCAGCCATGCGTATCTGTTGGTAACCACTACGAAGATCAATTTTCGAAAAAATAGTGGCTCCACACAACTCATCAAGCATGTCATCGAGACGTGGTATGGGATGTCGATAACGCATGGTGATAGAATTAACTGGACGGCAGTCCATGCATAACCGTAACGTATCATCCGTTTTTGGAACAAGTATCACAGGTACGGCACTTCGACTAGTGCTAACTTAGATCAAACCTTTGGAGACGAGTTGGTTGATTTGACGTTCAATCTCCTTTGTCTCCTCCGGTTCGTCTTGAAATGTGCCGTATGGCGGTGCTGGGAAGTGGTGCACCGGGGATGAGGTCAATGCGATGTTCAATGCCGTGAAGAGGAGGTAGTCCATGTGGAAGCTCTTCGGGGAACACATCCTTGAATTCCTGCAAAGCAATCATCAAAGATGGAGGAACATTGGTTAATTCATTAGTTCCTTGCGCTAGTCCATTGCAAAGGAGGACGTAGTGCAAGATGGATGAGTTGTTCCGAACATCTCTCATCTCACTTTTGATGGCAAGGAGAACACTCTTAGTTTTCCACTCGAGTTTGGCTTGTGGCTCTCACTCACTATGAGGTGGTTCTCTCTCTCTCACCGCTCTTCTCACAAGTAGGTGTTGTGCTTTGCGCCCTCGCTAAAGCCTTTCCATTGTCCGCAATTATTTGGCTAGGAGTCATTGGTTGCAAAACACATGTTTTGTTGAGCCATTTGAAGGTGTACACATTGGTGCGACCATCATGTTGAGCAGCCTTGTCAAATTGCAATGGTCGACCAAGAAGCATGTGGCAAACTGTCGTAGGAACCACATCACACTCCACCGTATCTTTGTAAGGATCAATGGCAAAGGAGATCGATATGGTATGCTTGATCTTCATGGACCCTTGGTAACTTAGCCATTGCACGTGGTAGGGGTGCTTGTGCGGATGGAGGGTGAGGTTGAGCTTCTCACACAACTCGGTGCTAGCAAGGTTGGGGCAACTCCCTCCATCTATGATCACCTTGATAGATTTGCCATTGATGTCGGCTCGTGTTTGGAAGATATTGAAGCGTTGGTCTTCATGCTCTTGTGCTTGAGTGGTCAAGATCCTTGTGACGACAAGCGATGGACTTGCGTCATGTTCACACATGAGGAGTTCTTGGTCATCTTCCACTCGTTGCCTTGCCATTGCTTCCTTGCCTCGGGCATCAAATTCATCTTCACTCAAGTACTCTTCATCACCATTGTCATGGATGAACAAGACTTTCTTGTTTCCACATTCGGCCGACTTGTGTCCTTTACCTCCACACTTGTAGCATTCACCGTTGAAAGGTGTGTCGCTCTTTGCTTGTTGCCACTTGGGGGCAATTTTCCTTGAGGAAGTGTGGGCTTGAAGGAAAGCTTGGATGTACTTGAGGAGCTTCCATTGAAAGTTGTTGGTGTAGCAGTTGAAGCCTGCTTGTAGGTGAAGTACGTCTTGGGCTTGTTGTACTTGATATCCTCTTGCACTTGACGTTCAGCCTTTGTTGCGATGTGCACAAGCTCAACCATGGTGTTGTATGTTTGGAACTCGACGATGCACTTGATTGGGTGATTCAAGCCAATGAGGAAACATGCCATCGTTTGCTCCATGCGCTCATCAATGTTGGCGCGGATCAAGTTGAGTTCCATTTTGATACGGATCAAGCCGATGATCCTATGTTTTGTCCCGATCTTTCACAGCGAGTCAACCAGATAGATGATCTCCCAATAACGCGATGAACGTCACTTGAAGAAGAGGAACGAATCCAGCAAGTAACATGATGAAGATCACCACGCCTCAAACCTGATCACAACAATCCTTGATGAACACAAGAACCTCCGCAGCAATAATATGATAAACAGTATCGCCGTCCCCGGAGGGATGATACACGGTGGAGCACAATATAGTTTGTATACTAAACAACTGAACTCCCCTAAACCCTAGGCGGCGGACTCCTTTATATAGGAGGCCTGCAACTAGTCGGTTGGATAGACCCAAACCGAACACACAACGGACTCGAACCTAACCTGGACTCGGACTTAATAACATAGCAATAATATTTGACACAACCTTAGACTTATCATTACATATCGTAGGTTGTCCTGACATGCCAATCATCGATGGGATGTGCCCGCATCACCTAGCTTGGTGGAGTCCTAAAATTAGGCTTCACCTCCTCCTTCATGTCCATATCACATTTCCTTGAAGTACTCTTCCACAGTCTTTGTCCCTTGACGAAACGATTGAAGGTTGTTGAAGAGGTCACGTGTGTAGTGCATGGGGACAAAGCGGGATCTCATATGAGCCTTCATGTCATGCCAAGTTGTGATTGGCGGCTCTTCTCTTGCATCACGAGCAACTTGAACTTGTTCCCACCAAAGGTTGGCATAATCATCAAACTTAAGCGAAGCCATGGCGACCATCTTCTCATTGCTATAGTTGTGCATGCGGAAGATTTTGTCGACCTTGAGTGCCCACGAGAGGTATTCTTTGAGGTCATTGGATCCGGTGAACTTGGGCATTGTGAACTTGAGCTTGCCGAAAGTTTCTTCATCGTTGCGGTCATTGCGACGAGCTTGGTGACCTTGTTGATGATCTTGTAGTTGGGGAGGTGGAACTTGGTTGTGGAGCTTGCTCTTGATATTGTTGTTGAGGCGCTTGCTCTTGCTCTTGGCGCGGTTGTTGACGATGTTGGGGCGCTTGGGCCTCATGAGGGTGTTGAGGGTGTGGAGCCTCATGACGTGGTTGATGACGAAGAGGAGGCTCGTTCCTCGATTGGTGATGTAGATTAGGCCCATGGGCCTCACGACGAAGATCATGGTCGTGAGCCTCTTGATGTGGTGGGCGTCGCTCAAATTGTATCACTTGACGCTCCAAGTTTTGTTGAAGTGGAGGAGGCGCCTCGTGATGACCATGGTGTCAGTGCGGACGTTCATGACCTTGATGACGAGGAGGAGGTCTTGGAGAGCTTCACGTCGATGACGAGCTTGATTCTCCAAATTGGAGTCATCACTTGCCGTGCCAAGTATGTGTCACGGTCGATGGTGGTAGACTTGCGGTTGCACTTGTGGTTCTTCTTGTGGTTGCTCTTGTTGGATCACTAATGCCCTTGTGTGATGACGGTGTGCTTCTTGCCTTGCTATTGGCCTTGAAGAGAAATCACCATCATAGCTTGACGTTGCAGCGTGCCGTGGGGAAGGTACATAGTTCGAAGAACTTCCATCTTCAACCATGGGGGCATCATTGCGTCTTGGAGCACTTGGATGTAGATCTTCTTGAGGAGGAGCATGACGACGAGAAGAGCTTGAAGAGCTTGATGCGCGTGAACGTGTCCTTGCCATTCCGTCGATGAGGCGTCGAAGATTGTCATTTGTTTCAGCGACGGAGCGTTGAAGCGCTTCATTTTTGTGGCCGAAGTTGTGATGCATTGCATGCATTTGTCGTTCAAGGCCGTCGAAGTGGTTGTCGATGTTCTTGAATTCGGCTTGCGTCTCGCCAAATTGTTCATCTTGTCGCGTCTCAAGGGTTTGGCAATGTTCACGGAACTCTTGTCGAACGACGAAGTGACTTGCGCGCGTCATGTACGGTCCTTGATCTTATTCTTGTGGAGGTGGTTGGATCGACTCACCGTGTCTATCCATCATGCAAGACACACAAGTATTGTATATGGAAGTGGATATGGTGGTGTTAGCCTTGTACCTCACCTTGGGGATTGCACCAAACTAGAAACCACAAGTGAGAGCTATAAGCGTGCAAAGTGGAATTGCAAAGAAAACTCACATTAAAGAAAGAACTAACTCTCAAAACCTTGTTGGTGGTAGGTTAGGATTGTGGAAAGCCAAAGAACCAACCAAAATAAAAGGGATAGTCAAAAGTGGGTAAAATCCAACAAAACTCAAGTCAAAGGCGAAGGTCAACAACTCAAAGGGGTGACGGGAACCTATGACTATATACACACACGTGGAGATAGTTGGGATTGACACGACTATGAAAATTAGCAAACAAAATGTCCTAACGAAGACTACGCTCGTTGTCGTGCCAATGCAAGGAGAGACCGTGGCTCGTTTGCAAAGAAGAAAAATGAGCAACGGATTTGTGCACTTGCCTTGGCGCTCTTCTTTCTCTCTTGCTTACAAGCTTTGAGACTCTTTTGCAAGGGGAGACTATTTTTCTTTTTCTTTTGCTTTGTATCTTTTTTTTTGCTCTCCCTTGATACTACCTAGTCACACTTGATATTGCTCTTGCACTCTCACTATCCAAGGACAAATGCACAATGCTCAAGCAAACACATGATGAGCCAGTCTCCTAGGATAGGTACACACAAAGGAAGATAGGGGTTAACAAGGTGACGCAAGTTATACCTTCTTTGATGATGAACTTGGCGTCGGTGGTGCGGGATGATGTTCGTGGGCCGTGGTGTCGATGAGCGCAAGAGTTGTCTATGCGGAAGCTTGCTGTTAGTTGTTGACACGCACACAGGACACGAGCAAACAAAGGAAATTAGCCAATGCGAAAAATGAGGCAAAACTGTTAAAACTGGCGTTACAGCTAGACACTCTGGTCTGTCAGTGCCGGACACTCTGGTCGGGTTCGGCCGGACACTCCGGTCGAATCGGTTCGGACACTCTGGCGCGGGTTTCTTGCTCATGATCTTGAGCGGAAATCCTAGCCTTAAGGCCTCAAATCTATGAGAAACTGGCCAAATCGGGCTAGGAAAACGCAGGATAAAGCTGGACCAACTCCTAATACAAGGTTTGGTCGGATCAAAACCACAAATAACACTCCAAATCAAGAGATCGATCCAAAGGCAAAATATGGGGCTCTTATTTTTGGAGATTTTCAAATTTTTGGTGGATAGAAGAAAAATTTGTGGGGGAATTCGTGAGCAACGAAGCTCTTGATACCAATATGTTGAGGGAAAACCTCTAGGGTGGCTCGATCTTTCACGAATCCCACTCAAATCGAGGATGGAGTGGGGGAAGGAGGGGAGGATGAACACAACGAACTCACGCACGAAGAACGCGATGAACACACACACGCAAGACCACGATACACACCAATAGCTCATGCCGGCGGTGACCGGTCCGGTGCAATCCCTAGGATCAGTGTTGGGCGGAGGACTCTCTCTTGAACCGGCACGGCGAGATGGGAGACTCGGTGAGATCTTGACGTCTTGGCAAGGGACACCGATGCCAAGGCCTTGTATATTTGGTGCTCCTTTGTCAAAGGAGCATGAGGCAAGAACTAGATAGATCCACAAGGGGTTTCCACTAATTCCAAATATCATGCCTAGGGTTTACAATGGAGGTGGGGTACTATATATAGGCCAACCACAAGTTCAGGGGTAATTCAGGCATTAAAGTAGAGTTCTGGGAGAAGTAGACGGGTACATGGGCCACAGGGCCCAGTTAGGCTCGCAGGCCCATCATCAGGCCGGACACTCCGGTCGAGTGGGCCGGACACTCCGGGGTGGCCGGACACTCCGGGTAGTGTCTAGACTGGCCTTCTGAATGTCCACGCCTGGTTGGGGCTGGGGTAGGCTAGACACTCTGGCTCAAGCAGCTTCAGGATAGGTGCAGCTTCAGGGCTCGTGGGTCGACGCGGCGGGGGTTCGTACCTGATGATGCACAGAGTAGTGGTATGAAGTAGCAAGCCATCCAGGTGTATGTCAAAGTCACATGATGAGAGGAGCGAATTCACCTTAGCTTGAAGGAGCTTGGCTCGGGCACGGGTTATCGGTCCACTTGGAGGACTCGGTGTGGTAGATGTAGGAGCGTCCGTAGGATGGGCTACATCTTAGACCTAGCACAAAATCCATACTAATGTCTTCACATGGTGTCGTAGGTGCAGAGAGAGGTGTATACAAACCATGATGCTACAGCTTGGATTTCGACTTGTGACATTGATGAGGACATCCCTACAATTACACCTACCTCAATTGATAATGAAGATGTTCCAATTGCAAAGAAGGATCAATCCAATGAGATAAGGATTGGACTAATCACAAGAGCTCATGCTAAGCTACTAGAACAACAGGTGAACTTGTTTCTTAATGAACCTGGTGGTTTAATCAATGAGAATTTTATACTACCTAAGTCTTTGAATTATTGCATGATCAGGTACTTAGGAGAAGAAGGCATAGCAAGGAGCGAGGAGCAAATGGAACAAGGTGTGTTGATCAATGAAGAATGCGCGAGGGAGGAGAGGGAGGAAGCGCAAGGAGTTGTTCAAGACAAAGATCAACAAGGGGAGGGAGTTCTGTGCCGCGGCAGAGAAAAGGCCCGTTTCTCTGCAACGGCAGGAAAACCGAGTCCGGCTTTGTCACGGTAGGCTGCCGCGACAGAGAATCAGCTTGAAAGTCTGCCACGGCAGAACTTCTGGCCGAGCCACTTTGTGGCCGGTTTGTATCCAGTTTGGGTGGACCCAACTCGGGTTCCACCATAGGCCGCCAACCCTGGACTCATAAATAGATGGGGACCGTATATTAGGGTTTTAGACCACGTTAAAATATTTTGGAGTTGATTCTTTCATAGAACCTCTGAAATTACCCTGTGCTCGAATTCTACAACTATAATTGAGTGTGATCTGTTGTTCCATTGGGAATTAGTAGATTGCATACTACCGTTCGTGGTCACGGCTGCGTGTGCAAGAGCGTGGTGTTGTGAATATCCTACAAGGTTCGAGAGCCGCTGCATTGGCATCAGGGATCGAGTGGGAGAGTTCATAGCTATAGGCTAGTTATCTATCATCCACCATATCCACCGACAAGTGCTTGCTGAGAAGATCGGGCCACCCCATATCATCTTGGTATCAGATTTCCTCGTTGCCTCGGTAAGCAATCCGCAATCCATCCATAGATTAGAGAGTGTTTTTGTCCTATACAGAAAATAGCCCCACAAAAAGATTCGCCATAGCCTATATTACATCGTAGACGAGTAATAATTGCTGGTCGTGTTCATCAATTAGTCTAGATCTGTTTTTGTTTTCATCGTTTTCTTCTTTCTAGTCGTGTTCATCATCTGTCTTCCGCGCCATCTAGCAGATCCGATCTAGGTTGAGAGTCCATGTGTGTTACTCCAAGACGAGTCGGTTTGCATTAAAAAAAAGTCCTTACCGATTCTGCCGCGGCATGGAAAAAGCCCACTTTCCCTGCCGCAAAACCGCGTCCGACAGCGACTCTGCCGTGGCACGCTATTTCTGCCGCTGCGCCGCCGCTCTGCGCGCGTTTCGTGCGTTTCTACGCGCATGCCGCAGCTCTGCCGTGGCGCGATTTCCACTGTTTTCTGCCGCGCTCTTCCACGGGATTTCGCTTCGTTTTTACCAATGAGGATTTGTTCTGCCACGACAGGATTTTGAGCTGTTTTTCTGCCACGACACCATAATTACAAATTGTGATCAATTTGCACTTTTCGAAAACCCTTAGCCACAACCAATCTACTACATAGGTGGAGGAACTTGCCTATTGAGACTAGTTTCCGCTCCTACAGGCTGCTCTTAGGATTTTTGGTGCTGTACTTTATAATTGGCCATGTGTTAGCTATAAAATAAATAAAAAACAAGATAGCAAAAGAAAAAGTATAAAAAAAGAGAGCTATACAAAAGAAAAAATTGTGGAAAAAGAGAATTTGAGCAAAGAGGCCTAGTGATATCTTTGTGCACCGGTAGATTGAGCAATCTTGTGCCTATTTACTTTGAGCTTTGCTAGTGTCTCTCGAGCGTAGTGCAACACCCTTCATAGTTGCATTGCCACGTTTTTCTCCACGTGTGTGTTTCTTGGGTATTTGTACGATCAGCACTAGGACTTGTTTGCAGTGTAGATAGGATACCAAACCTATACCTCCACCATAAATAACCTGTGTGCCCTGCGATCGTTCTCTATACCTTTGATATTCACTTCGTCACTTCAGTGCATCAGTCGTTGATCTTGTTCGGTAGATTATCTCTATTCACTTTGGAATGGTAAGATCTCCTTTCTTATTAGTTGTGAGTGAGTTGTGAGAGTTTCCACCATACAAATTTTGATTTTTGCACTAACCTACTAATCATGTCTACTAGTGATGGTGATGTTGTGTCGCAGAAAAAGAAGGATGAGGAGCTTGTCAATTGGCGTGAATATGAGGCTTTGAGGTCTCATTTGACACTTGTGTTTACTAACACCACAGATGGAATTGACAAGAATCTCCAGGACATAAATATGAGGCTGGATCAGAATATTGGAGCGATTGATACTATCCAAACGCAAGTGGCTACGCTAACTGCCAACTTCGCCACTTTGCAGCATTCCATTGAGGGTTTGACAGCCACCATACATAGAAGGCAAGAGCCTCAACCTGATGATGCCTTTGATGATTTTGATGAGGGTATCGCTGTGGATGCTGCTCCACATGTTGGCAGGGGACGTGTTATTCCCCCTGCCCATGCACCTACTCATGGCCGTGGGCTTGCCCCTCTTGGGCGTGCTCAGCGTGTGCTCAACCAGCCTGCTGATGATGGTTTGGGCAAGCCAAAATTCTCAATTCCCAAGTTTGATGGTTCCATTGATCTTGAAGATTACCTCACATGCAGATGATCTCCCTGACAATGTTCGTGATGGTTTTGACAATACCTGCGTGTACATCAAAGACTGTACGGATGCTTTGGAGGAGAGGTTGAACATCAAATTGGAGGCCATCACTTCTAGGCTCGATGCGTTGATGGATACCCTCATTAATCTGCTGGTGCGAGCTGAGCCCCCTCATGCTGCTCCATTACGGGATGCGCCACCACCAAGAGATGGATATTTTGACGCTCGTGCTCGACGTCCCGTGGCACCAGCACATGGAGGCGTCAATGCTGATCTCGAAGACGATGCTGCATACCTACCACAACAACGCCACGTTGAGGCTCGTCCGGTTTGTATCCAGTTTGGGTGGACCCAACTCGGGTTCCACCATAGGCCGCCAACCCTGGACTCATAAATAGATGGGGACCGTATATTAGGGTTTTAGACCACGTTAAAATATTTTGGAGTTGATTCTTTCATAGAACCTCTGAAATTACCCTGTGCTCGAATTCTACAACTATAATTGAGTGTGATCTGTTGTTCCATTGGGAATTAGTAGATTGCATACTACCGTTCGTGGGTCGTGTGCAAGAGCGTGGTGTTGTGAATATCCACAAGGTTCGAGAGCCGCTGCATTGGCATCAGGGATCGAGTGGGAGAGTTCATAGCTATAGGCTAGTTATCTATCATCCACCATATCCACCGACAAGTGCTTGCTGAGAAGATCGGGCCACCCCATATCATCTTGGTATCAGATTTCCTCGTTGCCTCGGTAAGCAATCCGCAATCCATCCATAGATTAGAGAGTGTTTTTGTCCTATACAGAAAATAGCCCCACAAAAAGATTCGCCATAGCCTATATTACATCGTAGACGAGTAATAATTGCTGGTCGTGTTCATCAATTAGTCTAGATCTGTTTTTGTTTTCATCGTTTTCTTCTTTCTAGTCGTGTTCATCATCTGTCTTCCGCGCCATCTAGCAGATCCGATCTAGGTTGAGAGTCCATGTGTGTTACTCCAAGACGAGTCGGTTTGCATTAAAAAAAAGTCCTTACCGATTCTGCCGCGGCATGGAAAAAGCCCACTTTCCCTGCCGCAAAACCGAGTCCGACAGCGACTCTGCCGTGGCACGCTATTTCTGCCGCTGCTGCCATGCGCTTTTCAATGCTTATGCTGGCGCCGCAGCTCTGCCGTGGCGCGATTTCCACCTGTTTTGCTGCTGCCGCTCTTCCACGGCAGGATTTCTGCTTCGTTTTCTGCCACAGCAGGATTTGTTCTGCCACGACAGGATTTTGAGCTGTTTTTCTGCCACGACACCATAATTACAAATTGTGATCAATTTGCACTTTTCGAAAACCCTTAGCCACAACCAATCTACTACATAGGTGGAGGAACTTGCCTATTGAGACTAGTTTCCGCTCCTACAGGCTGCTCTTAGGATTTTTGGTGCTGTACTTTATAATTGGCCATGTGTTAGCTATAAAATAAATAAAAAACAAGATAGCAAAAGAAAAAGTATAAAAAAAGAGAGCTATACAAAAGAAAAAATTGTGGAAAAAGAGAATTTGAGCAAAGAGGCCTAGTGATATCTTTGTGCACCGGTAGATTGAGCAATCTTGTGCCTATTTACTTTGAGCTTTGCTAGTGTCTCTCGAGCGTAGTGCAACACCCTTCATAGTTGCATTGCCACGTTTTTCTCCACGTGTGTGTTTCTTGGGTATTTGTACGATCAGCACTAGGACTTGTTTGCAGTGTAGATAGGATACCAAACCTATACCTCCACCATAAATAACCTGTGTGCCCTGCGATCGTTCTCTATACCTTTGATATTCACTTCGTCACTTCAGTGCATCAGTCGTTGATCTTGTTCGGTAGATTATCTCTATTCACTTTGGAATGGTAAGATCTCCTTTCTTATTAGTTGTGAGTGAGTTGTGAGAGTTTCCACCATACAAATTTTGATTTTTGCACTAACCTACTAATCA
Source organism: Avena insularis (assembly GCA_023614405.1). Classification (NCBI taxonomy): domain Eukaryota; kingdom Viridiplantae; phylum Streptophyta; class Magnoliopsida; order Poales; family Poaceae; genus Avena; species Avena insularis. Next base: position 283,292,575 of record CM042688.1, on the reverse strand, counting down.
TGTCTACTAGTGATGGTGATGTTGTGTCGCAGAAAAAAAGGATGAGCAGCTTGTCAATTGGCGTGAATATGAGGCTTTGAGGTCTCATTTGACACTTGTGTTTACTAACACCACAGATGGAATTGACAAGAATCTCCAGGACATAAATATGAGGCTGGATCAGAATATTGGAGCGATTGATACTATCCAAACGCAAGTGGCTACGCTAACTGCCAACTTCGCCACTTTGCAGCATTCCATTGAGGGTTTGACAGCCACCATACATAGAAGGCAAGAGCCTCAACCTGATGATGCCTTTGATGATTTTGATGAGGGTATCGCTGTGGATGCTGCTCCACATGTTGGCGGGGCGGTTATTCCCCGCCCATGCACCTACTCATGGCCGTGGGCTTGCCCCTCTTGGGCGTGCTCAGCGTGTGCTCAACCAGCCTGCTGATGATGGTTTGGGCAAGCCAAAATTCTCAATTCCCAAGTTTGATGGTTCCATTGATCTTGAAGATTACCTCACATGCAGATGATCTCCCTGACAATGTTCGTGATGGTTTTGACAATACCTGCGTGTACATCAAAGACTGTACGGATGCTTTGGAGGAGAGGTTGAACATCAAATTGGAGGCCATCACTTCTAGGCTCGATGCGTTGATGGATACCCTCATTAATCTGCGCGAAATGAGCCCCTCATGCTGCTCCATTACGGGATGCGCCACCACCAAGAGATGGATATTTTGACGCTCGTGCTCGACGTCCCGTGGCACCAGCACATGGAGGCGTCAATGCTGATCTCGAAGACGATGCTGCATACCTACCACAACAACGCCACGTTGAGGCTCGTCCGGTTTGTATCCAGTTTGGGTGGACCCAACTCGGGTTCCACCATAGGCCGCCAACCCTGGACTCATAAATAGATGGGGACCGTATATTAGGGTTTTAGACCACGTTAAAATATTTTGGAGTTGATTCTTTCATAGAACCTCTGAAATTACCCTGTGCTCGAATTCTACAACTATAATTGAGTGTGATCTGTTGTTCCATTGGGAATTAGTAGATTGCATACTACCGTTCGTGGTCACGGCTGCGTGTGCAAGAGCGTGGTGTTGTGAATATCCTACAAGGTTCGAGAGCCGCTGCATTGGCATCAGGGATCGAGTGGGAGAGTTCATAGCTATAGGCTAGTTATCTATCATCCACCATATCCACCGACAAGTGCTTGCTGAGAAGATCGGGCCACCCCATATCATCTTGGTATCAGATTTCCTCGTTGCCTCGGTAAGCAATCCGCAATCCATCCATAGATTAGAGAGTGTTTTTGTCCTATACAGAAAATAGCCCCACAAAAAGATTCGCCATAGCCTATATTACATCGTAGACGAGTAATAATTGCTGGTCGTGTTCATCAATTAGTCTAGATCTGTTTTTGTTTTCATCGTTTTCTTCTTTCTAGTCGTGTTCATCATCTGTCTTCCGCGCCATCTAGCAGATCCGATCTAGGTTGAGAGTCCATGTGTGTTACTCCAAGACGAGTCGGTTTGCATTAAAAAAAAGTCCTTACCGATTCTGCCGCGGCATGGAAAAAGCCCACTTTCCCTGCCGCAAAACCGAGTCCGACAGCGACTCTGCCGTGGCACGCTATTTCTGCCGCACACTGCCGCCGCTCTGCCGCGATGCGTTTTCTGTGCGTTTCTCTGCCGCGCGCTGCCGCAGCTCTGCCGTGGCGCGATTTCCACCTGTTTTGCTGCTGCCGCTCTTCCACGGCAGGATTTCTGCTTCGTTTTCTGCCACAGCAGGATTTGTTCTGCCACGACAGGATTTTGAGCTGTTTTTCTGCCACGACACCATAATTACAAATTGTGATCAATTTGCACTTTTCGAAAACCCTTAGCCACAACCAATCTACTACATAGGTGGAGGAACTTGCCTATTGAGACTAGTTTCCGCTCCTACAGGCTGCTCTTAGGATTTTTGGTCATGCTTTATAATTGGCCATGTGTTAGCTATAAAATAAATAAAAAACAAGATAGCAAAAGAAAAAGTATAAAAAAAGAGAGCTATACAAAAGAAAAAATTGTGGAAAAAGAGAATTTGAGCAAAGAGGCCTAGTGATATCTTTGTGCACCGGTAGATTGAGCAATCTTGTGCCTATTTACTTTGAGCTTTGCTAGTGTCTCTCGAGCGTAGTGCAACACCCTTCATAGTTGCATTGCCACGTTTTTCTCCACGTGTGTGTTTCTTGGGTATTTGTACGATCAGCACTAGGACTTGTTTGCAGTGTAGATAGGATACCAAACCTATACCTCCACCATAAATAACCTGTGTGCCCTGCGATCGTTCTCTATACCTTTGATATTCACTTCGTCACTTCAGTGCATCAGTCGTTGATCTTGTTCGGTAGATTATCTCTATTCACTTTGGAATGGTAAGATCTCCTTTCTTATTAGTTGTGAGTGAGTTGTGAGAGTTTCCACCATACAAATTTTGATTTTTGCACTAACCTACTAATCATGTCTACTAGTGATGGTGATGTTGTGTCGCAGAAAAAGAAGGATGAGGAGCTTGTCAATTGGCGTGAATATGAGGCTTTGAGGTCTCATTTGACACTTGTGTTTACTAACACCACAGATGGAATTGACAAGAATCTCCAGGACATAAATATGAGGCTGGATCAGAATATTGGAGCGATTGATACTATCCAAACGCAAGTGGCTACGCTAACTGCCAACTTCGCCACTTTGCAGCATTCCATTGAGGGTTTGACAGCCACCATACATAGAAGGCAAGAGCCTCAACCTGATGATGCCTTTGATGATTTTGATGAGGGTATCGCTGTGGATGCTGCTCCACATGTTGGCAGGGGACGTGTTATTCCCCCTGCCCATGCACCTACTCATGGCCGTGGGCTTGCCCCTCTTGGGCGTGCTCAGCGTGTGCTCAACCAGCCTGCTGATGATGGTTTGGGCAAGCCAAAATTCTCAATTCCCAAGTTTGATGGTTCCATTGATCTTGAAGATTACCTCACATGCAGATGATCTCCCTGACAATGTTCGTGATGGTTTTGACAATACCTGCGTGTACATCAAAATGTCACGGATGCTTTGGAGGAGAGGTTGAACATCAAATTGGAGGCCATCACTTCTAGGCTCGATCGTTGATGGATACCCTCATGTCTGCTGATGCGGTGAGCCCCCTCTTGCTCCATCCATTACGGATGCCACCACCAAGAGATGGATATTTTGACGCTCGTGCTCGACGTCCCGTGGCACCAGCACATGGAAGAGTCAGTGCTGATCTCGAAGACGATGCTGCATACCTACCACAACAACGCCACGTTGAGGCTCGTTCTGCACCCAACACGACCAAAAGCGGCTGCAGGACGAGCCTCAACGTGGCATTGAGTATGGTATGTTCAACCTCTCCTCCAAAGCATCCGTATAGTCTTGATGTACACGCCGGTATTGTCAAAACTAGCACGAACATTGTCAGGGAGATCATCTGCATAGACCGGAAGAGCAACCTCCTTAGGCTTCGGGGCTGTAGCAGCCATGGCACCAGAATTTTCAGCAATCCCGGAACTAGCCATCTTCGAAAAAAACGACAGTCAAATTCAGCGAAAAACTAATCCCGACAAAACTTCCGTGTCAAACAGATCAATTCTCTGCGTGGTAGAGCCTCTTGATAGCTGAAACAGTGTATGGCAGAAAAATCGGCAGCTCTCGGTATAGGGCAGACAATATCTGCGCTCAAGCGGCAGCAGGCAAGGCGCGCGTAGGACGCACACGCGAGGACACACTACGTCTGTCGTCGAGCGAACGAGACCACGGGATCACGCCAAGGCAAGCACGCATGCGGGATCACGTATGAGAGCAGATCCTGATCGGTTGTGTTTTCTTTCTTTCCTTCCACTCAAATTTCTTTTTAGCACTCCACACAAAAGAAACAAACAGAATCTGGACTCCTTGACGCTTTCCTTTTGTCACGTACACCAAACAGAAACAACCAATCGATCTCTAGACTGATTTTTCTTTTTTGAACTGCACACGGAAGGAACCGACGTACCTTGCCGCACGCTGAGGAACACCTAGCGATCGGACTATTTCTTTTTTTCCTTGGCGATCGGATCTGGAAACCTGGACTGTGATGATCGATCAATCGGGATCGAGGAAAACACAAGCGGCATCGTTGCAACTTCAATAGCAGATCAACCTCAGCAGCAGATAAGTCTCAGCAAGTAATCGTCGTGAGAAACCCGACGAATCTGATACCAAGATACGGATCAACGTGATCCGAAAGGGTTTAGGCCTGATCTTTCACGACGATCGATAGAATCAACAAGATAGAAAGAGAACTCAATCTGAAATAGATCAGACTGATCTCTCTTCAATTCCCCACGTTGGAACTGACCAAAATCAACTCCCACGCATAACACAATATCAGACCTTGAAGATCAGCAAGCAAACACAAGGATATACGCCCCCAAACATTGGGACTTTTCTGGTGTCTCTTTTAGCTCTAAAATAATAAGTCTCCGATGCATTGGCGGCTGCCAGGAACCCTTTATAGGGTGACTCCAATGATACTTGGGTGGGACAGGCCCCACGCCACAACTAAAGCCCAAATGGTTGAATTAAAAGTGGTTTTGGACAGGCCCAAATACCATGACAAAAAAATAAAACTTAAACACTTCGGACTTAAATAAAATAGGAAATAAAAAGACTCAAACGTCTCAAAACCTAAACCAAAGTAAACTCAACTTTCAATTGAGCTTAGCCATGCCTTGCCCAAAACGTTTCAGAACTGGAGGTGTTCTGAAATTGGGCTCATCCATGCGAGGAATTGCAATGCAGAAAAGTCCAATCTTCAGGATAGAAGGAGGCAGCGAAATAATAGGAGTAGTAGCTATCCTTCCCTCATCAGTTCCTTGGCTCAATTGTGTCAACTTATCAAAAAATGATCGCAAGTAATTGGTGGGTACGAAACGAGCCTTCATAATTTGCTTCATCTCGCGCCAATCCATCACACGAAGTTCATTGTCCTCCCTTCTATTTTGCACAATAGCATCCCACCAGCGCAAAGCATATCCATCAAATTCTGACGCTGCAAGCTTGACCTTCTTGTCTTCTGGATAGTCAAACAAATGCCAGAGCTTCTCAAACTTCAACTCCCATGTGAGGTAATCTTCAGGATCAAGTGAACCATCAAACTTGGGAATTGAGAATTTTGGCTTGCCCAAACTATCATCAGCAGCTTGGTTCTGAACGCGTTGAGCACGTCCAATAGGAGCAAACCCGTGGCCATAAGCAGGTGCATCAGCAGGTGCAGGGGGATTGGCACGTCCCCTGCCAAGATGTGGGCCAGCATCAGTCGCAATACCCTCATCATAGTCATCAAAAACATCATCATGTTGGTGTTCCTGCCGTTGCTGTAATGCTACTGTCAAGGCCTCAATGGAACGCTGCAAAGTTGCGACATTGACATTGATTGTTGTCACTTGTGTTTGAATAGTAGTGACTACGCCAACATTCTAGTCCAATGTCATTTGCATGTCCTGGATATTCTTGTCAATGGCATCTGTGGAGTGAGTGAACACTCGCGTCAAGTGGGATTTCAACGCCTCATATTCGCGCCATTAACAAGTTCCTCATCCTTCTTTTTCTACAACACAACATCATCATCACTAGCAGACATGATTAGTAGGTTAGTGCAAAAATCAAAATCTGTTTGGTGGAAACTCGCACAACTCACTCACAACTGACAAGAAAGGAGATCTTATCGTTCCAAAGTGAATAGAGATGCTTTACCAAAATGAAATCAAAGACTGTTGCACTGATGTGATGAAGTGAATATCGAGGGTATAGAGAACGATCACAGGTCACACAGGTTATGTAAGGTGGAGTTGTAGGTATGGTATCCTAACTACACCGCAAACAAGTCCTAGTGCTAATCGTATAAAAACCCAAGAAACACACACGGTAGAGATAAACGTGGCAAAGCAACTTATGAAAAGTAATATTGCAATGCACAAGAGAGACGCTAGTAAAAGCTCAAAGTAAATAGGCACAAGATTGCTCAATCTACAAGTGCGACGATTAACTAGGCCTCCAATAATGCACACTTTGATATCCCTTTTTGTCACGCTTGTAGCTCTTTTCTCTTTTTTTATACTGATTCTCTTTTCTTTTCTCTTTTTTTTGATTTTTTCAACTATATGACTCAATGCAAACGAGTGCAGCAACTTATAAGAAAACTGGGCCAGATATTCCGGTTGATGTGTGCCGGATACTCCGGTCGGGCCGGATATTCCGGTGTGTTTTGGCCGGATAGTCCGGTTTTGCCTGTCGAATTTTCTGCACTTCAAAACCCTAATGAGCAGCCTGTCGGAGCAAAGCAACTAGTCTCGTAGGTACGTTCTGATGTAGCCCGTCCTACGGACACTCCTACATCTACACCAACAACTCCCCCAAGTGGACCCATGACTCGTGCCCGAGCCAAACTCCTACAAGCTAGGGTGAACTCGCTCCTCTCCTCGTACCAATTTGATACCTCCTTGGATGGTGTGCTACTTCATGCAACTACTCTATGCATCATCAGGTACGAAGCCTCGACACATCCCCAAGCACCCAAGGATGGAGAACAAGGAGCAGAGCATGAAGCAGAAGCCCGCCAAAGTCTCCGGTCTGAAGACCCTGGAGACTCCGACCCACTCTCCGGTCTGACCCCTGCACCGGGCCCTGGGACAATCTGAAGGCCCCTCCGGAGGCTGGTTCGGAGGCTACACCGGAGTCTCCGGCCTACACACCGGACTCTCCGGTCCGACCGACGCCAGGCATGAAAAGGCCTTTAGGCCTGCAACCCATGTACCCCTTAGTCCGTCCAGAACTTGTCTTTTATTCCTAAAGTACCCATGTTTAAGTGGCTGGCCTATATATAGTCCCCCACCTCCATTGTAAACCCTAGGCATGATATTTGGAATTACTAGAAACCCCTTGTGGATCTATCTAGTTCTTGCCTTATGCTTCTTTGACCAAGGATGTTGAGGGCAAACCTCTAGGGTGGCCTGATCTTTCACAAATCCCACTCAAATCGAGGGTGGAGTGCGGGGGAAGGAGGGAGGAGGAGCATGACGAACTCACGCCCGAAGAACACGATGAACACACACACGCAAAACCACGATACACACCAATAGCTCACGCCGGTGGTGACCGGTCGGGCGCAATCCCTAGGATTGGCGTCGGGCGGAGGACTCTCTCTCGAACCAGCACGGAGAGATGGGAGACTCGGTGAGATCTTGACGTCTTGGCAAGGGACACCGATTCCAAGGCCTTGTACAATGCGGAGGCACGATGCAAACTCCAACAAGGTTTGGGATATTTGGTGCTCCTTTGTCAAAGGAGCATGAGGCAAGAACTAGATAGATCCACAAGGGGTTTCCACTAATTCCAAATATCATGTCTAGGGTTTACAATGGAGGTGGGGGACTATATATAGGCCACCCACAAGTTCAGTGGTAATTCAGGCATTAAAGTAGAGTTCTGGGCGAAGTAGAGGGTACAGGTGGGCCTAGCTAAGGCTCATGAGCCCATCTTTAGGCAGACACGTCGGGTCGAGTTGACGACTGACAGTCAGGTGGCGGACTCCGGGTAGTGTCCGGGTAGTGCCCGAACTGGCCTTCTGAATGTCCACGCCAGGTTGGGGCTAGGGCAGGCCGGACACTCTGGCTGAGTCGCGTCGGACACTCCGGTTACGCCAGACACTCCGGCTGGATTCGGGCAGACACTCCGGCTCAGGCAGCTTCAAGACAGGTGCAGCTTCAGGGCTCATAGGTCGACGTGGCGAGGGTTCGTACCTGATGACGCACAGAGTAGTGGTATGAAGTAGCAAGCCACCCAAATGTATGCCAAAGTCACATGATGAGAGGAGCGAATTCACCTTAGCTTGAAGGAGCTTGGCTCGGGCACGGGTCAACGGTCCACTTGGGGGACTCGCTGGTGTAGATGTAGGAGCGTCCGTAGGACGGGCTGCATCAGCTCCCCCCTTGGGAAAGAGTCGTCCTCGACTCTTCATGGTTGTCATCTTGAACATCTCCATGGTAGGGTGAGAGATCATTGACGTTGAATGTATTGCTTGCAAGGTACTTGGATGTCGGTATGTCGATGATGTAGGCGCTGTTGTTGATTCGTTTGAGGACCTTGAAGGGACCTTCTCCTCTTGGCTTGAGCTTGGAGTCGCGTTCCTTGGGGAAGCGGTCTTTGCTTAGGTGTATCCACACGAGATCACCTTCTTCAAATATCATCTCCTTCTTGTCCTTGTTTAACCTTGAAGCTTGGCGAAGAACTTGTTGCTCGATAGTAGCTCTTGTTTCATCATGCAGTTTCTTCATAGCTTGTGTGCGCTCCTCGAAGTCCATGTTGGTGCGCTCATGAATAGGTAGTGGTAGGATGTCGAGCGCGGTGAGGGGCTCGAAACCATAGATGATCTTGAAGGGACTCATCTTGGTTGTTGAGTGCTTGGCTCGGTTGTAGGCAAACTCTGATGCAGCCCGTCCTACGGACGCTCCTACATCTACACCAACAAGTCCCCCAAGTAGACCCATGACTCGTGCCCGAGCCAAACTCCTACAAGCTAAGGTGAACTCGCTCCTCTCCTCGTGCCAATTTGATACCTCCTTGGATAGTGTGCTACTTCACGCAACTACTCTATGCATCATCCGGTACGAAGCTTCGACACATCACCAAGCACCCAAGGATGGAGAACAAGGAGCAGAGCGTGAAGCAGGAGCCGCTGGAGCTGCTCAGACCGGAGTCTCCGGTCTATGCACACCAGAGTCTCTGGTCCATCAAAGTCTTCGGCCTGAAGACCCCGGAGACTCCGGCCCACTCTCCGGTCTGACCCCTGCGCTGGGCCCTGGGACAATCTGAAGGCCCCTCCGGAGGCTGGTCCGGAGACTGACCGGAATCTCCGGCCTAGACCGGAGTCTCTGGTCCACCAGATCGGAGTCTCCGGTCCGACCGACGCCAGTCATGAAAAGGCCTTTGGGCCTGCGGCCCATGTACCCCTTAGTCCGTCCAGAACTTTTCTTTTATTCCTAAAGTACCCCTGTTTAAGTGGCGGGCCTATATATAGTCCCCCACCTCCATTGTAAACCGGAGGCATGATATTTGGAATTAGTGGAAACCCGTTGTGGATCTATCTAGTTCTTGCCTCTTGCTCCTTTGACAAAGGAGCACCAAATATCCCAAACCTCGTTGGAGTTTGCATCGTGCCTCCGCGTTGTACAAGGCCTTGGCATCGGTGTCCCTTTGCCAAGACGTCAAGATCTCACCGAGTCTCCCATCTCGCCGTGCCGGTTCGAGAAAGAGTCCTCCACCCGACGCCGATCCTAGGGATTGCGCCGGATCGGTCACCGCCGGCGTGAGCTATTGGTGTGTATCTTGGTTTTGCGTGTGTGTGTTCATCGCGTTCTTCGTGCATGAGTTCGTCGTGTTCATTCTTCCCTCCTTCCCCCGCACTCCATCCTCGATTTGAGTAGGATTCGTGAAAGATCGGGCCACCCTAGAGGTTTGCCATCAACATATTGGTATCAAGAGCTTCGTTGCTCACGAATTCCCCCACAATTTTTTCTTCTATCCACCAAAAATTCAAAAATCCCCCAAAAAGAGCCCCATATTTGCCTTTGGATCGATCTCTGGATTTGGAGTGTTATTTGTGGTTTTGATCTGACCAAACCTTGTCTTAGGAGTTGGTCCAGATTTATCCTGCGTTTTCCCAGCCCAATTTGGCCAATTTTTTCGCGGATTTGAGGACCCAAGGCGTGGATTTCCACTCAAGAACATGAGCAGTTCGCGATCTGACTCCAGACCGGAGTCTCTAGCCTGCACACCGGAGTCTCCGGCCTACCCACACCGGAGTCTCCGGCCGAGTCTGCGGCTGGCTTTGATTTTGACAGTTTTGCCTCTAATCTTGCATTGGCTAATTTCCTCTTGTGTGTTTGTGCCCGTGTGCGTGTTGTCAACTAACAACAAGCTTCCGCATCAACAAAGCCCGGAGTCTCCAGCCAGCTGCCTGATTTTGACAGTTTTTCCTCTAATCTTGCATTGGCTAATTTCCTCTTGTGTGTTTGTGCCCGTGTGCGTGTCGTCAACTAACAACAAGCTTCCGCATCAACAAACCCTGTGCTCATCGACACCACTGCCCACGAACATCATCCCGCACCACCGACGCCAAGTTCATCATCACCAACGAAGGTATAACTTGCGTCACCTTGTTAATCCCTATCTTCCTTTGTGTGTACCTATCCCATGAGAGTGGCTCATCTTGTGTTTGCTTGAGCATTGTGCATTTGTCCTTGGCTAGTGAGAGTGCAAGAACAATATCAAGTGTGACTAGGTAGCATCAAGGGAGAGCAAAAAAAAAGAAGAAAGAAAAGATACAAAGCAAAAGAAAAAGAAAAATAGTCTCCCCTTGCAAAAGAGAGTCTCAACGCTTGTAAGCAAGAGAGAAAGAAGCGCGCCCAAGGCAAGTGCACAAATCCGTTGCTCATTTTTCATCTTTGCAAACGAGCCACGGTCTCTCCTTGCATTGGCACGACAACGAGCGTAGTCTTTGTTAGGACATTTTGTTTGCTCATTTTCATAGTCGTGTCAATCCCAACTATCTCCATGTGTGTGTATATAGTCGTAGGTTCGCGTCACCCTTTTGAGTTGTTGACCTTCGCCTTTGACTTGAGTTTTGTTGGATTTTATCCACTTTTGAATATCCCTTTTATTTTGGTTGGTTCTTTGGCATTCCACAATCCTAACCTACCACCAACAAGCTTTTGAGAGTTAGTTCTTTCTTTAGTGTGAGTTTTCTTTGCGATTCCACTTTGCACGCTTATAGCTCTCACTTGTGGTTTCTAGTTTGGTGCAATCCCCAAGGTGAGGTACAAGGTTAACACCACCATATTCCACTTCCATATACACGGTGAGTCGAGCCAACCACCTCCCCAAGAAGAAGATCAAGGACCGTACATGACGCGTGCAAGTCACTTCATTGTTCGACAAGAGTTCCATGAATGTTGCCAAGCCCTTGAGACACGACAAGATGAACAATTTGGCGAGATGCAAGCAGAGTTCAAGAACATCGACAACCGCTTCGATAGCCTCGAACGACAAATGAATGCAATGCATCACAACTTCGGCCACCAAAATGAAGCTCTCCAATGCTCCGTTACCGAAACAAATGACAATCTTCGACGCCCCATCGACGGTATGGCAAGGCCACGTTCACGCGCATCAAGATCTTCAAGCTCATCGCGTCGTCATGCTCCTCCTCACCAAGATCTTGACCCAAGTGCTCCCAGAAGCAATGATGCCCCCATGGTTGAAGATGCAAGTTCTTCGAACTATGTACCTTCCCCACGACACGCCGCAACGTCAAGCTATGATGGTGATTTCTCTTCAAGGCCAAGAGCAAGGCAAGAAGCACACTGTCATCACGCAAGGGCATTAGTGCTCCAACAAGAGCAACCACAAGAGAAACCGCAAGTGCAACCACAAGTGCAGCCGCAAGTCAACCACCATCGACCGCGATACATACTTGACACAACAAGTGATGACTCCAATTTAGAGAATCAAGCTCGTCATCGACGTGAGGCTCTCCAAGATCCCCCTCCTCGTCACCACCGTCATGAACGTCAACAACGACACCATGGTCATCACGAGGCGCCTCCTCCACCTCAACAAAACTTGGAGCGTCAAGTGATACAAGTTGAGCGATGCCCACCACGTCAAGAGGCTCACGACCATGATCTTCGCCGTGAGGCCCATGTGCCTAACCAATGTCACCAACCAAGGAACGAGCCTCCCCTTCATCGTCAACCGCGTCAAGAGGCTCCACCCCCTCGCCACCGTGAGGCCCAAACGCTTCAACACCGTCAACAAGCACGCCAAGAGCAAGAGCAAGCTCCTCCACAACAATATCAAGAGCAAGCTCCGCAACAAGGTCACGAGAACCAAGTTCCACCTCCTCAACCACAAGATCGTCAACAAGCTCGGCACAACGATTGCATGGAAGATGAAGACCATCATCTACATGGCAACAATCGCTACTGTGACCGCAATGAGGAAGAAACATTTGGCAAGCTCAAGTTCACAATGCCCAAGTTCACCGGATCCAATGACCCCGAAGAATACCTCTTGTGGGCACTCAAGGTCGACAAGATCTTCCGCATGCACAACTATAGCAATGAGAAGATGGTCGCCATGGCTTCGCTTGAGTTTGATGATTACGCCAACCTTTGGTGGGAACAAGTTCCAGTTGCTCGTGATGCAAGGCAAGAGCCACCAATCACAACTTGGCATGACATGAAGGCTCACATGAGATCCCGGTTCGTCCCTGTGCATTACACGCGTGACCTCTTCAACAACCTTCAAGCGCTTCGTCAAGGGACAAAGACCGTGGAAGAGTACTTCAAGGAAATGGAACTCAACTTGATTCGTGCCAACATTGATGAACGCATGGAGCAAACAATGGAATGTTTCCTTATTGGCTTGAATCACCTAATCAAGCAAATCGTCGAGTTCCAAACATACAACACCATGGTTTAGCTTGTGCACATCGCAATAAAGGCTGAACGTCATGTGCAAGAGGATATCAAGTACAACAAGCCCAAGACGTACTTCACCTACAAGCAAGCTTCAACCGCTACACCAACAACTTTCAATGGAAGCTCCTCAAGTACCCCCAAGCCTTCCTTCAAGCCCACACTTCCTCAAGGAAAACTGCCCCCAAGTGGCAAACAAGCGAAGAGTGATACACCTTTCAATGGTGAATGCTACAAGTGTGGAGGTAAAGGACACAAGTCGGCCGAATGTGGAAACAAGAAAGTCTTGTTCATCCATGACAATGGTGATCAAGAGTACTTGAGTGAAGATGAATTTGATGCCCGAGTCAAGGAAGCAATGGCAAGGCAACAAGTGGAAGATGACCAAGGAACTTGACCACTCAAGCACAAGAGCATGAAGACCAACGCTCCAATATCTTCCAAACACGAGCCGACATCAATGGCAAATCTATCAAGGTGATCATTGACGGAGGGAGTTGCCACAACCTTGCTAGCACCGAGTTGTGCGAGAAGCTCAACCTCACCCTCCATCCGCACAAGCACCCCTACCACGTGCAATGGTTAAGTGAAGATCAAGCATATTGTATGCTTCTTGGTCGACCGTGGAAATTTGACAAGGCTGCTCAACATGATTGTCGCACCAATGTATACACCTTCAAATGGCTCAACAAAACATGTGTTTTGCAACCGATGACTCCTAGCCAAATAATTGCGAACAATGCAAAGGCTTTAGCGAGGGCGCAAAGCACAACACCTACTTGTGATAAGAGGAGTGAGAGAGAAAACCACCTCATAGTGAGTGAGAGCCACAAGCCAAACTCGAGTGGAAAAACTAAGAGTGTTCTCCTTCCCACCAAAAGTGAGATGAGAGATGTTGGGAACAACCCATCCATCTTACACTATGTCCTCCTTTGCAAGGGACTAGCGCAAGGAACTAATGAATTAACCAATGTTCCTCCATCTTTGATGAGTGTTTTGCAGGAATTCAAGGATGTGTTCCCGAAGAACTCACACATGGACTACCTCCTCTTCGCGGTATCAAACATCGCATTAACCTCATCCCAGGCGCACCTCTTCCAAACCGCGCCGCCTACCACACGAACCCGGAGGAGACGAAGGAGATCGAACGTCAAATCAAGCAACTCGTCTCCAAAGGTTTCATCCAAGTTAGCACTAGTCCAAGTGCCGTACCCGTGATTCTTGTTCCAAAGACGGATGATACGCATGGCTGAAGGTGATGAGTGGAAAACCGCCTTCAAGACCAAACTTGGTCTCTATGAATGGTTGGTTATGCCCTTTGGTTTATCGAATGCCCCATCCACCTTCATGCGCCTTATGAATCACATCTTGCGTTCTCTCATTGGAAAAAGTGTTGTTGTCTATTTTGATGATATTCTTGTTTATAGCAAATCACTTGAGGACCATATAACACATGTCAAGGAAGTTTTGCAAATCCTTCGACATGAAAAGCTTTATGCTAATCTTCCCAAGTGCAATTTTGCTAAAGACGAGTTGATTTTTCTTAGATTTGTCGTTTCTTCGAAGGGAATTGAAGTTGATGTTTCCAAGGTAAAGGACATACAAGATTGGCCCATCCCAACAAATGTGAATGAACTCCAAAGTTTTCATGGGTTGGCCGGTTTCTATCGTCGCTTTGTGAAAGACTTTTCAACCATTGCTTGTCCCCTTAATGAATTGACCAAAAAGAGTGTCACCTTCGTGTGGGGCAAAGCACAACAAAAAGCTTTTAACGAACGTAAAAAGAGGCTCACCGAAACACCTCTTCTTACTTTACCAGATTTCACAAAAACTTTTGAGATAGAGTGTGATGCTCGTGGTATTGGCATTGGAGGAGTCCTTATGCAAAATAGACGTCCTATAGCCTACCATAGCGAGAAACATGATGGTGCTCGCCTTAACTATTCGATTTATGACAAAGAGCTTTTTGCCTTAGTTTGTGTCCTTCAAGTTTGGCAACACTACCTCTAGCCCAAGGAATTTATCATACATTCCGACCACGAGTCGTTGAAATATCTCAAAGGCCAAGCTAACTTGAGCAAGAGACACGCTAAGTGGGTTGAGTTCATGGAGTCTTTTCCGTACATTGTCAAGTATAAGAAGGGCAAAGATAATGTAGTTGTGGATGCATTGTCTCGCAAACATATAAGCCTTCTTACGAGACTTGAAATCAACGTGTTGGGTCTTGAAGAAATAAAATCTTTGTATGCTTTCGATCCGTTCTTTGAACCAATTTTTGCAAAATGCTCCAATGACAAAGGAGTTGATGATTTCTATTTGCATAAGGGCTTTCTTTTTAAACAAAACAAGCTATGCATTCCAAAGTCGTCGCTTCAACTTTTGCTTCTCCAAGAATCTCATGGTGGAGGCCTCATGGCTAACTTTGGCCGTGACAAGACATTGGACATGCTCTCCAATCACTAATTTTGGCCCAAGATGAAGCGTGTCGTGGAGCGCTACGCTCAATGATGCATGACATGTGTTCAAGCTAAGTCGCAAGCTAACCTTATTGTCTTTATATGACATTGCCTATTCCTCATACCCCTTGGTCCGACATTAGCATGGATTTCGTGTTAGGATTGCCTAGATCTAAGCATGGTCATGATTCTATATTTGTTGTTGTGGATCATTTTTCCAAAATGGCACACTTCATACCATGCCATAAGACCGACGATGCTTCACATGTTGCAAATCTATTTTTTAGGGAAATCGTTCGTCTTCACGGTGTGCCAAGGACAATCGTCTCCGACCGCGATGTCAAATTCATGAGCTACTTATGGAAGACCCTCATGGCCATGCTCGGCGTCAAGCTCCTCTTTTCATCTGCATCGCATCCTCAAACTGATGGCCAAACCAAAGTTGTCAACCGAAGCCTCGGAACTATCCTTCGTGTGTTGATCAAGAAAAAACTCAAGGATTGGGAGGAATGCATTCCACACGCCGAGTTCGCCTACAATCGAGCCAAGCACTCAACAACCAAGATGTGTCCATTCATGATTGTCTATAGTTTCGAGCCCCTCACCGCACTCGACATCCTACCGCTACCTCTCCATGAGCGTACGAACATGGACGTCGAGAAATGCGCACAAGCTATGAAGAAACTTCATGAATAAACAAGAGCTACTATCGAACAACAAGTCCTTCGCCAAGCTTTGTTGAGGGCAAACCTCTAGGGTGGCCTGATCTTTCACGATTCCCTTTCAAATCGAGGATGAAGTGCAGGAGAAGAAGGAGAGGATGAACACGACGAACGCACGCACGAAGAACACGATGAGTACACACACACAAAACCACGATACACACCAATAGCTCACGCCGGCGGTGATCGGTCTGGCGCAATCCCTAGGATCGACGTCGGGCGGAGGACTCTCTCTCGAACCGGCTCTGCGAGATGGGAGACTCGGTGAGATCTTGACGTCTTGGCAAAGGGACACCGATGCCAAGGCCTTGTACAACATGGAGGCACGATGCAAACTCCAACGAGGTTTGGTGATATTGGTGCTCCTTGGTCAAGGAGCATGAGGCAAGAACTAGATAGATTCACAAAGGGGTTTCCACTAATTCCAATATCATGCCTAGTGTTGAGGGCAAACCTCTAGGGTGCCCCGATCTTTCACGATTCCCTTTCAAATCGAAGGATGGAGTGCGGGGAGAGGAGGGGAGGATGAACACGACGAATGCACGCACGAAGAACGTGCAGAACACACACACACACAAAACCATGATACACACCAATAGCTCACGTCGGTGGTGACCGGTCCGGCGCAATCCCTAGGATCAGCGTCGGGCGGAAGACTCTCTCTCGAACCGGCATAGCGAGATGGGAGACTCGGTGAGATCTTGACGTCTTGGCAAAGGGACACCGATGCCAAGGCCTTGTACAACGCGGAGGCACGATGCAAACTCCAGCGAGGTTTGGGGATATTGGTGCTCCTTGGTCAAGGAGCATGAGGCAAGAATTAGATAGATCCACAAAGGGGTTTCCACTAATTCCAATATCATGCCTAGGGTTTACAATGGAGGTGGGGGACTATATATAGGTCAGCCACTTAAACAGGGGTACTTTAGGAATAAAAGACAAGTTTTGGACGAACTAAGGGGTACATGGGCCGCAGGCCTAAAGGCCTTTTCATGCCTGGCGATGGTCGGTCTGGAGACTCCGGTGTGGTGGACCGGAGATTCCGATCGATCTCTGGACCAGCCTCCGGAGGGGCCTTCACATTGTCCTAGGGCCCGGTTCTGGGGGTACACCGGAGGTGGGGCCGGAGACTCTGGTGTCTTCAGGCGGGAGACTTTGGCAGGCCGGAGACTCCGTTGTTCGTAGACCGGAGACTCTGGTCTGAGCAGCTCCAGCGGCTCCAGCTTCATGCTCTACTCCTTGTTCTCCATCCTTGGGTGCTTGGTAATGTGTCGAAGCTTCGTACCTGATGATGCATAGGGTAGTTGCATGAAGTAGCATACCATCCAAGGAGGTATCAAATTGGCACGAGGAGAGGAGCGACTTCAGCTTAGCTTGTAGGAGTTTGGCTCGGGCACGAGTCATGGGTCCACTTGGGGGACTTGTTGGTGTAGATGTAGTAGCATCCGGAGGACGGGCCACATCAGCTCCCCCCCCTTGGGATAGAGTCGTCCTCGACTCTTCATGGTTATCATCTTGAGCATCTCCATGGTAGGGTGAGAGATCCTTGACATTGAATGTATTGCTTGCAAGGTACTTGGAGGTCGGTATGTCGATGATGTAGGCGTTGTTGTTGATTCTTTTGATGACCTTGAAGGGACCATCTCCTCTTGGCTTGAGCTTGGAGTCACGTTCCTTGGGGAAGCGGTCTTTGCTTAGGTGTATCCACACAAGGTCACCTTCTTCAAAGATCATCTCCTTCTTGTCCTTGTTTAACCTTGAAGCTTGGTGAAGGACTTGTTGTTCGATAGTAGCTCTTGTTTCTTCATGAAGTTTCTTCATAGCTCGTGCGCGTTTCTCGACGTCCATGTTCGTGCGCTCATGGAGAGGTAGAGGTAGGATGTCGAGCGCGGTGAGGGGCTCGAAACCATAGACGATCATGAATTGACTCATCTTGGTTGTTGAGTGCTTGGCTCGATTGTAGGCGAACTCGGTGTGTGAGATGCATTCCTCCCAATCCTTCAAGTTCTTCTTGATCAACACACGAAGGAGCGTCCCGAGGCTTCGGTTGACAACTTCGGTTTGACCATCAGTTTGGGGATGCGATGCGGATGAAAAGAGTAGCTTGACGCCGAGCTTGGCCATGAGGGTCTTCCATAAGTGTAGCTCATGAATTTGACGTCGCGGTCGGAGACGATTGTCCTTGGCACACCGTGAAGACGAATGATTTCCCTGAAAAACAGATTTGCAACATGTGAAGCATCGTCGGTCTTATGGCATGGTATGAAGTGTGCCATATTGGAAAAATGATCCACAACAACAAATATAGAATCATGACCATGCTTAGATCTAGGTAATCCTAACACGAAATCCATGCTAATGTCGGACCAAGGGGTATGAGGAATATGCAATGGCATATAAAGGCCATAAGGATTAGCTTGCGACTTAGCTTGAACACATGTCGTGCATCGTTGAACGTAGCGCTCCACGCCGCACTTCATCTTGGGCCAAAAGTAGTGAGTAGAGAGCATGTCCAAAGTCTTGTTACGGCCAAAGTGACCCATGAGGCCTCCACCATGAGATTCTTGGAGAAGCAAAAGTTGAAGCGATGACTTCGGAATGCATAGCTTGTTTTGTTTAAATAGAAAGCCCTCATGCAAATAGAAATCATCAACTCCTTTGTCATTGGAGCACTTTGCGAAAATTGGTTCAAAGAACGGATCGGAAGCATACAAAGATTTTATTTCCTCGAGACCCAACACGTTGATTTCATGTCTCGTAAGAAGGCTTGTGTGTTTGCGAGACAAAGCGTCCGCACCTACATTATCTTTGCCCTTCTTATACTTGACAATGTACGGAAAAGACTCCATGAACTCAACCCACTTAGCGTGTCTCTTGCTCAAGTTAGCTTGGCCTTTGAGATATTTCAACGACTCGTGGTCGGAATGTATGATAAATTCCTTAGGCCAAAGGTAGTGTTGCCAAACTTGTAGGACACAAACTAAGGAAAAAAGCTCTTTGTCATAAATCGGATAGTTGAGGCGAGCACCATCAAGTTTCTCCTATGGTAGGCTATAGGACGTCCGTTTTGCATAAGGACTCCTCCAATGCCAATACCACTAGCATCACACTCTATCTCAAAAGTTTTTGTGAAACCCGGTAACGTAAGGAGAGGTGCTTCGATGAGCCTATTTTTAAGATCATCAAAAGATTTTTGTTGTGCTTTGCCCCACACGAAGGTGACATTCTTTTTCGTCAACTCGTTGAGAGGACAAGCAATAGTGGAAAAGTATTTCACAAAGCGACAATAGAAACCGGCCAACCCATGAAAACTTCGGAGTTCACTCACATTTGTTGGGATGGGGCAATCTCGTATGACCTTTACCTTGGAAGCATCAACTTCAATTCCCTTCGAAGAAACGACAAATCCAAGAAAAATCAACTTGTCTTTAGCAAAAGTGCACTTGGGAAGATTAGCATAAAGCTTTTCATGTTGAAGGATTTGCAAAACTTCCTTGACATGTGTTATATGGTCCTCAAGTGATTTGCTATAAACAAGAATATCATCGAAATAGACAACAACACTTTTTCCAATGAGAGAACGCAAGATATGATTCATAAGGCGCATGAAGGTGGATGGGGCATTCGATAAACCAAAGGGCATAACCAACCATTCATAGAGACCAAGTTTGGTCTTGAAGGCGATTTTCCACTCATCACCTTCAGCCATGCGTATTTGATGGTAACCACTACGAAGATCAATTTTCAAAAAAATAGTGGCTCCACACAACTCATCAAGCATGTCATCGAGACGTGGTATGGGATGTCGATAACGCACGGTGATAGCATTAATTGGACGGCAGTCCATGCATAACCGTAACGCATCATCCGTCTTTGGAACAAGAATCATGGGTACGACACTTGGATTAGTGCTAACTTGGATCAAACCTTTGGAGACGAGTAGGTTTATTTGACGTTCGATCTCCTTCGTTTCCTCCAGGTTTGTGCGATAGGCGACGCGGTTTGGGAGAGGTGCGCCGGGGATGATGTCAATGCGATGTTCGATGCCGCGAAGAGGTGGTAGTCATGTGGGAGCTCTTCGGGGAACACATCCTTGAATTCCTGCAAAACACTTATCAAAGATGGAGGGACATTGGTGAATTCATTAGTTCCTTGCGCTAGTCCCCTGCAAAGGAGGACATAGTGCAAGATGGATGGGTTGTTCCGAACATCTCTCATCTCACTTTTGGTGGCAAGGAGAACACTCTTAGTTTTTCCACTCGAGTTTGGCTTGTGGCTCTCACTCACTATGAGGTGGTTCTCTCTCTCCCCGCTCCTCTCACAAGTAGGTGTTGTGCTTTGCACCCTCGCTAAAGCATTTGCGTTGTCCGCAATTATTTGGCTAGGAGTCATCGGTTGCAAAACACATGTTTTGTTGAGCCATTTGAAGGTGTATACATTGGTGCGACCATCATGTTGAGCAGTCTTTTCAAATTGCCACGGTCGACCAAGAAGCATGTGGCAAAATGTCATAGGAAACACATCACACTCCACCGTATCTTTGTAAGGACCAATGGCGAAGGAGACCGATACGGTATGCTTGATCTTCACGGACCCTTGGTCACTTAGCCATTGCACGTGGTAGGGGTGCTTGTGCGGATGAAGGGTGAGGTTGAGCTTCTCACACAACTCGGTGCTAGCAAGGTTGTGGCAACTCCCTCCGTCAATGATCACCTTGATAGATTTGTCATTGATGCTGGCTCATGTTTGGAAGATATTGGAGCGTTGGTCTTCATGCTCTTGTGCTTGAGTGGTCAAGATCCTTGTGACGACAAGCGATGGACTTGCGTCATGTTCACACATGAGAAATTCTTGGTCATCTTCCACTTGTTACCTTGCTATTGCTTCCTTGACTCGGGCATCAAATTCATCTTCACCCAAGTACTCTTCATCACCATTGTCATGGATGACCAAGACTTTCTTGTTTCCACATTCGGCCGACTTGTGTCTTTACCTCCACACTTGTAGCATTCACCATTGAAAGGTGTATCACTCTTTGCTTGCTTGCCACTTGGGGGCAGTTTTCCTTGAGGAAGTGTGGGCTTGAAGGAAGGCCTTGAGGTACTTGAGGAGCTTCCATTGAAAGTTGTTGGTGTAGCGGTTGGAGCTTGCTTGTAGGTGAAGTACGTCTTGGGCTTGTTGTACTTGATATCCTCTTGCACTTGACGTTCAGCCATTGTTGCAATGTGCAAAAGCTCAATCATGGTGTTGTATGTTTGGAACTCGACGATGCGCTTGATTGGGTGATTCAAGCCAATAAGGAAACGTGCCATTGTTTGCTCCATGCGTTCATCAATGTTGGCACGAATCAAGTTGAGTTCCATTTCCTTGAAGTACTCTTCCACGGTCTTTGTCCCTTGACGAAGCGCTTGAAGGTTTTTGAAGAGGTCACCCGTGTAGTGCGCGGGGACGAACCGGGATCGCATGTGAGCCTTCATGTCATGCCAAGTTGTGATTGGTGTCTCTTGCCTTGCATCACGAGCAACTTGAACTTGTTCCCACCAAAGCTTGGCGTAATCATCAAACTCAAGCGAAGCCATGGCGACCATCTTCTCATTGCTATAGTTGTGCATGCGGAAGATTTTGTCGACCTTGAGTGCCCACGAGAGGTATTCTTCGAGGTCATTGGATCCGGTGAACTTGGGCATTGTGAACTTGAGCTTGCCGAAAGTTTCTTCATCGTTGCGGTCATTGCGACGAGCTTGGTGACCTTGTTGATGATCTTGTGGTTGATGCGGTGGAACTTGGTTCTCGCGACCTTGTTGCGGAGCTTGCTCTTGATATTGTTGTTGAGGAGCTTGCTCTCGCTCTTGGCGCGGTTGTTGACGGTGTTGAGGCACTTGGGCCCCATGAGGTTGTTGAGGGAGTGGAGCCTCGTGACGTGGTTGATGACGAAAAGGAGGCTCGTTCCTTGGTTGGTGATGTTGATTAGGCACATGGGCCTCACGGCGAAAAACATGGTCATGAGCCTCTTGACGTGATGGGCGTCGCTCAACTTGTATCACTTGACGCTCCAAGTTTTGTTGTGGTGGAGGAGGCGCCTCGTGATGACCATGGTATCGGTGCGGACGTTCATGATGTTGATGACGAGGAGGAGGATCTTGGAGAGCTTCACGTTGATGACGAGCTTGATTCTCCAAATTGGAGTCATCACTTGTTCTGTCAAGTATGTGTCGCGGTCGATGGTGGTAGACTTGCGGTTGCACTTGTGGTTGCACTTGCGGTTGCTCTTGTGGTTGCTCTTGTTGGAGCACTAATGCCCTTGCGTGATGACGGTGTGCTTCTTGCCTTGCTCTTGGCCTTGAATAGAAATCACCATCATAGCTTGACGTTGCGGCGTGCCGTGGGGAAGGTACATAGTTCGAAGAACTTCCATCTTCAACCACGGGGGCATCATTGCGTCTTGGAGCACTTGGAAGTAGATCTTGTTGAGGGGGTGCATGACGACGCGAAGAACTTGAAGAGCTTGATGCGCGTGAACATGGCCTTGCCATGCCGTCGATGAGGCGTCGAATATTTTCATTTGTTTCAGCGATGGAGCGTTGGAGCGCTTCATTTTGGTGGCCGAAGTTGTGATGCATTGCGTGCATTTGTCGTTCGAGGTCGTCGAAGTGGTTGTCGATGTTCTTGAACTCGGCTTGCGTCTCGCCAAATTGTTCTTCTTGTCGCGTCTCAAGGGCTTGGCAACGTTCCCGGAACTCTTGCCGAACAATGAAGTGACTTGCCCGCGTCATGTACGGTCCTTGATATTCTTCTTGGGGGGGGGGGGTGGTTGGCTCGACTCACCGTGCCTATCCTTCATGCAAAACACACAAGTATTGTATATGGAAGTGGAATATGGTGGTGTTAGCCTTGTACCTCACCTTGGGGATTGCACCAAACTAGAAACCACAAGTGAGAGCTATAAGCGTGCAAAGTGGAATTGCAAAGAAAACTCGCACTAAAGAAAGAACTAACTCTCAAAAGCTTGTTTGTGGTAGGTTAGGATTGCAGATTGCCAAAGAACCAACCAAAAGAAAAGGGATAGTCAAAAGTGGGTAAAATCCAACAAAACTCAAGTCAAAGGCAAAGGTCAACAACTCAAAAGGGGTGACGGAACCTACGACTATATACACACACGTGGATATAGTTGGGATTGACACGACTATGAAAATGAGCAAACAAAATGTCCTAACGAAGATTAAGCTCGTTGTCGTGCCAATGCAAGGAGAGACTGTGCCTCGTTTGCAAAGAGGAAAAAATGAGCAACGGATTTGTGCCCTTGCCTTAGGCGCTCTTCTTTCTCTCTTACTTTCAAGCTTTGAGACTCTCGTTTGCAAGGGAAGACTATTTTTCTTTTTCTTTTGCTTTGTATCTTGTTCTTTCTTTCTTTTTTTTGCTCTCCCTTGATGCTACCTAGTTACACTTGATATTGCTCTTGCACTCTCACTATCCAAGGACAAATGCACAATGCTCAAGCAAACACAAGATGAGCCACTCTCATGGGATAGGTACACACAAAGGAAGATAGGGGTTAACAAGGTGACTCAAGTTATACGTTCTTTGATGATGAACTTGGCGTCGGTGGCGCGGGATGATGTTCGTGGGCCGTGGTGTCGATGAGCGTGGGGGTAGTTGATGCGGAAGCTTGCAGTTAGTTGGCGACATGCACACGGGCACAAACAAACAAGTGGAAATTAGCCAATGCAAGATTAGAGGCAAAACTGTCAAAATGAGGCGTCAGGGCCGGAGACTTCGGGTTTTCAGGCCGGAAACTCCGGTCCAGGCCAGAGACCGGTGTAGGCCGGAGACTCCGGGGTGCAGGCCGGAGACTCCGGTCTGGAGTCAGATCGCGAACTGCTCGTATTCTTGAGCGGAAATCCACGCCTTGGGTCCTCAAATCCGCGAAAAAATGGCCAAATTGGGCTGGGAAAACACAGGATAAAGCTGGACCAACACCTAAGACAAGGTTTGGTCGGATCAAAACCACAAATAACACTCCAAATCAAGAGATCGATCCAAAGGCAAATTTGGGCTGTTTTTTGAGGATTTTTGAATTTTTGGTGGATAGAAGAAAATTTTGTGGGGGAATTCGTGAGCAACGAAGCTCTTGATACCAATATGTTGAGGGCAAACCTCTAGGGTGGCCCGATCTTTCACGATTCCCTTTCAAATCAAGGATGAAGTGCAGGGGAAGAAGGAGAGGTTGAACACGACGAACGCACGCACGAAGAACGCGATGAGTACACACACACAAAACCATGATACACACTAATAGCTCACGCCGGCGGTGATCGGTCCGGCGCAATCCCTAGGATCGGCGTTGGGCGGAGGACTCTCTCTCGAACCGGCACGGCGAGATGGGAGACTCGGTGAGATCTTGACGTCTTGGCAAAGGGACACCGATGCCAAGGCCTTGTACAACACGAAGGCACGATGCAAACTCCAATGAGGTTTGGTGATATTGGTGCTCCTTGGTCAAGGAGCATGAGGCAAGAACTAGATAGATCCACAAAGGGGTTTCCACTAATTCCAATATCATGCCTAGGGTTTACAATGGAGGTGGGGGACTATATATAGGCCACCCACTTAAACAGGGGTACTTTAGGAATAAAAGACAAGTTTTGGATGGACTAAGGGGTACATGGGCCGCCGTCCCAAAGGCCTTTTTATGCCTGGCGTCGGTCGGACCGGAGACTCCGGTGTGGTGGACCGGAGACTCCGGTCTAGGCCGGAGATTCCGGTTAGTCTCCGGACCAGCCTCCGGAGGGTCCTTCAGATTGTCCCAGGGCCCGGCGTAGGGGTCAGATCGGAGAGTGGGCCGGAGTCTCCGGGGTCTTCAGGCCAGAGACTTTGATGGACCGGAGACTCCGGTGTGCGCAGACCGGAGACTCTGGTCTGAGCAGCTCCAGCGGCCTCTGCTTCACGCCCTGCTCCTTGTTCTCCATCCTTGGGTGCTTGGTGATGTGTCGAGGTTTCGTACCTGATGATGCATAGTAGTTGCATGAAGTAGCACACCATCCAAGAAGGTATCAAATTGGCACGAGGAGAGGAGTGAGTTCACCTTAGCTTGTAGGAGTTTGTCTCGGGCACGAGTCATGGGTCCACTTGGGGGACTTGTTGGTGTAGATGTAGGAGCGTCCGTAGGGCGGGCTGCATCAAGCTTCAAGGTTAAACAAGGACAAGAAGGAGATGATCTTTGAAGAAGGTGACCTTGTGTGGACACACCTAAGCAAAGACTGCTTCCCCAAGGAACGTGACTCCAAGCTCAAGCCAAGAGGAGATGGTCCCTTCAAGGTCCTCAAAAGAATCAACAACAATGCCTACATCATCGACATACCGACCTCCAAGTACCTTGCAAGCAATAGATTCAATGTCAAGGATCTCTCACCCTACCATGGAGATGATCAAGATGATAACCATGAAGAGTTGAGGACGACTATTTCCCAGGGGGGGAGCTGATGTAGCCCGTCCTACGAATGCTCCTACATCTACACCAACAAGTCCCCCAAGTGGACCCATGACTCGTGCCCGAGCCAAACTCCTACAAGCTAAGGTGAACTCGCTCCTCTCCTCGTGCCAATTTGATACCTCCTTGGATGGTGTGCTACTTCATGCAACTACACTATGCATCATCAGGTACGAAGCCTCGACCCATCACCAAGCACCCAAGGATGGAGAACAAGGAGCAAAGCGTGAAGCAAGAGCCGCTGGAGCTGCTCAGACCGGAGTCTTCGGTCTGCGCACACCAGAGTCTCCGGTCCACCAACGTATCCAGCCTGAAGACCCCGGAGACTCCGGCCCACCCTCCGGTCTGACCCCTGCACCGGGCCCTGGGACAATCTGAAGGCCCCTTTGGAGGCTGGTCCGGAGACTGATCGTAATCTCCGGCCTAGACCGGAGTCTCTGGTCCACCACACCAGAGTCTCCGGTCCGACCGACGCCAGGCATGAAAAGACCTTTGGGCCTGCGGCCCATGTACCCCTTTGTCCGTCCAGAAATTGTCTTTTATTCCTAAAGTACCCCTGTTTAAGTGGCTGGCCTATATATAGTCCCCCACCTGCATTATAAACCCTAGGCATGATATTTGGAATTAGTGGAAACCCCTTGTGCATCTATCTAATTCTTGCCTCATGCTCCTTTGACCAAGGAGCACCAAATATCCCAAACCTCGTTGGAGTTTGCATCGTGCCTCCGCGTTGTACAAGGACTTGACATCGGTGTCCCTTTGCCAAGACGTCAAGATCTCACTGAGTCTCCCATCTCGCCATGCCGGTTCGAGAGAGAGTCCTCCGCCCGACGCCGATCCTAGGGATTGCGCCGGATCGGTCACCGCCGGCGTGAGCTATTGGTGTGTATCTTGGTTTTGCGTGTGTGTGTTCATCGCGTTCTTCGTGCGTGCGTTCGTCGTGTTCATCCTTCCCTCCTTCCCCCACACTCCATCCTCGATTTGAGTGGGATTCGTGAAAAATTGGGCCACCCTAGAGGTTTGCCCTCAACAATGTCAACCTCGGTTGAGCACGAGTTGACAAAAAGAGCTCTAGAGAGCATCCCCCAAGTGAGTTCAAGATCGAACCCAGCTTTGATACCTTTTGCATGCTTTGCATCTTTCATGTTGACAAAATGTTGTTTCCTATGGTTTGATTGCAAGCATGTTAATGGTATTCTTTCACCTTGTGGCAATCATGCCTCGTTGCTATTGGATGTTGATGCTTTGTGTGTTGCCACAAAAATGTTGAACAATTTCTCTTTACGATGTTTTGTGTGCAACCATAATGCCATTTTGAGCATGTATTGTCACGAGAGCTTCCAAGTCTCTCGTATAGTTGTTGCAACAAACATAAGGACCACTTGCTCTTTCATATGGTTTGTTTGCAAACATGTTGTTTTGGCTTCCGCTTGCGATATGCATACTCCCATGATCTTTGTTTTTGATGATATGTGTATGGCATCCAACATATTGAACAATTGTTCTTTCCAATGGTTCGTTTGCACACATAATGATGTTGCTTTGGATATTCTTCCACTTGTGTTTTTGCCGAATTCTCCTACCCTTGCATCAAAGATGTTGATCAATATTCTAGTCAATTGCTTTGAGTGCGACACTAAGATGTTTTATGGAGTTTTTGAGTTCCCACATTTGGATGATGTTGAAACGATTTCCATGCACTTTGACCTTGCATATGCATTCCGTTTGCTATACTTGAGTTGTGCTAATAGTGTTGTGAACAAGAATGGACATGCCACAAATGACATGCTCCTCTATCACACACAAACATATGTTGCTTGGTCTTTGTTGTGTGAAGGTACAATTGCATACGCGTCAACCTCTATGGATAAAGAGTTGACAAGACGAATCTAAGAGAGTTACCTATGGCTGCCCTTCAACGAGCCATCTCTCCATCCTAAGGTGACTTGCTTCTACTTGAGGACTCGTACTGTAATCTTCATGAATTGGCTACGCTTTGAGTGTTGCTTCGCTTTTGTGATGAGCTTTGTAGGCTTCATTGATGGTGAAGGAACATTGAGGTGTTGTCAATTCAATCATTCCGAGGACGACTATATGGTGAACCCCAGGATCAAGAAGGTCTCTCGACATCTTCTACTTTGTGATGAGCGTGTAGAGTCAAGGACAACTCTTTTTGAAGGGAGGGGAGATGATGTAGCCCGACCTTCGGTCGTTACCACATCATGGTCTCCAACTTATACCAAGTCGTCATGGACTCCAAAGGTGAATCCGTTCCTCTATGCGAGCCCACTTCCTACCCTCTTGAATGGTATACTACTTCATACTCCGTCCCATATCCATGATAGGTTCATATCGACGAGTACGGAGGAAGGGAGGAGGGGAAAGGAGCACCAAGCCCGAAGAAGCGGGCTTGGAGCACTGGAGTCTCATTTCGCTGAGTCTGCGGACACACCGGAGTCTCCGGCCTGAAGACACCGAAGTCTCCGGCCTGCAGACACCGGAGTCTCCGGACCCATCTCCGTACCGACCCCCAGATCGAACTCGAGGACAGCCAGAAGGCCCCTCTAGAGACGACACCAGACAGACCGGAGTCTCCGGCCCACACCGGAGTCTCCGGCCCACACTGGAGTCTCCGGCCCACACCGGAGTCTCCGAACCCCACACCGGAGTCTCCGCCCAGACTTTCCCCTTTTATTCCTAAAGTACCCTTGTACTAGTGGCTGGCCTATATTGAACTAGTGGCTACCACCTCATGTAACCGGAGGCATAGATGATAGACTAAAGAAACCCCCTTTGTGGAGTTTGCATCGTGCCTCCCTCGTTGTACAATGGCCTTGGCATCGGTGTCCCTTTGCCAAGACGTCAAGACCCTCTCCAAGGTGTTCTTCCCTCTCCGCGTGGGATCGAGGGAGCACGTTGACCAATCTTTCCTTGCGAGGATTCTATCGGACCGGTGGCCACCGGTGAGAGCAATCCGCCTTGTATCATGTGTGTTTTGCGTGTGTTCATCGTGTTCTTTGCGAGGTGTGCGTCCTCTTCCGCTACCTTCTCCCTTTCCCCATGCTTCCCCATCGATTGGACCACGAGATCCGTGAAGATCGGGCCACCCATGGGGTTACCCCATAACAAGTTGTCCTCGGGAAGGTTGTATTGACAACACCTCAATGTTCCTTCACACAACAAAGACCAAGCAACATATGTTTGTGTGTGATAGAGGAGCATGTCCTTTGTGGCATGTCCATTCTTGTTCACAACCCTATTAGCACAACTCAAGTATAGCAAACGGAATGCATATGCAAGGTCAAAGTGCATGGAAGTTAATTGAACATCATCCAAATGTGGGAACTCGAAAACTCCATATAACGTCTTAGTGTGGCACTCAAAGCAATGGACTAAAATATTGGTCAACTTCTTCGATACAAGGATAGGAGAATTCAGCAAAAACACATGAGGAAAGATATCCAAAACAACATCATTATGTGTGCAAGCCAACCATTGGAAAGAACAATTGTTCAATATGTTGGATGCCATACACATATCATCAAAAGCCAAAATCATGGACACATGAGTATCACAAGTGATATGGGGTGGCCCGATCTTCTTAGTAAGCGGATGGCGGTGATGATGTTGGATGATAGATAACTAGCTTGTAGCTATGAACTCTCCCGCTCGATCCCTGATGCCAATGCAACAGCTCTCGAACCTTGTAGGATATTCACAACACCACGCTCTTGCGCACGCAGCCGTGACCACGAATGGTAGTATGCAATCTACTAATTCCCAATGGAACAACAGATCACACTCAATTATAGTTGGTAGATTAGAACACAGGGTAATTCCAGAGGTTCTATGAAAGAAACAACTCCAAAATAGTTTTAACGTGCTCTAACCTAAACTAGAGGGCGTTCCCGGAAAACTTGAGCGTCAATTTAACGCGAAAAAGTATCGTCTGATCGATCCGTCCGGATCTGATGGGAACTTCTTGGGCCGGATTATCCGGTGGCCGGATTTTCCAGGGGAAAAGTCCGGTCAAATATCCGCCCCGGTACTGAACGTCGCGCACGAAGTCCTTTGCAGAATCTCCAAAGCAGGGCCGGATTATTAGGGGTGTGGGGGCCGGATTATTCGGGGTATTTTAGGCGTGGAAGTACTCATTGGAAAGATCTTGGAATTATCTATCCAATAAGTTCTTATTTGCTTGATTTGGAGTTCGTATGAAGAATCCACGTCCGTTTGAATTTCAGGACTTCTGTCTGTCCGAATTGAACGTTCCTTCTCTTCGATGATCTCCCTTGCTTGTATTGCACCTTCCCCCCGCTCCTCCCTCGCGCATCCTTGGGTGATCATCATGTTGGGCTTCTCTTGTATCCCTTCTCCTCCTCGCGCCATGCTTGTTTCTCCAATGAACCTGATCATACATAAATGCATAGACTTAGGCAGTATAAAGTTCTCATCAATCAAAGTACCAGATTCGTTTAGGAGTAAATTCACCTGTTGTTCAAGTAGCTTAGCAGGAGCTCTTGTAATAGGTCCAATTCTAATCTCATTGGACTGATCCTTTCTTGCAACAGTTGTAGCATCTTCAGTAGTCATTGGGGTAGGTGTAATTGTAGGGATGTCCTCATCATCTCCCCCCCTTCAAAAGGCGTCGACCTCGACGCTCCAAGGTCTTCTCCAGCATATGGTGAAAAATCAGCAACGTTGAAGCTGTTGCTAACTCCACCAAACTCCTCAATAGGTATATCAACCGAGTAGGCGTTATCATTAATCTTGGCTAACACCTTGTAAGGACCAGCACCACGTGGCTTCAATTTTGACTTTCGAAGTAGTGGGAACCTATCTTGCGTAGATGCACCCAAACCATATCTCCAGGCTCGAACAACACTTCTTTCCGTACTTGATTCCTTGCAGCAGCAATGTTCTTGCCTTTCTTCTCAATAGCCTCTCGATTCTTCTCATGTATTTTCTTCACATAATCAGCACGTTTTGATGCCTCCATATCAACTCTCTCATGTAATGGCAGAGGCAACATATCAAGTGGCGTCAATGGCTTGAAACCATACACCACCTCAAAAGTACAAAGCTGAGTAGTTGAATGCACCGCCCTGTTGTAAGCAAACTCAACATGCGGCAAACACTCTTCCCACTCCCGCGGATTCTTTTTAATCATGGTCCTTAGCAGCTGTGACAATGTTCGATTCACCACCTCCGTTTGACCATCTGTTTGGGGTGACATGTAGTACTGAACAGCAGCTTCGTTCCTAGCTTCCCCCATAAGGTCTTCCAAAAGTAGCTCATGAACTTTACATCACGGTCAGAAACAATCGTTTTTGGTACTCCATGTAATCTCACGATGTCCCTAAAAAACAGGTTAGCAACATGCGACGCATCGTCGCTTTTGTGGCAGGCTATAAAATGAGCCATCTTAGAGAACCTATCCACTACCACAAATATAGAATCATGACCTCTCTAAGTTTTAGGTAGACCTAGCACAAAATCCATGCTAATGTCTTCCCACGGAGTAGTAGGTGTAGAGAGAGGTGTATACAAACCGTGAGGCTTCAGCTTAGATTTTGACTTGTGGCATGTAATACATCGGCTCACAAATCTGTACACATCACGCCTCATCTTGGGCCAATAAAAGTGATCAGCAAGCATGAGCAACGTCTTCTCACGCCCAAAGTGACCCATCAAACCACCAGCATGTGATTCCTGCACTAAGAACAAACACACGACGATTCTAGAATACATAGTTTGTTAGCTCGAAAGAAATATCCATCATGTATATGATAATTATCCCATGCGTTTCTAAGATCACACAAACGATATGGTTCAACAAAATCATGGTCAGTTGCATAAAGTGCACAAATAGCTTCTAATCCAGGAATTTTAACATCAAGATTGGTTAATAGCATGTTCTTCCTAGACAGAGCATCAGCAACAACATTCTATTTTCCCTTCTTATAATTAATGATGTAAGGAAAAGACTCAATGAACTCAACCCATTTAGCTAATCTTCTATGCAAGTTTGATTGAGCTTTCAAGTATTTCAATGCTTCATGTTCAGAATGTATGATAAATTCCTTTGGCCAAAAATAATGTTGCCAAACCTCAAGTACTCTAACAAGTGCATACAATTCTTTATCATAGATAGAATAATTCAAACGAGCACCAGTCAATTTCTCAGAAAAATAAGCTATAGGCCGACCCTCTTGCATCAAAACGCCACCTATGCCTATACCACTAGCATCACATTCAATTTCAAATTGCTTCTAAAAAATCAAGTAATGCAAGTAATGGTGCAGAAGTAAGCAAACGTTTTAATGTATCAAATGCAATGTCTTGGGCCGCGCCCCATACAAAAGGAACACATTTCATTGTCAAATCATTCAAAGGTGCAGCAATGGTGCTAAAATCTTTCACAAAGCGCCTAACCAGCGAGACCGTGGAAACTACGCACTTGACTAACATTCATTGGAGTAGGCCAATTCTGAATTGATTCAATTTTAGATTGATCTACCTCTACTCCATGCTTAGAAACAACAAATCCTAGGAATATGACCTTATCTTTTGCAAATGTACACTTCTCAAGATTAGCATACAGTTTATTATCACGTAACACTTGCAAAACTTGTCGAATATGAGTGCAGTGTTCAGTTTCGTTGTGGCTGTATATAAGTATATCATCAAAATAAACAACCACAAAATGACCAATAAACTCTCTCAAAACATGATTCATCAAACGCATGAAAGTACTAGGTGCATTAGTAAGACCAAACGACATAACTAACCACTCATACAAACCGAATTTAGTTTTGAAAGAAGTTTGCCATTCATCCCCTTCTTTCATCCTAATTTGATGATAACCACTACGCAAGTCAATTTTAGAGAAAACAGCAGCACCACTCAATTCATCTAGCATATCCTCTAAGCATGGAATAGGATGACGATATCGAATAGTGATGTTATTAATTGCTCTACAATCAACACACATGCGCCATGTACCATATTTCTTAGGAACTAAAATATCAGGAACAGCACAAGGGCTAAGAGAGACACGAATGTACCCTTTATCCAGCAACGCTTGTACTTGCTGCTGAATTTCCTTAGTCTCTTCGGGATTAGTCCTGTAAGGTGCATGGTTGGGTAGTGTGGCGCCAGGAATCAGGTCCACTTGATGTTCTATACCACGCAATGGAGGTAAACCTGCGGGTACGTCTTCTGGAAACACATCCCCAAAGTCCTGCAAAACAGAAGAGACACCAAGAGAAATAGGGGTCATGTCGTTAGAAACCAATACCTCGCCCTTATACATGAGCACAAGTGGCATGGCTGTAGGATCCGCACGAGACTCTCTCATATCCTCCTTGGTGGCTAGTATCAATAACCCATGCACTCTCTCACTTTTCGCTATATCACTCAATGTAGGCTCAATTACATCAGGAACAGCTGTTACACAGTCTCGCCGAGTGGTAGTATCTTCCTTCAAGTTCACCTCTATCTTCTGGCGAGAATCATTCACAATTTCTTATGGTGTCATTGGCTGCATAGTAATCTTCCTTCCTTTGAATTCCAAGTGATATGTATTGGCTCAGCCATTGTGTTGCACATGGCGATCATAGAGCCAAGTCCGACCCTATAGTAGGTGACAAACAGTCATAGGAACCACATCAAAATCAATAGAATCTTTGTATGGCCCTATTTGAAAATTCACACATACCATATGATTTACCTTCATCTCACCATTGTTGCTCAACCATTGTATGTAGTATGGCTTGGGATGAGGTGAGTATGTCAAATTCAGTTTGGCACATAGTTCCTTACTTGCAAGATTTCTACAGCTACCTCCATCAATAATTACCTTGCAAGCTTTGTTTGGTCCAACTAGAGCTTTTGTTTGGAACAAGTTGCAATGCTGGGATTCCTCAACCGGTTGCACACTTAGTACACATGAAGATACGACAATAGTGGGTGCACGCTCAGCATATGCATCAGCACCATCCTCGCCGTCATCAATATCATCATCAGAAGCTTCATCTCCACTTTCTACTTCACCTTGTTCATTAACAAACATAACCTTGCTGTTTGGACAATCTTTCTTGTAGTGACCTCTACCTCCACAAGTATGGTACACCACATCACGACTACGTGCCGTAGACATGTTGGAACCCGAGCTAGCAGCAGGAGCAGCGGTTTCTGAGCATTAGAACCAAACGAAGGTGTACTTGCTGGCTTGGCCGATGGTGTAAAAGGAGCAGCAGCTGGTGGCGTGACTGTAGGAGGTGTAGACCTGACCGACAATCTGCTGGAGGACGGAAAACGAGCACGTGACTTCGCCTCTTCTGCCAACTAGGATTCGGCCTCTCTAGCATGATGCAACAACTCATTCATGGTCTCATACTTGTGATGATGAACAATGCTCTTGATCGGTAACTTCAAATTTTTTAGGAATCGCTGCATGGTCATCTCAATGGACTCACGAATTCTAGCACGCTGCATAAGCATCTCCATGTAGTACTCATCAACCGTCATGGTGCCTTGCTTCAATTGCGTCAATTTATCAAAAACTGATCGCAAGTAGTTAGTTGGTACGAAACGAGCTTTCATGATTTGCTTCATCTCGCGCCAATCTATCACAGGAAGCTCATTGTCCTCCCTTCTATGCTGCACAAGAGCATCCCACCAACGCAAAGCATAACCATCAAATTTAGATGCTGCAAGCTTGACCTTCTTATCTTCTGGATAGTCAAATAAGCGCCAAAGTTTCTCAATCTTCAACTCCCATGTGAGGTAATCTTCAGGATCAATGGAACCATCAAACTTAGGAATTGAGAATTTTGGCTTGCCCAAACCATCATCAGCAGCTTGGTTGGGCACACGGTGAGCACGCCCAAGAGGGGCAAACCCACGGCCATGAGCAGGTGCATGGACAGGGGGAATAGCACGTCCCCTGCCAACATGTGGAGCAGCATCCACAGCGCTACCCTCATCGAAATCATCAAAGGTATCATCATGTTGAGGATCTTCCCTTCTATGTAAGGCGGTTGTCAAACCCTCAATGGAACGTTGCAAAGTGGTGACATTGACATTGAGCATAGCCACTTGCGTCTGGATAGTATCAACCGTTCCAACATGTTGATCCAATCTCATATTCATATCCTAGAGATTCTTGTCAATGGCATCTGTCGTGTTAGTAAACACACGTGTCAAGTGGGACTTTAAAGCCTCATATTCATGCCAATTAACAAGCTCCTCGTCCTTCTTTTTCTGCAACACAACATCATCATCACTAGAAGACATGATTAGTAGGTTAGTGCAAAAATCAAAATCTGTATGGTGGAAACTCTCACAACTCACTCACAACTAATAAGAAAGGATATCTTACCGTTCCAAAGTGAATAGAGATGCTCTACCAAACGAAATCAAAGACTGATGCACTTGATGTGATGAAGTGAATATCAAAGGTATAGAGAACGATCGCAGGGCACACAGGTTATTTAAGGTGGAGCTATAGGTATGGTACACTATCTACAGCGCAAAAAAGTCCTAGTGTTGATCGTACAAAAACCCAAGAAACACACATGGTGGAGATAAACGTGGAAAAGCAATTTATGAACAGGAATATTGCAATGCATAAGAGAGACGCTAGTAATAGCTCAAATAGAACAGACACATGATTGCTCAATCTACTAGTGCTATAATGAAACTAGGCCTCCAACAATGCACACTTTGATATCTCTTTTTGTCACGCTTGTAGCTCTTTTCTTCTCTTTTTTTATACCGATTCTCTTTTTTTCACAACTTTCTTTTCTTTTTTTTGATTTTTTTAACTATCTGACACAAAGCAAAACAGGATGCAACAATTTTGAGCAATTATGGGCCGGATATTCCGGTTTGTCGGGGGGCGAATAATCCGGTCTACCTGGACGAAATTTTTGCACTTCAAACCCTAATGAGCAGCCTGTCGGAGCAAAACAACTAGTCTCGTGGGTACGTTCCTAGGCACGGATGCTGTAGATAGGCTGTGTCTATGGTATGCAAACAAAGGTACACTATGTGGACTCAGACAAACGAGGGAAACTTGCGGAACACGGTGTTGGTTGACACGGCGGAAAACAAGATCAAACCCTAAACCTAGACACAAACGAAAAAACTAGACTCCTACGAGGAAAAATCTGCAGATCGGATCTACGAGAAGATACAATCAGCAACTCAAACTCGAAAACGATGCAATCTAGTCTATGGAAAATCTTTTTGTAAGGCTTTTTCTGTATAGGACGAAAAACACTCTCTAATCTATGGATGGATTTGTGGATGCTTACCGAGGCAACACTGGAAATCTGATACCAAGATGATATGGGGTGGCCCGATCTTCTCGATGGCGGATGGCGGTGATGATGGTGGATGATAGATAACTAGCCTGTAGCTATGAACTCTCCCGCTCGATCCCTAATGCCAATGCAACAGCTCTCGAACCTTGTAGGATATTCACAACACCACGCTCTTGCGCATTCATCCGTGACCACGAACGGTAGTATGCAATCTACTAATTCCCAATGGATCAACAGATCACACTCAATTATAGTTGGTAGATTCGAACACAGGGTAATTCCAGAGGTTCTATGAAAGAAACAACTCCAAAATAGTTTTAATGTGGTCTAACCTAAACTAGACGGCATTCCCAGGCTTATATGGCGCGAGCGTCAAAAACGCGAAACGCGTATACGTCTGATCGGATCTGTCCGGATCTGATGGGAACTTATTGGGCTGGATTATCCGGTCTAAGAGGGCCAGATTATCCCGTGGCCGGATTATCTGGTGGCCGGATTTTCCGGGGGAAAAGTCCGGTCAAATATCCGCCCCGGTACTGAACGTCGCGCACGAAGTCCTTTGCAGAATCTCCAAAGCAGGGCCGGATTATCCGGGGTGTGGGGCCGGATTATCCGGGGTCTTTTAGGCGTGGAAGTACTCATTGGAAAGATCTTGGAATTATCTATCCAACAAGTGCTTATTTGCTTGATTTGGAGTTCGTATGAAGAATCCACGTCCGTTTGAATTTCAGGACTTTTGTGTGTCCGAATTGAACGTTCCTTCTCTTCGATGATCTCCCTTGCTTGTATTGTGCCTTCCTCTCGCTCCTCCCTCGCGCATCCTTGTGCGATCATCATGTTGGGCTTCTCTTGTAGCCCTTCTCCTCCTCGCGCCATGCTTGTTTCTCCAACGAACCTGATCATACATAAATGCATAGACTTAGGCAGTATAAAGTTCTCATCAATCAAAATACCAGATTCGTTTAGGAGTAAATTCACCTGTTGTTCAAGTAGCTTAGCACAAGCTCTTGTAATAGGTCCAATTCTAATCTCATTGGACTGATCCTTTCTTGCAACAGTTGTAGCATCTTCAGTAGTCATTGGGGTAGGTGTAATTGTAGGGATGTCCTCATCAACAAGCGGAAGCAAAATCCACAAGTGTGCAAACAAACCATATGAATGTTTGTTGCAACAACTATACGAGAGACTTGGAAGCTCTCATGACAATACATGGTCAAAATGGCACTATGGTTGCACACAGAACATCAGAAAGAGAAATTGTTCAACATTTTTGTGGCAACACACAAAGCATCAATATCTAATAGCAAAGAAACATGATTGACACAAGGTGATAGAATAGCATTAACATGCTTGCAAGCTAATCATAGGAAAGAGCAATTTGTCAACATGAAAGATGCAAAGCATGCAAAAGGTATCAGAGCTGGGTTCGATCTTGAACTCACTTGTGGGATGCTCTCTAGAGCTCTTTTTGTCAACTCGTGCTCAACCGAGGTTGACATGATCGTTCGGGTACCTACACACATCATAGATAAAAGGAAGAACATGTGTGCATGGTAGAGAAATACACCATCCATCATGACATATCTCTTCTTGTGCTCATCACCATGAGTGTTAATCAAGTATGAAATAGATGCCTGGTGAGTATGCAAGTGGGAAACATGCTTATCATGTAATTTACCAAAATCTCCAAAATTTGAGAAAGCTATGGGGGCCATCTCAATAGAAACCATATGAGAATTATTGTTGCAAGCAAAACAAGTGAAAGAGCAATTATTCAACTTATTGCAAGCAACAGGAGAGATTGTAAAACATTCATGACAAAGAATTGTCCAAGGGGTACCATTGGTAACATCATTGCAAGCAAAACATTGGAAAGAGCAATTGTTCAACAAAGTGCAAGCAATGATATCATCAACGTAACGTTTAGAGCATGGCATGTCTATGGCAACATCATCACAATCAAATAATTTCACATGCTCAACATTATGCAAAGGCAAAGTATCACATGGACATATCAATGAAGCATATGTGATATCACAAACATCATCCATAGCATGCCAATCATCACAAGTCATCATATCCACTAGTGGGATCATGGCATCATCAACACCCGTATTCTTACCTTGTTCATACCTCTCATATGAAGTGGGTGTTGTGGTAGTATTGGCCTCTATGTGGGCGACTTCTTCATCATGTATGGGGATGGCATCATCTTCATCCACCATGTATATCTTCTTGGTTGGAGACATCATCATCTCCAAGCTTGGCGCTTCTTGATCCATGAAACCTAGCACAACATGAGGAAACACACTAGAGGTAGAGGGTAAGTCGTTATGATGCAGCCCGTCCTACGGACGCTCCTACATCTACACCAACAAGTCCCCCAAGTGGACCCATGACTCGTGCCCGAGCCAAACTCCTACAAGCTAAGGTGAACTCGCTCCTCTCCTCGTGCCAATTTGATACCTCCTTGGATGGTGTGCTACTTCATGCAACTACTCTATGCATCATCAGGTTCGAAGCCTCGACACATCCCCAAGCACCCAAGGATGGAGAACAAGGAGCAGAGCGTGAAGCAGAAGACGCTGGAGCTGCTCAGACCGGAGTCTCTGATTTGCGCACACCAGAGTCTCTGG
This sequence comes from Avena insularis, assembly GCA_023614405.1. Lineage (NCBI taxonomy): Eukaryota > Viridiplantae > Streptophyta > Magnoliopsida > Poales > Poaceae > Avena > Avena insularis. The sequence goes on along the minus strand of CM042688.1, from coordinate 283,254,369 downwards.
TCCACCAAAGTCTCCAGCCTGAAGACACCAGAGTCTCCGGCCCCACCTCCGGTCTGCCCCCAGAATCGAGCTCGGGGTCAATCTGACTGCCCCTCCGGAGGCTAGTCTAGAGACCGACTGAATCTCGGTCAGGCTGAGTCTCCGGTCCACCCACCGAGTCTCCGGGACCGACTGGCCGCCAGGCATGTAAAAGGCCTTTGGGACTTCGGCCCATGTACCCCTTAGTCCGCCCAGAACTTGTCTTTTATTCCTAAAGTACCCCGACTGTGTGGCTGGCCTATATATAGTCCCCCACCTCTATTGTAAACCCTAGACATGATATTGGAATGAGTGGAAACCCCTTTGTGGATCTATCTAGTTCTTGCCTCATGCTCCTTGACCAAGGAGCACCAATATCACCAAATCTCGTTGGAGTTTGCATCATGCCTCCGCGTTGTACAAGGCCTTGGCATCGGTGTCCCTTTGCCAAGACGTCAAGATCTCACCGAGTCTCCCATCCCGCCGTGCTGGTTCGAGAGAGAGTCCTCCGCCCGACGCCGATCCTAGGGATTGCGCCGGACCGGTCACCACCGGCGTGAGCTATTTGTGTGTATCGTGGTTTTGCGTGTGTGTGTTCATCGCGTTCTTCGTGCGTGCGTTCGTCGTGTTCATCCTCCCCTCCTCTGATGATGACATCCCTACAATTACACCTACCCCAATGACTACTGAAGATGCTACAACTGTTGCAAGAAAGGATCAGTCCAATGAGGTTAGAATTGGACCTATTACAAGAGCTCGTGCTAAGCTACTTGAACAATAGGTGAATTTACTCCTAAACGAATCTGGTACTTTGATTGATGAGAACTTTATACTGCCTAAGTCTATGCATTTATGTATGATCAGGTTTGTTGGAGAAACAAGCATGGCGTGAGGAGGAGAAGGGCTACAAGAGAAGCCCAACATGATGATCGCCCAAGGATGTGCGAGGGAGGAGCGGGAGGAAGGCGCAATACAAGCAAGGGAGATCATCGAAGAGAAGGAACGTTCAATTCGGACAAACAGAAGTCCTGAAATTCAAACGGACGTGGATTCTTCATACGAACTCGAAATCAAGCAAATAAGCACTTGTTGGATAGATAATTCCAAGATCTTTCCAATGAGTACGTCCACGCCTAAAAGACCCCGGATAATCCGGCCCCCACACCCCGGATAATCAGGCCCTGCTTTGGAGATTCTGCAAATGACTTCGTGCGTGATGTTCAGTACTGCGGCGGATATTTGACCGGACTTTTCCCCCGGAAAATCCGGCCACCGGATAATCCGGCCCTCTTAGACCAGATAATCTAGCCCAATAAGTTCTCATCAGATCCGGACGGATCTGACTGTATCAGACACGTTTTCGTTTCGCGTTGTTCGGACGTTCTGGCGGCCATATAAGCCTAGGAACGCCCTCTAGTTTAGGTGAGACCACGTTAAAATTATTTTGGAGTTGTTTCTTTCATAGAACCTCTGGAATTACCCTGTGTTCGAATCTACCAACTATAATTGAGTGTGATCTGTTGTTCCATTGGGAATTAGTAGATTGCATACTACCGTTTGTGGTCACGGCTGCATGCGCAAGAGCGTGGTGTTGTGAATATCCTACAAGGTTCGAGAGCTGTTGCATTGGCATCAGGGATCGAGCGGGAGAGTTCATAGCTACAGGCTGGTTATCTATCATCCACCATCATCACCGCCATCCGCTTACTGAGAAGATCGGGCCACCCCATATCATCTTGGTATCAGATTTCCAGTGTTGCCTCGGTAAGCATCCACAAATCCATCCATAGATTAGAGAGTGTTTTTCGTCCTATACAGAAAAAGCCTTACAAAAAGATTTGCCATAGACTAGATTGCATCGTTTTCGAGTTTTAATTGCTGATTGTATCTTCTCGTAGATCCGATCTGCAGGTTTTTCCTCGTAGGAGTCTAGTTTTTTCGTTTGTCTCTAGGTTTAGGGTTTGATCTTGTTTTCTGCCGTGTCAACCATCACCGTGTTCCGCAAGTTTTTCCTCGTTTGTTCGAGTCCACATAGCGTACCTTTGTTTGCATACCATAGACAGAGCCTATCTACAGCATCCGTGCCTAGGAACGTACCCACAAGACTAGTTGCTTTGCTCCGACAGGCTCCTCATTAGGGTTTGAAGTGCAAAAATTTTCGTCCAGGTAGACCGGATTATCTGGCCCCGACAAACCGGAATATCCCGCCCCTAATTGCTCAGATTTGTTGCATCACGTATTGCTTTGTGTCAGATAGTTGAAAAATCAAAAAAAAGAGAAAGAAGAAAAAAAGTTGTGAAAAAAAAGAGAATCGGTATAAAAAAAAGAGAAAAGAAAAGAGATACAAAAGTAAACAACAAAAGGGAGATATCAAGGTTGATTGGAGGACTAGTTTTATAATAGCACTAGTAGATTGAGCAATCTTGTGCCTGTTCTATTTGATCTATTACTAGCGTCTCTCTTGTGCATTGCAATATTCCTTTTCCTAAGTTGCTTTGCCACGTTTATCTCCACCGTGTGTGTTTCTTGGGTTTTTGTACGATCAGCACTAGGACTTGTTTGCGATGTAGATAGGATACCATACCTATAGCTCCACCATAAATAACCTGTGTGCCCTGTGATCGTTCTCTATACCTTTGATATTCACTCCATCACATCAAGTGCATCAGGCTTTGATTTCGTTTGGTAGAGCATCTCTATTCACTTTGGAACGGTAAGATCTCCTTTCTTATTAGTTGTGAGTGAGTTGTGAGAGTTTCCACCATATAGATTTTGATTTTTGCACTAACCTACTAATCATGTCTTCTAGTGATGATGATGTTGTGATGCAGAAAAAGAAGGATGAGGAGCTTGTCAATTGGCGTGAATATGAGTCTTTGAAATCCCACTTGACACGTGTGTTTACTAACACGGATGATGCCATTGACAAGAATCTCCAAGATATGAATATGAGATTGGATCAGCATGTTGGGACGGTTGATACTATCCAAACGCAAGTGGCTACGCTCAATGTCAATGTCACCACTTTGCAGCGGTCCATTGAGGGTTTGACAGCCGCCTTACATAGAAGGGAAGATCCTCAACATGATGATGCCTTTGATGATTTCGATGAGGGTAGCGCTGTGGATGCTGCTCCACATGTTGGCAGGGGACGTGTTATTCCCCCTGTCCATGCACCTGCTCATGGTCGTGGGTTTGCCCCTCTTGGGCGTGCTCAACGTGTCGAAAAAAAAGGAAGCCCAACCAAGCTGCTAATGATGGTTTGGGCAAGCCAAAATTCTCGATTCCCAAGTTTGATGGTTCCATTGATCCTGAAGATTACCTCACATGGGAGTTAAAGATTGAGAAACTCTGGCGCTTATTTGACTATCCAGAAGATAAGAAGATCAAGCTTGCAGCATCTGAATTTGATGGTTATGCTTTGCATTGGTGGGATGCTCTTGTGCAGCATAGAAGGGAGGACAATGAACTTCCTGTGATGGATTGGCGCGAGATGAAGCAAATCATGAAGGATCGTTTCGTACAAACTAACTACTTGCGATCAGTTTTTGATAAATTGACGCAATTGAAGCAAGGCACCATGACAGTTGATGACTACCTACATGGAGATGGAGATGCTTATGCAGTGTGCTAGAATTCGTGAGTCCATTGAGATGACCATGCAGCGATTCCTAAACAATTTGAAGTTACCGATCAAGAGCATTGTTCGTCATCACAAGTATGAGACCATGAATGAGTTGTTGCATCATGCTAGAGAGGTCGAATCCCAGTTGGCAGAAGAGGCGAAGTCACGTGCTCGTTTTCCGTCCTCCAGTAGATTGTCGGCCAGGTCTACACCTCCTACAGTCACGCCACCAGCTGCTGCTCCTTTTACACCATCCGCCAAGCCAGCAAGTACACCTTCGTTTGGTTCTAATGGTCGAAAACCCGCTGCTCCTGCTGCTAGCTCGGGTTCCAACATGTCTACGGCACGTACTCGTGATGTGGTGTACCATACTTGTGGAGGTAGAGGTCACTACAAGAAAGATTGTCCAAACAGCAAGGTTATGTTTGTTAATGAACAAGGTGAAGTAGAAAGTGGAGATGAAGCTTCTGATGATGATATTGATGACGGCGAGGATGGTGCTGATGCATATGCTGAGCGTGCACCCACTATTGTCGTATCTTCACGTGTACTAAGTGTGCAACCGGTTGAGGAATCCCAGCGTTGCAACTTGTTCCAAACAAAAGCTCTAGTTGGACCAAACAAAGCTTGCATGGTAATTATTGATGGAGGTAGCTGCAGAAATCTTGCAAGTAAGGAACTATGTGCCAAACTGAATTTGACATACTCACCTCATCCCAAGCCATACTACATACAATGGTTGAGCAACAATGGTGAGATGAAGGTAAATCATATGGTACATGTGAATTTTCAAATAGGGCCATACAAAGATTCTATTGATTTTGATGTGGTTCCTATGACTGTTTGTCACCTACTATTGGGTCAGCCTTGGCTCTATGATCGCCATGTGCAACACAATGGCCGAGCCAATACATATCACTTGGAATTCAAAGGAAAGAAGATTACTATGCAGCCAATGACACCACAAGAAATTGTGAATGATTCTCGCCAGAAGATAGAGGTGAACTTGAAGGAAGATACTACCACTCGGCGAGACTGTGTAACAGCTGTTCCTGATGTAATTGAGCCTACATTGAGTGATATCACGAAAAGTGAGAGAGTGCCTGGGTTATTGATACTAGCCACCAAGGAGGATATGAGAGAGTTTCGTGAGGATCCTACAGCCATGCCACTTGTGCTCATGCATAAGGGCGAGGTATTGGTTTCTAACGACATTACCCCTATTTCTCTTGGTGTCTCTTCTATTTTGCAGAACTTTGGGGATGTGTTTCCAGAAGACGTACCCGCAGGTTTACCTCCATTGCGTGGTATAGAACATCAAGTGGACCTGATTCCTGGCGCCACACTTCCCAACCGTGCACCTTACATGACTAATCCCGAAGAGACTAAGGAAATTCAGAAGCAAGTACAAGCTTTGCTGGATAAAGGGTACATTCGTGTGTCTCTTAGCCCTTGTGCTATTCCTGTTATTTTAGTTCCTAAGAAAGATGGTACATGGCGCATGTGTGTTGATTGTAGAGCGATTAATAACATCACTATTCGATATCGTCATCCTATTCCACGCTTAGAGGATATGCTAGATGAATTGAGTGGTGCTGATGTTTTCTCTAAAATTGACTTGCGTAGTGGTTATCATCAAATTAGGATGAAAGAAGGGGATGAATGGAAAACTGCTTTCAAAACTAAATTCGGTTTGTATGAGTGGTTAGTTATGCCGTTTGGTCTTACTAATGCACCTAGTACTTTCATGCGTTTGATGAATCTTGTTTTGAGAGAGTTTATTGGTCGTTTCGTGATTGTTTACTTTGATGATACTGAACATTGCACAACGAAACTGAACATTGCACTCATATTCGACAAGTTTTGCAAGTGTTACGTGATAATAAACTGTATGCTAATCTTGAGAAGTGTACATTTGCAAAAGATAAGGTCATATTCCTAGGATTTGTTGTATCTAAGAATGGGGTAGAGGTAGATCAATCTAAAATTGAATCAATTCAGAATTGACCTACTCCCATGAATGTAAGTCAAGTGCGTAGTTTCCACGGATTAGCTGGTTTCTATAGGCCCTTTGTGAAAGATTTTAGCACCATTGCTGCACCTTTGAATGATTTGACAAAGAAAGGTGTTCCTTTTGTATGGGGCGCGGCCCAAGACATTGCATTTGATACATTAAAACGTTTACTTACTTCTGCACCATTACTTGCATTACCTGATTTTTCGAAGCAATTTTAAGTTGAATGTGATGCTAGTGGTATAGGCATAGGTGGCGTTTTGATGCAAGAGGGTCGGCCTATAGCTTATTTTTCTAAGAAATTGACTGGTGCTCGTTTGAATTATTCTATCTATGATAAAGAATCGTATGCACTTGTTAGAGTACTTGAGGTTTGGCAACATTATTTGTGGCCAAAGGAATTCATCATACATTCTGATCATGAAGCATTGAAATACTTGAAAACTCAATCAAACTTGCATAGAAGATTAGCTAAATGGGTTGAGTTCATTGAGTCTTTTCCTTACATCATTAATTATAAGAAGGGAAAAGAGAATGTTGTTGCTGATGCTTTGTCTAGGAAGAACATGTTATTAACCAATCTTGATGTTAAAATTCCTGGATTAGAAACTATTTGTGCACTTTATGCAACTGACCATGATTTTACTGAACCATATCGTTTGTGTGCTCTTAGAAACGCATGGGATAAGTATCATATACATGATGGATATTTGTTTCGAGCTAACAAACTATGTATTCCAGAATCGTCGTTGCGTTTGTTCTTAGTGCAGGCATCACATGCTGGTGGTTTGATGGGTCACTTTGGGCGTGACAAGACGTTGCTCATGCTTGCTGATCACTTTTATTGGCCCAAGATGAGGCGTGGTGTGTACAGATTTGTGAGCCGATGTATTACATGCCACAAGTCGAAATCTAAGCTGAAGCCTCACGGTTTGTATACACCTCTCTCTACATCTACTACTCCATGGGAAGACATTAGTATGGATTTTGTGCTAGGTCTACCTAAAACTCAGAGAGGTCATGATTCTATATTTGTGGTAGTGGATAGGTTCTCTAAGATGGCTCATTTTATTGCCTGCCACAAAAGCGACGATGCGTCACATGTTGCTAACCTGTTTTTCAGGGACATCGTGAGATTACATGGAGTACCAAAAACGATTGTTTCTGACCGTGATGTGAAGTTCATGAGCTACTTTTGGAAGACCTTATGGGGGAAGCTAGGAACGAAGCTGCTGTTCAGTACTACATGTCACCCCCAAACAGATGGTCAAACGGAGGTGGTGAATCGAACATTGTCACAGCTGCTAAGGACCATGATTAAAAAGAATCTGCGGGAGTGGGAAGAGTGTTTGCCACATGTTGAGTTTGCTTACAACAGGGCGGTGCATTCAACTACTCAGCTTTGTCCTTTTGAGTTGGTGTATGGTTTCAAGCCATTGACGCCACTTGATATGTTGCCTCTGCCATTACATGAGAGAGTTGATATGGAGGCATCAAAACATGCTGATAGTGTGAAGAAAATACATGAGAAGACTCGAGAGGCTATTGAGAAGAAAGGCAAGAACATTGCTGCTGCAAGGAATCAAGCAAGGAAAGAAGTGTTGTTCGAGCCTGGAGATATGGTTTGGGTGCATCTACGCAAGGATAGGTTCCCACTACTTCGAAAGTCAAAATTGAAGCCACGTGGTGCTGGTGCTTACAAGGTGTTAGCCAAGATTAATGATAACGCCTACTCGGTTGATATACCTATTGAGGAGTTTGGTGGAGTTAGCAACAGCTTCAGCGTTGCTGATTTGTCACCATATGCTGGAGAAGACCTTGGAGCGTCGAGGTCGACGACTTTTGAAGGAGGGGGAGATGATGAGGACATCCCTACAATTACACCTACCCCAATGACTACTAAAGATGCTACAACTGTTGCAAGAAAGGATCCGTCCAATGAGATTAGAATTGGACCTATTACAAGAGCTCGTGCTAAGCTACTTGAACAACAGGTGAATTTACTCCTAAACGAATCTGGTACTTTGATTGATGAGAACTTTATACTGCCTAAGTCTATGCATTTATGTATGATCAGGTTCGTTGGAGAAACAAGCATGGCGCAAGGAGGAGAAGGGCTACAAGAGAAGCCCAACATGATGATCGCCCAAGGATGCGCGAGGGAGGAGCAGGAGGAAGGCGCAATACAAGCAAGGGAGATCATCGAAGAGAAGGAACGTTCAATTGAGACGCATGAAGTCCTGAAATTCAAACAGACGTGGATTCGTCATACGAACTCCAAATCAAGCAAATAAGCACTTGTTGGATAGATAATTCCAAGATCTTTCCAATGAGTACTTCCACGCCTAAAAGACCCCAGATAATCCGGCCCCCACACCCCGGATAATCCGGCCTTGCTTTGGAGATTCTGCAAAGGACTTCGTGCGCGACGTTCAGTACCGGGGCGGATATTTGACCGGATTTTTCCCCCGGAAAATCCGGCCACCGGATAATCCGGCCCTCTTAGACCGGATAATCTGGCCCAAAAAGTTCCCATCAGATCCGGACGGATCTGACTGTATCAGACACGTTTTCGTTTCGCGTTTTTTGGACGTTCTGGCAGCCATATAAGCCTAGGAACGCCCTCTAGTTTAGGTGAGACCACGTTAAAACTATTTTGGAGTTGTTTCTTTCATAGAACCTTTGGAATTACCCTGTGTTCGAATCTACCAACTATAATTGAGTGTGATCTGTTGTTCCATTGGGAATTAGTAGATTGCATACTACCGTTCGTGGTCAAGGCTGCGTGCGCAAGAGCGTGGTGTTGTGAATATCCTACAAGGTCCTAGAGCTGTTGCATTGGCATCAGGGATCGAGCGGGAGAGTTCATAGCTACAGGCTAGTTATCTATCATCCACCATCATCACCGCCATCCGCTTACTGAGAAGATCGGGACACCCCATATCATCCTCTCCCCGTACTCCATCCTCGATTTGAAAGGGAATCGTGAAAGATCGGGCCACCCTAGAGGTTTGCCCTAAACATATGGGTATCAAGAGCTTCGTTGCTCATGATTTCCCCCACAAAATTTTCTTCTATCCACCAAAAATTCGAAAATCCCCAAAAAATAGCCCAAATTTGCCTTTGGATCGATCTCTTGATTTGGAGTGTTATTTGTGGTTTTGATCCGACCAAACCTTGTCTTAGGTGTTGGTCCAGCTTTATCCTGCGTTTTCCCAGCCCAATTTTGCCAATTTTTCGCGGATTTGAAGACCCAAGGCGTGGATTTCCGCTCAAGAACACGAGCAATTCGCGATCTGACTCCAGACCAGAGTCTCTGGCCTGCACAACAGAGTCTCTGGCCTACACCGGAGTCTCCGGCCTACCCACTCGGAGTCTCCGGCCTACCCACACCGGAGTCTCCGGCCTGGACCGGAGTTTTCGGCCTAAAACCCCGGAGTCTCCGGCCCTGACGCCCGATTTTGACAGTTTTGCCTCTAATCTTGCATTGGCTAATTTCCTCTTGTTTGTTTGTGCCCGTGTGCGTGTCGCCAACTAACAACAAGCTTATGCATCGACAAACCCCGCGCTCATTGACACCACGGCCCACGAACATCATCCCGCACCACCGACGCCAAGTTCATCATCACCAACGAAGGTATAACTTGCGTCACCTTGTTAACCCCTATCTTCCTTTGTGTGTACCTATCCCATGAGAGTGGCTCATCTTGTGTTTGCTTGAGCATTGTGCCTTTGTACTTGGTTAGTAAGTGTGCAAGAGCAACATAGAGTGTGACTAGGTAGCATCAAGGGAGAGCAAAAAAAATATACAAAAGAAAGAAAAAGATACAAAGAAAAAGAAAAAGAAAAAATAGTCTCCCCTTGCAAAAGAGAGTCTCAAAGCTTGTAAGCAAGAGAGAAAGAAGAGCACTCAAGGCAAGTGCACAAATCCGTTGCTCACTTTTCTTCTTTGCAAACGAGCCACGGTCTCTCCTTGCATTGGCACGACAACGAGCTTAGTCTTCGTTAGGACATTTTTTACTCATTTTCATAGTCGCGTCAATCCCAACTATCTCCACGTGTGTGTACATAGTCATAGGTTCCTGTCACCCTTTTGAGTTGTTGACCTTCGCCTTTGACTTGACTTTTGTTGGATTTTACCCACATTTGACTATCCCTTTTTTTTGGTTGGTTCTTTGGCTTTCCACAATCCTAACCTACCACCAACAAGCTTTCGAGAGTTAGTTCTTTCTTTAGTGTGAGTTTTCTTTGCAATTCCACTTTGCATGCTTATAGCTCTCACTTGTGGTTTCTAGTTTGGTGCAATCCCCAAGGTGAAGTACAAGGCTAACACCACCATATTCCACTTCCATATACAATACTTGTGTGCTTTGCATGATGGATAAGCACGGTGAGTCGAGCCAACCACCTCCACAAGAAGAAGATCAAGGACCATACATGATGTGCGCAAGTCACTTCATCGTTCGATAAGAGTTCCGTGAACATTGCCAAGCCCTTGAGACGCGGAAAGATCAACAATTTGGCGAGATGCAAGCCAAGTTCAAGAACATCGACAACTGCTTCGATGGCCTCGAACGACAAATGCACGCAATGCATCACAACTTCGGCCACCAAAATGAAGCGCTACAATGCTCCGTTGCCGAAACAAATGACAATCTTCGACGCCTCATCGACGGTATGGCAAGGCCACATTCACGCGCAACAAGCTCTTCAAGCTCATCGCGTCGTCATGCTCCTCCTCACCACCTCCCCAACTATGAAGAAACTTTTGGCAAGCTCAAGTTCACAATGCCCATGTTCACCGGATCCAATGACCCCGAAGAATACCTCTCGTGGGCACTCAAAGTCGACATGATCTTCCGCATGCACAATTATAGCAACGAAAAGATGGTCGCCATGGCTTCGCTTGAGTTTGATGATTACGCCAACCTTTGGTGGGAACAAGTTCAAGTTGCTCGTGATGCAAGACAAGAGCCACCAATCACAAGTTGGCATGACATGAAGGCTGACATGACACCCCGGTTCGTCCCCGCGCACTACAAACGTGACCTCTTCAACAACCTTCAAGCGCTTCGTCAAGGGACAAAGACCGTGGAAGAGTACTTCAAGGAAATGGAACTCAACTTGATTCGCGCCAACATTGTTGAACGCATGGAGCAAACAATGGCACGTTTCCTTATTGGCTTGAATCACCCAATCAAGCGCATCGTCGAGTTCCAAACATACAACACCATGGTTGAGCTTGTGCACATCGCAACAAAGGCTGAACGTCAAGTGCAAGAGGATATCAAGTACAACAAGCCCAAGACATACTTCACCTACAAGCAAGCTTCAACCCCTACACCAACAACTTTCAATGGAAGCTCCTCAAGTACCGCCAAGCCTTCCTTCAAGCCCACACTTCCTCAAGAAAAACTGCCCCCAAGTGGCAAACAAGCAAAGAGTGATACACCTTTCAATGGTGAATGCTACTAGTGTGGAGGTAAAGGACACAAGTCGGCCGAATGTGGAAACAAGAAAGTCTTGTTCATCCATGACAATGGTGATGAAGAGTACTTGAGTGAAGATAAATTTGATGCTCGAGTCAAGGAAGCAATGGCAAGGAAACGAGTGGAAGATGACCAAGAACTTCTCATGTGTGAACATGACGCAAGTCCATCGCTTGTCGTCACAAGGATCTTGACCACTCAAGCACAAGAGCATGAAGACCAACGCTCCAATATCTTCCAAACACGAACCGACATCAATGGAAAATCTATCAAGGTGATCATTGACGGAGGGAGTTGCCACAACCTTGCTAGAACCGAGTTGTGTGAGAAGCTCAACCTTACCCTCCATCCGCACAAGCACCCCTACCACGTACAATGGCTAAGTGACCAAGGGTCGGTGAAGATCAAGCATACCGTATTGGTCTCCTTCGCCATTGGTCCTTACAAAGATACGGTGGAGTGTGATGTGGTCCCTATGAGAGTTTGCCACATGCTTCTTGGTCGACCGTGGCAATTTGACAAGGCTGCTCGACATGATGGTCGCACTAATGTATACACCTTCAAATGGGTCAACAAAACATATGTTTTGCAACCGATGACTCCTAGCCAAATAATTGCGGACAATGCAAAGGCTTTAGCGAGGGCGCAAAGCACAACACCTACTTGTGAGAAGAGCGGTGAGAGAGAGAACCACCTCATAGTGAGTGAGAGCCACAAGCTAAACTCGAGTGGAAAAACTAGAGTGTTCTCCTTGCCACCAAAAGTGAGATGAGAGATGTTTGGAACAACCCATCCATCTTGCACTATGTCCTCCTTTGCAAGGGACTAGCGCAAGGAAATAATGAATTAACCAATGTTCCTCCATCTTTGATGAGTGTTTTGCAGGAATTCAAGGATGTGTTCCCCGAAGAGCTCCCACATGGACTACCTCCTCTTCGCGGCATCGAACATCGCATTTACCTCATCCCCGGCGCACCTCTTCCAAACTGCGCCGCCTACCGCACGAACCCGGAGGAGACGAAGGAGATCGAACGTCAAATCAACCAACTCGTCTCCAAAGGTTTGATCCAAGTTAGCACAACAAAAAGCTTTTGACGAACTTAAAAAGAGGCTCACCGAAGCACCTCTTCTGGCTTTACCGGATTTCACAAAAACTTTTGAGATAGAGTGTGATGCTAGTGGTATTGGCATTGGAGGAGTCCTTATGCAAAATGGACGTCCTATAGCCTACCATAGCGAGAAACTTGATGGTGCTCGCCTTAACTATCCGATTTATGACAAAGAGCTTTTTGCCTTAGTTTGTGTCCTTCAAGTTTGGCAACACTACCTTTGGCCAAAGGAATTTATCATACATTCCGACCACGAGTCACTGAAATATCTCAAAGGCCAAGCTAACTTAAGCAAGAGACACGCTAAGTGGGTTGAGTTCATGGAGTCTTTTCTGTACATTGTCAAGTATAAGAAGGGCAAAGATAATGTAGTTGCGGACGCTTTGTCTCACAAGCACACAAGCCTTCTTACGAGACTTGAAATCAACGTGTTGGGTCTTGAGGAAATAAAATCTTTGTATGCTTCCGACCCGTTCTTTGAACAAATCTTCGTAAAGTGCTCCAATGACAAAGGAGTTGATGATTTCTATTTGCATAAGGGCTTTCTATTTAAACAAAACAAGATATGCATTCCGAAGTCGTCGCTTCAACTTTTGCTTCTCCAAGAATCTCATGGTGGAGGCCTTATGGGTCACTTTGGCCGCGACAAGACATTGGACATGCTCTCCAATCACTACTTCTAGCCCAAGATGAAGCGTGACGTGGAGCGCTACGTTCAACGGTGCACGACATGTGTTCAAGCTAAGTCGCAAGCTAACCCTTATGGTCTTTATATGCCATTGCCTATTCCTCATACACCTTGGTCCGACATTAGCATGGACTTCGTGTTAGGATTGCCTAGATCTAAGCATGGTCATGATTCTATCTTTGTGGTTGTGGATCGCTTTTCCAAAATGGCACACTTCATACTGTGCCATAAGACCGACGATGCTTCACATGTTGCAAATCTGTTTTTCAGGGAAATCATCTGTCTTCACGGTGTGCCAAGAATAATAGTTTCCGACCGCGACGTCAAATTCATGAGCTACTTATGGAAGACCCTCATGGACAAGCTCGGCGTCAAGCTCCTCTTTTCATCCGCATCGCATCCTCAAACCGATGGCTAAACCGAAGTTGTCAACCGAAGCCTCGGAACTCTCCTTGTGTGTTGATCAAGAAAAACCTCAAGGATTGGGAGGATTGCATCCCACACGCTGAGTTCGCCTACAATCGAGCCAAGCACTCAACAGCCAAGATGATTCCATTCATGATCGTCTATGGTTTCGAGCCCCTCACCGCGCTCGACATCCTACCGCTACCTCTCCATGAGCGCACGAACATGGATGTTGAGAAGCGCGCACAAGGTATGAAGAAACTTGATGAAGAAACAAGAGCTACTATCGAACAATAAGTCCTTCGCCAAGCTTCAAGGTTAAACAAGGACAAGAAGGAGATGATATTTGAAGAAGTTGATCTTGTGTGGATACATCTAAGCAAAGACCGCTTCCCCAAGAAACGTGACTCCAAGCTCAAGCCAAGAGGAGATGGTCCCTTCAAGGTCCTAAAGAGAATCAACAACAACGCCTACATCATCGACATTCCGACCTCCAAGTACCTTGCAAGGTCCTTGCTTAGGTGTATCCATACGAGGTCACCTTCTTCAAAGATCATCTCCTTCTTGTCCTTGTTTAACCTTGAAGCTTGGCGAAGGACTTGTTGCTCGATAGTAGCTCTTGTTTCTTCATGAAGCTTCTTCATAGCTTGTGCGCACTTCTCGACGTCCATGTTGGTGCGCTCATGGAGAGGTAGCGGTAGGATGTCGAGCACGGTGAGGGGCTCGAAACCATAGACGATGATGAATGGACTCATCTTTGTTGTTGAGTGCTTGGCATGGTTGTAGGCGAACTCAGCGTGTGGAATGCATTCCTCCCAATCCTTGAGGTTTTTCTTGATCAACACACGAAGGAGAGTTCCGAGGCTTCGGTTGACAACTTTCGTTTGGCCATCGGTTTGAGGATGCGATGCGGATGAAAAGAGTAGCTTGACGCCGAGCTTGTCCATGAGGGTCTTCCATAAGTAACTCATGAATTTGACGTCGCGGTCGGAGACGATTGTTCGTGGCACACCGTGAAGACAGACGATTTCCCTGAAAAACAGATTTGCAACATGTGAAGCATCGTCGGTCTTATGGCACGGTATGAAATGTGCCATTTTGGAAAAGCAATCCACGACAACAAATATAGAGTCATGACCATGCTTAGATCTAGGCAATCCTAACACGAAATCCATGCTAATGTCGGACCAAGGGTATGAGGAATAGGCAAAGGCATATATAGACCATAGGGGTTAGCTTGCGACTTAGCTTGAACACATGTCGTGCATCGTTGAACATAGCGCTCCACGTCGCGCTTCATCTTGGGCCAAAAGTAGTGAGTGGAGAGCATGTCGAATTGTCTTGTCACGGCCAAAGTGACCCATGAGGCCTCCACCATGAGATTCTTGGAGAAGCAAAAGTTGAAGCGACGACTTCAGAATGCAAAGCTTGTTTTGTTTAAATAGAAATCCCTTATGCAAATAGAAATCATCAATTCCTTTGTCATTGGAGAACTTTGTGAAAATTGGTTCAAAGAACGGGTCGGAAGCATACAAAGATTTTATTTCCTAAAGACCCAACACGTTGATTTCAAGTCTCGTAAGAAGGCTTGTATGTTTGCGAGACAAAGCGTCCGCAACTACATTATATTTGCCCTTCTTGTACTTGACAATGTACGGCAAAGACTCCATAAATTCAACCCACTTAGCGTGTCTCTTACTCAAGTTGGCTTGGCCTTTGAGATATTTCAAGGACTCATGGTCGGAATATATGATAAATTCCTTTGGCCATAGGTAGTGTTGCCAAACTTGAAGAACGCGAACTAAGGGGAAAAGCTCTTTATCATTAATCGGATAGTTAAGGCGAGCACCATCAAGCTTCTCGCTATGGTAGGCTATAGGACGTCCATTTTGCATAAGGACTCCTCCAATGCCAATACCACTAGCATCACACTCTATCTCAAAAGTTTTTGTGAAATCCGGTAATGCAAGAAGAGGTGCTTCGGTGAGCCTCCTTTTAAGTTCATCAAAAGCTTTCTGTTGTGCCTTGCCCCACACGAAGGTGAGATTCTTTTTGGTCAATTCATTGAGGGGACAAGCAATGGTCGAAAAGTCTTTCACAAAGCGACGATAGAAACCGGCCAACCCATGAAAACTTCAGAGTTCACTCACATTTGTTGGGATGGGCCAATCTCGTTTGTCCTTAACCTTGGAAACATCAACTTCAATGCCTTTCGAAGAAACGACAAATCCAAGAAAAATCAACTTGTCTTTAGCAAAAGTGCACTTGGGAAGATTAGCACAAAGCTTTTCATGTCGAAGGATTTGCAAAACTCCCTTGACATGTGTGATATGGTCCTCAAGTGATTTGCTATAAACAAGGATATCATCGAAATAAACAACAACACTTTTTCCAATGAGGGAACGCAAGATATGATTCATGAGGCGCATGAAGGTGGATGGGGCATTAGATAAACCGAAGGGCATAACCAACCATTCATAGAGACCAAGTTTGGTCATGAAGGCAGTTTTCCACTCATCACCTTCAGCCATGCGTATTTGATGGTAACCGCTACGAAGATCAATTTTTGAAAAAATAGTGGCTCCACACAACTCATCAAGCATGTCATCGATACGTGGTATGGGATGTCGATAACACACGGTGATAGCATTGATTGGACAGCAGTCAATGCATAACCGTAACGTATCATCCATTTTTGGAACAAGAATCACGGGTACGGCACTTGTACTAGTGCTAACTTGGATCAAACTTTTGGAGATGAGTTGGTTGATTTGACGTTCGATCTCCTTCGTCTCCTATGGGTTCATGCGGTAAGCGGTACGGTTGGGAAGTGGTGCACCGGGGATGAGGTGATGCGATGTTCGATGTCGCGAAGAGGAGGTAGTCCATGTGGAAGCTCTTCGGGAAACACATCTTTGAATTCCTGCAAAACACTCATCAAAGATGGACGAACATTGGTTAATTCGTTAGTTCCTTGCGCTAGTCCTTTGCAAAGGAGGACATAGTGCAAGATGGATGGGTTGTTCCGAACATCTCTCATCTCACTTTTGGTGGCAAGGAGAACACTCTTAGTTTTTTCCACTCGATTTTGGCTTATGGCTCTCACTCACTATGAGGTGGTTCTCTCTCTCACCGCTCTTCTCACAAGTAGGTGTTGTGCTGTGCGCCCTCGCTAAGCCTTTGCATTGTCAGCAATTATTTGGATAGGAGTCATTGGTTGCAAAACACATGTTTTGTTGAGCCATTGGAAGGTGTATACATTGGTGAGACCATCATGTTGAGCTGCCTTGTCAAATTGCCATGGCCTACCAAGAAGCATGTCGCAAACTGTCATAGGGACCACATCACGCTCAACCGTGTCTTTGTAAGGGCCAATGGCGAAGGAGACCGATATGGTATGGTTGATCTTTACGGACCCTTGGTCACTTAGACATTGCATGTGGTAGGGGTGCTTGTGCGGATGGAGGGTGAGGTTGAGCTTCTCACACAACTCGGTGCTAGCAAGGTTGTGGCAACTCCCTCCGTCAATGATCACTTTGATAGATTTGCCATTGATGTCGGCTCATGTTTGGAAGATATTGGAGCGTTGGTCTTCATGCTCTTGTGCTTGAGTGGTCAAGATCCTTGTGACGACAAGCGATGGACTTGTGTCATGCTCACACATGAGGAGTTCTTGATCATCTTCCACTCGTTGCCTTGCCATTGCTTCCTTGACTCGGGCATCAAATTCATCTTCACTCAAGTACTCTTCATCACCATTGTCATGGATGAACAAGACTTTCTTGTTTCCACATTCGGCTGATTTGTGTCCTTTACCTCCACACTTGTAGCACTCACCATTGAAAGGTGTATCACTCTTTGCTTGTTTGCCACTTGGGGGCAG
Organism: Avena insularis; assembly: GCA_023614405.1. Taxonomy (NCBI): domain Eukaryota; kingdom Viridiplantae; phylum Streptophyta; class Magnoliopsida; order Poales; family Poaceae; genus Avena; species Avena insularis. The sequence goes on along the minus strand of CM042688.1, from coordinate 283,237,138 downwards.
TTTTCCTTGAGGAAGTGTGGGCTTGAAGGAAGGCTTGAGGAGCTTTCATTAAAAGTTGTTGGTGTAGGGGTTGAAGCTTGCTTGTAGGTGAAGTACGTATTGGGCTTGTTGTACTTGATATCCTCTTGCACTTGACGTTCAGCCTTTGTTGCGATGTGCACAAGCTCAACCATGGTGTTGTATGTTTGGAACTCGACGATGCGCTTGATTGGGTGGTTCAATCCAATAAGGAAGCGTGCCATAGTTTGCTCCATGAGTTCCATTTCCTTGAAGTACCTCTTCCACGGTCTTTGTCCCTTGACGAAGCACTTGAAGGTTGTTGAAGAGGTCACGCGTGTAGTGTGCGGGGACGAACCGGGATCTCATGTGAGCCTTCATGTCATGCCAAGTTGTGATTGGCGGCTCTTGTCTTGCATCACGAGCAACTTGAACTTGTTCCCACCAAAGATTGGCGTAATCATCAAACTCAAGCGAAGCCATTGCGACCATCTTCTCGTTGCTATAATTGTGCATGCGGAAGATCTTGTCGACTTTGAGTGCCCACGAGAGGTATTCTTCGGGGTCATTGGATCCTGTGAACTTGGGCATTGTGAACTTGAGCTTGTCGAAAGTTTCTTCATCGTTGTGGTCATTGCGATGTGCTTGGTGACCTTGTTGATGATCTTGTAGTTGGGGAGGTGGAACTTGGTTCTCGCGTCCTTGTTGTGGAGCTTGCTCTTGATATTGTTGTTGAGGCGCTTGCTCTTGGCGCGGTTGTTGATGGTGTTGAGGCACTTGGGCCCCATGAGGTTGTTGAGGATGTGGAGCCTCATGAAGCGGTTGATGACGAAGAGGAGGCTCGTTCCTTGGTTGGTGATGTTGGTTAGGCAGATGGGCCTCACGGCGAAGATCATGGTCATGAGCCTCTTGACGTGGTGGGCGTCGCTCAACTTGTATCACTTGACGCTCCAAGTTTTGTTATGGTGGAGGAGGATCCTCGTGATGACCATGGTGTCGGTGTGGACGTGCTTGACATTGATGACGAGCTTGATTCTCCAAATTGGAGTCATCACTTGTTGTGTCGAGTATGTGTCGCGGTCGATGGTGGTAGACTTGCGATTGCAGTTGTGGTTCTTCTTGTGGTTGCTCTTGTTGTATCACTAATGCCCTTGCGTGATGACGGTGTGCTTCTTGCCTTGCTCGTGACCTTGAAGAGAGGTCACCGTCATAGCTTGACGTTGCGGCGTGCCGTGGTGAAGGTATGTAGTTCGAAGAACCTCCATCTTCAACCACGGGGGCATCATTGCGTGTTGGAGCACTTGTACGAAGATCTTGTTGGAGAAGAACTTGAAGAGCTTGAGGCACGTGAACGTGGTCTTGCCATTCCGTCGATTAGGCGTCGAAGATTGTCATTTGTTTCGGCGACGGAGCGTTGAAGCGCTTCATTTTGATGGCCAAAGTTGTGATGCATTGCGTGCATTTGTCGTTCTAGGCCGTCGAAGCGGTTGTCGATGTTCTTGAACTCGGCTTGCGTCTCACCAAATTGTTCATCTTGTCGCGTCTCAAGGGCTTGGCAATGTTCACGGAACTCTTGTCGGACGATGAAGTGACTTGCGCATGTCATGTACGGTCCTTGTTCTTCTTCATGGGGAGGTGGTTGGCTCGACTCACCGTGCCTATCCATCATGCAAAACACACAAGTATTGTATATGGAAGTGGAATATGGTGGTGTTAGCCTTGTTCCTCACCTTGGGGATTGCACCAAACTAGAAACCACAAGTGAGAGCTATGAGCGTGCAAAGTGGAAACGCAAAGAAAACTCACACTAAAGAAAGAACTAACTCTCAAAAGCTGTGGGTGGAAGGTTAGGGTTGTGGAAAACCAAACGAAACGATCCAAAGAAAAGGTTATTGTCAAACGTGGTAGAGAACCAAAAGATCAAAGCCAAAAAGGAAACGACCTACAAAACACAAAGATACACACGCATGGAGACGGATGTGGTTAGCACGACTATAAAATGAGCACAAAAGGTCCTAACGAAGACTACGCTCAGTGTCGTGCCAACGCAAGGAGAGACCACAACTCGCTCGCCAAAACAGGAATAAGCAACAGATTTTTGCACTTGCCTCGGTCGCGCTCTTTTTCTCTCTTTGCTTACAAGCTTGAGACTCTCTTTGTATTGGGAGACTTCTGTATCTTTCTATTTTTCTTTTGCTTTGTTTTTTCTCTTTTTTTTCTTTTCCTCCCTTTCTATACTACTATGTTAACTCTTGTATTTGCACAATGCTTAGGCAAACACATAATGAGCTGCTCTCATAGGATAGATACACACAAGGAAGAAGGGTTAACAAGGTGGAGCAAGTTATACCTTCGGTATTAACGACTTGCTACCGGTGTTGGGGATGATATTCGGTGTCACGGTGTCGATGAGCGCGGGATGTTAATCTTGTTGCGGAAGCTTGAAGTTAGTTGGGCGACACACACGCGAAACACGAACAAGCCAATACTAAAATTAGCGAAGGAAAATGGGTGTTGAGGGCAAACCTCTAGGGTGGCCCGATCTTTCACGATTCCCTTTGAAATCGAGGATGGAGTGCGGGGAGAGGAGGGGCGGATGAACACGTGAGCATACGCATGAGAACGAAGAACACACAAAACCACGATACACATCAATATCTCACGCCGGCGGGGACCGGTCCGGCGCAATCCCTAGGATCGGCGTTGGGCGGAGGACTCTCTCTCGAACCGGCACGGTGAGATGGGAGACTCGGTGAGATCTTGACGTCTAGGAAAAGGGACACTGATGCCTAGGCCTTGTACAACGCGGAGGCATGATGGAAACTCCAACGAGGTTTGGGGATATTGGTGCTCCTTGGTCAAGGAGCATGAGGCAAGAATTAGATAGATCCACAAAGGGGTTTCCACTAATTCCGATATCATGCCTAGGGTTTACAATGGAGGTGGGGGACTATATATAGGCCAACCACAAGTTCAGGGGTAATTTAGGCATTAAAGTACAGTTTTGGGCGAAGTAGAGGGGTACATGGGCCATAGGTCCCAGCTAGGCTCGCAGGCCCATCACTTGGGCCGGACAGTCCGGGTCGGAATGACCGGACAGTCCGGGGTGGCCGGACACTCCGGGTGGTGTTCGAGAAGTGTCCGAATTGACCTTCTGAATGTCCATGCCAGGTTTGGGCTGGGGCAGGCCAGACACTCCGGCCGAGTCGCGCCGGACACTCCGGCTGGATCCGGGCGGACACTCTGGGTCAGTCTGCTTCAGGGCAGGTGTAGCTCCTGGGCTCGAGGGTCGACGCGGCGGGGGTTCGTACCTGATGATGCATAGAGTAGTCGTATGAATTAGCACACCATCCAAGGAGGTAACAAATTGGCACGAGGAGAGGAGTGAGTTCACCTTAGCTTGTAGGAGTTTGGCTCGGGCACGAGTCATGGGTCCACTTGGGGGACTCGGTGGTGTAGATGTAGGAGCGTCCGTAGGACGGGCCGCATCAGCTCCCCCCCTTGGGAAAGAGTCGTCCTCGACTCTTCATGGATATCATCTTGAACATCTCCATGGTAGGGTGAGAGATCCTTGACATTGAATGTATTGCTTGCAAGGTACTTGGAGGTCGGTATGTCGATGATGTAGGCGTTGTTGTTGATTCTTTTGAGGACCTTGAAAGGACCATCTCCTCTTGGCTTGAGCTTGGAGTCACGTTCCTTGGGGAAGTGGTCTTTGCTTAGGTGTATCCACACAAGGTCACCTTCTTCAAAGATCATCTCCTTCTTGTCCTTGTTTAACCTTGAAGCTTGGCGAAAGACTTGTTGTTCGATAGTAGCTCTTGTTTCTTCGTGAAGCTTCTTCATAGCTTGTGCGCGCTTCTCGACGTCCATGTTCGTGCGCTCATGGAGAGGTAGTGGTAGGATGTCGGTAGGTGAGTGGCTCGAAACCATAGACGATCATGAATGGACTCATCTTGGTTGTTGAGTGCTTTGCTCGGTTGTAGGCGAACTCGGCGTGGGGAATGCATTCCTCCCAATCCTTCAAGTTTTTTTGATCAACACACGTAGGAGAGTTCCGAGGCTTCGGTTGACAACTTCAGTTTGGCCATCCGTTTGGGGATGCGATGCGGATGAGAAGAGTAGCTCGACGCTGAGCTTGGCCATGAGGGTCTTCCATAAGTAGCTCATGAATTTGATGTCGCGGTCGGAGACGATTGTCCTTGGCACACCGTGAAGACGGACGATTTCCCTGAAAAACAGATTTGCAACATGTGAAGCATCGTCGGTCTTATGGCACGGTATGAAGTGTGCCATTTTGGAAAAGCGATCCACAACAACAAATATAGAATCATGACCATGCTTAGATCTAGGCAATCCTAACACGAAATCCATGCTAATGTTGGACCAAGGGGTATGAGGAATATGCAATGGCATATAAAGGCCATAAGGATTAGCTTGCGACTTAGCTTGAACACATGTCGTGCATCGTTGAACGTAGCGCTCCACGTCACGATTCATCTTGGGCCAAAAGTAGCGATTGGAGAGCATGTCCAATGTCTTGTCACGGCCAAAGTGACCCATGAGATCTCCACCATGGGATTCTTGGAGAAGCAAAAGTTGAAGCAACGACTTCGGGATGCATAGTTTGTTTTGTTTAAATAGAAATCCCTTATGCAAATAGAAATCATCAACTCCTTTGTCATTGGAGCACTTTGCGAAAATTGGTTCGAAGAACGGGTCTGAAGCATACAAAGATTTTATTTCCTCAACACCCAACACGTTGATTTCAAGTCTCGTAAGAAGGCTTGTATGTTTGCGGGACAATGCGTCCGCAACTACATTATCTTTGCCCTTCTTATACTTGACAATGTACGGAAAAGCCTCCATGAATTCAACCCACTTAGCGTGTCTCTTGCTCAAGTTGGCTTAGCCTTTGAGATATTTCAACGACTCGTGGTCGGGATGTATGATAAATTCCTTGGGCCAAAGGTAGTGTTGCCAAACTTGAAGGACACGAACTAAGGCAAAAAGCTCTTTGTCATAAATGGGATAGTTAAGGCGAGCACCATCAAGTTTCTCGCTATGGTAGGCTATAGGACGTCCGTTTTGCATAAGGACTCCTCCAATGCCAATACCACTAGCATCACACTCTATCTCGAAAGTTTTCGTGAAATCCGGTAACGCAAGGAGAGGTGCTTCGGTGAGCCTCTTTTTAAGTTCGTCAAAAGCTTTTTGTTGTGCTTTGCCCCACACGAAGGTGACATTCTTTTTCATCGACTCGTTGAGAGGACAAGCAATAGTGGAAAAGTCTTTCACAAAGCGACGATAGAAACCGGCCAACCCATGAAAACTTCGGAGTTCACTCACATTTGTTGGGATGGGCCAATCTCGTATGTCCTTTACCTTGGAAATATCAACTTCAATTCCTTTCGAAGAAAGGACAAATCCAAGAAAAATCAACTTGTCTTTAGCAAAGGTGCACTTGGGAAGATTAGCATAAAGCTTTTCATGTCGAAGGATTTGCAAAACTTCCTTGACATGTGTTATATGGTCCTCAAGTGATTTGCTATAAACAAGAATATCATCGAAATAGACAACAACACTTTTTCCAATGAGAGAACGCAAAATATGATTCATGAGGCGCATGAAGGTGGATGGGGCATTAGATAAACCAAAGGACATAACCAACCATTCTAGAGACCAAGTTTGGTCTTGAAGGCGGTTTCCACTCATCACCTTCAGCCATGCGTATTTCATAGAGATCAATTTTCGAAAAAATAGTGGCTCCACACAACTCATCAAGCATGTCATCGAGACGTGGTATGGGATGTCGATAACGCACGGTGATAGCATTAATTGGACGGCAGTCCATGCATAACCGTAACGCATCATCCGTCTTTGGAACAAGAACCACGGGTACGACACTTGGACTAGTGCTAACTTGGACCAAACCTTTGGAGACGAGTTGGTTTATTTGACGTTCGATCTCCTTCGTCTCCTCCAGGTTTGTGCGATAGGCGGCGCAGTTTGGGAGAGGTGCGCCGGGGATGATGTCAATGCGATGTTCGATGTCGCGAAGAGGTGGTAGTCATGTGGGAGCTCTTCGGGGAACACATCCTTGAATTCCTGCAAAACACTCATCAAAGATGGAGGAACATTGGTTAATTCATTAGTTCCTTGCGCTAGTCCCCTGCAAAGGAGGACATAGTGCAAGATGGATGGGTTGTTCCGAACATCTCTCATCTCACTTTTGGTGGCAAGGAGAACACTCTTAGTTTTCCACTCGAGTTTGGCTTGTGGCTCTCACTCACTATGAGGTGGTTCTCTCTCTCACCGCTCTTCTCACAAGTAGGTGTTGTGCTTTGCACCCTCGCTAAAGCCTTTGCATTGTCCGCAATTATTTGGCTAGGAGTCATCGGTTGGAAAACACATGTTTTGTTGAGCCATTTGAAGGTGTATACATTGGTGCGGCCATCATGTTGAGCAGCCTTGTCATATTGCCATGGTCGACCAAGAAGCATGTGGCAAACTGTCATAGGAACCACATCACACTCCACCGTATCTTTGTAAGGACCAATGGCGAAGGAGACCGATACGGTATGCTTGATCTTCACGGACCCTTGGTCACTCAACCATTGCACGTTGTAGGGGTGCTTGTGTGGGTGGAGGGTGAGGTTGAGCTTCTCACACAACTTAGTGCTAGCAAGGTTGTGGCAACTCCCTCCGTCAATGATCACCTTGATAGATTTGCCATTGATGTCGGCTCGTGTTTGGAAGATGTTGGAGCGTTGGTCTTCATGCTCTTGTGCTTGAGTGGTCAAGATCCTTGTGACGACAACCGATGGACTTGCGTCATGTTCACACATGAGGAGTTCTTGATCATCTTCCACTCGTTGCCTTGCCATTTCTTCCTTGACACGGGCATCAAACTCATCTTCACTCAAGTACTCTTCATCACCATTGTCAAGGATGAACAAGACTTTCTTGGTTCCACATTCGGCCGACTTGTGTCCTTTACCTCCACACTTGTAGCATTCACCGTTGAAAGGTGTATCACTCTTTGCTTGCTTGCCACTTGGGGGCAGTTTTCCTTGAGGAAATGTGGGCTTGAAGGAAGGCTTGGGGGTACTTGAAGAGCTTTCATTGAAAGTTGTTGGTGTAGCGGTTGAAGCTTGCTTGTAGGTGAAATACGTCTTGGGCTTGTTGTACTTGATATCCTCTTGCACTTGACGTTCAGCCTTCGTTGCGATGTGCACAAGCTCAACCATGGTGTTGTATGTTTGGAACTTGACGATGCGCTTGATTGGGTGATTCAAGCCAATAAGGAAATGTGTCATTGTTTGCTCCATGAGCTCATTAATGTTGGCGCGAATCAAGTTGAGTTCCATTTCCTTGAAGTACTCTTCCACGGTCTTTGTCCCTTGACGAAGCGCTTGAAGGTTGTTGAAGAGGTCACGCGTGTAGTGCGTGGGGACAAACCGGGATCTCATGTGAGCCTTCATGTCATGCCAAGTTGTGATTGGTGGCTCTTGTCTTGCATCACGAGCAACTTGAACTTGTTCCCACCAAAGGTTGGCGTAATCATCAAACTCAAGCGAAGCCATGGCGACCATCTTGTCGTTGCTACAGTTGTGCATGTGGAATATCTTGTCGACTTTGAGTGCCCACGAGAGGTATTCTTCGGGGTCATTGGATCCGGTGAACTTGGGAATCGTGAACTTGAGCTTGCCAAAAGTTTCTTCATCGTTGCGGTCATTGCGACGAACTTGGTGACCTTGTTGATGATCTTGTAGTTGGGGAGGTGGAACTTGGTTCTCGCATCCTTGTTGCGGAGCTTGCTCTTGATATTGTTGTTGAGGAGCTTGCTCTTGCTCTTGGCACGATTGTTGATGTGGTTGAGGTGCTTGGGCCTCAAGGTGGCACGGGTGTGGAGCCTCTTGACGCGGTTGATGACGAAGAGGAGGCTCGTTCCTCGGTTGGTGATCTTGGTTAGGCACATTGGCCTCACGACGAAGAACATGGTCATGAGCCTCTTGACATGGTGGGCGTCGCTCAACTTGTATCACTTGACGCTCCAAGTTTTGTTGATGTGGAGGAGGCGTCTCGTGATGACCATGGTGTCGTTGTTGACGTTGATGACGAGGAGGAGGATCTTGGAGAGCCTCACGTTGATGACGAGCTTGATTCTCCAAATTGGAGTCATCACTTGTTGAGTCAAGTATGTGTCGCGGTTGATGGTGGTAGACTTGCGGTTGCACTTGCGGTTGCGCTTGTGGTTCCTCTTGTGGTTGCTCTTGTTGGATCACTAGTGCCCTTGCGTGATGACGGTGTGCTTGTTGCCTTGCTCGTGGCCTTGAAGAGAGGTCACCATCATAGCTTGACGTTGCGGCATACCGTGGGGAGGGTACATAGTTTGAAGAGGTTCCATCTTCAACCACGGGGGCATCATTGCGTCTTGGAGCACTTGGTTGAAGATCTTGTTGAGGAGGAGCATGACGACGCGATGAGGATGAAGAGCTTGACGCGCGTGAACGTGGCCTTGTCATTCCGTCAATGAGGCGTCGAAGATTATCATTTGTTTCAGCGACGGAGCGTTGAAGCGCTTCATTTTTGTGTCCGAAGTTGTGATGCATTGCATGCATTTGTCGTTCGAGGCCGTCGAAGCGGTTGTCGATATTCTTGAACTCGGCTTGCGTCTCGCCAAATTGTTCATCTTTTCGCATCTCAAGGGCTTGGCAACGTTCACGGAACTCTTATCGAATGATGAAGTGACTTGCGCGCGTCATGTACGTTCCTTGATCTTCTTCTTGGGGAGGTGGTTGGCTCGGCTCACCATGCCCATCCATCATGCAAGACACACAAGTATTGTATATGGAAGTGGAATATGGTGGTGTTAGCCTTGTACCTCACCTTGGGGATTGCACCAAACTAGAAACCACAAGTGAGAGTTGTAAGCGTGCAAAGTGGAAATGCAAAGAAAACTCACACTAGAGAAAGAACTAACTCTCAAAAGCTTGTTGGTGGTAGGTTAGGATTGTGGAAAGCCAAAGGACCAACCAAAAGAAAAGGGATAGTCAAAAGTGGGTAAAATCCAACAAAACTCAAGTCAAAGGCGAAGGTCAACAACTCAAAAGGGTGACGGGAACCTACGACTATATACACACACGTGGAGAAACACGACTATGAAAATGAGCAAACAAAATGTCCTAATGAAGACTAAGCTCGTTGTCATGCCAATGCAAGGAGATACCGTGGCTCGTTTGCAAAGAGGAAAAATGAGCAACGGATTTGTGCACTTGCCTTGGGCGCTCTTCTTTCTCTCTTGCTTACAAGCTTTGAGACTCTCTTTGGCAATGGGAGACTATTTTTCTTTTGCTTTTTCTTTGTATCTTTTTTTTTTGCTCTCCCTTGATGCTACCTAGTCACACTTGATATTGCTCTTGCACTCTCACTATCCAAGGAAAAATGCACAATGCTCAAGAAAACACAAGATGAGCCACTCTCATGGGATAGGTACACACAAAGGAAGATGGGGGTTAACAAGGTGACGCAAGTTATACCTTCTTTGATGATGAACTTGGCGTCGGTGGTGCGGGATGATGTTCGTGGGCCGTGGTGTCGATGAGCGCGGAAGTTGATGATGCGGAAGCTTGCTGGTAGTTGCTGACACGCACACGGGACACGAGCAAACAAAGTAGATTAGCCAATGCGAAAAATGAGGCAAAACTGTCAACACTAGCGTTACAGCTGGTAACTCCGGTCTGTCTGGGACGGACACTCCGGTCTGGCCGGACACTCCGGTCTGGTTCGGCTAGACACTCCGGTCGCTACAAGCCGGACGCTCCGACGCGGGTTTCCTGCTCGTGTTCTTGAGCGGAAATCCTCGCCTTCGGGCCTCAAATCCGCGAAAAACTGGCCAAATCGGGCTTGGAAAACGTAGGATAAAGCTAGACCAACTCCTTAGACAAGGTTTGGTCGGATCAAAACCACAAATAACACTCCAAATCAAGAGATCGATCCAAAGGAAAATATGGGCTGTTTTTTGGGATTTTCGAATTTTTGGTGGATAGAAGAAAAATTTGTGGGGGAAATCGTGAGCAACGAAGCTCTTGATACCAATATGTTGAGGGCAAACCTATAGGGTGGCCCGATCTTTCACGATTCCCTTTCAAATCGAGGATGGAGTGCGAGGAGAGGAGGGGCGGATGAACACGACGAACGCACACACGAAGAACACGAAGAACACACACACACACACACACACACACAAAACCACGATACACACCAATAGCTCACGCCGGCGGGGACCGGTCCGGCGCAATCCCTAGGATCGGCGTCGGGCGGAGGACTCTCTCTCTCGAACCGGCACGGCAAGATGGGAGACTCGGTGAGATCTTGACGTCTAGGCAAAGGGACACCAATGCCTAGGCCTTGTACAACGCGGAGGCACGATGCAAACTCCAACGAGGTTTGGGGATATTGGTGCTCCTTGGTCAAGGAGCATGAGGCAAGAATTAGATAGATCCACAAAGGGGTTTCCACTAATTCCAATATCATGCCTTGGGTTTACAATGGAGGTGGGGGACTATATATAGGCCAACCACAAGTTCAGGGGTAATTCAGGCATTAAAGTAGAGTTCTGGGCGAAGTAGAGCGGTAGATGGGCCATAGGGCCTAGCTAGGCTCGCAGGCCCATCACTTGGGCCGGACAATCCAGGTCGGAATGACCGGACAGTCCGGGGCGGCCGGACACTCCGGGTGGTGTCTAGGAAGTGTCTGAATTGACCTTCTGAATGTCCACGCCAGGTTTGGGCTGGGGCAGGCCGGACACTCCGGCCGAGTCGTGCCGGACACTCCGGCCGGGCCGGACACTCTGGCTGGATCCGGGCGAACACTCCGGGTCAGTCTGCTTCAGGGCAGGTGCAGCTCCTGGGCTCGAGGGTCGACGCGGTGGGGGTTCGTACCTGATGATGCACAGAGTAGTCGTATGAAGTAGCACACTATCCTAGGAGGTATCAAATTGGCACGAGGAGAGGAGTGAGTTCACCTTAGCTTGTAGGAGTTTGGCTCGGGCACGAGTCATGGGTCCACTTGGGGGACTCGGTGGTGTAGATGTAGGAGCGTCCATAGGACGGGCCGCATCAATGGGGGTGAAAAATTTCTTGTCTAATAGGTGCGATCACCAGTAGTACCGTCACGATAATATCGCTGCTGCTTGGCGGTAGTACCGTCAGAGATTCCTAAGCACAAACAGCCCAAAAATCCTCAAATTGGTGGATAACTGAACAAAATTGGGGCTAGGAACACACAAAGAAGGTAGATCGATAACCCAAGCAACAGATCTATGGACCAAAACCACGAAAAACGCACCAAATCCAGAGATCGATCCAAAGGCAAATTTGGGGCTCTTTTTTGGGGATTTTCGAATTTTTGGTGGATAGAAGAAAAATTTGTGGGGGAATTCGTGAGCAACGAAGCTCTTGATACCAATATGTTGAGGGCAAACCTCTAGGGTGCCCCGCTCTTTCACGAATCCCACTCAAATCGAGGGTGGAGTGCGGGGGAAGGAGTGAAGGATGAACACGACGAACGCACACACGAAGAACGCGATGAACACACACACGCAAAACCACGATAAACACCAATAGCTCACGCCGGCGGTGACCGGTCCGGCGCAATCCCTAGGATCAGCGTCGGGCGGAGGACTCTCTCTCGAACCGGCACAGCGAGATGGGAGACTCGGTGAGATCTTGACATCTTGGCAAAGGGACACCGATGCCAAGGCCTTGTACAACGTGGAGGCACGATGCAAACTCCAACGAGGTTTGGGATATTTGGTGCTCCTTTGTCAAAGGAGCATGAGGCAAGAATTAGATAGATCCACAAGGGTTTTCTACTAATTCCAAATATCATGCCTAGGGTTTACAATAGAGGTGGGGGGCTATATATAGGCCAGCCACAAGTTTAGGTGTAGTTTAGGCAACTAAAGTATCAAAAGGGGGCGTTACAAGGCCAAACGGCCGAGCTGGAGCGCGCAGGCCCTGGGGTGTCCGGTAGTAACGCTCGGTTGAGCAGTAGTACCGGTCAAACGCGGTAGTACCACTTGAATGGTGCGGTAGTACCGGGGCGGGCAGAAGCTTTGGCGTGAGTCTTGGTCTGGTAGTACCGCTTCTTTGAGCGGTAGTACCGGTTGGATCTGGGGCTTCGGGTCCATCTCTCTGCCTGGGGCGGTAGTACCGCTGTCCATGAGTGGTAGTTCCGCTTGGGCGGTAGTACCGCCTTCGGTAGGTCATGTCTCCCGGCGGTCTTGGCATTGTCTGCGTCGCTCCTCTGGCTCGTGTCTTCATACCTGATGATGCATAGTGTCGGGGCATGAAGTAGCAAGCTATCCCGGGGTGTATCAAAGTCACATGAGTACAAGAGCGAATTCACCTTAGCTTGGAGAAACTTGGCTCGAGCACGAGTCTTGCGTCCACTTGGGGGACTTGGTGGTGTAGATGTAGGAGCGTCCATAGGATGGGCTGCATCACAAGTAATCCACAGATCAATACCTACCAAAACGCACTCAAATCACAGATCGGTCCAAAACACGAATTGGGGCTATTTTTGGTGGAATTTTCGAATTTATGGGGAAAGACCAAATCGAGGAGAAATCCGTGGCAACCAAAAGCTTCTGATACCAGATGTTATGGTGTAACCTCGTGGGTGGCCCGATCACGAATCTCGTGGTCAAATCGATGGGAAAGCGAGGGGAAAGGGAGAAGGTAGCGAAAGCGGACGCACACCTCATGAAGAACACGATGAACACATGCAAAACTCACACGATACAAGGCCGATTGCTCTCGCTGGTGGCACCGGTCCGATAGAATCCTCGCAAGGAAAGATCGGTCAACGTGCTCCCTCGATCCCACGCGGAGAGGGAAGAACACCTTGGAGAGGGTCGTGACGTCTTGGCAAAGGGACACCGATGCCAAGGCCTTGTACAACGAGGGAGGCGCGATGCAAACTCCAACGAGGTGGTGACGATAGTCGATCCCCTTTGGTAGAATGGGATGATGCAAAACTAGAGATTCCACAAAGGGGATTTTCTTTATTCTATCATCTATACCTAGGGGATACATGAGGGGGTGGGGGCTCTATTTATAGGCCAGCCACTTACATAGGGGTAGTTTGGGCATAAATCTAGGGTTGCACCATAATAAGGGGGATACATGGGCTATGGCCCAACTGTTGTGCGCACAGGCACTGCCATGACTGGTACTACCGGACTTGATCACCGGTAGTACCGCTTGGGGGCAGTAGTACCGCAAGCTGGTACCGGGTCGTCCAGAGGTGATGGCGCTAGCTTCAATATTGGCCGGTAGTACCGGTCATGTTGTGCGGTAGTACCGGGGTGCGTTAGTACCACTGATGGGAGCGGTAGTATCGCTGGCATGTGTCTTCCGCCATCTCATCTTCCAAGCATTCGTCTTGTCGGGCTTGATGCTCCGGGTTTCCTCCCTTGCCTCCGTACTTGTCGGTGTGAACCTATCATGAATATGGGACGGAGTATGAAGTAGTATACCATTCCGAAAGGGTAGGAAGTGGGCTCGCATAGAGGAACGGATTCACCTTTGGAGTCCATGACAACATGGCATAAGTTGGAGACCTTGATGTGGTAACGACCGTAGGTCGGGCTACATCATATCAACCTCATTTCTGGAGTCCCTAGACATGATTCACAAGACCAAGTGGTGTATATGGAAGTGGTAGGGGGTTAGGGATGCAATGTCAAACCTTACTTTACCTTGGAAGATAGTATCGTGCAAGTGGCAACACTTGAGAGCAATCAAAACCAAGCAAAGTGAAGTTCACGCAGAATACCAAAACCAACTAACCACTAAAAAAACACACACACAAAGCTTATGGTGGATAGGTATGGAAAGTGACGTGTCCAAGAACAATCCGAAATCAAGATATTGTAATGGCAAGTAAAGAACCACGATGATCACAAAGCAAAACAAGTCAATCCACAAGATAGGAATATGTACAAGGAAACACACACGGTGGGATAAATGGGACTTGTGCGACGGAGAAAGTGAGCTAAGAACCAAATGATTACCTAGCGAAGACTATAAACTCGTGTCGCGCAAGTGCAAGGAGAGACGCTAGTTCGATTGCAATAAATTGGTGGGCTACAAGATATGCACAATAAGAACCACATATTTGATGTTCATCGAGCTTGCGCTTCCTATTCTATGAGGCACTTGATTGTTTCTTTCCTTTTCTTCTTTTTCTTTTTCTATATATGTTTTATCTTTTTCTCTTTCTTTTTCACTTGCCTCTTCTTTGTGCCAACAACTATACAAGATAACTATATGAGATAGCGCGCTCACAAGTTTTGCTCGGAATTCTACATGGTATCAAATGTGCATAGCCCAAGCAATCATGAACTAGTCTCAATAGGTGTTTGTTGAATGCAAATATAGTGTAGCTCACAAAGGAAAGAAAGTGGGGAGAAGTTGCGGAATTTTTATACCTTTCGTCGCCGATCTTCACCCTTTATTGCTGGATTCCGCCTTGCTCACGGAATTTGGATTGAGTAGATAGCATGAACCACAGAGATGATGATGTAGAGCTCCTTCTCCTCTTCGAAACGAGCTAAAGAACACCAAAATTCGAGTTCGTATGCAAAAGTTATGCTCAAAACCGTGAAACAGATTTGCTGTCAGCAGTGGGGTGTAGCATCCCAATTGTCTAACAATGGTAATGCTACATGGTTTAATAATATAATGGCTACTTTCTACATATAATTGTTGCATCATAATTATATCATGCTCATGTCATCATGCCACCTTGCATTTGAGCATCATATAAAACCTTTCCATTTGGTTCTTTTCTCATATGCATTATTAATTGTATTTGCCTCTCGATATATTGTAGTTGGTTCTTGATATATTGTTTAATGCCCAAGTTGAGTTGGGGGCATATCTTTTATTCCAATTCCACCACCTCTCTTGGTCACCACCTTATAATTCCACCACCTCATTAATCCATGAGCTTGTACATCTTTTTCTTTTGATATTTCATTCTAGCTCATGTGGTTTGGGGTGGATCAAATCCTTTAAATCCTTTTGCTTGGATTTTTATACACTTCTTGGAAATGCATAAGAATAATTCCATAATATTATTAATGTTTTCACAAAATAAATCATGGCATTATTATTTTGCATGGGCCATGCAAGATGTACCACCACCTTTTATTCCTTTGTTTTCCTTTCTTTGTTGTTGGTGGATATTTCTTTGTGGACCATCTCCATCCATCCCATCACCCCATATTCTCATTCATATCTTTTTCTTTTAATTAAATCTCTTATGCATGGGCATATGAGGCTTTTTTTTTCTTTCTCTCTCTTTCCCTCCTAGCCCTAGTTCTTCTAAACCCTAATCTCCATCTCACCTCTCTCTCTCCCTCTCTACCATGAGGCCACCTGACCCCTCTCTCTCCCTGGCCCCACCCCAGCTACCCTCTAACCTAACCAAACCCTAAACCACCCCATATACCTAGCCCGAGCTACCCCTTCTCCTCTCTCCTCCCTTTCTCTTCTCGACCTGCCATGCTGGCCCAGCTGCTGCGTCTCTCCCCTCCCCTGGTCCACCTGCAGCAGCCCCTGCCGTGCCCTACCTGCTCCTAGCTCGAGCCAGCACGTGAGGAGGAGGGAAAGGTGGCACCCGAGCCACTTTATCTACCCCCTGCCACGGCTGCGCCTCCTCCCTCTCCCTCCTTTTTCCTCCTCCCACACGGCTCTCCTGCGTCGCCAGATCCCCCCGAGCCTCCCCTCTTCTTCTCCTTCTTCCCCTTCGACGCCAAGACCCGCCGCCGTTCGCCGCCAGCACCGCGTCGCCCCCGTCGCTCTAGCCGGCGTGCACGTCGTGGAGGTGGCCTGGAGACCGAGACGGCCGCTCTGCATCGCCCAGTACCCGCCTGCGAGGAGGAGACGGTCCAGTACACACTGCCACCAGTGCGCCCACCGAAACCCTAGATCGCCGGAGCGTCTGCGTCCTCGCCGTCCCGCCTCTCCTCGACACGATCTGACCCCACCGGCAGCACCGCGGTGAGCCACCGACCCTCCCTGACATCTTCCTTTTCTTCTTGGTCGCGTGCGTCTGCGGACCGCCGCCGAGCACGCTCTGTCGTGGCGTGCCAGCGTCTGCCAGTCGTCGCGCCTCGCAGCAGACTTACCCAGCCGCGCAGCCGCAAACCTCCATCATCCCCTAGTCACCGCACTGGTTCCACTCTCTGCGCACATGCCCCAGGTCGCGCGTTCGAACCCCGTGTCGCGCTCTGTCGCGGTCGAGCACCGTTCTGTCCGCGTTGTTCAGAGAAGATCCACAGTACGGGCAGTTGACGATTTACATATAGCCCCCCTTTTTATCTCTCGCTCAACCCGCGGTTCCTCTGGGCCCACTGGTCATCCGCCCTAGTTATCTTATAGAAAACCCCCAGGGTTCCACCGCCTCAACCCACACTCCCTCTCCGCACCGCGTGGCCAACCTTCACCCGCTCGACGCCTGGCCCGCCCATCTAATCCGAGACCAAGGATCGGTGGACCCAACGCCGGTGCAGTGTGGAGCGTTTCCATCGCGCTTTTCATTTTCGCCCGGACCACTGCAAAGCTGGGTCGGGTTGAGTAACAAAAGTTTTTCCTGAGTCTGTGTTAATTAAACCTTTTCCAAAATTTGATTTAAATTCAAATTCAAATCAGATTTAAATAACTTTTCAAATATAAAACCAAATAATACAAATGATATATGTTTTGGAATCAGAAAAATGTGAGGATTTCAAATATGCCATTCAAAATATTATTTGGGCACTTTAAAATTTCGAGGTGATTAAAATTACAATAAAATGCCCTTTTCTTAATTAATTAATAACTTTTGTTTTATAACTCCAATTTTGACAAATAATATGTCTAAATCGATCAGCGCGGAGAGACCATTCTATCTATACATTCCATGTTCTGAATTGAAGCATGCATCATGTCATTATTAAAAGTCTGAACTGTTTATGGCAATAAAACTTGACTAAATAAATCAAGAAATGCTTTATTCTGGTACCCCACACCTCACCCTTGCCGTGCTACTTTAATGCCATGTAAATTGCGCATCATTCATCATGGCATACCTGTTTGCTTGTCGCATTTTAATTCATATGCTTGTGCACTTTATTTATGTTGGCCCTTGTTTGTTTGGCTCTTCTTCGAATAGACGCCCAGCAGGAGAATTATCAGGGATCACAGGAGTTCTACCCAGATCCACCTCTCGCTTCAACTGAGCTGCCAGGCAAGCACTACCCCATGCTTGCATACATATAGTACCTATTGCCTCTATCTTATTCTTGCATCATTGAGTCGCGATTGCATTAAATTGAATCCCAAGTATTGCATAGCCTTTATTTTATACCCCACCAAAGCTTGTTCCTCCATCCCATGAGCCATTACTACAGGAGTTGTTTGAGCCATGCGGGTCGAGAAACGACATGTGTAGGGTATGTGAGTGTCGATGGATAACGAGGTACCTAAACCACTTAACGAGTAGTAATGGGATAACTAATGAAAGTGGCACCGTGAGCAATATCTGCTATTTGGTTCTTCATGCTCACTTGTGTCCGTGGGACCCAGTACTTGATTCCTGTTCCTTGACTATTCGCACTATCCACATCCGGAGGCCTTATGGACCCCCACGAGAGCTTGATTCATTCTTATTTCTTGGGGCCACAAAGTAGTTTGGGGCTTTATTACTATCTGTATTTATGCCATGCTTTCTTGTTTTATTTAAGATTGTGCGAGGAGCACTGTCTTTATTTTGGATGCAGAGTGTTTTCGCGGTATCGACAATCCCAGTCACACTTTCGGGTTCCCAGTCGTTTACAGCCATTGACGCAAACCTTGGGTCCGTCTCGGAGTCGGCCAACTTCGTTCCGGGTAGCTTAATGGGGTGGCCCCCTGAAACATTTCTGAATCCTGTGATCGCTTTGTCGTAAATGCCTCGTTTGGGTTTTGATTTGGTTTTTCCGAGGTTGATCAAGTGTGTGTTGCTATTTGTGCACCCTAGGTAAATCTTCGAAAGCCGTGTCCATGTTATGGACGACTTGGAGCAGTTTCGATCATAGACAAGTATAACTAAAGTACCGCTTTTAATTTGACTAAGTACTTGACTAGTAAATAGTGCAACACTCATGGAATGGTTAATAAAGCGCCAGCGGATGGGGGTCGTTCGTCCGCTTCCTCGTTGGTAGCGGAGGAGGATGGATCTGTTACTATTCTTTATAATCGGTGCTATTAATTCACGGACATCCGTCATCTTTGGTTAGGCGGATGGTTAGCAGTATCTATAGAATTGTTAGGGATTATCTTTTGCTGCAATTCGTCACCCCGTTGTGTCCCCTTTAGAGGCATAAAGACTTCTTTGAGTACCCCTAGGGTCTCACGATAAATTGTTTGATTCGGATGAGCAATTATACTGCAAGATGGATCTTTGGGTGGAGAGACGGACGATGTTGGCAACGATCACTCGGTGTAGAGATTCGGAACGGGATCCGTGAGATCGTAGGCGGGATGTGTTTATTTATGGGGCATCTTATGCCGATTTGCTTCTTATCCGTACTCGGATCTTGTCTTTCGTTTCCGCTTGATACTCTGATGTTTGATGTATGAGGAGATATCCTAAACTATTATATCTATCTAGGATATTTGGATCTTGCCGTATGGCGTTGCAATATTTCTATTTCTTTTAGATGGAATGGCTCTGAGAACTGTTGTATGTGGCTTGCATACATACTCATTTGTGTATGTAGTTGATCCCTTCGCCTGCCGATTACGCCGCTCGTTCTCGTCCCGATGTTTGGAAATGGTTAGGACGGCCGAAAGGTCTACCTGTGAGTGGCATTTGACCCCACCGTACTATTTTAACCATTTCCGCTCATCCAGGCTTGTAACTAAGAGCGTAATTCACCGAGGTAGTTACAATTGGTATCAGAGCCATCCCGCCCTTCAGGGTCTCAGCCAAATGGTCGTTGTCAGTCTAGTAAATATTTTGGTAGCTATGTATACTAGGGAAAAACAAAACGCGAGAGTAGGACTGCTTCCACTTTTCTTCTTACCCATCCACCCACCCTTTTTCTGGTAAGGAAGTGTAACGTTTTCAATCCTCTTCTAAAATTCAAACTAGGATTCACGTGTTCTGGGTTCCGTAGTACCATAGGTTGTGTGTGTGTGTGTGAACTCCTTGTCTATCTGTCGCATCCAACATGTTATCATTATCTGCCTTTTGGTTATCAACTGCTGGTACATTCCATACCGACAGGCTTTTGCAAACCGACGCGATCTATCTGATTCGTTGTATACCGACGCGATCTGTCTTACTCTTTGTTATCCGACGTTATCTTGTTTGGGGTGTTCGTTTCGTAGTTACTAATCTTTAGGTCCATCTTAAGAAGAAGGTGTTGGGATATGTGTTTTACTTATTCATGTGCGGAGTAATGATTTGAGTGCGGGATGGAGTCGCGACCATACCACTACTTATCTCATTCGCTCTTGTATATTGAATTGGTAGAGTTACTAATCTTGATTCATTAAGTGGTTTTGCGCATATAGTGGTATTTTAATGCCGAAATTGCGGAAAAAATTTCTTTAGTTTTGTGTACCACACTCCTTGTGCAGTCGTGTGCGATATGCTTAATATCTTCTAGGTGCTTTGAACTTTGTTGATATTTTAATATCATCTTAGTACTTTGTATCCTTTAATCTTGGTTAATTCCATTTTGGTACTATTTTGGATTATTATTATTCTCCATTATGGTACTAACTTGTGTTTTATATCAATCACAGGATGGCACCACCACGCTGTTCTGAGGAGGACATACAACCTGAACTGGGGGCTGCGTTGGCAAGCATCGCCAATGCCTTGGCCGCAATGCGTGTAATGAGCAGCGATTTGAAGAAAGTGTCGAGGAATGAGTTTGTTCCGCTACCTCCACCTCCCAAGCGGGAGACATCAAAAGCTTCCTAAGTTCAACCCACGCCAATTTGATGTTTCGATCAACCACTTGATGTGATGATTGGTTGCGGGAGATGTCAAGGTTACTGCTAGCTGCTGATGTTCCTGAGCAAGAATGGGTAAAGTGTGCCACGCACCTTCTGAAGGGAGATGCAGCTCTGTGGTGGGAGAATTACCTCAAGGCAAACTACACTGGTTTTCAGCCTACTTGGGAACAGTTCACTGGAGCTTTCAAAGAGCAATATCTGTCAGAAATTGTCATGGTGGCGATGAGATCTCTGATGACAAGAAGGAAGTGTTTCTCAACCTCAAGCAGGGCAATGACAATGTCAATACCTACATCAGAAACTTCATGAACCTTTCTCGTTATGGTGGCGATGAGATCTCTGATGACAAGAAGAAGCAAAAGAGGTTCAGACAAGGGCTCAATGCATCGATTAAATATGCAATCACACATGCAAGGCCGGCGTCTTTTCTAGAACTCCAACATACAACTCTGCAGGAAGAAGCAAGTAGGCAAGTGTTTGAGGAGTCAAAGAAACACAACCGTGATGCAGCAAGCTCTTCAGCTATGTCAACTCCTTCTAAGCATCGTGTCTAGGTTCCTAACACCCCATCGTCGCTCCCGGCTCCACCAAGACCTTCAAGCTACGCAACAAGGCCACCAAACTTCCTCGCTGCTGCTCCCAGGGGCTACAACCACAACTACCCTGAGCGCTCGGAGTCCCCTGCCACGTTGCTCCACGTCCACCTGGTGATTGTTACACTTGTGGAAACACTGGGCATCAACAATGGAACTGTCCAATGAACAACAAAGCTCTTCCTCCACCACCTCCAAGATCTGCGGCAAGCTCTCCTATGGTTCGTGCACCACCACCTCGGGCTCTCAACATCAACACTAAGCCCGGGTCTACTGTTGCTCGTGCCAACTGTGTCAACGCCGCTCAAGCTGAGCATGTACCTAGAGTTGTGATGGGTATGCCTTCCGTTAACTCAGCCCCTGCACGAGTTTTGTTTGATTCTGGTGCATCGCATTCTTTTGTTTCTCACAAATTTGCAAATGAGAATGAGTTAGCTATGGATCCTCTCCTTAAGCGGTTAATGGTCCTTTCTCCTGGAGCAACAATGGCGACTTCAAAATCAGCCATGACAATCAAATTGAGATTGGTGGTTCTTCGCTCGGCTTCCTTGATTATTCGGGCTTCGACATCGATGTTATCTTGGGCATGGATTGGTTGACAGCAAATGTAGCTGTGATTGATTGTGCTGAACGCTCGGTTTCTCTGAAAATTCCTGAAGGCCATATAGTCTATTCTCCAAGTCTGACTCCTGCTATTCAGCTTTTCTCTTTGGTGGCTCTGAATGTTGATGCTATGGAAGCTATTCAGTGTTCCGTGGTCCGTGAGTTCCTGATGTCTTTCCTGAAGAGTTGCCAGGTATGCCTCCGGATCG
Source organism: Avena insularis (assembly GCA_023614405.1). Lineage (NCBI taxonomy): Eukaryota > Viridiplantae > Streptophyta > Magnoliopsida > Poales > Poaceae > Avena > Avena insularis. The sequence continues at coordinate 283,215,670 of CM042688.1, read as the reverse complement.
TGAGGTTGAGTTTGTGATTGAGCTTGAACCTGGAACAGCTCCTATCTCCAAGCGGCCTTATAAAATGGGTCCTGCTGAGTTGGCTGAACTCAAACGTCAGCTTGATGAACAAGAGAAGTTGGGTTTCATTCAGCACAGTACTTCTTCTTGGGGTAGCCCAACCATCTTTGTGAAGAAGCGAGACAAGACTGATAGACTTTGTGTTGACTATCGGGCTCTCAATGTTAAAACCATCAAGAATAAATATCCCCTTCCGCGGATTAGTGACCTCTTCGATCAGCTAGCTGGTGTTGTGGTATTCTCTAAGCTTGTCTTGAGAAGTGGATATCATCAAATCAAGATTCGCAAGGAAGATGTTCCTAAAACAGCTTTCACCACCCGCTATGGCATGTATGAGTACACGGTCATGTCTTTCGGTCTCACCAACGAACCTGCCACCTTCTCGAGGCTTATGAACTCGGTTTTCATGGAGTATCTTGATAAGTTCATTGTGGTCTATCTGGATGACATCCTAGTCTATTCTAGGTCAAAAGAAGAACATGAAGAACACCTTCGGTGTGTCCTAAACAAGCTTCGTGAGAACCGTCTGTATGCAAAGTTCTCCAAGTGTGAGTTCTGGCTGCCTGAAGTCATCTATCTTGGTCACGTCATAGCTGCCAAGGGCATTGCCGTCAACCCAGAAACTGTAAAGACAATTGTTGACTGGCTTCCTCCGGTAAACGTCAAAGAAGTCCGGAGTTTCCTGGGTTTGGCTAGTTATTGCCGTCGCTTCGTTCAGAACTTCTCGAAGATTGCGAAGCCTCTTACCGATCTCCTCAAGAAAGGCAAGAAATACCTTTGGACTCCTGCATGTCAAGCAAGCTTTGAAACACTCAAAGAGAAGCTCACTTCCACACCAGTTTTGATTCCTCCAGATACATCAAAGCCTTTCCAGATATTCTGTGATGCCTCATTGCAAGGATTGGGTGCGGTCCTTATGCAAGAAAAACAAGTTGTTGCTTATGCCTCTCGACAGTTGAAGACGCATGAGATCAACTATCCTACACATGACCTCGAGCTCGCAGCAGTTGTCTTTGCTTTGAAAGTATGGAGGCATTACTTGCTTGGCAACCGTTGTGAAATCTTTTCTGATCACAAGAGTCTGAAGTATATCTTCACACAGCCTGATCTCAACCTTCGTCAGAGGAGGTGGATTGAAGCAATCAATGATTTCAATTTGACCATCAACTACACCCCGGGCAAAGCAAATGTCATGGCCGATGCTCTCAGCCGCAAAGCTTATGTCAACAATCTCATGGTGGAAGAACAACAGCCTCTCTTGTGCGAGGAATTTCGTCAACTCAACCTTGAAATTGTGGATCAAGGGTATCTTCTGAACCTTCTGGCAACCCCTCTCTTGGAAGAAAAGGTTCGCTCCATTCAACTTGGTGATCCGTACACCAAGAAGATCATCTCCAACATTCAGCTTCTGAAGTATGAGTCCTTCCACGTCGACGACCAAGGCACTCTTTTCTTTGAACACCGGATGTTTGTTCCGAACTACCCGGGTTTGAGAGAGCAAGTTCTCAAGGAGGCGCATGATTCTGTTCTTTCTATCCACCCTGGCAGCACAAAGATGTACATGGACTTGAAAACACAATATTGGTGGCCTGGATTGAAACGATATTGTGCCAAGTATGTCTCGGAGTGTGATGTCCGCCAGAGTTAAAGCTGTCCATCGAAACCTTCCTGGTCTTCAGCCATTGAAACCCCGAATGGAAATGGGAGAAAGTAGAGATGGACTTCATCACCGGTTTTCCAAGGTCGCAGAAGGGCAACAATGCAATCTTTGTTGTCATTGACAGGCTTTCTAAAGTGGCTCACTTCTTTTCCCGTCAAGGAAACAATTTCGCAATTCAGTTGGCTGAGCTCTATATCAAGTAATTGTCTCTCCGTATGGAGTCCTCTTGAGATCAGTTCGGACTGTGGAAGCATCTTCACTTCCAAGTTCGGGAAGTTTCCAAAATGCTTTGGGAACAAAACTAAACTTCAGCACAGCTTACCACCCTCAACGCAAGGACAAGTTGAAAGGATCAATCAGATTGGAAGATATGTCTGCGTTTGCGTCATCTCTTTCGGCATGAAGTGGGAAGAATGTCTTCCTTATGCTGAATTCTCTTACAACAACAGCTTCCAGAAAAGTCTAAAGATGGCACCATTTGAGGCTCTCTATGGTCGCAAATGCAGAACTCCGATTGGTTGGTCGGGCGCAGGTGAAAGAATATTGTTTGGCCCTGACATTGTAACTCAAGCGGAGGGAAGGTTCACATCATTCTTGAAAACCTGAAGATTGCTCAAAGTCGCCAGAAGAGCAATTATGATAGAAAGCACACGGACATGGAGTATGTCCCTGGTGATCTCGTTTACCTTCGTGTCACCCCCATTAGAGGCACGCACCGCTTTGGTATCAAAGGAAAGCTGGCTCCTAGATACATCGGTCCATTCAAAATTCGTGGAAGAAGAGGAGAAGTTGCTTATGCTCTTGAGCTTCCTGAAAAACTCAAGGTCCATGATGTTTTCCACATCTCTCAACTCAAGAAGTGCTTCAAGGATCCTGGCAGGACCGTGGACCATGAGCTTATCAATCTCCAAGAAGACCTGTCTTATCAAGAACACCCCACAAAAATCCTTGAGGTCGCAGAAAGAAGGACTCGCAACAAGTCCATCAAATTCTGCAAGGTGCAGTGGTCACACCATTCTGTTGATGAAGCCACTTGGGAACGTGAAGATGAGTTCCGTGCCAAGTATCCTACCCTCTTTGAGTCTTCTTCTTCTTCCTAGAATCTCGGGGCGAGATTCCTGTTTAGTGGGGGAGAGTTGTAGCATCCCAATTGTCTAACAATGGTAATGCTACATGGTTTAATAATATAATGGCTACTTTCTACATATAATTGTTGCATCATAATTATATCATGCTCATGTCATCATGCCACCTTGCATTTGAGCATCATATAAAACCTTTCCATTTGGTTCTTCTCTCATATGCATTATTAATTATATTTGCCTCTCGATATATTGTAGTTGGTTCTTGATATATTGTTTAATGCCCAAGTTGAGTTGGGGGCATATCTTTTATTCCAATTCCACCACCTCTCTTGGTCACCACCTTATAATTCCACCACCTCATTAATCCATGAGCTTGTACATCTTTTTCTTTTGATATTTCATTCTAGCTCATGTGGTTTGGGGTGGATCAAATCCTTTAAATCCTTTTGCTTGGCTTTTTATACACTTCTTGGAAATGCATAAGAATAATGCCATAATATTATTAATGTTTTCACAAAATAAATCATGGCATTATTATTTTGCATGGGCCATGCAAGATGTACCACCACCTTTTATTCCTTTGTTTTCCTTTCTTTGTTGTTGGTGGATATTTCTTTGTGGACCATCTCCATCCATCCCATCACCCCATATTCTCATCCATATCTTTTTCTTTTAATTAAATCTCTTATGCATGGGCATATGAGGCTTTTTTTTCTTTCTCTCTCTTTCCCTCCTAGCCCTAGTTCTTCTAAACCCTAATCTCCATCTCACCTCTCTCTCTCTTCCTCTCTACCATGAGGCCACCTGACCCCTCTCTCTCCCCGGCCCCACCCCAGCTACCCTCTAACCTAACCAAACCCTAAACCACCCCATATACCTAGCCCGAGCTACCCCCTCTCCTCTCTCCTCCCTTTCTTCTCGACCACATGCTGGCCCCGCCTTCCTGCCTCTCCCTCCCCTGTCCACCGGCAGCCTCACCGTGTCTCTACTCCGCTCCGGCTTGAGCCAAGACGTGAGGAGGAGGAAAGGTGGCACCCGAGCCACTTTATCTACCCTGCCCACTGCGCCTCCTCCCTCTCCCTCCTTTTTCCTCCTCCCACACGGCTCTCCTGCGTCGCCAGATCCCCCCGAGCCTCCCCTCTTCTTCTCCTTCTTCCCTTTGCCAAGACGCCATTCCTTGCCGCCAGCTGCCGCTTCGCCCCGTCGCTCTAGCCAGGCACGCCGTGTGGAGGTGGCTGGGAGACCGAGACGGCCGCTGCAGACGCCCAAGACCGCCTGCGAGGAGGAGACGGTCCAGTACACACTGCCACCAGTGCGCCCACCGAAACCCTAGATCGCCGGAGCGTCTGCGTCCTCGCCGTCCCGCCTCTCCTTGACACGATCTGACCCCACCGGCAGCACCGCGGTGAGCCACCGACCCTCCCTGACATCTTCCTTTTCTTCTTGGTCGCTGCAGGCGTCTTTTGACGTCGAACGCCGAGCATGCGCAGTGATACCTGAAGTCTGCCGTCACGCGCCGCAGCGACTTACCCAGCCGCGCAGCCGCAAACCTCCATCATCCCCTAGTCACCGCACTGGTTCCACTCTCTACGCACACGCCCCAGTCACGCTGGTTCAACCCGTCTGCGGCGATCTGCGATCGAGCACCGCTCGTCTGCGTTGTTCAGAGAAGATCCAGAAGATCCATGCAGGCGATTGACTATTTACATATAGCCCCCCCTTTTTATCTCTCGCTCAACCCACGGTACCTGGGCCGCCCACCGTCACCGCCCTAGTTATCTTCTAAAACCCCAGGTTCCACCCTCAACTCGCCTCCCTCTCCGCCCAGTGGCTAACCTTCACCCGCTCGACAGGCCCGCTCATCCGGCACTCCACCTGGCCGATGACCGTGGTAACGCCATGTGCAGGGAGCTTTTTCCACCGCTTTTTCGCCATCGGCTGACCCACTGGCAAGGCTCGTGTGGGTCGGGTTGAGTAACAAAAGTTTTTCCTGAGTCTGTTTTAATTAAACCTTTTCCAAAATTTGATTTAAATTCAAATTCAAATCAGATTTAAATAACTTTTCAAATATAATACCAAATAATACAAATGATATATGTTTTGGAATCAGAAAAATGTGAGGATTTCAAATATGCCATTCAAAATATTATTTGGGCACTTTAAAATTTCGAGGTGATTAAAATTACAATAAAATGCCCTTTTCTTAATTAATTAATAACTTTTGTTTTATAACTCCAATTTTGACAAATAATATGTCTAAATCGATCAGCACGGCGAGACCGTTCTATCTATACATTCCATGTTCTGAATTGAAGCATGCATCTTGTCATTATTAAAAATCTGAACTGTTTATGGCAATAAAACTTGACTAAATAAATCAAGAAATGCTTTATTCTGGTACCCCACACCTCACCCTTGCCATGCTACTTTAGTGCCATGTAAATTGCGCATCATTCATCATGGCATACCTGTTTGCTTGTCGCATTTTAATTCATATGCTTGTGCACTTTATTTATGTTGGCCCTTGTTTGTTTGGCTCTTCTTCGAATAGACGCCTAGCAGGAGAATTATCAGGGATCACAGGAGTTCTACCCAGATCCACCTCGCTTCAACTGAGCTGCCAGGCAAGCACTACCCCATGCTTGCATACATATAGTACCTATTGCCTCTATCTTATTCTTGCATCATTGAGTCGCGGTTGCATTAAATTGAATCCCAAGTATTGCATAGCCTTTATTTTATACCCCACCGAAGCTTGTTCCTCCATCCCATGAGCCATTACTACAGGAGTTGTTTGAGCCATGCGGGTCGTAGAACAACATGTGTAGGGTATGTGAGTGTCTGATGGATAACGATGTACCTAAACCACTTAACCTGAGTAGTAATGGGATAACTAATGAAAGTGGCACCCGTGAGCAATATCTGCTATTTGGTTCTTCATGCTCACTTGTGTCCCGTAGGACCCCGAGTACTTGATTCCTGTTCCTTGACTATTCGCACTATCCACATCCGGGAGGCCTTATGGACCCCCCCTGAGCCAGAGCTTGATTCATTCTTATTTCTTGGGGCCACAAAGTAGTTTGGGTCTTTATTACTATCCTGTATTTATGCCATGCTTTACTGTTTTATTTAAGATTGTGCGAGGAGCACCTGTACTGTTTTGGATGCGGAGTGTTTTCGCGGTATCGACAAGCCCAGTCACACTTTCGGGTTCCTAGTCATTTACAGCCATTGACGCAAACCTTGGGTCCGTCTCGGAGTCGGCCAACTTCATTGCGGGTAGCTTAATGGGGTGGCCCCCTGAAACATTTCTGAATCCTGTGATCGCTTTGTCGTGAATGCCTCGTTGGGTTTTGATTTGGTTTTTCCGAGGTTGATCGAGTGTGTGTTGCTATTTGTGCACCCCTCAGGTAAATCTTCTGAAAGCCGTGTCATGTTATGGACGACTTGGAGCACAGTTTCTCGATCATAGACAAGTATAACTAAAGTACTGCTTTTAATTTGACTAAGTACTTGACTAGTAAATAGTGCAACACTCATGGAATGGTTAATAAAACTGCCAACGGATGGGGGGCTGTTCGTCCGCTTCCTCGTTGGTAAGCGAGGAGGAGGATGGATCTGTTACTATTACTGTTATAACTGGTGCTATTAATTCACGGACATCCGTCTATCTTTGGTTAGGCGGATGGTTAGCGAGTATCTATAGAATTGTTAGGGATTATCTTTTGCTGCAATTGCGTCACCCCAGGTTGTTTCCCTTTTAGAGGCATAAAGACTTGCTGAGTACCCCTAGGGTCTCACACGATAAATTGTTTGATTCAGATGAACAGGTATACTCGCAAGATGGATACTGGGTGGAGGAGACGGACGATGTTGGCAACAATCACTCGGTGTAGAGATTCCGGGAACAGGGATCCGTGAGATCTGTGGGCGGGATGTGTTTATTTATGGGGCATCTTATGCCGATTTGCTTCTTATCCGTACTCGGATCTTGTCTTCCGCTTCCGCTTGATACTTTGATGTTTGATGTATGAGGAGATATCCTAAACTATTATATCTATCTAGGATATTTGGATCTTGCCGTATGGCGTTGCAATATTTCTATTTCTTTTAGATGGAATGGCTCTGAGGACTGTTGTATGTGGCTTGCATACATACTCATTTGTGTATGTAGTTGATCCCTTCGCTGGATTACGCCGTTCTCGTCCCGATGTTTGGAAATGGTTAGGATGGCCGAAAGGTCTACCTGTGAGTGGCATTTGGCCCCACCGTACTATTTTAACCATTTTCGCTCATCCAGGCTTGTAACTAAGAGCGTAATTCACCGAGGTAGTTACATGGGGCGGAGACTTTGCCAGAAACTCCGGTCTGGACCGGAATCTCCGGTCTGGGCCGGAATCTCCGGTTCGGAGGTTCCAGGACGTGTAGAACTCGTCCGGGACGCGATTTTGGCGAAAAACTCGAACCAAAACACCAAATTTGTGGGGGAAATCAAGGAATTTGGCCATGGGAATGCAGGGGAAGGTAGATCAACAAGTTTAGCAAGTAATCTACGGATCAAAACCTACCAAAATGCACTCAAATCACAGATCGATCCAAAACACGAATTGGGGCTGTTTTTGGTGGAATTTTCGAATTTATGAGGAAAAAGACTAAATCGAGGAGAAATCCGTGGCAACCAAAAGCTGCTGATACCAGATGTTATGGGGTAACCCCGTGGGTGGCCTGATCTTCACGGATCTCGTGGTCAAATCGATGGGAAAGTGAGGGAGAGGGGGAAGGTTGCGGAAGCGGATGCACACCTTGCGAAGAACATGATGAACACACGCAGAACTCACACGATACAAGGCCGATTGCTCTCACCGGTGGCCACCGGTCCGATAGAATCCTCGCAAGGAAAGATCGGTCAACTGCTCCCTCGATCCCACGCGGAGAGTGATGCGGCCCATCCTACGAACGCTCCTACATCTACACCAACAAGTCCCCCAAGTGGGCCCATGACTCGTGCCCGAGCCAAACTCCTACAAGCTAAGGTGAACTCGCTCCTCTCCTCGTGCCAATTTGACACCTCCTTGGATGGTATGCTACTTCATGCAACTACCCTATGCATCATCAGGTACGAAGCTTCGACACATTGCCTAGCACCCAAGGATGGAGAACAAGGAGCAGAGCATGAAGCCGAGCCGCTGAGTTGCCACTCAGCCGGAGTCTCACAGACACTGGAGTCTCGGTCCACCAAAGTCTCTCGCCTCAAGACACCGAGTCTCTCGGCCCCACCTCCCGCTCTGCAACCGGCCCTGGGACAATCAAGGAGGCGAAGGCCGGGTCCTGAGACCACTGAGTCCAGCCTAGACCGGAGTCTCTGGCCTAGACCGGAGTCTCCGGCTCCGGCCTAGACGAGAGTCTCCGGCCTATACGAGAGTCTCCGGCCTAGACGGGAGTCTCCGGTCCGACCGTCGCCAGGCAAGAAAAGGCCTTTGGGCCTGCGGCCCATGTACCCCTTAGTCCGCCCAGAACTTGTCTTTTATTCCTAAAGTACCCCTGTTTAAGTGGCTGGCCTATATATAGTCCCCCACCTCCATTGTAAACCCTAGTCATGATATTGGAATTAGTGGAAACCCCTTTGTGGATCTATCTAATTCTTGCCTCAGGCTCCTTGACCAAGGAGCACTAATATCCCCAAACCTCGTTGGAGTTTGCATCGTGCCTCCGCGTTGTACAAGGCCTAGGCATCGGTGTCCCTTTGCCTAGACGTCAAGATCTCACCGAGTCTCCCATCTCGCCGCGCCGGTTCGAGAGAGCCCTCCGCCCGACGCCGATCCTAGGGATTGCGCCGGACCGGTCACCGCCGGCGTGAGCTATTGGTGTGTATCATGGTTTTGTGTGTGTGTTCTTCGCGTTCTTTGTGCGTGTATTCATCGTGTTCATCCTCCCCTCCTCTCGCCGCACTCCATCCTCGATTTGAAAGGGAATCATGAAAGATCGGGCCACCCTAGAGGTTTGCCCTCAACATATTGGTATCAAGAGCTTCGTTGCTCACAATTTCCCCCACAAAATTTTCTTCTATCCACCAAAAATTCGAAAATCCCCAAAAAAACAGCCCATATTTGCCTTTGGATCGATCTCTTGATTTGGAGTGTTATTTGTGGTTTTGATCCGACCAAACCTTGTCTTAGGGGTTGGTCTAGCTTTATCCTACGTTTTCCCAGTTCAATTTGGCCAATTTTTCGCGGATTTGAGGACCCACGGGGTGGATTTCCGCTCAAGAACACGAGCATATCTCGATCTGACTCCAGACCGGAGTCTCCGGCCTACACCGGAGTCTCCGGCCTACCCACACCGGAGTCTCTGGCCTACACCGGAGTTTCCGGCCTGAAACCCCGGAGTCTCTGGCCTAACGCCTGATTTTGACAGTTTTGCCTCTAATCTTGCATTGGCTAATTTCTTCTTGTTTGTTTGTGCCCGTGTGCGTGTCGTCAATTAACAACAAGCTTCCACATCGACAACCCCCGTGCTCATCGACACCATGGCCCACGAACATCATCCCGCACCACCGACGCCAAGTTCATCATCACCAACGAAGGTATAACTTGCGTCACCTTGTTAACCCCTATCTTCCTTTGTGTGTACCTATCCTATGAGAGTGGCTCATCTTGTGTTTGCTTGAGCATTGTGCATTTGTCCTTGGATAGTGAGTGTGCACGAGCAATATTAAGTGTGACTAGGTAGCATCAAGGGAGAGCAAAAAAAACAAAAGAAAGAAAAGATACAAAGAAAAAGCAAAAGAAAAAAAAATAGTCTCCCATTGTCAAAGAGAGTCTCAAAGCTTGTAAGCAAGAGAGAAAGAAGAGCGCCCAAGGCAAGTGCACAAATCCATTGCTCACTCTTCTTATTTGCAAACGAGCCACGGTCTCTCCTTCCATTGGCACGACAACGAGCTTAGTCTTCGTTAGGACATTTTGTTTGCTCATTTTCATAGTCGTGTCAATCCCAACTTTCTCCACGTGTGTGTATATAGTCGTAGGTTCCCGTCACCCTTTTGAGTTGTTGACCTTCGCCTTTGACTTGAGTTTTCTTGGATTTTTACCCACTTTTGACTATCCCTTTTCTTTTGGTTGGTTCTTTGGCATTCCACAATCCTAACCTACCACCAACAAGCTTTTGAGAGTTAGTTCTTTCTTTAGTGTGAGTTTTCTTTGCATTTCCACTTTGCACGCTTATAGCTCTCACTTGTGGTTTCTAGTTTGGTGCAATCCCCAAGGTGAGGTACAAGGCTAACACCACCATATTCCACTTCCATATACAATACTTGTGTCCTTTGCATGATGGATAGGCACGGTGAGCCGAGCCAACCACCTCCCCAAGAAGAAGATCAAGAACCGTACATGACGCGCGCAAGTCACTTCATCGTCCGCCAAGAGTTCCGTGAACGTTGCCAAGCACTTGAGACGTGACAAGATGAACAATTTGGCGAGACACAAGCTGAGTTCAAGAACATCGACAACCGCTTCGATGGTCTAGAAAGGCAAATGCAAGCAATGCATCACAACTTTGGCCACCAAAATGAGTCCCTTTAACGCTCCGTCACCGAAACAAATGACAATCTTCGACACCTCATCGACGGAATGGCAAGACCACGTTCACGTGCTTCAAGCTCTTCAAGTTGTTCGCGTCGTCATGCACCTCCACAACAAGATCTACATCCAAGTGCTCTAAGATGCAATGATGCCCCCGTGGTTGAAGATGGAACCTCTTCGAACTATGTATCTTCACCACGGCACGCCGCAACATCAAGCTATGATGGTGACCTCTCTTCAAGGCCACGAGCAAGGCAAGAAGCACACCGTCATCACGCAAGGGCACTAGTGATCCAACAAGAGGAACCACAAGAGGAACCGCAAGCGCAACCGCAAGTGCAACCGCAAGTCTACCACCATCGACCGCGACACATACTTGACACAACAAGTGATGACTCCAATTTGGAGAATCAAGCTCGTCATCGACGTGAAGCTCTCCAAGATCCTCCTCCTCGTCATCAATGTCATGAACGTCCACACCGACACCATGGTCATCACGAGGCGCCTCCTCCACCTCAACAAAACTTGGAGCGTCAAGTGATACAAGTTGAGCGACGCCCACCACGTCAAGAGGCTCATGACCATGTTCTTCGCCGTGAGGCCCATGTGCCTAACCAACATCACCAACCGAGGAACGAGCCTCCTCTTCGGCATCAACCGCGTCAAGAGGCTCCACACCCTCGCCACCATGAGGCCCAAGCGCCTCAACCACATCAACAACCGCGCCAAGAGCTAGAGCAAGCTCCTCAACAACAATATCAAGAGCAAGCTCCGCAACAAGGACGTGAGAACCAAGCTCCACCTCCCCAACTACAAGATCATCAACAAGGTTACCAAGCTCATCGCAATGACCGCAACGATGAAGAAACTTTTGGCAAGCTCAAGTTCACAATGCCCAAGTTCACCGGATCCAATGACCCCGAAGAATACCTCTCGTGGGCACTCAAAGTCGACAAGATCTTCCGCATGCACAACTATAGCAACGAGATGATGGTCGCCATGGCTTCGCTAGAGTTTAATGATTACGCCAACCTTTGGTGGGAACAAGTTCAAGTTGCTCGTGATGCAACACAAGAACTGCCAATCACAACTTGGCATGACATGAAGGCTCACATGAGATCCCGGTTCGTCCCCGCGCACTACACGCGTGACCTCTTCGACAACCTTCAAGCGCTTCGTCAAGGGACAAAGACCGTGGAAGAGTAATTCAAGGAAATGGAACTCAACTTGATTCGTGCCAACATTAATGAACGCATGGAGCAAACAATGGCACGTTTCCTTATTGGCTTGAATCACCCAATCAAGCGCATCGTCGAGTTCCAAACATACAACACCATGGTTGAGCTTGTGCACATAGCAACAAAGGCTGAACGTCAAGTGCAAGAGGACATCAAGTACAACAAACCCAAGACGTACTTCACCTACAAGCAAGCTTCAACCGCTACACCAACAACTTTCAATGGAAGCTCATCAAGTACCTCCAAGCCTTCCTTCAAGCCCACACTTCCTGATGAGGATATATACAGGGATTATGATGATTCTGATTGCCTGAACTGGAAGGAAATATTGAGTCAAATCAATAATGACTATCAGGTGAATTCATTCCTAATTGAACCTGATGTTTTACTTAATGAGAACTTTATACTACCTAAGTCTATGCATCTTTGTATGATCAGGTTTATTGATAACACAAGCGTTGCGCGAGAAGGAGGAGAGTTGCAGCAAGAAGGACAAGCGCTGATTTCCAATATCAACAAGTGCGCGAGGGAGGAGCGGGAGGCATGCGCACTAGGAGGCAATGAAGAAATCACGTATGAGCAAGGGAGAGAGATGGCGCACCCAGAATTACATGTTTGAGGTGTTCCACGACATTTGGACTGCGTGCCAATAAGGCCGAACCCATATATGGGTCGGTATGTATCAGTTTGAGTCGAACCGAGTCAGTTTGGGCCAAGTTATGGCTGTTTTTAGGCCCGTTTAGAGGGGAGGACGCCCCAACCCTCATATAAACTTCTGTAGCCATCACAAGTTAGGGTTTAGACCACGTTAAAATATTTTGGAGTTGTTTCTTTCATAGAACCTCTGGAATTACCCTGTGTTCGAATCTACCAACTATAATTGAGTGTGATCTGTTGTTCCATTGGGAATTAGTAGATTGCAGACTACCGTTCAGGGTCACTGCGTCGCAAGAGCATGGTGTTGTGAATATCCTACAAGGTTCGAGAGCTGTTGCATTGGCATCAGGGATCGAGCGGGAGAGTTCATAGCTACAGGCTAGTTATTTATCATCCACCATCACCATCGACAAAGTGCTTGCTGAGAAGATCGGGCCACCCCATATCATCTTGGTATCAGAGCGCTGGGTTTACTCGGTGAGCAATATCATCTTGGTATCAGATTTCCTCGTTGCCTCGGTAAGCAATCCACAATCCATCCATAGATTAGAGAGTGTTTTTCATCCTATACAGAAAAAGCCCCCACAAAACGAGTTGCCATAGCCTAGATTACATCGTAATCGAGTAATAGTTGCTGGTCGAGTTCCTCTATTCGATTAGATTTAGATCTGTTCTTTGTAGATTTGTTTTCTAGTTGTTCTAGTTGTTTTCCACCATCTTTTTCCGCTACCATCAAGTCAGATCCGACCAAGTAAAGAGTCCTAGTTGCGTAGTGCTTGGCAAGTCGGAAAAAATTGGCTTTGCCTCACGCTGACCGACTCACGCTCCAGCAGTGAAAAAAATAAAAAAATTGGACCGTCGCCACCATGCCGGGTCCGCCTCATACGAAAAAAAATTGCCGCCATCCTCGCGGCAGAGGATTTTAGGCCGTTTTTCTGCCGTGGCGAGACCAATTCTCGTGTCAAATTTTTTCTTTTTGTTTATTTTTTTACTGAGTCCACATAGCGGACCTATCCTTGTGAGCCTTAGTAAACCTTTCTTTGTGTCTAAAACTATCCTACAAGACTAGCGTGCTTAGTGCTCTCTGCCGCTTCCTTTAGCAATCTTGTGCCCGCTTGCTGAGACATTGCTAGCGTCTCTCCTTGTGCATTGCAACACGAGCATTCCTCCGACATACCTTACTTTATTGAGCTCATTTTCATAGTTGCAATTGCCCCATTTATCTCCACCGTGTGTGTTTCCGTGGGTCTTTGTCATACGATCAGCACTAGGACTTGTTTGCGGTGTAGTTAGGATACCATACCTACAGCTCCACCATAAATAACCTGTGTGCCCTGCGATCGTTCTCTATACCTTTGGTATTCACTTCATCACATCAGTGCATCAGTCCTTGATTTCGAATTGGTAAGCATCACTATTCACTTTGGAACGGTAAGATCTGCTTTCTTGTCAGTTTTTGAGTGAGTTGTGAGTGTGCCACCAAAACAGTTTTGTGTTTTTGCACTAATGTACTAATCATGACTTCTACTAGTGTTGATGTGATGCAGAAATCAGATGATGTTTACCATGACTATTTAGCTATTGTGGTTGGCATCGCATATGATCCAACTACAATCAAGTGGCGATTGGAAAGTTCCGCCACACCCGCAGAATATCAGATTTGGGAAATTGATATGGGATTTGGTTTTGCGAGATGTCGTACTTTCGATAGCAAGTTTAATAGCCATATAGAATACATTCTTGCTCACCGACGTGTGGATGAAGAGGTAGCTCATTGGTGGAAGGACGCAAGGATTGTGTATGGTGTCATGGGTAAAAAAATCCTTTGGGAAGATTTCAAGCAATTTCTACGTTCTATGTTTTTGAACAACTACAAATGGCCTATTCCAGAAATTTTGAGAGTGGACACTAATGAGACATGTGAGTTGTCTACTAACGTAATCATGTCTACTCCTAGTGTTGTATCTTGTGATGTACAAGTTGCTTTTGAAGAAAGGGAGCAGCCTATTTTACAACCTGCATCACACGATCTGGTATTGTCACTTGAGGAGGATGTCGTAGTACCTACTACAGCTGAGAAGATTGTTGATGACGTTGGTACTAATTTGGAGCTCCAGCCAACATGTGCGACATATTGTGAGTCTATTCCTTTACTGAAGCCTCCTTGTGATTTGCCTTACACTATTGTTTCAGCACCATGTGATAGTTTACCAAATTCCAATTTTGATCATGTGGTACTGATTACACATAAAGAAATACTTGCTCGAATACCACCTGCTGATATTGTGTTTTCCATCATGCTAAATGAACCTATGAGTATGAGTTGTGCTATGGACAAGATTTCTGAAATTTCATGTCTAAATTCTAGCACATATTCTCCTTGTTTCACTTTCAATCTAATTGGTGAATATAGCATGCATGAAAATTTTCTTGTGGATCACATATGTATTACTTGTGAAAGAATCGCTCAACTGAAACATGCTGTTTTCAGCCATACTTGTTGTGTGTCGATGACTTGTTGTGGGACATATGCTGAAATTTGTGATAGTATGAAACTAAAGTCAGATCTAGTTGATATAATCCAGCCAACACAAGTAATTTTACCTATGTTGGATCGTTGTAATCTTGCTAGAATAGAACCCAAGTTTTCATATCCTTTGTGTTTGTCCCAAAAGTCTTTGTCTAGCTGTGCTACTGCTCTATACTTCACTTATATTTGCAAATTGAGTTGCATCTTCCATACTGGACAACATGATCATATTTATATTAATCAGAGTTGCGCAGTTGAAGCATGGTGTGAATCAATTTGGTTTTCACACATATTGAATTGGTTAGATCTTGTCCACAAATTTGATCATAGATCTTCTTTAAGAAAACTGAATTTAATATTGAAGAACAAGACTATCTATTTAGTTGTTTTTCACCATGATCATGATTCTTTGTACTTCACTTATACCTGCAATTTAAGTTGCTTGATGTATACTGGACATACTTTTCATGTGAACAACAATAATACAACATGTTATATATACATATACTTTGCGTACACATTGTTCTTTTTGTTTCTCCCACTTTCAGCTTACCTAAAGCCGAGGACGGCTTTTCATGAAGAAAGGGAGGATGATGAGGATATATACAGGGATTATGATGATTCTGACTGCCTGAACTGGAAGGAAATATTGAGTCAAATCAATAATGACTATCAGGTGAATTCATTCCTAATTGAACCTGATGTTTTACTTAATGAGAACTTTATACTACCTAAGTCTATGCATCTTTGTATGATCAGGTTTATTGATAACACAAGCGTTGCGCGAGAAGGAGGAGAGTTGCAGCAAGAAGGACAAGCGCTGATTTCCAATATCAACAAGTGCGCGAGGGAGGAGCGGGAGGCATGCGCACTAGGAGGCAATGAAGAAATCACGTATGAGCAAGAGAGAGAGATGGCGCACCCAGAATTACATGTTTGAGGTGTTCCACGACGTTTGGACTGCGTGCCAATAAGGCCGAACCCATATATGGGTCGGTATGTATCAGTTTGAGTCAAACCGAGTCAGTTTGGGCCAAGTTATGGCTGTTTTTAGGCCCATTTAGAGGGGAGGACGCCCCAGCCCTCATATAAACTTCTGTAGCCGTCACAAGTTAGGGTTTAGACCACGTTAAAATATTTTGGAGTTGTTTCTTTCATAGAACCTCTGGAATTACCCTGTGTTCGAATCTACCAACTATAATTGAGTGTGATCTGTTGTTCCATTGGGAATTAGTAGATTGCAGACTACCGTTCGTGGTCACGGCTGCGTGCGCAAGAGCGTGGTGTTGTGAATATCCTACAAGGTTCGAGAGCTGTTGCATTGGCATCAGGGATCGAGCGGGAGAGTTCATAGCTACAGGCTAGTTATCTATCATCCACCATCACCATCGACAAAGTGCTTGCTGAGAAGATCGGGCCACCCCATATCACTTCCTCAAGGAAAACTGCCCCCAAGTGGCAAGCAAGCAAAGAGTGATACACCTTTCAACGGTGAATGCTACAAGTGTGGAGGTAAAGGACACAAGTCGGCCGAATGTGGAAACAAGAAAGTCTTGTTCATCCATGACAATGATGATGAAGAGTACTTGAGTGAAGATAAGTTTGATGCCCGTGTCAAGGAAGCAATGGCAAGGCAACGAGTGGAAGATGACCAAGAATTCCTCATGTGTGAACATGACACAAGTCCATCGCTTGTCTCACAAGGATCTTGACCACTCAAGCACAAGAGCATGAAGACCAACGCTCCAATATCTTCCAAACACGACCCGGCATCAATGGTAAATCTATCAAGGTGATCATTGACGGAGGGGGTTGTGACAACCTTGCTAGCACCGAGTTGTGTGAGAAGCTCAACCTCACCCTCCATCCACACAAGCACCCCTACCACGTGCAATGGCTAAGTGACCAAGGGTCCGTGAAGATCAAGCATACCGTATTGGTCTCCTTCGCCATTGGTCCTTACAAACATACGGTGGAGTGTGATGTGGTTCCTATGACAGTTTGCCACATGCTGCTTGGTCGACCATGGCAATTTGACAAGGTTGCTCAACATGATGGTCGCACCAATGTATACACCTTCAAATGGCTCAACAAAACATGTGTTTTGCAACCGATGACTCCTAGCCAAATAATTGGATAATGCAAAGGCTTTAGCGAGGGCGCAAAGCACAACACCTACTTGTGAGAAGAGCGGTGAGAGAGAGAACCACCTCATAGTGAGTGAGAGCCACAAGCCAAATTAGAGTGGAAAAACTAAGAGTGTTCTCCTTGCCACCAAAAGTGAGATGAGAGATGTTCGGAACAACCCATCCATCTTGCACTATGTCCCTCTTTGCAAGGGACTAGCGCAAGGAACTAATGAATTAACCAATATTCCTCCATCTTTGATGAGTGTTTTGCAGGAATTCAAGGATGTGTTCCCCGAAGAGCTCCCACATGGACTACCTCCTCTTCGTGGCATCGAACATCGCATTGACCTCATCCCCGGCGCACCACTTCCCAACCGCGCCACCGCATTTAACTCGGAGGAGACGAAGGAGATCGAACGTCAAATCAACCAACTCGTCTCCAAAGGTTTGATCCAAGTTAGCACTAGTCCAAGTGTCGTACCCGTGATTCTTGTTCCAAAGACGGATGATACGTTACTGTTATGCATGGACTGCCGTCCAATCAATGCTATCACCGTGCGTTATCGACATCCCATACCACGTCTCGATGACATGCTTGATGAGTTGTGTGGAGCCACTATTTTTTCGAAAATTGATCTTCGTAGTTGTTACCATCAAATACGCATGGCTGAAGGTGATGAGTGGAAACCCGCCTTCAAGACCAAACTTGGTCTCTATGAATGGTTGGTTATGCCCTTTGGTTTATCTAATGCCCCATCCACCTTCATGCGCCTCATGAATCATATTTTGCATTCTCTCATTGGAAAAAGTGTTGTTGTCTATTTCGATGATATTCTTGTTTATAGCAAATCACTTCAGGACCATATAACACATGTCAAGGAAGTTTTGCAAATCCTTCGACATGAAAAGCTTTATGCTAATATTCCCAAGTGCACTTTTGCTAAAGACAAGTTGATTTTTCTTGGATTTGTCGTTTCTTCGAAGGGAATTGAAGTTAATGTCTCCAAGGTAAAGGACATACGAGATTGCCCCATCCCAACAAATGTGAGTGAACTCCGAAGTTTTCATGGGTTGGCCGGTTTCTATCGTCGCTTTGTGAAAGACTTTTCAACCATTGCTTGCCCCCTTAATGAATTAACCAAAAAGAATGTCACCTTCGTGTGGGGCAAAGCACAACAAAAAGCTTTTGATGAACTTAAAAAGAGGCTCACCGAAGCACCTCTCCTTGCGTTACCAGATTTCACAAAAACTTTTGAGATAGAGTGTGATGCTAGTGGTATTGGCATTGGAGGAGTCCTTATGCAAAACGGACGTCCTATAGCCTACCATAGCGAGAAGCTTGATGGTGCTCGCCTTAACTTTCCGATTTATGACAAAGAGCTTTTTGCCTTAGTTCGTTTCCTTCAAGTTTGGCAATACTACATTTCGCCCAAGGAATTTATCATACATTCCGACCACGAGTCGTTGAAATATCTCAAAGGCCAAGCCAACTTGAGCAAGAGACACGCTAAATGGGTTGAGTTCATGGAGTCTTTTCCATACATTGTCAAGTATAAGAAGGGCAAAGATAATGTAGTTGCGGACGCATTGTCTCGCAAACATACAAGCCTTCTTACGAGACTTGAAATCAACATGTTGGGTCTTGAGGAAATAAAATCTTTGTATGCTTCCGATCCGTTCTTTGAACCAATTTTCGCAAAGTGTTCCAATGACAAAGGAGTTGATGATTTCTATTTGCATGAGGGCTTTCTATTTAAACAAAACAAGCTATGCATTCCGAACTCGTCGCTTCAACTTTTGCTTCTCCAAGAATCTCATGGTGGAGGCCTCATGGGTCACTTTGGCCGTAACAAGACATTGGACATGTTCTCCACTCACTACTTTTGGCCCAAGATGAAGCGCGACGTGGAGCGCTACGTTCCACGATGCATGACATGTGTTCAAGCTAAGTCGCAAGCTAATCCCTACGGTCTTTATATGCCATTGCCTATTCCTCATACACCTTGGTCCGACATTAGCATGGATTTCGTGTTAGGATTGCCTAGATCTAAGCATGGTCATGATTCTATATTTGTTGTTGTGGATCGCTTTTCCAAAATGGCACACTTCATACCATGCCATAAGACCGACGATGCTTCACATGTCGCAAACCTGTTTTTCAGGGAAATCGTCCGTCTTCACGGTGTGCCAAGGACAATGCCTCCTCATCACACGTCAAATTCATGAGCTACTTATGGAAGACCCTCATGGCCAAGCTTGGCGTCAAGCTCCTCTTTTCATCCGCATCGCATCCTCAAACTGATGGCCAACCCGAAGTTGTCAACCGAAGCCTCGGAACTCTCCTTCGTGTGTTGATCAAGAAAAACCTGAAGGATTGGGAGGAACGCATTCCACACGCCGAGTTCGCCTACAATCGAGCCAAGCACTCAACAACCAAGATGAGTCCATTCAGGATCGTCTATGGTTTCGAGCCCCTCACCACACTCGACATCCTACCACTACCTCTCCATGAGCGCACGAACATGGACGTCGAGAAACGTGCACAAGTTATGAAGAAACAAGAGCTACTATCGAACAACAAGTCCTTCGCCAAGCTTCAAGATTAAACAAGGACAAGAAGGAGATGATCTTTGAAGAAGGTGACCTTGTGTGGATACACCTAAGCAAAGACCGCTTCCCCAAGGAATGTGACTCCAAGCTCAAGCCAAGAGGAGATGGTCCCTTCAAGGTCATCAAAAGAATCAACAACAACGCCTACGTCATAGACATAACAACCTCCAAGTACCTTGCAAGCAATACATTAATTGTCAAGGACCTTTCACCCTACCATGGAGATGTTCAAGATGATAACCATGAAGAGTCGAGGACGACTCTTTCCCAAGGGGGGTAGCTGATGCGGCCCATCCTACGGACGCTCCTACATATACACCAACAAGTCCCCCAAGTGGACCCATGACTCGTGCCCGAGCCAAACTCCTACAAGCTAAGGTGAACTCGCTCCTCTCCTCGTGCCAATTTGACACCTCCTTGGATGGTATGCTACTTCATGCAACTACCCTATGCATCATCAGGATGGAGAATAAGGAGCAGAGCATGAAGCAGGAGCCGCTAGAGCTGCTCAGACCGGAGTCTCCGGTCTACACACACCGAAGTCTCCGGTCCACCAAAGTCTCCGGCCTGAAGACACCGGAGTCTCCGGCCCCACCTCCGGTCTGCCCCCAGAACTTGGCCCTGGGACAATCTGAAGGCCCCTCCGGAGGCCGGTCCGGAGACCTACCGGAGTCTCCGGCCTACACACCGGAGTGTCCGGTCCGACCGTCGCCAGGCAAGAAAAGGCCTTTGGGCCTGCGACCCATGTACCCCTTAGTCCGTCCAGAACTTGTCTTTTATTCCTAAAGTACCCCTGTTTAAGTGGCTGGCCTATATATAGTCCCCCACCTCCATTGTAAACCCTATGCATGATATTGGAATTAGTGGAAACCCCTTTGTGGATCTATCTAATTCTTGCCTCATGCTCCTTGACCAAGGAGCACCGATATCCCCAATCCTTGTTGGAGTTTGCATCGTGCCTCCGTGTTGTACAAGGCCTAGGCATCGGTGTCCCTTTGCCTAGACGTCAAGATCTCACCGAGTCTCCCATCTCGCCGTGCCGGTTCGAGAGAGAGCCCTCCGCCCGACGCCGATCCTAGGGATTGCACCGGACCGGTCACCGCCGGCGTGAGCTATTGGTGTGTATCGTGATTTTGTGTGTGTGTTCTTCGTGTTCTTCGTGCGTGTGTTCGTCGTGTTCATCCTCCCCTCCTCTCCCGGCACTCCATCCTCGATTTGAAAGGGAATCGTGAAAGATCGGGCCACCCTAGAGGTTTGCCCTCAACAGAGAGGGAAGAACACCTTGGAGAGAGTCTTGACGTCTTGGCAAAGGGACACCGATGAGAAGGCCTTGTACAACGAGGGAGGCGCGATGCAAAGTCCAACAAGGTGGTGACGATAGTCAATCCCCTTTGGTAGAAGGGGATGATGCAAAACTAGAGATTCCACAAAGGGGGTTTTCTTTAGTCTATCATCTATGCCTAGGGTTACATGAGGGGGTGGGGGCACTATATATAGGTCAGCCACTAGTTCAAGGGTACTTTAGGAATAAAAGGGCAAAGTCTGGGTGGACTAAGGGGTACATGGGCCAAAGGCCCAGCTGGCGGTGCACAGGCCCATACGCTCAGGCTGGAGACTCTGGTGTGGGGTCCGGAGACTCCGGTGTGGGCCAAAGACTCCGGTCTGTCTCCGGTGTCGTCTCTGGAGGGTCCTTCTGGCTGTCCTCGAGCTCGATCCGGGGGTCTGTCCGGAGATGGGCCGGAGACTCCGGGGTATGCAGGCCGGAGACTCCGGTGTCTTCAGGCCGGAGACTCCGGTGCTCCAGTCGCTGCTTCTTCCGTCTTCTCTTCCAAGCCTCTGTCTTGTCGGGCTTGGTGCTCTAGGCTTCCTCCCATGCCTCCGTACTTGTTGATATGAACCTATCATGAATACATGATGGAGTATGAAGTAGTATACCATGCAATGGGGTAGGAAGTGGGCTTGCATAGGGGAACAGATTCACCTTTGCAGTCCATGACGACTTGGCATAAGTTGGAGACCATGATGTGGTAACGACTGAAGGCCGGGCTACATCAAAGATGATATGGGGTGGCTCGATCTTCTCAGCAAGCACTGGTTGATGATGATAATGGTGGGTAGATAAATAGCCTGTAGCTATGAACTCTCCCACTCGAACCCCGATGCGGTAGGTTGCAATCTACTAATTCCAAGTGGAACAACATATCACACTCAGTTGCAGTAGTATAACGATCACAGGGTAACTCCAGAGGTTCTTTGAAAGAAACAACTCCAAAATAGTTTAAACGTGGTCTCAACCCTAACTAGGGGTCGTCCCAGGGCTTATAAGGGCGGCTGGGGCGTCCAGAAACCGAAACTAAATGCAAACGACTCAAACTGATACAAGTCGACTCGGACCAGATTCGGTTGGCGGCCGGATAGTCCGGTGGAAATCAGCCGGACAGTCCGGACAGTCCGGTCAGGCCGGACACTTCGGGTGGAGTGTGCCGGACAATCCGGTTTGGCCAGAAACTTCAAAGTTTCCGGGCGGTGTCCGGGCAGTCTCCGATTTGATATACTGATTGTCCACGCCAAAACTTCTCTCGGGCAGGCCGGACATTCCGAGTGGTGTCAGTCGGACAATCCGGTTGTGGCAGCTCCTTTTGATGAGGACATCCCTACAGTTACACCTACCCCAATTGATAATGAAGATGTTCTAATTGCAAAGAAGGATCAATCCAATGAGATAAGGATTGGACCAATCACAAGATCTCGTGCTAAGCTACTAGAACAACAGGTGAACTTGTTTCTTAATGAACCTGGTGTTTTAATCAATGAGAATTTTATACTACCTATGTCTTTGAACTATTGCATGATCAGGTACTTAGGAGAAGAAGGCATAGCAAGGAGCAAGGAGCAAATGGAACAAGGCGTGTTGATCAATGAAGAATGCGCGAGGGAGGAGAGGGAGGAAGCGCAAGGAGCTGTCCAAGACAAAGATCAACAAGAGGAGGGAGTTCTCTGCTGCGTAAAAAGCCCGTTCTTTTGCCACTTAGAAAAAAAAGTCCGGTCTCGCACGAGGCAGCAACAGAGAATCAGCGTGAAAGTCTACCACGGCAGAACTTGTGGCCGGTTTGTATCTAGTTTGGGTGGCCCAACTCGGTTTCCACCATAGGCCGCCACCCCCTGAACTCATAAATAGATGGGGGCGCCGTGGATTAGGGTTTTAGACCACGTTAAAATATTTTGGAGTTGATTCTTTCGTAGAACCTCTGAAATTACCCTGTGTTCGAATTCTGCAACTATAATTGAGTGTGATCTGTTGTTCCATGGGGAATTAGTAGATTGCATACTACCGTTCGTGGTCACGGCTGCATGCACAAGAGTGTGGTGTTGTGAATATCCGACAAGGTTCGAGATCTGTTGCACTGGCATCAAGGATCGAGCGGGAGAGATCATAGCTACGCACTAGTTATCTAATCATCCACCATATCATCGACAAGAGCTTGCTGAGAAGATCGGGTCACCCCATATCTTCTTGGTATCAGATTTCCTCGTTGCCTCGGTAAGCAGTCCGCAATCCATCCATAGATTAGAGAGTGTTTTCGTCCTATACAGAAAATAGCCCCACAAAAAGATTCTCCATAGCCTAGATTACATCGTAAACGAGTAATAGTTGTTGGTCGTGTTCATCAATTAGTCTAGATCTACTTTTTCTTTCATCGTTTTTTTCTTTCTAGTCGTGTTCATCACCTGTTCTTCCGAGACCATAGTCAGATCCGATCTAGCTTAAAGAGTCTTGGTTACTTCCTCTTGGCTGAGTTGGATTCACATAAAAAAATTAGAATTACCGCTTCTGCCGCGGCACGGAAACACCCACTTTCCCTGCCACGAAACCGAGTCCGACAGCGACTCTACTGCGGCACACTATTTCTGCCGCACGCTGTCGCCGCTCTGCCGTGGTGCGTTTTCTACGCGATTCTCTGCCGCGCGCTGCTGCCGCTCTGCCGCGGCATGTTTTCGGCCTATTTTGCTGCCGCCACTCTGCCACGGCAGGATTTCTGCTTTGTTTTCTGCCACCGCAGGATTTGTTCTGCCACGACAGGATTTTGAGCTATTTTTCTGCCACGACACCATAATTACAAAGTGTGATCAATTTGCACTTTTCCATAACCCTTAGACAGCCAATCTACTACATAGGTGTAGGAACTTGCCTATTGAGACTAGTTTCCGCTCCTATAGGCTGCTCTTAGGAGTTTGGTGTTGTACTTTGTAATTGGATGTGTGTTATCTATAAAATCAAAAAAAAAGAAAAAGCAATATAGCAAAAGAAAAAGCAAAAAAAAAGAGCTATACAAAAGAAAAAGAAAAATTGTGGAAAAAGAGAATTTGAGCAAAAGGCTTAGTGATATCTTTGTGCACCGGTAGATTGAGCAATCTTGTGCCTGTTTACTTTGAGCTTTGCTAGTGTCTCTCGAGCATAGTGCAACACCCTTCATAGTTGCATTGCTATGTTTTTCTCCACGTGTGTGTTTCTTGGGTTTTGTACGATTAGCACTAGGACTTGTTTGCGGTGTAGATAGGATACCATACCTATAGCTCCACCATAAATAACCTGTGTGCCCTGTGATCGTTCTCTATACCTTTGGTATTCACTTCATCACATCAAGTGCATCAGTCTTTGATTTTGTTTGGTAGAGTATCTCTATTCACTTTGGAACGGTAAGATCTCCTTTCTTATTAGTTGTGAGAGTTTTCCACCATATAAATTTTGATTTTTGCACTAACCAACTAATCATGTCTACTAGTGATAGTGATGTTGTGTCGCAGAAAAAGAAGGATGAGGAGCTTGTCAATTGGCGTGAATATGAGGCTTTGAGGTCTCATTTGACACTTGTGTTTACTAACACCACAGATGGCATTGACAAGAATCTCCAGGACTTAAATATGAGGCTGGATTAGAATATTGGAGAAGTAGATACTATCCAAACGCAAGTGGCCGCACTCAATGCTACTGTCGCCATTTTGCAGCATTCCATTGAGGGCTTGATAGGAGCCATACATAGAAGGCAAGAACCACAACCTGATGATGCCTTTGATGATTTTGATGAGGGTAGCGCTGTGGATGCTGCTCCACATGTTGGCAGGGGACGTGCTATTCCCCCTGCCCATGCACCTGCTCATGGCCGTGGGCTTGCCCCTCTTGGGCGTGCTCAGCGTGTGCTCAACCAACCTGCTGATGATGGTTTGGGCAAGCCAAAATTCTCAATCCCCAAGTTTGATGGTTCCATTGATCCTGAAGATTACCTCACATGGGACTTCAAGATTGAGAAACTTTGGCATTTATTTGACTATCCAGAAGATAAGAAGGTAAAGCTTGCAGCATCTGAATTTGATGGTTATGCTTTCCATTGGTGGGATGCTCTTGTGCAACATAGGAGGGAGGACAATGAACTTCCTGTGATGGATTGGCGCGAGATGAACCAAATCATGAAAGCTCGTTTCGTACCAACCAACTACTTGCGCTCAGTTTTTGATAAATTGACGCAATTGAAGCAAGGCACAAGAGAAGGAACGTTCAATTCGGACAGACAGAAGTCCTAAAATTCAAACGGACGTGGATTCCTCATACGAACTCCAAATCAAGCAAATAAGCACTTGTTGGATAGATAATTCGAAGATCTTTCCAATGAGTACTTCCACGTCTAAAAGACCCCGGATAATCCGGCCCCCACACCCCGGATAATCCGGCCCTCCTTTGTAGATTCTGCAAAGGACTTCGTGCGTGATGTTCAGTACCGAGGCGGATATTTGACCGGACTTTTTCCCCAGAAAATCCGGCCCCCGGAAAGTCTGGCCCTCTTAGACCGGATAATCCGGCCCAAAAAGTTCCCATCAGATCCGGACGGATCTGACTGTATTAAACACATTTTCGTTTCACGTTTTTTGGACGTTCCGGCGGCCATATAAGCCTGGGAACGCCCTGTAGTTTAGGTTAGACCACGTTAAAACTATTTTGGAGTTGTTTCTTTCATAGAACCTCTGGAATTACCCTGTGATCGATTTTACCAACTATAATTGAGTGTGATCTGTTGTTCCATCGGGAATTAGTAGATTGCAAACTACCGTTCGTGGTTGATGGCTGCGTGCGCAAGAGCGTGGTGTTGTGAATATCCTACAAGGTTCGAGAGCTGTTGCATTGGCATCAGGGATTGAGCGGGAGAGTTCGTAGCTACAGGCTAGTTATCTATCATCCACCATCATCACCGCCATCCGCTTACTGAGAAGATCGGGCCACCCCATATCATCTTGGTATCAGTTTTCCAGTGTTGCCTCGGTAAGCATCCAATATTCCATCCATAGATTAGAGAGTGTTTTTCGTCCTATATAGAAAAAGCCTTACCAAAAGATTTGCCATAGACTAGATTTCATCGTTTTCGAGTTTTAGTTGCTGATTGTATCTTCTCGTAGATCCGATCTGCAGGTTTTTCCTCGTAGGAGTCTAGTTTTTTGTTTGTGTCTAGGTTTAGGGTTTGATCTTGTTTTCCGCCATGTCAACCATCACCGTGTTCCGCAAGTTTTTCCTCGTTTGTCTGAGTCCACATAGCGTACCTTGGTTTGCATACCATAGACACAGCCTATCTACAGCATCCGTGCCTAGGAACATACCCACGAGACTAGTTGCTTTGCTCCGACAGGCTACTCATTAGGTGTTGAGGGCAAACCTCTAGGGTGGCCTTATCTTTCACGGTTCCCTTTCAAATCGAGGATGGAGTGCGGGGAGAGGAGGGGAGGATGAACACGACGAACGCATGCACGAAGAACGCGAAGAACACACACAAAAAACCACGATACACACCAATAGCTCACGCCGACGGTGACCGGTCTGGCGCAATCCCTGGGATCAGCGTCGGGCGGAGGACTCTCTCTCGAACCGGCATGGCGAGATGGGAGACTCAGTGAGATCTTGACGTCTTGGCAAAGGGACACCGATGCCAAGGCCTTGTACAACGTGGAGGCATAATGCAAACTCCAACGAGGTTTGGGGATATTGGTGCTCCTTGGTCAAGGAGCATGAGGCAAGAACTAGATAGATCCACAAAGGGGTTTCCACTAATTCCAATATCATGCCTAGGGTTTACAATGGTGGCGGGGGACTATATATAGGCCAGCCACACAGTCAGGGGTACTTTAGGAATAAAAGACAAGTTCTGGGCGGACTAAGGGGTACATGGGCTGAAGGCCCAAAGGCCTTTTACATGCCTGGCGACGGTCGGTCCGGAGACTCCGGTGTGGTGGACCGGAGACTCCAATCTGGACCGGAGATTCTGGTCGGTCTCCGGACCAGCCTCCGGAGGGGCAGTCAGAATGTCCCCGAGCTCGATTCTTGGGCAGACCGGAGGTGGGGCCAGAGACTCCGGTGTCTTGAGGCCGGAGACTTTGGTGGACCGGAGACTCTAGTGTGCGCAGACCGGAGACTCCGGTCTGAGCAGCTCCAGCGGCTCCAGCTTCATGCTCTGCTCCTTGTTCTCCATCCTTGGGTGCTTGGTGATGTGTCGAAGCTTCGTACCTGATGATGCATAGGGTAGTTGCATGAAGTAGCATACCATCCAAGGAGGTGTCAAATTGGCACAAGGAGAGGAGCGAGTTCACCTTAGCTTGTAGGAGTTTGGCTCGGGCACGAGTCATGGATCCACGTGGGGGACTTGTTAGTGTAGATGTAGGAGCGTCCGTAGGACGGGCCACATCAGCTCCCCCCTTGGGAAAGAGTCGTCCTCGACTCTTCATGGTTATCATCTTGAACATCTCCATGGTAGGGTGAAAGATCCTTGACATTGAATGTATTGCTTGCAAGGTACTTGGAGGTCGGTATGTCGATGATGTAGGTGTTGTTGTTGATTCGTTTGAGGACCTTGAAGGTACCATCTCCTCTTGGCTTGAGCTTGGAGTCACGTTCCTTGGGGAAGCGGTCTTTGCTTAGGTGTATCCACACAAGATCACCTTCGTCAAAGATCATCTCCTTCTTGTCCTTGTTTAACCTTGAAGCTTTGCGAAGGACTTGTTGTTCAATAGTAGTTCTTAATGAAGCTTCTTCATAGCTTGTGCGCGCTTCTCGACGTCAATGTGCGTGCGCTCATGGAGAGGTAGTGGTAGGATGTCGAGCGCGGTGAGTGGCTCGAAACCATAGACGATCATGAATGGACTCATCTTGGTTGTCTAGTGCTTGGCTCGATTGTAGGGGAACTCGGCGTGTGGGATGCATTCCTCCCAATCCTTCAAGTTCTTCTTGATCAACACATGAAGGAGAGTCCCAAGGCTTCGGTTGACAACTTCGGTTTGACCATCAGTTTGGGGATGTGATGCGGATGAAAAGAGTAGCTTGACGCTGAGCTTGGCCATGAGGGTCTTGTGGCTCATGAATTTGACGTCGTGGTCGGAGACGATTGTTCATGGCACACCATGTAGACGGACGATTTCCCTAAAAAACAGATTTGCAACATGTGAAGCATCGTCGGTCTTGTGGCACGGTATGAAGTGTGCCATTTTTGAAAAGTGATCCACAACAACAAATATAGAATCATGACCATGCTTAGATCTAGGCATTCCTAACACGAAATCCATGCTAATGTCGGACCAAGGTGTATGAGGGATAGGCAATGGCATATAAAGACCATAGGGATTAGCTTGCGACTTAGCTTGAACACATGTCGTGCATCGTTGAACGTAGCGCTCCACGTCGCGCTTCATCTTGGGTGAAAAGTAGTGAGTGGAGAGCATGTCCAATGTCTTGTTACGGCCAAAGTGACCCATGAGGCCTCCACCATGAGATTCTTGGAGAAGCAAAAGTTGAAGCGACGACTTTGGAATGCATAGCTTGTTTTATTTAAATAGAAAGCCCTCATGCAAATAGAAATCATCAACTCCTTTGTCATTGGAGCACTTTGAGAAAATTGGTTCAAAGAACGGATCGGAAGCATACAAAGATTTTATTTCCTCAAGACCCAACACGTTGATTTCAAATCTCGTAAGAAGGCTTGTATGTTTGCGAGACAATGCGTCCGCAACTACATTATCTTTGCCCTTCTTATACTTGACAATGTACGGAAAAGACTCCATGAAATCAACCCACTTAGCGTGTCTCTTGCTCAAGTTAGCTTGGCCTTTGAGATATTTCAACGACTCGTGGTCGGAATGTATGATAAATTCCTTGGGCCAAAGGTAGTGTTGCCAAACTTGAAGGACGCGAACTAAGGCAAAAAGCTCTTTGTCATAAATTGGATAATTAAGGCGAGCACCATCGAGTTTCTCGCTATGGTAGGATATAGGATGTCCGTTTTGCATAAGGACTCCTCCAATGCCAATACCACTAGCATCACACTCTATCTCAAAAGTTTTTGTGAAATCCGGTAACGCAAGGAGAGGTGCTTCGGTGAGCCTCTTTTTAAGTTCATCAAAAGCTTTTTGTTGTGCTTTGCCCCACACGAAGGTGACATTCTTTTTGGTCAATTCATTAAGGGGGCAAGCAATGGTTGAAAAGTCTTTCACAAAGCAACAATAGAAACCGGCCAACCCATGAAAACTGTGGAGTTCACTCACATTTGTTGGGATGGGCCAATCTCGTATGTCTTTTACCTTGGAAATATCAACTTCAATTCCCTTCGAAGAAACGACAAATCCAAGAAAAATCAACTTGTCTTTATTTCATGTCGAAGGATTTGCCAAACTTCCTTGACATGTGTTATATGGTCCTCAAGTGATTTTCTATAAACAAGAATATCATCGAAATAGACAACAACACTTTTTCCAATTAGAGAACACAATATGTGATTCATAAGGCGCATCAAGGTGGATGGGGCATTCGATAAACCAAAGGGCACAACCAACCATTCATAGAGACCAAGTTTGGTCTTGAAGGCGGTTTTCCACTCATCACCTTCAGCCATGTGTATTTGATGGTAACCACTACGAAGATCAATTTTCGAAAAAATAGTGGCTCCACACAACTCATCAAGCATGTCATCGAGACGTGGTATGGGATGTCGATAACGCACGGTAATAGCATTGATTGGACGACAGTCCATGCATAACTCATCTTCCACTCGTTGCCTTGCCATTGCTTCCTTGACACGGGCATCAAACTCATCTTCACTCAAGTACTCTTCATCACCATTGTCATGGATGAACAAGACTTTCTTGTTTCCACATTCGGCCGACTTGTGTCCTTTACCTCCACACTAGTAGCATTCACCATTGAAAGGTGTATCACTGTTTGCTTGTTTGCCACTTGGGGGAAGTTTTCCTTGAGGAAGTGTGGGCTTGAAGGAGGCTTGGGGGTACTTGAGGAGCTTCCATTGAAAGTTGTTGGTGTACCGGTTGAAGCTTGCTTGTAGGTGAAGTACGTCTTGGGCTTGTTGTACTTGATGTCCTCTTGCACTTGACGTTCAGCCTTTGTTGCTATCTGCACAAGCTCAACCATGGTGTTGTATGTTTGGAACTTGATGATGCGCTTGATGGGATGGTTCAACCCAATAAGGAAACGTGCGATTGTTTGCTCCATGCGCTCATTAATGTTGGCGCGAATCAAGTTGAGTTCCATTTCCTTGAAGTACTCTTCCACGGTCTTTGTCCCTTGACGAAGCGCTTGAAGGTTGTTGAAGAGGTCACGCGTGTAGTGCGCGGGGACAAAGCGGGATCTCATATGAGCCTTCATGGCATGCCAAGTTGTGACTGGCGGCTCTTGTCTTGCATCACGAGCAACATGAACTTGTTCCCACCAAAGGTTGGCGTAATCATCAAACTCAAGTGAAGCCATGGCGACCATCTTCTCGTTGCTATAGTTGTGCATGCGGAAGATCTTGTCGACTTTGAGTGCCCACGAGAGGTATTCTTTGGGGTCATTGGATCCGGTGAACTTGGGCATTGTGAACTTGAGCTTGCCAAAAGTTTCTTCATCGTTGCGGTCATTGCGACGAGCTTGGTGACCTTGTTGATGATCTTGTAGTTGGGGAGGTGGAACTTGGTTCTCGCGTCCTTGTTGCGGAGCTTGCTCTTGATATTGTTGTTGAGGAGCTTGCTCTTGCTCTTGGCATGGTTGTTGACGTGGTTGAGGCGCTTGGGCCTCATGGTGGCGAGGGTGTGGAGCCTCTTGATGCGGTTGATGCCGAAGAGGAGGCTCGTTCCTCGGTTGGTGATGTTGGTTAGGCACATGGGCCTCATGGCGAAGAACATGGTCATGAGCCTCTTGACGTGGTGGGCGTCACTCAACTTGTATCACTTGACGCTCCAAGTTTTGTTGAGGTGGAGGAGGCACCTCGTGATGACCATGGTGTCGGTGCGGACGTTCATGACGTTGATGACGAGGAGGAGGATCTTGGAGAGCTTCATGTCGATGACGAGCTTGATTCTCCAAATTGGAGTCATCACTTGTTGTGTCAAGTATGTGTCGCGGTCGATGGTGGTAGACTTGCGTTTGCACTTGCGGTTCCTCTTGTGGTTGCTCTTGTTGGATCACTACTGCTCTTGCGTGATGACGGTGTGCTTCTTACCTTGCTCGTGGCCTTGAAGAGAGGTCACCATCATAGCTTGACATTGCGGCATGCCGTGGGGAAGGTACATAGTTTGAAGAGGTTCCATCTTTAACCACGGGGGCATCATTGTGTCTTGGAGCACTTGGAGGTAGATCTTGTTGCGGAGGTGCATGACAACGCGAAGAACTTGAAGAGCTTGAAGCACGTGAACGCGGTCTTGACATTCCTTTGATGAGGCGTCGAAGATTGTCATTTGTTTCGACAACGGAGCGTTGAAGCGACTCATTTTGGTGGCCGAAGTTGTGATGCATTGCTTGCATTTGCCTTTCGAGGCCATCAAAGTGGTTGTCGATGTTCTTGAACTAGGCCTGCGTCTCGCCAAATTGTTCATCTTGTCGCGTCTCAAGGGCTTGGCAACGTTCACGGAACTCTTGGCGGACGATGAAGTGACTTGCGCGCGTCATGTATGGTCCTTGATCTTCTTCTTGGGGAGGTGGTTGGCTCGGCTCACCGTGCCTATCCATCATGCAACATACACAAGTATTGTATATGGAAGTGGAATATGGTGGTGTTAGCCTTGTAGCTATGTTGCTTTGCCACGTTTATCTCCACCGTGTGTGTTTCTTGGGTTTTTGTACGATCAACACTAGGACTTGTTTGCAGTGTAGATAGGATACCATACCTATAGCTCCACCATAAATAACCTGTGTGCCCTGTGATTGTTCTCTATACCTTTGATATTCACTTCATCACATTAGTGCATCAGTCTTTGATTTCGTTTGGTAGAGCATCTCTATTCACTTTGGAACGGTAAGATCTCCTTTCTTATTAGTTGTGAGTGAGTTGTGAGAGTTTCCACCATACAAACTATGATTTTTGCAGTAACCTACTAATCATGCCTTATAGTGATGGTGATGTTGTGTCGCAGAAAAAGAAGGATGAGGAGCTTGTTAATTGGCGTGAATATGAGGCTTTGAAGTCCCACTTGACACGTGTGTTTACTCACACGATAGATGCCATTGACAAGAATCTCCAGGATATGAATATGAGATTGGATCAGAATGTTGGGGCAGTCGATACTATCCAAACGCAAGTGGCTGCACTCAATGTCAATGTCAACACGTTGCGGCGTTCCATTGAGGGTTTGACAGCCGCCTTACATAGAAGGGAAGAGCCTCAACATGATGATGCCTTTGATGACTTTGATGAGGGTAGCGTTGTTGATGCTGCTCCACATGTTGGCAGGGGACGTGCTATTCCCCCTATACATGCACCTGCTCATGGCCGTGGGTTTTCTCCTCTTGGGCGTGCTCAACGTGTTCCCAGCCAAGCTGCTGATGATGGTTTGGGCAAGCCAAAATTCTTGATTCTCCAGTTTGATGGTTCTATTGACCCTGAAGATTACCTCACATGGGAGTTGAAGATTGAGAAGCTCTAGCGTTTATTTGACTATCCTGAAGACAAGAAGGTCAAGCTTGTAGTATCTGAATTTGATGGTTATGCTTTGCGTTGGTGGGATGCTCTTGTGCAGCATAGAAGGGAGGACAATGAACTTCCTATGATGGATTGGCGCGAGATGAAGCAAATCATGAAAGCTCGTTTCGTACCAACCAACTACTTGCGATCAGTTTTTGATAAATTGACGCAATTGAAGCAAGGCACCATGATAGTTGATGAGTACTACATGGAGATGGAGATGCTTATGCAGCATGCTAGAATTCGTGAGTCCATTGAGATGACCATGCAGCGATTCCTAAACAATTTGAAGTTACCGATAAAGAGCATTGTTCGTCATCACAAGTATGAGACCATGAATGAGTTTTTGCATCATGCTAGAGGCCGAATCCCAGTTGGCAGAAGAGGCAAAGTCACGTGCTCGTTTTCCGTCCTCCAGCAGATTTTTGGCCAGGTCTACACCTCCTACAATCACGTCACCAGCTGTTGCTCCTTTTACACTATCGGCCAAGCCAGCAAGTACACCTTCGTTTGGTTCTAATGCTCAGAAACCCGCTGCTCCTGCTGCTAGCTCGGGTTCCAACATGTCTACTGCACGTACTCGTGATGTGGTGTGCCATACTTGTGGAGGTAGAGGTCACTACAAGAAAGATTGTCCAAACAGCAAGGTTATGTTTGTTAATGAACAAGGTGAAGTAGAAAGTGGAGATGAAGCTTCTAATGATGATATTGATGACGGCGAGGCTGGTGCTGATGCATATTCTGAGCGTGCACCCACTATTGTAGTATCTTCACGTGTACTTAGTGTGCAACCGATTGAGGAATCCCAGCGTTGCAACCTGTTCCAAACAAAAGCTCTAGTTGGACCAAACAAAGCTTGCAAGGTCATTATTGATGGAGGTAGCTGCAGAAATCTTGCAAGTAAGGAACTACGTGCCAAACTGAATTTGACATACTTACCTCATCCCAAGCCATACTACATACAACGGTTGAGCAACAATGGTGAGATGAAGGTAAATCATATGGTACGTGTGAATTTTCAATAGGGCCATACAAAGATTCTATTGATTTTGAGGTGGTTCCTATGACTGTTTGTCACCTACTATTGGGTCGGCCTTGGCTCTATGATCGCCATGTGCAACACAATGGCCGAGCCAATACATATCACTTAGAATTCAAAGGAAAGAAGATTACTATGCAGCCAATGACACCACAAGAAATTGTGAATGATTCTCGCCAGAAGATAGAGGTGAACTTGAAGGAAGATACTACCACTCGGCGAGACTGTGTAACAGCTGTTCTTGATGTAATTGAGCCTAAATTGAGTGATATAACGAAAAGTGAGACAGTGCCTGGGTTATTGATACTAGCCACCAAGGAGGATATGAGAGAGTTTCGTGAGGATCCTACAACCATGCCACTTGTGCTCATGTATAAGGGCGAGGTATTGGTTTCTAACGACATGACCCCTATTTCTCTTGGTGTCTCTTCTATTTTGCAGGACTTTGGGGATGTGTTTCCAGAAGACGTACCCGCAGGTTTGCCTCCATTGCGTGGTATAGAACATCAAGTGGACCTGATTCCTGGCGCCACACTTCCCAACCGTGCACCTTACAGGACTAATCCCGAAGAAACTAAGGAAATTCAGAAGCAAGTACAAGCGTTGCTGGATAAAGGGTACATTCGTGTCTCTCTTAGCCCTTGTGCTGTTCCTGTTATTTTAGTTCCTAAGAAATATGGTACATGGCGCATGTGTGTTGATTGTAGAGCGATTAATAACATCACTATTCGATATCGTCGTCCTATTCCACGCTTAGAGGATATGCTAGATGAATTGAGTGGTGCTGCTGTTTTCTCTAAAATTGACTTATGAGTGGTTATCATCAAATTAGGATGAAAGAAGGGGATGAATGGAAAACTGCTTTCAAAACTAAATTCGGTTTGTATGAGTGGTTAGTTATGCCGTTTGGTCTTACTAATGCACCTAGTACTTTCATGCGTTTGATGAATCATGTTTTGAGAGAGTTTATTGGTCGTTTTGTGGTTGTTTACTTTGATGATATACTCATATACAGCCACACCGAATCTGAACATTGCACTCATATTAGACAAGTTTTGCAAGTGTTACGTGATAATAAACTGTATGCTAATATTGAGAAGTGTACATTTGCAAAAGATAAGGTCATATTCCTAGGATTTGTTGTTTCTAAGCATGGAGTAGAGGTAGATCAATCTAAAATTGAATCAATTCAGAATTGGCCTATTCCAATGAATGTTAGTCAAGTGGGTAGTTTCCACGGTCTCGCTGGTTTCTATAGGCGCTTTGTGAAAGATTTTAGCACCATTGCCGCACCTTTGAATGATTTGACAAAGAAAGGTGTTCCTTTTGTATGGGGCGCGGCCCAAGACATTGCATTTGATACATTAAAACGTTTGCTTACTTCTGCACCATTACTTGCATTACCTGATTTTTCGAAGCAATTTGAAGTTGAATGTGATGCTAGTGGTATAGGCATAGGTGGCGTTTTGATGCAAGTGGGTCGGCCTATAGCTTATTTTTCTGAGAAATTGACTGGTGCTCGTTTGAATTATTCTATCTTTGATAAAGAATTGTATGCACTTGTTAGAGTACTTGAGGTTTGGCAACATTATTTGTGGCCAAAGGAATTCATCATACATTCTGATCATGAAGCATTGAAATACTTGAAAGCTCAATCAAACTTGCATAGAAGATTAGCTAAATGGGTTGAGTTCATTGAGTCTTTTCCTTACATCATTAATTATAAGAAGGGAAAAGAGAATGTTGTTGCTGATGCTCTATCTAGGAAGAACATGCTATTAACCAATCTTGATGTTAAAATTCCTGGATTAGAAGCTATTTGTGCACTTTATGCAACTGACCATGATTTTGCTGAACCATATCGTTTGTGTGCTCTTAGAAACGCATGGGATAAGTATCATATACATGATGGATATTTGTTTCGAGCTAACAAACTATGTATTCTAGAATCGCTGCTATGCGTTTGTTTTTAGTGCAGGAATCACATGCTGGTGGTTTGATGGGTCACTTTGGGCGTGAGAAGACGTTGCTCATGCTCGCTGATCACTTTTATTGGCCCAAGATGAGGCGTGATGTGTACAAATTTGTGAGCCGATGTATTACATGCCACAAGTCGAAATCTAAGATGAAGCCTCACGGTTTGTACACACCTCTCTCGGCACCTACTACTCCATGGGAAGACATTAGTATGGATTTTGTGCTAGGTCTACCTAAAACTCAGAGAGGTCATGATTCTATATTTGTGGTAGTGGATAGGTTCTCTAAGATGGCTCATTTTATTGCTCACAAAGCGACGATGTCGCATGTTGCTAACCTATTTTTAGGGACATCGTGAGATTACATGGAGTACCAAAACGATTGTTTCGACCGTGATGTGAAGTTCATGAGCTACTTTTGGAAGACCTTATGGGGAAGCTAGGAACAAGTTGTTGTTCAAGATTACATGTCACCCCCAAACAGATGGTCAAACGGAGGTGGTGAATCGAACATTGTCACAGCTGCTAAGGACCATGATTAAAAAGAATCTGCGAGAGTGGGAAGAGTGTTTGCCACATGTTGAGTTTGCTTACAACAGGGCGGTGCATTCAACTACTCAGCTTTGTCCTTTTGAGGTGGTGTATGGTTTCAAGCCATTGACACCACTTGATATGTTGCCTCTGCCATTACATGAGAGAGTTGATATGGAGGCATCAAAACGTGCTGATTATGTGAAGAAAATACATGAGAAGACTCGAGAGGCTATTGAGAAGAAAGGCAAGAACATTGCTGCTGCAAGGAATCAAGCAAGGAAAGAAGTGTTGTTCGAGCCTGGAGATATGGTTTGGGTGCATCTACGCAAGGATAGGTTCCCACTACTTCGAAAGTCAAAATTGAAGCCACGTGGTGCTGGTCCTTACAAGGTGTTAGCCAAGATTAATGATAATGCCTACTCGGTTGATATACCTATTGAGGAGTTTGGTGGAGTTAGCAACAGTTTCAACGTTGCTGATTTGTCACCATATGCTGGAGAAGACCTTGGAGCGTCGAGGTCGACGCCCTTTGAAGGGGGGGAGATGATGAGGACATCCCTACAATTACACCTACCCCAATGACTACTGAAGATGCTACAACTATTGCAAGAAAGGATCAGTCCAATAAGATTAGAATTGGACCTATTACAAGAGCTCGTGCTAAGCTACTTGAACAACAGGTGAATTTACTCCTAAACGAATCTGGTACTTTGATTGATGAGAACTTTATACTGCCTAAGTCTATGCATTTATGTATGATCAGGTTCGTTGGAGAAACAAGCATGGCGCGAGGAGGAGAAGGGCTACAAGACAAGCCCAACATGATGATCGCCCAAGGATGCGCGAGGGAGGAGCGGGAGGAAGGCGCAATACAAGCAAGGGAGATCATCCAAGAGAAGAAACGTTCAATTCGGACAGACAGAAGTCCTGAAATTGAAACGGACGTGGATTCTTCATACGAACTCCAAATCAAGCAAATAAGCACTTGTTGGATAGATAATTCCAAGACCTTTCCAATGAGTACTTCCACGCCTAAAAGACCCCGGATAATCCAGCCCCCACACCCCGGATAATCCAGCCCTACTTTGGAGATTCTGAAAAGGACTTTGTGCGCGACTTCAGTACCGGGGTGGATATTTGACCGGACTTTTCCCCCAGAAAATCCAGCCACCGGATAATCCGGCCCTCTTAGACCGGATAATCCGGCCCAAAAAGTTCCCATCAGATCCGGACGGCCTCGATCAGACGTATATCGCTGTTGTTGCTTTTTTGACGCCCGGCCATATAAGCCTGGGAACGCCCTCTAGTTTAGGTTAGACCACGTTAAAACTATTTTGGAGTTGTTTCTTTCATAGGACCTCTGGAATTACCCTGTGTTCGAATCTACCAACTATAATTGAGTGTGATCTGTTGTTCCATTGGGAATTAGTAGATTGCATACTACCGTTCGTGGTCACGGCTGCGTGAGCAAGAGCGTGGTGTTGTGAATATCCTACAAGGTTCGAGAGCTGTTGCATTGGCATCAGGAATCGAGCGGGAGAGTTCATAGCTACAGGCTAGTTATCTATCATCCACCATTGTCATCGTCATCCGCTTACTGAGAAGATCGTGCCACCCCATATCAAACATCATCCAAATGTGGGAACTCAAAAACTCCATAAAACATCTTAGTGTGGTGCTCAAAGCAATTGACTAAAATATTGATCAACATCTTTGATGCAAAGCTAGGAGAATTCGGCAAAAACACAAGAGGAATAATATCCAAAACAACATCATTATGTGTGCAAACCAACCATTGGAAGAACAATTGTTCAATATGTTGGATGCCATACACATATCATCAAAAACAAAGATCATGGGCATTGGAGTATCACAAGCGGAAGCAAAAAAACATGTTTGCAAACAAACCAAATGAAAGAGCAAGTGGTCCTTATGTTTGTTGCAACAACTATACGAGAGACTTGGAAGCTCTCATGACAATACATGCTCATAATGGCAATATGGTTGCACACAAAACATCGGAAAGAGAAATTGTTCAACATTTTTGTGGCAACACACAAAGCATCAATATCCAATAGAAACGAAACATGATTGTCACAAGGTGAAAGAATACCATCAACATGCTTGCAATCAAACCATAGGAAAGAGCAATTTGTCAACATGAAAGATGCAAAGCATGCGAAAGGTATCAGAGCTGGGTTCGATCTTGAACTCACTTGGGGGATGCTCTCTAGAGCTCTTTTTGTCAACTCGTGCTCAACCGAGGTTGACATTCTTATGCGGGTACCTACACACATCAAACACAAAAGGAAGAACGTGTGTGCATGGTAGAGAAATACATCATCCATCATCCATCATGACATATCTCTTCTTGTGCACATCACCATTTGTGTCAATCAAGTGTAACATAGGTGCATGGTGAGTATGCAAGTGGGGAACATGCTTATCATGGCATTTACCAAAATCTCCAAAATTTGAGAAAGCTATGGGGGCCATCTACATAGAAACCATATGAGAATTATTGTTGCAAGCAAAACAAGTGAAAGAGCAATTATTCAACTTATTGCAAGCAGCGGGAGAAAGTGTAAAACATCCATGACAAAGCATGGTCCGAGGGGTACCATTGGTAACATCATTGCCAGCAAAACATTGGAAAGAGCAATTGTTCAATAAAGTGCAAGCAATGATATCATCAACGTAACGTTTAGAGGATGTCATGTCTATGGCAACATCATCACAATCAAATAATTTCACATGCTCAACATTATGCAAAGGCAAAGTATCACATGGAAATATCAATGAAGTATATGTGATATCACAAACATCATCCATAGCATGCCAATCATCACAAGTCATCATGTCCACTAGTGGGATCATGGCATCATCAACACCCGTATTCTTACCTTGTTCATACCTCTCATATGAAGTGGGTGTTGTGGTAGTATTGGCCTCCATGTGGGCGACTTCTTCATCATGTATGGGGATGGCATCATCTTCATCCACCATGTTCATCTTCTTGGTTGGAGGCATCATCATCTCCAAGCTTGGCGCTTCTTGATCCATGGAACCTAGCACATCATGAGGAAACACACTAGAGGTAGAGGGTAAGTCATTAGAAATCAAAGTGGTCTCACATGACCTATCGACTACCACTCTCAACTCACTCGGTGTATCAATCATGCCCTCCAAGTGGAAGCACTCAATCTCACATATGGTGGAGTCACTCATCTCACTCTTGCTTTCACTCAAGTCGGCTAAGTGGCTCTCATACTCACATGGGATTGGTACCACATCATCACTCAAGCATGTAGGGGTAGGCTTGGTTCTCTCAACTCCATGCGCCTTCTTTGGTGAAAGGAAAGTCCCATGCTCACCATTCTTGACCTTGTCATCGCCATCTTGCACCTTGGCTTGTGTAGTCCTCTTGACGTACTCATCCAACTTGGTGAAGTAGAGGTCTTCATCTTCCTCATCCATGAAGTTGCATGCGTCATCTAGGACGTCAAGTCTTGGCGTTGAAGCTTGATGGTGTGGAGGAGAGCTTGCTCTTGGTGCCATTTTGGTGGTGGCATGAGTAGTTGAAGGTGCCTTATGTTGGTGTCGACGGAGGTCATTGGCGTGTCTTGCCAAAGGTTGATGTAGATGGCGCACTTGATCATCCACATGACGCTCGCGACGATGCTCCTTGTCCTTGGCACTCTTCTTGTGATGGTGGTGCCTTCTTGAGCTTGGTTGAGAATTATGGATGGTGCTCAACATGTATTCTCCGTCTTCATGGCGAAGATGTCTTGAACGATGTCTTGTATCCTCTTGATGTTGGCGATGATCACGAGAGGATGTATGTTGATGAAGATTCTTGCTTCGTGGTGCCTTGTGTGGAAGATGATGTTTGGGCGCCACTCTTCTTGGAGTAGATAACACTTGATGCCTTGGAGGTAGATGCACTTGACGCCTTGGAGATGGTCGTGCTTGGCGCCTTGGAGACGGTGATGCTTGAAAGCTTGGAGGTGATGGCTCTCGTCGCCTTGGAGATGGTGGTGCATGGCGCCATGTAGGTGGTGGCGCTTGACGCCTTGGAGGTGGATCATCGAAGTAGGTGGCGCCCTTTGGTGTGTCACGCTTGGCCTTGAAGGTCATGGTTTCTTGATGATGCGTCTCCGCTAGCATGGCGTAGTAGTCCTCCATCTCCAAGCGGTGGAGGTATTCTTCATGGCTCATGGAAGAGCCCTCGAAGTTGGTGAAGCTCGCCATGTCCTCCATGCTTGGTGAGGCGTCATCGTTGAAGCACTCGAAGTCATCCATGCTTGGGGAGTCGTTGTTGATATAGTACTCAATATCACCCAAGCATGTGGAGCCATTGTTGGTGTAGTGCTCCATGTACTCCATGCATGAGGAGCCATTGTCGATGTAGAGCTCCAAGTCCTCCATGCTTGAGGATCCATAGTTCATGATGTTCTCCATGTCTTCCATGCATGTCGAGTCATCATAGGTGCAATGCTCCGGGTCCTCAAAGCATGCGGAGCCATTGTCGGTGTAGTGCTCCATCATGTCCTCTATACTTGTGGAGTCGTAGTCGTGGTGGCTCATCATGGATTCTTCATAGATATCATCCTCGGTTCCGGAGTCCCTAGACATGATTCACAAGACCAAGTGGTGTATATGGAAGTGGTAGGGGTTAGGAATGCAACATCAAACCTTACTTTACCTTGGAGGAAGGCGCAATACAAGCAAGGGAGATCATCGAAGAGAGGGAACGTTCAATTCAGACAGACAGAAGTCCTGAAATTCAAACGGACATGGATTCCTCATACGAACTCCAAATCAAGCAAATAAGCACTTGTTGGATAGATAATTCCAAGATCTTTCCAATGAGTACTTCCACGTCTAAAAGACCCCGGATAATCTGGCCCCCACACCCCGGATAATCTGGCCCTACTTTGGAGATTCTGCAAAGGACTTCGTGTGCGATGTTCAGTACCAGGGCGGATATTTGACCGGACTTTTTCCCCGGAAAATCCGGCCCTCTTAGACCGGATAATCCGGCCCAAGAAGTTCCCATCAGATCTGGACGGATCTGACTGTATCAGACACGTTTTCGTTTCGCGTTTTTCGGACGTTCCGGTGGCCATATAAGCCTGGGAACGCCCTCTAGTTTAGGTTAGACCATGTTAAAACTATTTTGGAGTTGTTTCTTTCGTAGAACCTCTGGAATTACCCTGTGATCGATTTTACCAACCATAATTGAGTGTGATCTGTTGTTCCATCGGGAATTAGTAGATTGCACACTACCGTTCGTGGTCGACGGCTGCGTGCACAAGAGCGTGGTGTTCTGAATATCCTACAATGTTCGAGAGATGTTGCATTGGCGTTAGGGATCGAGCGGGAGAGTTCATAGCTACTGATGTAGCCCGACCTTCGGTTGTTACCACATCATGGTCTCCAACTTATGCCAAGTCGTCATGGACTCCAAATGTGAATCCGTTCCTCTATGCGAGCCCACTTCCTACCATCTTGAATGGTATAATACTTCATACTCCGTCCCATATCTATGATAGGTTCATACCGACGAGTACAAAGGCAAGGGAGGAAGCCTGGAGCACCAAGCCTGACAAGACGGAGGCTTGGAAGAGAAGACGGAAGAAGCAGCAACTGGAGCACCGGAATATCCGTCATGCGCACACTAGAGTCTCCGGCCACACCGGAGTCTCCAGCCTAAAGACACCGGAGTCTCCGGCCTGCATAACCTGGAGTCTCCGGACCCATCTCCGGATCGACCCTCAGATCGAGCTTGAGGACAGCTAGAAGGCCCCTCCGGAGATGACACCAGAGATAGACCGGAGTCTCCGGCCCACACCGGAGTCTCCGGCCTGAGCATATGGGCATGCGCGCCACCAGCTGGGCCTTTGGCCCATGTACCCCCCAGTCCGCCCAGACTTTTCCCTTTTATTCCTAAAGTACCCTTGAACTAGTGGCTGGCCTATATATAGTGCGCCCACCCCCTCATTTAACCCTAGGCATAGATGATAGACTAAAGACAACCCCCTTTGTGGAATCTCTAGTTTTGCCTCATCCCCTTCTACCAAAGGGGATCGACTATCGTCACCACCTCGTTGGAGTTTGCATCGCGCCTCCCTCGTTGTACAAGGCCTAAGCATCGGTGTCCCTTTGCCCAGACGTCAAGACCCTCTCCAAGGTGTTCTTCCCTCTCCGCGTGGGATCGAGGGAGCACGTTGACCGATCTTTCCTTGCAAGGATTCTATCGGACCGGTGGCCACCGGTGAGAGCAATCGGCCTTGTATCGTGTGTGTACTGCGTGTGTTCATCGTGTTCTTCGCGAGGTGTGCGTCCGCTTCTGCTACCTTCTCCCTTT
Organism: Avena insularis; assembly: GCA_023614405.1. Lineage (NCBI taxonomy): Eukaryota > Viridiplantae > Streptophyta > Magnoliopsida > Poales > Poaceae > Avena > Avena insularis. Next base: position 283,173,225 of record CM042688.1, on the reverse strand, counting down.
CCCCTCGCTTTCCCATCGATTTGACCACGAGATCCGTGAAGATCGGGCCACCCACGGGGTTACCCCATAACATCTGGTATCAGCAGCTTTTGGTTGCCACGGATTTCTCCTCGATTTGGTCTTTTTCCCCCATAAATTCGAAACTTCCACCTAAAACAGCCTCAATTCGTGTTTTGGATCGATCTATGATTTGAGTGTGTTTTGGTAGGTTTTGATCCGTGGATTACTTGCTAAACTTGTTGATCTACCTTCCCCTGCGTTCCCATGGCCTAATTCCTTGATTTCCCCCACCAATTTGGTGTTTTGGTTCGAGTTTTTCTGCCAAAATCGCGTCCCAAACGAGTGATACATTGCAAATGTATCTATAATTTTTGATGTTCCATGCTTAGTTTTATCCACTTTCTTGTGTTTTGTTCCAACTTTGGAGTACTTTTCATATGATTTCTTGGACTAACCTATTAACAAGAGCCACATTGCCTGCACATTTTCTGCTGTTTTTGGTTCTAGGAAAGTCGAAATGAATATTCTCAATTGGATGGGACAAAAGCCAAAGTGCCTAATTTTCCTGAAGGATCAAGTGCCGAATTGAGACGGAGAGGGGGGGCCAGGCCACACACCACCTGGCCGCGGCCAGCTTGGCCCGCACTGGGGTGGTCCGCCGATCCCAAGACCCCTCGGCCTCTCCTTCCGCCTATAAGTTGCCCTCGACGAAAAACCCTAAGTACCCGATCAAAAATCCACGAAGAGTTCAGAGTCACTGTCATCTCCATCCCTATATTGGGAGGGATCTGAAGCTCTTCAAGACCGCCGGAGAGGGGAATTCACCCTGGAGGTCTTCTTCATCACCATGCAAGCCTCCGGTGTGATGCGTGAGTAGTTCATCCTTGGACTACGGATCCATGTAGTAGCTAGATGCATGGTTTCTCCTCCTTTGCGCTTTCATGTTTAGATCTTGTGAGCTCTGTTCATAATCAAGATCATCTATTTGTAATTCATACATGTTGTGTTTATGGGATCCGATGGATATTGAGATGCTATTTCAGATTGATTATTGATTCTATCATGTCTTTGTTATTTGAGATCTTGCATGCTTTCCGTTGTTAGTAGCTATCTTAGCCAAGTAGATGCTAGCAACTCCAAGAGTTAGAATTTATGCTCGATAGTGGGTTGATGCCTCTGGTAATCTGGGGAAGTGACAAAAATCTCTAAGGTACTAGATGTGCTATTGCTACTAGGGAGAAAACAACGATCCTTTGTTCACAGAACAATTGTATTGTTTACTTTACACGCAGTTCGTAAAGCAATAATCTGTTGCTTGCAACTTAATACTGGAGGGGGTTTGGACAATAACCTAAAGGTGGATTATTAGTCATAGATGCAGTTGGATGGCGGTCTATGTATTATGTTGTAATGCCCAATCAAGTCTCAAAGGAGTCAAGATGATTAGTATATGCATGTATTGCTTTCTCGGTGTTTGTCAATTGCCCCGTTGTAATTTGTTCACCCAGCATGTTATCTATCTAAGGAGAGCCACCTCTAGTGAACTATGGATCCTAGTCCTTTGTCTTTACATACAATCTATAAACTGTTTCTGCTTTGTGTTTACTTTCTGCAAACTTTTACTTCTTTCCATTCGATACGTTTAATCCTTTCTTTTCCGCAAAACACGGTGAGATTGACAACCTCATCGCAAGTTGGCGACAAAGTTCTGTGGTTGTTTTGTGCAGGTCTCCACGTTGCTACTAGCACCGGTAGTGCGCCCTGCCAAAGCTCAGCTAGTAATGCCTTTAGGGTGTTTCCTTGCTCCTACTGGTTCGATTAAACCTTGGTTTCATAACTGAGGGAAAACTTTCTGCTGTACTCATCATACCTTCCTCTTGGGGTTCCCAACGAGCTCTACGTTGATCGTCGAGCGCATCAAGACGTTTTCTGGCGCCGTTGCCAGGGAGTCAAGGACATCTTCACAAGGGGAGTCCCTCATAACCAATCTCTTTACTTTGTTGTTTTTGTTTTGCTTAGTTTCTTTTTGCTTTGTTTGCTTGTTTTGTTCTTCAAAAAACACAAAAAAATTAGTTTTACTTGTTTGCTTTTCTTATTTGAAAACCCAAAAAATGACTACTCTTGAAAACACTAAGTTGTGTGACTTCACTAGCGCCAACAACAATGATTTTATGAGCACGCCTATTGGTCCACCTGTGGCTGAAAATACTTTCTTTGAGATAAAACCTGCTTTGCTCTATCTTGTTATGACAGAACAATTTTCTGGTATTGGTAATGAAGATGTTGCTTCCCATCTAAACAACTTTGTTGAACTTTGTGAGATGCAAAAGCATAGGGATATAGATGGTGATATTATTAAGCTGAAATTGTTTCCTTTCTCTTTGAGAGGAAAAGCTAAAGAGTGGTTGAATTCCTTAACTAGGAATAGTATTGATTCTTGGACTAAGTGCAAAGATGCTTTTATTGGAAAATACTATCCTCCTGCTAAGATTATATCCATGAGAAGTGAAATAATGAAGTTTAAACAACTTGATAATGAGCATGTTGCTCAAGCTTGGGAAAGAATGAAATCTTTGGTAAAGAATTGTCCCACTCATGGATCGATCGCTTGGATGATCATCCAAACTTTTTATGCAGGATTGAACTATTCTTCAAGGAACCTATTGGATTCAGTCATTGGAGGTACCTTTATGACCATCACTTTGGGTGCTGCAACAAAACTTCTGGACAATATGATGGTTAATTATTCTGAATGGCATACTAAGAGAGCTCCACAAGGTAAGAAGGTAAATTCTGTTGAGGAAACCTCCTCCTTGAGTGATAAGATTGATATTATTATGTCTATGCTTGTTAATGGGAAAGCCCATATTGATCCAAATAATGTTCCTTTAGCCTCTTTGGTTGCTCAAGAAGAGCAAGTTGATGTGAACTTCATAAGAAATAACAACTTTGGCAACAATGCTTATGGTAATAATGCTTATAGGAACAATTTTGGTAACAACAATTATAAGCCATACCCTCCCAACAATGGTAATGCTTATGGAAATTCTTACAACAATAGTAAGAGTGCTCCCTCTAAACTTGAGGTTATGCTTAAAGAGTTCATTAGTAAACAAACTGCTTTCAATAAAACTATTGAGGAAAAACTCTCTAATGCTGAAAGAAATATAACATCTTTGGCTGAAGCTCAATCTTCTTTGAATAAAATGGCTGCTAAACCTGAAACTAATGACAATCCCTTTGTAGCTACTAATGCCATACAAGTAAGAATTGATGAAAATGTTAGACTATTAGCTGAATTACATGCTAAGTGGGAAAGAGAAGATGAAATTGCTAGAAACATTAGTGTTTCTACTATTACCACCAGTAGTGTTGAGGCTACTAATAGTTCTACTACTTTAGATGATAAAGTTGATTTTGATCTTGATGGTTGCAACATCTCTGAAGTTATTAAGTTCCTACAAAAGCTTGCTAAAAGTCCTAATGCTAGTGCTATGAACATGGCTTTTACAAAACACATTACTGATGCTCTCATAAAAATTAAAGAAGAAAAGATGAAACATAAAGCTTCTATTCCTATAAAGCAAGAAGATGGTTGGGAACCCATCATTAGTATGAAAGTGAATGACTTTGATTTCAAAGCTTTGTGTGATCTTGATAGTAGTGTTTCTATTATGCCTAGAAGGATTTATGATATGCTTGATTTGCCTCCTCTTAAAGATTGTTTTTTGAATGTCCCACTTGATGCTAATGCTAAAAAGAAACTCACGAGGAGTCTTAATGATGTCCTTATTATGGTTAACGATTCCTATGTCCCCGTTGATTTCTATGTTTTGGATGTTGAATACAATGCTTCTTGTCCTATTACTTTGGGAAGACCTTTTCTTAGAACTGTTGGTGCCATCATTGATATGAAAGAAGGCACCATTAAATATCAACTCCCACTCAAGAAAGGTATAGAACACTTCCCTGAAAAGAGAGAAAAGATTTCTTTTGCTTCTCCTATGAAAACAAAATTTGGTCTTAATGCTTCTTCATTTGAGAATACTTGATTCTTTCTTTGCTTCTTATGCCTAACTTAAAGGCGTTAAAGAAAAGTACTTGTTGGGAGATAACCCAAGAGTTTTAGATGAGTCTTGGAAGTTATTACTTCAGTAATAACCTCTTCTTATCCCTTTTATTTGCTTTTTGTGCCAAGAGTAACCTCTAATGAGAGTGAAGTAATGATTGGGAAAGTTCTTTGTCCCAAACAGATTTGCAGCTTCACCGTAAAAATTCCTGAAAGAGTTATGTACGTCGGATTGAGCTGTAATTTTTTGTGCTTCTGCCCCAGGTTGTTATATAACTTTGTTAGTTCAACACTTTTTGATTTGAGCAACAGAAGGTCTTCGAAACAATTCATCTTTACCTGCTGGTCTGTTTTGACAGATTTCTGCCATTTTCTGCATTTGCTTCTTGTTGGTTCCTTCTTGAGTTCTTTTGGGGAATTGAGCTTTTTGAGGGAAGTGCTACAGTAGCTAGTGTTCTAATGGAAGTTTATTTGGTGTTATAACTGAACCTTAAGACTTATTTATCTTAAGTGCACTAATGTTGCTAATAAGATTGTGTGAAGTTTTGTTTGAAGGAAAATTTTCAGGTGTATGGAAGGAATGAGTAATGAGATGAAGGATGGACTAAAGCTCAAGCTTGGGGATGCCACGCGTGTCGCCCCAAGAAATATCCAAGAAGTGCAAGCGTCAAAGCTTGGGGATGCCCAAGGCATCCCCTTCTTCATCAATAAAAATTTCAGGTTTCTTCCAAACGCTTCATTTTTATTGTTTCATACACAGTTGTGTTTTTCTTGGAGCATCTTCTTTTTCGTTTTTGTTTTGGTTTTTAGTTTGCTTGGTTTGCTTAGTTTTCTGAATAAGTTGGTTGGACCCCCTCTTTCATACATTGGTTTGCAAATAGTTTGGTTTGGTTTGGAAAAGAGTAGGAAAGTTCATACTTATGTGATAAAAATAGCTTGTTTTTGACTGTGGCTATGCTTTGTCATGCCATGCTTGATATTGTTTTGGCTTTATGCTTAGTATTCTTTGTTGTAGCATGACTTGTTATAAACAATTGAGATTGCTTAATGTGCCTTGGATGAATCATGCGTTGTTTTAGCATATTAAAGCATAGTATAGTGGTATTCTCCTTTGATCCTTTATTTGGGTTGACTTGGCACATGCTTACACCATGTTATGACTGTCACAAGTTACCATAGCCTTTATGATCCTTTAGTTTTCAACTTGTAGTATCACTTTATGCTTTGATCAATGATGTTTTGTCGCTCTGCATGATTATGGCCATTATTGCTCTCTTAGTTTGTCGCTCCCAGTCTTTTGCTAGCCTCCACAACCAAGTACGAGTTCCACTCATGCATCTGACTCCCTAAACCAAGTTATTCCAAAGAGTCCACCATACCTACATACTAGCTTATGCTATTCCACGTATATTCATGCTTTTGTCTACCTTTCACTTGTTATGAGAAAACTAGTGATTAAAGCTCTCACGAACTTGATGGCACACTTTACTTTATTGCCTCTAATAAACTTGAACCATTGGGTCCTTCTTTGTTGTGTATATGCTTGCGCTTTATAAGTTGAGATTAGCAGAACCATGTTTCATGGGGAACGCTTTCAACATTGCACTTGTACTTTGTACCCCGTTGATATCATGTTCTTTTGCTTACGGATCCCGGCGGTGTGAAATAAAAGTGGAACTTGTAAGATCATGGAGTTTGTATGTGTTAGAGAAACGCCTGGGCCGCTAGCCTAAGCCATGCCTAATCATGGTGGAAACTTGCAGCATCACCATAATGAGCACTCTATGAAGCATCCTCAATAAAAACCTATGCAAATAGCAAATAAAAAGATCGCTGAGATGCTCATTGTCTGCTTGCCTTGTCATTTTGATTATGGGAAAGCTCCCGTATCATGTGCAAGGGTACCACATGGCGGTTCTTAATGATACACATATACTTACAATGACAAGAGCTTACTCGTGACTGAAGTTGAGTAGCATGAGGATCGGTCTTCGTAAGTAAGGGGCATGAGATTTCGGTTTATAACTTGTCAAGCATATCCTCTTAATTGTGTCACTTTAACCTTAATCACTTAAAGATGCTTATGATAGGGGCAATGAGAGCTGAAAGCTATAAGTACCATAATTTTTGGAAGCTCTTTATGAGACTTGAATCCCTACTTCCTTTTACAAAAGGCCTTTCTTCCACCATTATATTGAGTCTCCACCTTCTACCTTTATGCACCTACTTTGAGAGCATAGTGGCCATTCTTAGTTCTATGTGCATTGTCCCAAGACTAGTTGATTGATACATAACTTGATATTGCTTGCTTTAAACTATTGTATCTAGTCACTCTTATGAACTTTGAAGGTGTCCTATGCATTTATATTTGCTACTCTATTGAGGGACAAGCTGAATACTATTATGCTATGTTTCTTTATGTGAAACAAACAAACGTCTTGCAAAGCATTGTTATTCATGAATCTTTTGTTTGTGCCTTTTCATGTTGCATCATAGTTTCTTTGCTTATTGCTAGAACTTTGTCTTTCATGTTATGATTGAAGTACTATGATCTCAGCCTTGAATGTTTTGCAAATACTTTGATCAAGTCTTTGATGGTGCATGTCACCACAAAAATTATTTCTTTTTATCACTTACCTACTCGAGGACGAGCATGAGTTAAGCTTGGGGATGTTGATACATTGCAAATGTATCTATAATTTTTGATGTTCCATGCTTAGTTTTATCCACTTTCTTGTGTTTTGTTCCAACTTTGGAGTACTTTTCATATGATTTCTTAGACTAACCTATTAACAAGAGCCACAAAGCCTGCCTGTTTTCTCTGCTTTTTGGTTCCAGGAAAGTCAGAAAATGAATATTCTCGGAATTGGACGGGACAAAAGCCAAAGTGCCTATTTTTTCGGAAGGGATCAAGTGCCAGAATACGAGACGGAGAGGGGCCAGGGGCCGGCCACACCACCTGGCCGCGCGGCCAGTCTACCCGATCAAAAATCCACGAAAGAGCCTATAGCCGCCGTCATCTCCATCCCTAGATCTGGAGGGATCTAAAGCTCTTCCTGGCACCCTGCCGGAGAGGGAAATTCACCCTGGAGGCCTTCTTCATCACCATGCAAGCCTCCGGTATGATGTGTGAGTAGGTCATCCTTGGACTACGGATCCATGTAGTAGTTAGATGGCTGGTTTCTCCTCCTTTGTGCTTTCATGTTTAGATCTTGTGAGCTCCGTTCATGATCAAGATCATCAATTTGTAATTCATACATGTTGTGTTTGCGGGGATCCGATGGATATTGAGATGCTATTTCAGATTGATTATTGATTCTATCATGTCTTTGTTATTTGAGATCTTGCATGCTTTCCGTTGTTAGTAGCTATCTTGGCCAAGTAGATGCTAGCAACTCCAAGAGTTAGTATTTATGCTCGATAGTGGGTTCATGCCTCTGGTAATCTAGGGAAGTGACAGAAATCTCTAAGGTACTAGATGTGCTATTGCTACTAGGGAGAAAACAACGATCCTTTGTTCACAGAACAATTGTATTGTTTACTTTACACGCAGTTCGTAAAGCAATAATCTGTTGCTTGCAACTTAATACTGGAGGGGGTTCGGACGATAACCTGAAGGTGGATTATTAGTCATAGATGCAGTTGCATGGCGGTCTATGTATTATGTTGTAATGCCCAATCAAGTCTCAAAGGAGTCAAGATGATTAGTATATGCATGTATTGCTTTCTCGGTGTTTGTCAATTGCCCCGCTGTAATTTGTTCACCCAGCATGTTATCTATCTAAGGAGAGCCACCTCTAGTGAACTATGGATCCCGGTCCTTGTCTTTTACATACAATCTACAATCTTTTACTGCTTTGTGTTTACTTTCTGCAAACTATTACTTCCTTCCATTCGATACGTTTAATCCTTTGTTTTCCGCAAAACACGGTGAGATTGACAATCTCATCGCAAGTTGGGGACAAAGTTCTGTGGTTGTGTTGTGCAGGTCTCCACGTTGCTACTAGCACCAGTAGTGCGCCCTGCCAAAGCTCAGCTAGCAACACCTTTGGGGTGTTTCCTTGCTCCTACTAGTTCGATTAAACCTTGGTTTCATAACTGAGGGAAAACTTACTGTTGTGCTCATCATACCTTCCTCTTGGGGTTCCCAACGAGCTCTACGTTGAAAGTCGAGTGCATCAACGAGTTATACACGTCCTGGAACCTTCAGACCGGAGATTCCGGCCCCCGGACCGGAGATTCCGGCCCAGACCGGAGTTTCTGGCAAAGTCTCCGCCCCCCTCAGACAGAAAAATCTGCTTCACGGTTTCGAGCATAATTTTTGCGTACGAACTCGGATTTTGTTGTTCTTTAGCTCGTTTCGAAGAGGATAAGGAGCTCTACATCATCATATATGTGGTTAATGTTATCTACTCCATCCAAATTCCGTGAGCAAGGCGGAATCCACCAATAAAGGGTGAAGATCAGCGAAGAAAGGTATAAACATTCTGTGACTTCTCCCTACTTGCATCCCTTTGTGAGCCACACTATCTTTGCGTCAACAAACACCTATTGAGACTAGTTCCTCCTATGATTGCTTGGGCTATGCACATTTGATACCTTGTAGAATTCCGAGCAAAAGTTGTGAGCGCGCTATCTCATATAGTTATCTTGTATAGTTGTTGGCACAAGGAAGGGGCAAATGAAAAAAAAAGAAAAAGAGAAAAAAATAGAAAAATAAAAAGAGGAAAAAGAAAGAAACAAACAAGTGCCTCATAGAATAGGAAGCGCAAGCTCGATGAACATCAAATAGGTGGTACTTATTATGCATATCTTGTAGCCCACCAATTTATTGCAATCAAACTAGCGTCTCTCCTTGCACTTGTGCGACACGAGCTTATAGTCTTCGCTAGGTAATCATTTGGTTCTTGGCCCACTTTCTTCGTCGCACAAGTCCCATTTATCCCACCGTGTGTGTTTCCTTATACATATTTCCTCTTGTGGATTGACTTGTTTTGCTTTGTGATCATTGTGGTTCTTTACTTGCCATTACAACATCTTGATTTCGGATTGGTTCTTGATATGCCACCTTCCATACCTATCCACCATAAGCTTTGTATGTGTGTGTTTTTTAGTGGTTAGTTGGTTTTCGTGTTCCGCGTGAACTTCACTTTGCTTGGTTTTGATTGCTCTCAAGTGTTGCCACTTGCACGATACTATCTTCCAAGGTAAAGTAAGGTTTGATGTTGCATCCCTAACCCCCTACCACTTCCATATACACCACTTGGTCTTGTAAAACATGTCTAGGGACTCCGGAACCGAGGATGATATCTATGAAGAATCCACGATGAGCCACCATGCCTATGCCTCCACAAGCATGGATGACATGATGGAGCACTACACCGACAATGGCTCCACATGCTTGGGTGATATGGGGTTCTACAACAACAATAACTCCCCAAGCATGGAAGACTTCGAGAACGACATCGACAAGCTCCTCAAGTCGCATCGACCAAGAGGGAGCCTCCACCTCGAGAGCGCCAAGGTCTAGCATCACATGGACAAGTTCGAAAGCTCCCTCAACAACTTCAAGAGTGATATGGACAACGACTTCGCCAAAACCATGAGCATGATGGCCAAGACTAATGATGCTTTGCGCTCATTACAACGCCTCACCAAGAAGAGTGCCAAGGACAAGGAGCATCGTCGCGAGCGTCATGTGGATGACCAAGTGCGCCATCTACATCAACCTTTCGCAAGGCACACCAATGACCTCCGTCGACACCATCATAAGGCGCCTTCAACTACTCGTGCCACCACCAAAAGGGCACCAAGATCAAGCTCTCCTCCACGCAATCAAGCTTCACGCCAAGAGTCTACACTTCAAGATGGAGGAATCCAAGGCCACATATGTGATGAAGTTGATCCGAGCACCGCTCTCGACAACAACATGAGCCTACTTCCACCACTACCACAAGATGGCAACGACAAGGTCAAGAATGGTGAGCATGGGATTTTCCCTTCACCAAAGGAGGCGCAAGGAGTTGAGAGAACCGAGCCTATCCTTGTGTGCTTGAGTGATGATGTGGTACCAATCCCATGTGAGTATGAGAGCCACTTAGCCCACTTGAGTGAAAACAAGAGTGAGATTAGTGACTCCACCATACGTGAGATTGAGTGCTTCCATTTGGAGGGCATGAGTGATACACCGAGTAAGTTGAGAGTGGTAGTTGATAGGTCATGTGAGACCACTTTGATTTCTACCGACTTACCCTCTACCTCTAGTGTGTTATCCCATGATGTGCTAGGTTCCATGGATAAAGAAGCGCCAAGCATGGAGATGATGATGCCTCCAACCAAGAAGATGTACATGGTGGATGAAGATGATGCCATCCCCATGCAAGAAGAAGAAGTCGCCCACATGGAGGCCAATACAACCACAACACCCACTTCATATGAGAGGTGTGAACAAGGTAAGAATACGGGTGTTGATGATGCCATGATCCCACTAGTGGACATGATGACTTGTGATGATTGGCATGCTATGGATGATGTTTGTGATATCACATAGGCTTCATTGATATTTCCATTTTATACTTTGCCTTTGCATAATGTTGAGCATGTGAAATTATTTGATTGTGATGATGTTGCCATAGACATGCCATGCTCTAAACGTTACGTTGATGATATCATTGCTTGCACTTTGTTGAACAATTGCTCTTTCCAATGCTTTGCTTGCACTGATGTTACCAATGGTACCCCTCGAACCTTGCTTTGTCATGAATATTTTACAATCTCTCCCGTTGCTTGCAATAAGATGAACAATTTCTCTTTCACTTGTTTTGCTTGCAACAATAATTCGCATATGCTTTCTATTGAGATGGCCCCCATAGCTTTCTCAAATTTTGGATATTTTGGTAAATGCCATGATAAGCATGTTCACCACTTGCATACTCACCATGCATCTATTTAATACTTGATTGACACTCATGGTGATGTGCACAAGAAGAGATACATCATGATGGATGATGTGTTTCTCTACCATGCACACACGTTCTTCCTTTTGTGTTTGATGTGTATAGGTACCCGCACAAGAATGTCAACCTCGGTTGAGCACGAGTTGACAAAAAGAGCTCTAGAGAGCATTCCCCAAGTGAGTTCAAGATTGAACCCAGCTCTGATACCTTTCGCATGCTTTGCATCTTTCATGTTGACAAATTGCTCTTTCCTATGGTTTGATTGCAAGCATGTTGATGGTATTCTTTCACCTTGTGACAATCAGGTCTCGTTACTATTGGATATTGATGCTTTGTGTGTTGCCACAAAAATGTTGAACAATTTCTCTTTCCGATGTTTTGTGTGCAACCATAATGCCATTATGAGCATGTATTGTCAAGTCTCTCGTATTGTTGTTGCAACAAACATAAGGACCACTTTCTCTTTCATATGGTTTGTTTGCAAACATGTTGTTTTTTCTTCCGCTTGCGATATGCATACTCCCATGATTTTGGCTTTTGATGATATGTGTATGGCATCCAACATATTGAACAATTGTTCTTTCCAATGGTTGGTTTGCACACATAATGATGTTGTTTTGGATATCTTTCCTCATGTGTTTTTGCTGAATTCTCCTATCCTTGCATCAAAGATGTTGATCAATATTTTACTCAATTGGTTTGAGTGCCACACTAAGATGTTTTATGGAGTTTTTGAGTTCCCACATTTGGATGACGTTCAAGCAATTTCCATGCACTTTGACCTTGCATATGCATCCCGTTTGCTATACTTGAGCTGTGCTAATAGTGTTGTGAACAAGAATGGACATGCCACAAATGACATGCTCCTCTATCACACACAAACCTATGTTGCTTGGTCTTTGTTGTGTGAAGGTACAATTGCTTACACATCAACCTCTATGGAAAAAGAGTTAACAAGATGAACCGAAGAGAGTTACCTATGGCTGCCCTTCAACGAGCCATCTCTACACCCTAAGGTGACTTCCTTATACTTGAGGACTCATGCTATAATCTTCATGAATTGGCTACGCTTTGAGTGTTGCTTCGCTTTTGTTGTGAGCTTTGTAGGCTTCATGGAAGGCGAAGGAACATTGAAGTGTTGTCAAGTAAATCTTTTCGAGGACGACTATATGGTGAAACCTAGGATCAAGAAGGTCTCTCGACATCTTCTACTTTGTGATGAGCGTGTAGAGTCGAGGACGACTCTTTTTGAAGGGAGGGGAGATGATGTAGCCCGACCTTCGGTCATTTCCACATCATGGTCTCCAACTTATGCCAGGTCATCATGGACTCCAAAGGTGAATCCGTTCCTCTATGCGAGCCCACTTCCTACCTTCTTGAATGGTATACTACTTCATACTCCGTCCCATATCTATGATAGGTTCATACCGACGAGTACAGAGGCAAGGGAGGAAGCCTGGATCACCAAGCCTAACAAGACGAATGCTTGGAAGAGAAGACGGAAGAAGCAGTAGCTGGAGCACCGGAATCTCCGGCCTGTGCACACCGGAGTCTCCGGCCACACCGGAGTCTCCGGCCTGAAGACACCAGAGTCTCCGGCCTGAAGACACCGGAGTCTCTGGCCTGCATAACCCGGAGTCTCCGGACCCATCTCCGGACCGACCCTCAAATCGAGCTTGAGGACAGCCAGAAGGCCCCTCCGGAGACGACACCGGAGACAGACCGGAGTCCTCGGCCCACACCAGAGTCACCAGAGTCTCCGGCCTGAGCGTATGGGCCTGCGCGCCGCCAGCTGGGCCTTTCGCCCATGTACCCCTTAGTCCGCCTAGACTTTTCCCTTTTATTCCTAAAGTACCCTTGAACTAGTGGCTGGCCTATATATAGTGCCCCCACCCCCTCATGTAACCCTAGGCATAGATGATAGACTAAAGACAACCCCCCTTTGTGGAATCTCTAGTTTTGCCTCATCCCCTTCTACCAAAGGGTATCGACTATCGTCACCACCTTGTTGGAGTTTGCATCGCGCCTCCCTCGTTGTACAAGGCCTTGGCATCGGTGTCCCTTTGCTAAGACATCAAGACCCTCTCCAAGGTGTTCTTCCCTCTCTGCGTGGGACCAAGGGAGAACGTTGACCAATCTTTCCTTGCGAGGATTCTATCGGACCGGTGGCCACTGGTGAGAGCAATCAGCCTTGTATCATGTGTGTTTTGCGTGTGTTCATCGTGTTCTTCGCGAGGTGTGCGTCCGCTTTCGCTACCTTCTCCCTTTCCCCTCGCTTTCCCATCGATTTGAACACGAGATCCGTGAAGATCGAGCCACCCACGGGGTTACCCCATAACAGCTACAGGCTAGTTATCTATCATCGACCATCATCACCGCCATCCGCTTACTGAGAAGATCGGGCCACCCCATATCATCTTGGTATCAGATTTCCAGTGTTGCCTCGGTAAGCATCCACAAATCCTTCCATAGATTAGAGAGTGTTTTTCGTCCTATACATAAAAAGCCTTACCAAAAGATTTGCCATAGACTAGATTGCATCGTTTTCGTGTTTTAGTTGCTGATTGTATCTTCTCGTAGATCCGATCTGCAGGTTTTTTCCTCGTAGGAGTCTGGTTTTTCGTTTGTGTCTAGGTTTAGGGTTTGATCTTGTTTTCTGCCGTGTCAACCATCACCGTGTTCCGCAAGTTTTTCCTTGTTTGTCTGAGTCCACATAGCGTACCTTGGTTTGCATACCATAGACACAGCCTATCTACAACATTCGTGCCTAGGAACGTAGCCACGAGACTAGTTGCTTTGCTCCGATAGGCTGCTCATTAGGGTTTGAAGTGCAAATTTTTTCGTCCAGGTAGACCAGATTATCCGGCCCCCGACAACACCGGAATATCCAGCCCCTAATTGCTCAGAATTGTTGCATCACGTATTGCATTGTGTCAGATAGTTGAAAAATCAAAAAAAAGAGAAAGAAGAGAAAAAAAGTTGTTAAAAAAAGAGAAAAGAAAAGAGATACAAAAGTAAACAACAAAAGGGAGATATCAAGGTTGATTGGAGGACTAGTTTTATAATAGCACTAGTATATTGAGCAATCTTGTGCCTGTTCTATTTGAGCTATTACTAGCGTCTCTCTTGTGCATTGCAATATTCCTTTTCATAAGTTGCTTTGCCACGTTTATCTCCACCATGTGTGTTTCTTGGGTTTTTGTACGATCAACACTAGGACTTGTTTGCGATGTAGATAGGATACCATACCTATAGCTCCACCATAAATAACCTGTGTGCCCTGTGATCGTTCTCTATACCTTTGATATTCACTTCATCACATTAGTGCATCAGTCTTTGATTTCATTTGGTAGAGCATCTCTATTCACTTTGGAACGGTAAGATCTCCTTTCTTATTAGTTGTGAGTGAGTTGTGAGAGTTTCCACCATACAATTTTTGATTTTTGCACTAACCTACTGTTGAGGGCAAACCTCTAGGGTGGCCCGATCTTTCACGATTCCCTTTCAAATCGAGGATGGAGTGCAGGGAGAGGAGGGGAGGATGAACACGACGAACACACGAACGAAGAACGCGATGAACACACTCACACAAAACTATGATACACACCTATAGCTCACGCCGGCGGTGATCGGTCTGGCGCAATCCCTAGGATTAGCGTCGGGCGGAGGACTCTCTCTCGAACCGACACGGAGAGATGGGAGACTCGGTGAGATCTTAACGTGTAGGCAAAGGGACACTGATGCCTAGGCCTTCTACAACGCGGAGGCATGATGCAAACTCCAACGAGGTTTGGGGATATTGGTGCTCCTTAGTCAAGGAGCATGAGGCAAGAATTATATAGATCCACAAAGGGGTTTCCACTAATTCCAATATCATGCCTAGGGTTTACAATGGAGGTGGGGGTCTATATATAGGCCAGCCACTTAAACAGGGGTACTTTAGGAATAAAAGACAAGTTCTGGACGGACTAAGGGGTACATGGGCCGCAGGCACAAAGGCCTTTTCATGCCTGGCGACGGTCGGACCAGAGACTCCGGTGTGGTGGACCGGAGACTCCGGTCTAGGCCGGAGATTCTGGTGTAGTCTCCGGACCGGCCTCCGGATGGGTCGTCAGACTATCCAGTGGTCAGTGCGAGGCGACCGAGAGACGGAGACTCCGGTGTCTTCAGCCGGAGACTTTGGTGTCTGGAGACTCGGTGTCTGCATGACCGGAGACTCCGGTCAAGCAATCTTCTGCTTCACGATCTGCTCCTTGTTCTCCATCCTGGGGTGCTTGGTAATGTGTCGAAGCTTCGTACATGATGATACATAGTGTAGATGCATGAAGTAGCACACCATCCAAGGAGGTATCAAATTGGCACGAGGAAAGAGCGAGTTCACCTTAGCTTGTAGGAGTTTGGCTCGGGCACGAGTCATGGGTCCACTTGGGGGACTTATTGGTGTAGATGTAGGAGCATCCGTAGGACGGCCCGCATCACCTACTAATCATGCCTTCTAGTGATGGTGATGTTGTGTCGCAGAAAAAGAAGGATGAGGAGCTTGTTAATTGGCGTGAATATGAGGCTTTGAAGTCCCACTTGACACATGTGTTTACTCACACGTCAGATGCCATTGACAAGAATCTCCAGGATATGAATATGAGATTGGATCAGAATGTTGGGGCAGTCGATACTATCCAAACGCAAGTGGCTGCACTCAATGTCAATGTCACCATGTTGCAGCGTTCCATTGAGGGTTTGACAGCCGCCTTACATAGACGGGAAGAGCCTCAACATGATTTTGCCTTTGATGACTTTGATGAGGGTAGCACTGTTGACGCTGCTCCACATGTTGGCAGGGAACGTGCTATTCCCCCTGATCATGGCCGTGGGTTTGCTCCTCTTGGGCGTGCTCAACGTGTTCCCAACCAAGCTGCTGATGATGGTTTGGGCAAGCCAAAATTCTTGATTCCCATGTTTGATGGTTCTATTGACCCTGAAGATTACCTCACATGGGAGTTGAAGATTGAGAAGCCCTGGCGTTTATTTGACTATCCTGAAGACAAGAAGGTCAAGCTTGCAGCATCTGAATTTGATGGTTATGCTTTGCGTTGGTGGGATGCTCTTGTGCAGCATAGAAGGGAGGACAATGAACTTCCTGTGATGGATTGGCGCAAGATGAAGCAAATCATGAAAGCTCGTTTCGTACCAACCAACTACTTGCGACCAGTTTTTGATAAATTGACGCAATTGAAGCAAGGCACCATGACAGTTGATGAGTACTACATGGAGATGGAGACACTTATGCAGCGTGCTAGAATTCGTGAGTCCATTGAGATGACCATGCAGCGATTCCTAAAGAATTTGAAGTTACCGATCAAGAGCATTGTTCGTCATCACAAGTATGAGACCATGAATGAGTTGTTGCATCATGCTAGAGAGGCCAAATCCCAGTTGGCAGAAGAGGCGAAGTCATGTGCTCGTTTTCCGTCCTCCAGCAGATTTTCGGCCAGGTCTACACCTCCTACAGTCACGCCACCAGCTGCTGCTCCTTTTACACCATCGGCAAAGCCAGCAAGTACACCTTCGTTTGGTTCTAATGCTTGGAAACCCGCCGCTCCTGCTGCTAGCTCGGGTTCCAACATGTCTACCGCATGTACTCGTGATGTGGTGTGCCATACTTGTGGAGGTAGAGGACACTACAAGAAGGATTGTCCAAACAGCAAGGTTATGTTTGTTAACGAACAAGGCGAAGTAGAGAGTGGAGATGAAGCTTCTGATGATGATATTGATGACGGCAAGGATGGTGCTAATGCATATGCTGAGCGTGCACCCACTATTGTCGTATCACGTGTACTTAGTGTGCAACTGGTTGAGGAATCCCAGCGTTGCAACTTGTTCCAAACAAAAGCTCTAGTTGGACCAAACAAAGCTTGCAAGGTGATTATTGATGGAGGTAGCTGCAGAAATCTTGCAAGTAAGGAACTATGTGCCAAACTGAATTTGACATACTTACCTCATCCCAAGCAATACTACATACAATGGTTGAGCAACAATGGTGACATGAAGGTAAATTATATGGTACGTGTGAATTTTCAAATAGGGCCATACAAAGATTCTATTGATTTTGATGTGGTTCCTACGACTGTTTGTCACCTACTATTGGGTCGGCCTTGGCTTTATGATCGCCATGTGCAACACAATGGCCGAGCAAATACATATCACTTGGAATTCAAAGGGAAGAAGATTACTATGCAGCCAATGACACCACAAGATATTGTGAATGATTCTCGCCAGAAAATAGGGGTGAATTTGAAGGAAGATCCTACAATTCGGCGAGATTGTGTGACAGCTGTTCCTGATGTAATTGAGCCTAAATTGAGTGATATAACGAAAAGTGAGAGAGTGCCTGGTTTATTGATACTAGCCACCAAGGAGGATATGAGAGAATTTCGTGAGGATCCTACAACCATGCCACTTGTGCTCATGTATAAGGTCAAGGTATTGGTTTCTAACGACATGACTCCTGTTTCTATTGGTGTCTCTTCTGTTTTGCAGGACTTTGGGGATGTGTTTCCAGAAGATGTACCCGCAGGCTTACCTCCATTGCATGGTATAGAACATCAAGTGGACCTGATTCCTGGCGCCACACTTCCCAACCGTGCACCCTATAGGACTAATCCCGAAGAAACTAAGGAAATTCAGAAGCAAGTACAAGCGTTGCTGGATAAAGGGTACATTCGTGTTTCTCTTAGCCCTTGTGCTGTTCCTGTTATTTTAGTTCCTAAGAAAGATGGTACATGGTGCATGTGTGTAGATTGTAGAGCTATTAATAACATCACTATTCGATATCGTCATCCTATTCCACGCTTAGAGGATATGCTAGATGAATTGAGTGCTGCTGTTGTTTTCTCTATAATTGACTTGCGTAGTGGTTATCATCAAATTAGGATGAAAGAAGGGGATGAGTGGAATACTGCTTTCAAAACTAAATTCGTCTTGTATGAGTGGTTAGTCATGCCATTTGGTCTTACTAATGCACCTAGTACATTTATGCGATTAATGAATCATGTTTTGAGAGATTTTATTGGTCGTTTTGTGGTTGTTTACTTTGATGATATACTTACATACAGCCACAACAAAACTAAACACTGCACTCATATTAGACAAGTGTTGCGTGATAATAAACTGTATGCTAATCTTGAGAAGTGCACATTTGCAAAAGATAAGGTCATATTCCTAGGATTTGTTGTATCTAAGCATGGAGTAGAGGTTGATCATTCTAAAATTGAATCAATTCAGAATTGGCCTACTCCCATGAATGTAAGTCAAGTGCGTAGTTTCCACGGCTTAGCTGGTTTCTATAGGTGCTTTGTGAAAGATTTTAGCACCATTGCTGCACCTTTGAATGATTTGACAAAGAAAGGTGTTCCTTTTGTATGGGGCGCGGCCCAAGACATTGCATTTGATACATTGAAACGTTTACTTAGTTCTGCACCATTAATTGCATTACCTAATTTTTCAAAGCAATTTGAAGTTGAATGTGATGCTAGTGTTATAGGCATAGGTGGCGTTTTGATGCAAGAGGGTCGGCCTATAGCTTATTTTTCTGAGAAATTGACTGGTGCTCGTTTGAATTATTCAATCTATGATAAAGAATTGTATGCACTTGTTAGAGTACTTGAGGTTTGGCAACATTATTTGTGGCCAAAGGAATTCATCATACATTCTGATCATGAAGCATTGAAATACTTGAAAACTCAATCAAACTTGCATAGAAGATTAGCTAAATGGGTTGAGTTCATTGAGTCTTTTGCTTACATCATTAATTATAAGAAGGGAAAAGAGAATGTTGTTGTTGATGCTCTGTCTAGGAAGAACATGCTATTAACCAATATTGATGTTAAAATTCCTGGATTAGAAGCTATTTGTGCACTTTATGCAACTGACCATGATTTTGTTGAACCATATCGTTTGTGTGCTCTTAGAAACGCATGGGATAAGTATCATATACATGATGGCTATTTGTTTCGAGCTAACAAACTATGTATTCCAGAATCGTCGTTGCGTTTGTTCTTAGTGTAGGAATCACATGACGGTGGTTTGATGGGTCACTTTCGGCGTGAGAAGACGTTGCTCATGCTTGCTGATCACTTTTATTGGCCCAAGACGAGGCGTGATGTGTACATTTTTGTGAGCCGATGTATTACATGCCACAAGTCGAAATCTAAGCTGAAGCATCACGGCTTGTATACACCTCTCTCTGCACCTACTACTCCATGGGAAGACATTAGTATGGATTTTGTGCTAGGTCTACCTAAAACTCAGAGAGGTCATGATTCTATATTTGTGGTAGTGGATAGGTTCTCTAAGATGGCTCATTTTATTGCCTGCCACAAACGCGACAATGCGTCGCATGTTGCTAACCTGTTTTTCAGGGACATTGTGAGATTACATGGAGTACCAAAAAGATTGTTTCTGACCGTGATGTGAAGTTCATGAGCTACTTTTGGAAGACCTTATGGGGGAAGCTAGGAACGAAGCTGCCGTTCAGTACTACATGTCATCCCCAAACAGATGGTCAAACGGAGGTGGTGAATCGAACATTGTCACAGCTGCTAAGGACCATGATTAAAACGAATCTGCGGGAGTGGGAAGAGTGTTTGCCACATGTTGAGTTTGCTTACAACAGGGCGGTGCATTCAACTACTCAGCTTTGTCCTTTTGAGGTGGTGTATGGTTTCAAGCCATTGACGCCACTTGATATGTTGCCTCTGCCATTACATGAGAGAGTTGATATGGAGGCATCAAAACGTGCTGATTATGTGAAGAAAATACATGAGAAGACTCGAGAGGCTATTGAGAAGAAAGGCAAGCACATTGCTGCTGCAAGGAATCAAGCAAGGAAAGAAGTGTTGTTCGAGCCTGGAGATATGGTTTGGGTGCATCTACGCAAGGATAGGTTCCCACTACTTCTAAAGTCAAAATTGAAGCCACGTGGTGCTGGTCCTTACAAGGTCTTAGCCAAGATTAATGATAACGCCTACTTAGTTGATATACCTATTGAGGAGTTTGGTGGCGCTAGTAACAGCTTCAACGTTGCTGATTTGTCACCATATGCTGGAGAAGACCTTGGAGCGTCGAGGTCGACGCCTTTTGAAGGGGGGGGAGATGATGAGGACATCCCTACAATTACACCTACCCCAATGACTACTGAAGATGCTACAACTGTTGCAAGAAAGGATCAGTCCAATGAGATTAGAATTGGACCTATTACAAGAGCTTGTGTTAAGCTTAAAAAACTTGAACAACAGGTGAATTTACTCCTAAACGAATCTGGTACTTTGATTGATGACAACTTTATACTGCCTAAGTCTATGCATTTATGTATGATCAGGTTCGTTGGAGAAACAACCATGGCGCGAGTAGAAGGGATACAAGAGAAGCCCAACATGATGATCGCCCAAGGATGCGCGAGGGAGGAGCAGGAGGAAGGCGCAATACAAGCAAGGGAGATCATTGAAGAGAAGGAACATTCAATTCGGACAGACAGAAGTCCTGAAATTCAAACGGACGTGGATTCCTCATACGAACACCAAATCAAGCAAATAAGCACTTGTTGGATAGATAATTCCAAGATCTTTCCAATGAGTACTTCCACGTCTAAAATACCCTAGATAATCCGGCCCCCACACCCCGGATAATCCGGCCCTGCTTTGGAGATTCTGCAAAGGACTTCGTGCACGACGTTCAGTACCGGGGCGGATATTTGACCGGACTTTTTCCCCGGAAAATCCGGCCCCCGGATAATCCGACCCAAAAAGTTCCCATCAGATCCAGACGGATCTGACTGTATCAGACATATTTTCGTTTCGCGTTTTTCGGACGTTCCGGTGGCCATATAAGCCTGGGGACGCCCTCTAGTTTAGGTTAGACCACGTTAAGACTATTTTGGAGTTGTTTCTTTCATAGAACCTCTAGAATTACCATGTGATCGATTTTACCAACTATAATTGAGTGTGATCTGTTGTTCCATCGAGAATTAGTAGATTGCAAACTACCGTTCGTGGTCGACAGTTGCGTGCACAAGAGCGTGGTGTTGTGAATATCCTACAAGGTTCGAGAGCTGTTGCATTGGCATCAGGGATCGAGCGGGAGAGTTCATAGCTACAGGCTAGTTATCTATCATCCACCATCATCACCGCCATCCGATTACTGAGAAGATCGGGCCACCCCATATCAGGAACTATGTGCCAAACTGAATTTGACATACTTACCTCATCCCAAGCCATACTACATATAAT
Organism: Avena insularis; assembly: GCA_023614405.1. Classification (NCBI taxonomy): domain Eukaryota; kingdom Viridiplantae; phylum Streptophyta; class Magnoliopsida; order Poales; family Poaceae; genus Avena; species Avena insularis. The sequence goes on along the minus strand of CM042688.1, from coordinate 283,151,917 downwards.
GGTTGAGCAACAATGGTGAGATGAAGGTAAATCATATGGTACGTGTGAACTTTCAAATAGGGCCATACAAAGATTCTATTGATTTTGATGTGGTTCCTATGACTGTTTGTCACCTACTATTGGGTCGGCCTTGGCTCTATGATCGCCATGTGCAACACAATGGCCGAGCCAATAAATCACTTGGAATTCAAAGGGAAGAAGATTACTATGCAGCCAATGACACCACAAGATATTGTGAATGATTCTCGCCAGAAGATAGAGGTGAACTTGAAGAAAGATTCTACCACTCGGCGAGACTATGTGACAGCTGTTCCTGATGTAGTTGAGCCTAAATTGAGTGATATAACGAAAAGTGAGAGAGTGCCTGGGTTATTGATACTAGCCACCAAGGAGGATATGTGAGAGTTTCATGAGGATCCTACAGCCATGCCACTTGTGCTCATGAATAAGGGTGAGGTATTGGTTTCTAACGACATGACCCCTATTTCTCTTGGTGTCTCTTCTGTTTTGCAGGACTTTGGGGATGTGTTTCCAGAAGATGTACCCGCAGGTTTACCTCCATTGCGTGGTATAGAACATCAAGTGGACCTGATTCTTGGCGCCACACTTCCCAACCATGCACCCTACAGGACTAATCCCGAAGAAACTAAGGAAATTCAGAAGCAAGTACAAGCGTTGCTGGATAAAGGGTACATTCGTGTCTCTCTTAGCCCTTGTGATGTTCCTGTTATTTTAGTTCCTAAGAAAGATGGTACATGGCGCATGTGTGTTGATTGTAGAGCGATTAATCACATCACTATTCATATCGTCATCCTATTCCACGCTTAGAGGATATGCTAGAAGAATTGAGTGGTGCTGCTGTTTTCTCTAAAATTGACTTGCGTAGTGGTTATCATCAAATTAGGATGAAAGAAGGGGATGAGTGGAAAACTACTTTCAAAACTAAATTCAGCTTGTATGAGTGGTTAGTCATGCCATTTGGTCTTACTAATGCACCTAGTACCTTCATGCGTTTGATGAATCATGTTTTGTGAGAGTTTATTGGTCGTTTTGTGGTTGTTTACTTTGATGATATACTCATATACAGACACACCGAATCTGAACATTGCACGCATATTAGACAAGTGTGGCAAGTGTTACGTGATAATAAACTATATGCTAATCTTGAGAAGTGTACATTTGCAAAAGATAAGGTCATATTCCTAGGATTTGTTGCTTCTAAGCATGGAGTAGAGGTAGATCAATCTATAATTGAATCAATTCAGAATTGTCCTACTCCAATGAATGTAAGTCAAGTGCATAGTTTCCACGGTCTCGCTGGTTTCTATAGGCGCTTTGTGAAAGATTTTAGCACCATTGCTGCACCTTTGAATGATTGACAAAGAAAGGTGTTCCTTTTGTGTGGGGCGCGGCCCAAGACATTGCATTTGATACATTGAAACGTTTTCTTACTTCTGCACCATTACTTGCATTACCTGATTTTTCGAAGCAATTTGAAGTTGAATGTGATGCTAGTGGTATAGGCATAGGTGGCGTTTTGATGCAAGAGGGTCGGCCTATAGCTTATTTTTCTGAGAAATTGACTGGTGCTCATTTGAATTATTCAATCTATGATAAAGAATTGTATGCACTGTGATATGGGGTGGCCCTATCTTCTCAGTAAGCGGATGGCGATGATGATGGTGGATGATAGATAACTAGTGCGTAGCTATGATCTCTCTCCGCCGATCCACGATGCCGGTATAGATCTCGAACCTTGTAGGATATTCACAACACCACACTCTTGCGCACGCAGCCGTGACCACGAACGGTAGTATGCAATCTACTAATTCCCAATGGAACAACAGATCACACTCAATTATAGTTGGTAGATTCGAACACAGGGTAATTCTAGAGGTTCTATGAAAGAAACAACTCCAAAATATTTTAACATGGTCTCAAAACCTAACTTGTGACGGCTACGGAGGTTTATATGAGGGCTGGGGCGTCCTCCCCTCTAAACGGGCCTAAAAACAGCCATAACTTGGCCCAAAGCCCACTGGTTCGACTCAAATCGATACATACCGACCCATACATGGGTTCGGCCTTATTAACACCTTGAGTCCAAACGTCGTGGAACACCTCAAACATGTAATTCTTGGTGCGCCATCTCTCTCTCTTGCTCATACGTGATTTCCTCATTGCCTCCTAGTGCGCATGCCTCCCGCTCCTCCCTCGCGCACTTGTTGATGTTGGAAATCAGCGCTTGTCCTTCTTGCTACAACTCTCCTCCTCCTCGCGCAACGCTTGTGTTATCAATAAACCTGATCATACAAAGATGCATAGACTTAGGTAGTATAAAGTTCTCATTAAGTAAAACATCAGGTTCAATTAGGAATGAATTCACCTGATAGTCATTATTGATTTGACTCAATATTTCCTTCCAGTTCAGGCAGTCAGAATCATCATAATCCCTGTATATATCCTCATCACACTGGTTAGAAATACTTGAGGTTTGGCAACATTATTTGTGGCCAAAGGAATTCATCATACATTCTGATCATGAAGCATTCAAATACTTGAAAGCTCAATCAAACTTGCATAGAAGGTTAGCTAAATGGGTTGAGTTCATTGAGTCTTTTCATGACATCATTAACTATAAGAAGGGAAAAGAGAATGTTGTTGCTGATGCTCTATCTAGGAAGAATATGCTATTAACCAATCTTGATGTTAAAATTCCTGGATAAGAAGCTATTTATGCACTTTATGCAACTGACCATGATTTTGCTGAACCATATCGTTTGTGTGCTATTAGAAACGCATGGGATAAGTATCATATCCATGATGGCTATTTGTTTCGAGCTAACAAACTATGTATTCCAGAATCGTCGTTGCGTTTGTTCTTAGTGCAGGAATCACATGCTGGTGGTTTGATGGGTCACTTTGGGCGTGAGAAGACGTTGTGCATGCTCGCTGATCACTTCTATTGGCCCAAGATGAGGCGTGATGTGTACAGATTTGTGAGCCGATGCATTACTTGCCACAAGTCGAAATCAAAGCTGAAGCCTCACGGTTTGTATACACCTCTCTCTGCACCTACTACTCGATGGGAAGACATTAGTATGGATTTTGTGCTAGGTCTACCTAAAACTCAGAGAGGTCATGATTCTATATTTGTGGTAGTGGATAGGTTCTCTAAGATGGCTCATTTTATTGCCTGCCACAAAAGCGACGATGCGTCGCATGTTGCTAACCTGTTTTTCAGGGACATCGTGAGATTACATGGAGTACCAAAGACAATTGTTTCTGACCGAGATGTGAAGTTCAGGAGCTACTTTTGGAAGACCTTATGGGGGAAGCTAGGCACGAAGCTGCTGTTCAGTACTACATGTCATCCCCAAACAGATGTTCAAACGGAGGTGGTGAATAGAACATTGTCACGGCTGCTAAGGACCATGATTAAAAAGAATCTGCGGGAGTGGGAAGAGTGTTTGCCACATGTTGAGTTCGCCTACAACAGGGTTGTGCATTCAACTACTCAGCTTTGTCCTTTTGAGGTGGTGTATGGCTTCAAGCCATTGACGCCACTTGATATGTTGCCTCTGCCATTACATGTGAGAGTTGATATGGAGGTATCAAAACATGCTGATTACGTGAAGAAAATACATGAGAAGACTAGAGAGGCAATTGAGAAGAAAGGCAAGAACATTGCTGCTGCAAGGAATCAAGCAAGGAAGGGAGTGTTGTTCGAGCCTGGAGATATGGTTTGGGTGCATCTGCGTAAGGACAGATTTCCACTACTTCGCAAGTCCAAATTGAAGCCACGTGGTGCTGGTCCTTACTAGGTGCTAGCCAAAATTAATGATAATGCCTACTCAGTTGATATACCTATTGCGGAGTTTGGTGGCGCTAGCAACAGCTTCAACGTTGCTGATTTGTCACCATATGATGGAGAAGACCTTGGAGCGTCGAGGTCGACGCCTTTTGAAGGGGGGAGATGATAAGGACATCCCTACAGTTACACCTACCCCAATTGATAATGAAGATGTTCCAATGCAAAGAAGGATCCGTCCAATGAGATAAGGATTGGACCAATCACAAGAGCTCGTGCTAAGCTAGTAGAACAACATGTGAACTTGTTTCTTAATGAACCTGGTGTTTTAATCAATGAGAATTTTATACTACCTAAGTCTTTGAACTATTGCATGATCAGGTACTTAGGAGAAGAAGGCATAGCAAGGAGCAAGGAGCAAATGTAACAAGGGATGTTGATCAATGAAGAATGTGCGAGGGAGGAAGCGCAAGGAGCTTTTCCAAGACAAAGATCAATAGGAGGGAGTTCTCTGCCGCAGCAGAGAAAAGGCCCATTTCTCTGCCACGGCAGGCTGCCGCGGAGGGAAAACCGAGTCCGGCTCTGCCATGGCAGGCTGCCGCGATAGAGAATCAACATGAAAGTCTGCCACGACAGAACTTGTGGCCGAGCCACTTTGTGGCTGGATTGTATCTAGTTTGGGTGGACCCAACTCGGTTTCCACCATAGGCCGCCACCCCCTGAACTCATAAATAGATGGGGCGCCGTAGTTTAGGGTTTTAGACCACGTTAAAATATTTTGGAGTTGATTCTTTCATACAACCTCTGAAATTACCCTGTGTTCGAATTCTACAACTATAATTGAGTGTGATCTGTTGTTCCATTGGGAATTAGTAGATTGCATACTACCGTCCGTGGTCACGACTGCGTGCGCAAGAGTGTGGTGTTGTGAATATCCTACAAGGTTCGAGATCTGTAGCACTAGCATCAGGGATCGAGCGGGAGAGATCATAGCTACGCACTAGTTATCTAATCATCCACCATATCATCGACAAGAGCTTGTTGAGAAGATCGGGCCACCCCATATCACCTTTGGCCTTCGTCTTGATGATCTTCTCTTGCGCCTTCCTCCTGCTCCTCCCTCGCGCATCCTTGGGCGATCATCATGCTGGGCTCCTCTTGTAGCCCTTCTCCTTCTCGCGCCATGCTTGTTTCTCCAACGAACATGATCATACATAAATGCATAGACTTAGGTAGTATAAAATTCTCATCAACTAAAGTACCAGATTCGTTTAGAAGCAAATTCACCTGTTGTTCGAGTAGCTTAGCACGAGCTCTTGTAATGGGTCCAATTCTAATCTCATTGGACTGATCCTTCCTTGCAACAGTTGGAGCATCTTCAGTAGGTGTAATTGTAGGGATGTCCTCATCATTCAAGATGATAACTGATAAGGGGTAACCCCGTGGGTGGCCCGATCTTCACGGATCTCGTGGTCAAATCGATGGGAAAGCGAGAAGGTAGCGGAAGTGGATGCACACCTCGTGAAGAACATGGTGAACACACGCAAAACTCACACGATACAAGGCCGATTGCTCCCGCCGGTGGCCACAGGTCCGATAGAATCCTCGCGAGGAAAGATCGGTCAACGTGCTCCCTCGATCCCACGCGGAGAGGGAAGAACACCTTGGAGAGGGTCTTGACGTCTTGGCAAAGGGACACCGATGCCAAGGCCTTGTACAACAAGGGAGGCGCGATGCAAACTCCAAGGAGGTGGTTACTATAGTCGATCCCCTTTGGTAGAAGGGGATGAGGCAAAACTAGAGATTCCATAAAGGGGGTTTGATACGGTAAAGGTGCCCGATCTTTTGATGAGACGATATCTGTCGATATGGTGGAGGTCGACGTTGACGATCCGACAACAAACGTGCGAGATGTTGCGCCTTAGCAATCGGTACACCAACTTCCGAGGCTATTGATCACACCGGAGCTAGATCAACCTGATCACGAGGATCAATCCTTGCAAGCAATCGAAGAACCAGCAAGAATTATAGATGCAATCAAGATATTGCGAATATAGATGAAAGCTTTATTGAAGAGGTGGGATTCTATCAGTGCGTAGTACAAAAGGTCGGTTTGACACTTGTGCCTATGGTGAAGAGTAGCTCGTGGCTAAGTCTTCTACTAAACAAAATCCGAGTCTAAACGATGACCTAATGGGGGTATATATGGAGGAACAGAAGGAAATTTCGTCCAGCCTTGGGAAGGAGGTCGAAATCCATCTCTAGGCCGGTTTCCTCCACTATACGGACTCTAAAAGTTTAGCCCCTTTATTTGGACAAAAATACATGGGCCTGGCCCATATTTAAAGGTGACATGACACCATCTAATCACATGGACGAAAATTTGAAGTGTGTAGCTTTCTAGTTCATCCATGTCCATCTTTTCATTATGGTGGCTTCAAAGTTCTGAAATCTTCACTTGCAGCGTCATCCTGAATCCTCACACGATTGCTGCCATCATCTCCATGCATGATCATGCTCCAATGCTTGTCCCTCTTATCCATGCTAGGCCCATCATTCCTAAGTAACATACACACATCTGATTTAGGCAACATCATATTCTCATGAATATTAGGAATAGTTCCTAGAAACGAAAGTACCTGATAATTTAGTTGGCGTGCACGAGCTCTTGTGAGAGGTCCTTGGAATTGTGGAACGTGAGGAAGTGTGGCTGTAGGTGCAACAGTTGTATCAACCATAGGGATGTCCTCATCATCCCCCCTTCTTGAATTGAAGTCATCCTCGACGCAATCTCCTCTTCTTCTCCAAAGTATGGTTTCAAATCTGCAATGTTAAATGAGGGACTTACCGTGCCCATCTCTGCAGGAAGCTCAAGTTTATATGCATTATCATTCATTTTCTCTAACACTTTAAAAGGACCAGCAGCACGTGGCATTAATTTAGACTTGCGCAAATCAGGAAAACGATCTTTGCGCAAATGCAACCAAACTGAATCTCCCACATCAAACACAATATGCTTGCGTCCTTTATCACCAGCAACTTTATATTTAGCATTCATCCGTTCTATATTTTCCTTAGTAATCCTATGCAACGTAAGAATCTGTTCAGCACGTTGTGTAGCATCAAAATTATGTTGCACCGAAGATGAAATAGGTAATAAATCAATAGGTGCACGAGGAACAAAACCATACACAATCTCAAAAGGGCATAACTTAATTGTAGAATGCACGGAACAATTGTAAGCAAATTCAATATGAGGTAAACAATCTTCCCACATTTTTAAGTTCGTCTTTAAAACATCCCGTAACATGGTAGACAAAGTTCTATTAACTACTTGTTGAGGGCAAACCTCTAGGGTGGCCCGATCTTTCACGAATCCCACTCAAATCGAGGGTGGAGTGCGGGGGAAGGAGGGAAGGATGAACACGACGAACACACGCATGAAGAACGCGATGAACACACACACACAAAACCATGATAAACACCAATAGCTCACGCGGGCAGTGACCGGTCCGGCACAATCCCTAGGATCGGCGTCGGGCGGAGGACTCTCTCTCGAACCGGCACAGCGAGATGGGAGACTCGGTGAGATCTTAACGTCTTGGCAAAGGGACACCGATGCCAAGGCCTTGTACAACGCGGAGGCATGATGCAAACTCCAACAAGGTTTAGTGATATTGGTGCTCCTTGGTCAAGGAGCATGAGGAAAGAACTAGATAGATCCACAAAGGGGTTTCCATTAATTCCAATATCATGCCTAGGGTTTACAATGGAGGTGGGGGACTATATATAGGGCAACCACAAGTTTAGGGGTAATTCAGGCATTAAAGTAGAGTTCTGGGCGAAGTAGAGGGGCACATGGGCCATAGGGCCCAACTAGGCTCATGAGCCCATCTTGAGCCCCGGACGGTCAGGAATGGCAGACAGTCCGGAGTGGCCGGACACTTCGGGTAGTGTCCGGGTGGTGTCCGAACTGGCCTTCTGAATGTCCACGCCGGGTTGGGGCTGGGGCAGGCCGGACACTCTAGCCGAGTCGCGCCGAACACTCCGGCTGGTTCCTGGCGGACACTCCGGTTCAGTCATCTTCAGCTCAGGTGCAGATTCAGGGCTCGTGGGTCGACGCGGCGAGGTTTCGTACCTGATGATGCACAGAGTAGTGGTATGAAGTAGCAAGCCATCCAGGTGTATGTAAAAGTGACATGATGAGAGGAGCGAATTCACCTTATCTTGGAGGAGATTGGCTCGGGCACGGGTCATCGGTCCACTTGGGGGACTCGGTGGTGTAGATGTAGGAGCGTCCGTAGGACGGGCCGCATCAGCTCCCCCCTTGGGAAAGAGTTGTCCTCGACTCTTCATGGTTGTCATCTTGAACATCTCCATGGTAGGGTGAGAGATCCTTGACATTGAATGTATTGCTTGCAAGGTACTTGGAGGTGATGATGTAGGCGTTGTTGTTGATTCTTTTGAGGACCTTGAAGGGACCATCTCCTCTTGGCTTGAGCTTGGACTTGTGTTCCTTGGGGAAGCAGTCTTTGCTTAGGTGTATCCACACGAGATCACCTTCTTCAAATATCATCTCCTTCTTGTCCTTGTTTAACCTTGAAGCTTGGCAAAGGATTTGTTGTTCGATAGTAGCTCTTGTTTCTTCATGAAGCGTCTTCATAGCTTGTGCACGCTTCTCGACGTCCATGTTCGTGCGCTCATGGAGAGGTAGTGGTAGGATGTCGAGCACGGTGAGGGGCTCGAAACCATAGATGATCATGAATGGACTCATCTTGGTTGTTGAGTGCTTTGCTCGGTTGTAGGCGAACTCGGCGTGGGGAATGCATTCCTCCCAATCCTTCAAGTTTTTCTTGATCAACACACGTAGAAGAGTTCCGAGGCTTCGATTGACAACCTCGGTTTGTCCATCTGTTTGAGGATGCGACGCGGATGAAAAGAGGAGCTTGACGCCGAGCTTGGACATGAGTGTCTTCCATAAGTAGCTCATGAATTTGACGTCGCGGTCGGAGACGATTGTTCTTGGCACACCGTGAAAACGGACGATTTCCCTGAAAAACAGATTTGCACCATGTGAAGCATCTTTGGTCTTATGGCACGGTATGAAGTGTGCCATTTTGGAAAAGCAATCCACAACAACAAATATAGAATCATGACCATGCTTAGATCTAGGCAATCCTAACACGAAATCCATGCTAATGTCGGACCAAGGTGTATGAGGAATAGGCAATGGCCTATAAAGACCATAGGGATTAGCTTGGACACATGTTGTGCATCGTTGAACGTAGCGCTCCACGTCGCGCTTCATCTTGGGCCAAAAGTAGTGAGTGGAGAGCATGTCCAATGTCTTGTTATGGGCAAAGTGACCCATGAGGCGTCCACCATGAGATTCTTGGAGGAGCAAACGTTGAAGCGACGATTTCGGAATGCAAAGCTTGTTTTGTTTAAAAAGAAAGCCCTTATGCAAATAGAAATCATCAAATCCTTTGTCAATGGAGCACTTTGCGAAAATTGGTACAAAGAACGGGTCGGAAGCATACAAAGATTTTATTTCCTCAAGACCCAACACGTTGATTTCAAGTCTCGTAAGAAGGCTTGTGTGCTTGCGAGACAAAGCGTCCCTAACTACATTATCTTTGCCCTTCTTATACTTGACTATGTACAGGAAAGACTCCATGAACTCAACCCACTTAGCGTTTCTCTTACTCAAGTTGGCTTGGCCTTTGAGATATTTCAACGACTCATGGTCGGAATGTATGATAAATTCTTTGGGCCATGGGTAGTGTTGCCACACTTGAAGGACACGAACTAAGGCAAAAAGCTCTTTGTCATAAATAGGATAATTAAGGCGAGCACCATCGAGTTTCTCGTTATGGTAGGCTATAGGACGTCTGTTTTGCATAAGGACTCCTCCAATGCCAATGCCAATACCACTAGCATCACACTCTACCTCAAAAGTTTTTGTGAAATCCGGTAACGCAAGGAGAGGTGCTTCGGTGAGCCTCTTTTTAAGTTCATCAAAAGCTTTTTGTTGTGCTTTGCCCCCACACGAAGGTTACATTCTTTTTCGTCAACTCGTTGAGAGGACAAGCAATGGTGGAAAAGTCTTTCACAAAGTGACGATAGAAACCAGCCAACCCATGAAAACTTCGGAGTTCACTCACATTTGTTGGGATGGGCCAATCTCGTATGTCCTTTACCTTGGAAACATCAACTTCAATTCCCTTCGAAGAAACGATAAATCCAAGAAAAATCAACTTGTCTTTAGCAAAAGTGCACTTGGGAAGATTAGCATAAAGCTTTTCATGTCTAAGGATTTGCAAGACTTCCTTGACATGTGTTATATGGTCCTCAAGTGATTTGCTATAAACAAGAATATCATCGAAATAGACAACAACACTTTTTCCAATGAGAGAACGCAAGATATGATTCATGAGACGCATGAAGGTGGATGGGGCATTAGATAAACCAAAGGGCATAACCAACCATTCATAGAGACCAAGTTTGGTCTTGAAGGCGGTTTTCCACTCATCACCTTCAGCCATGCGTATTTGATGGTAACCACTACGAAGATCAATTTTCGAAAAAATAGTGGCTCCACACAACTCATCAAGCATGTCATCAAGACGTGGTATTGGATGTCGACAACGCACGATGATAGCAATGATTGGACGGCAGTCCATGCATAATGGTAACGTATCATCCGTCTTTGGAACAAGAATCACGGGTATGGCACTTGGACTAGTGCTAACTTGGATCAAACCTTTGGAGACGAGTTGGTTGATTTGACGTTCAATCTCCTTTGTCTCCTCCGGATTTGTGGGGTAAGCGGCGCGGTTGGGAAGTGGTGCACCTGGGATGAGGTCAATGCGATGTTCGATGCCGCGAAGAGGAGGTAGTCCATGTGGAAGCTCTTCGGGGAACACATCCTTGAATTCCTCGAAAACATTCATCAAAGATGGAGGAACATTGGTTAATTCATTAGTTCCTTGCGCTAGTCCCTTGCAAAGGAGGACATAGTGCAAGATGCATGGATTGTTCCGAACATCTCTCATCTCACTTTTGGTGTCAAGGAGAACACTCTTAGTTTTTGCACTCGAGTTTGGCTTGTGGCTCTCACTCACTATGAGGTGGTTCTCTCTCTCACCGCTCTTCTCACAAGTAGGTGTTGTGCTTTGCGCCCTCGCTAAAGCCTTTGCATTGTCCGCAATTATTTGGCTAGGAGTCATCGGTTGCAAAACACATGTTTTGTTGAGCCATTTGAAGGTGTATACATTGGTGCGACCATCATGTTGAGTAGTCTTGTCAAATTGCCATGGTTGACCAAGAAGCATGTGGCAAACTGTCATAGGAACCACGTCACACTCCACCATATCTTTGTAAGGACCAATGGCGAAGGAGACCGATACGGTATGCTTGATCTTCATGGACCCTTGGTCACTTAGCCACTGCACGTGGTAGGGGTGCTTTTGCGGATGGAGGGTGAGGTTGAGCTTCTCACACAACTCGGTGCTAGCAAGGGTGTGGCAACTCCCTCTGTCAATGATCACCTTGATAGATTTGCCATTGATGTCGGCTCCTATTTGGAAGATATTGGAGCGTTGGTCTTCATGCTCTAGTGCTTGAGTGGTCAAGATCCTTGTGACGACAAGCGATGGACTTGCATCATGTTCACACATGAGAAGTTTTTGGTTATCTTCCACTCGTTGCCTTGCCATTGCTTCCTTGACTCGGGCATCAAATTCATCTTCACTCAAGTACTCTTAATCACCATTGTCATGGATGAACAAAACTTTCTTGTTTCTACATTCGGCCGACTTGTGTCCTTTACCTCCACACTTGTAGCATTCACCATTGAAAGGTGTATCACTCTTTGCTTGTTTGCCACTTGGGGGCAGTTTTCCTTGAGGAAGTGTGGGCTTGAAGGAAGGCTTGGGGGTACTTGAGGAGCTTCCATTGAAAGTTGTTGGTGTAGCGGTTGAAGCTTGCTTGTAGGTGAAGTACGTCTTGGGCTTGTTGTACTTGATATCCTCTTGCACTTGACGTTCAGCCTTTATTGCGATGTGCACAAGCTCAACCATGGTGTTGTATGTTTGGAACTCGACGATGCGCTTGATTGGGTGATTCAAGCCAATAAGGAAACATGCCATTGTTTGCTCCATGCGTTCATCAATGTTGGCGCGAATCAAGTTGAGTTCCATTTCCTTGAAGTACTCTTCCACGGTCTTTGTCCCTTGACGAAGCGCTTGAAGGTTGTTGAAGACGTCACACGTGTAGTGCGCGGGGACGAACCGGGATCTCATGTGAGCCTTCATGTCATGCCAAGTTGTGATTGGTGGCTCTTGTCTTGCATCATGAGCAACTTGAACTTGTTCCCACCAAAGGTTGGCGTAATCATCAAACTCAAGCGAAGCCATGGCGACCATCTTGTCATTGCTATAGTTATACATGCGGAAGATCTTGTCGACCTTGAGTGCCCACGAGAGGTATTCTTTGGGGTCATTGGATCCGGTGAACTTGGGCATGGTGAACTTGAGCTTGCCAAATGTGTCTTCCTCATTGCAGTCATGGTAGCAATTGTTGCCATGTTGATGATGCTCTTCATCTTCCATGCGATCGTTGTGACGGGCTTGTTTACGATCTTGTGGTTGAGGAGGTGGAACTTGGTTCTCGTGACCTTGTTGCGGAGCTTGCTCTTGATATTGTTGTGGAGGAGCTTGCTCTTGTTCTTCTTGTGGAGGAGCTTGCTCTTGTTCTTGGCGCGGTTGTTGACGGTGTTGAAGCGCTTGGGCCTCATGGTGGCGAGGTGGTGGAGCCTCTTGACGCAGTTGACGATGAAGGGGAGGCTTGTTCCTCGGTTGGTGACGTTGGTTAGGCACATGGGCCTCACGGCGAAGATCATGGTCGTGAGCCTCTTGACGTGGTGGGCGTCGCTCAACTTGTATCACTTGACGTTCCAAGTTTTGTTGAGGTGGAGGAGGCGCCTCGTGATGACCATGGTGTCGGTGTGGACATTCATGACGTTGATGACAAGGAGGAGGATCTTGGAGAGCGTCACGTCGATGACGAGCTTGATTCTCCAAATTGGAGTCATCACTTGTTGTGTCAAGTATGTGTCACGGTCGATGGTGGTGGACTTGCGGTTGCACTTGTGGTTGCACTTGCGGTTGCTCTTGTGGTTGCTCTTGTTGGAGCACTAATGCCCTTGCGTGATGACGGTGTGCTTCTTGCCTTGCTCTTGGCCTTGAAGAGAAATCACCATCATAGCTTGACGTTGCGGCGTGCCGTGGGGAAGGTACATAGTTCGAAGAACTTCCATCTTCAAACACGGGGGCATCATTGCGTCTTGGAGCACTTGGATGTAGATCTTGTTGAGGGGGTGCATGACGACACGAAGAACTTGAAGAGCTTGATGCGCGTGAATGTGGCCTTGCCATTCCGTTGATGAGGCGTCAAAGATTGTCATTTGTTTCAGCGACAGAGCGTTGGTGCGCTTCATTTTGGTGGCCGAAGTTGTGATGCATTGCATGCATTTGTCGTTCAAGGCCGTCGAAGCAGTTGTCGATGTTCTTGAACTCGGCTTGCGTCTTGCCAAATTGTTCATCTTGTCTTGTCTCAAGGGCTTGGCAAAGTTCACGGAACTCTTGTCGAACGATGAAGTGACTTGCGCGCATCATGTACGGACCTTGATATTCTTCTTGGGGAGGTGGTTGGCTCGACTCACCGTGCCTATCCATCATGCAAAACACACAAGTATTGTATATGGAAGTGGGATATGGTGGTGTTAGCCTTGTACCTCACCTTGGGGATTGCACCAAACTAGAAACCACAAGTGAGAGCTATAAGCGTGCAAAGTCGAATTGCAAAGAAAACTCACACTAAAGAAAGAACTAACTCTCAAAATCTTGTTGGTGGTAGGTTAGGATTTTGGAAAGCCAAAGAACCAACCAAAAGAAAAGGGATAGTCAAAAGTGGGTAAAATCCAACAAAACTCAAGTCAAAGGCGAAGGTCAACAACTCAAAAGGGTGACGGGAACCTACGACTATATACACACACGTGGAGATAGTTGGGATTGACACGACTATGAAAATGAGCAAACACAAAATGTCCTAACAAAGACTAAGCTCGTTGTCGTGCCAATGCAAGGAGAGACCGTGGCTCGTATGCAAAGAAGAAAAGTGAGCAACGGATTTCTGCACTTGCCTTGGGCGCTCTTCTTTCTCTCTTGCTTACAAGCTTTGAGACTCTCTTTGCCAATGGGAGACTATTTTTCCTTTTATTTTGCTTTGTATCTTTTTCTTTCTTTTTTTTTGCTCTCCCTCGATGCTACCTAGTCACACTTGATATTGCTCTTGCACTCTCACTATCCAAGGACAAATGCACAATGCTCAAGCAAACACAAGATGAGCCACTCTCATGGGATAGGTACACACAAAGGAAGATAGGGGTTAACAAGGTGACGCAAGTTATACCTTCGTTGGTGATGATGAACTTGGCGTCGGTGGTGCGGGATGATGTTCGTGGGCCGTGGTGTCAATGAGCGCGGGAGTTGTTGATGTGGAAGCTTGTTGTTAGTTGCTGACACGCACACGGGACACGAGCAAACAAAGGAAATTAGCCAATGCGAAAAATGAGGCAAAACTGTCAAAACTGGCGTTACAGCCGGACACTCCGGTCTGTCTGGGCCGGACAGTCCGGTCGAGTTCGGCCGGACACTCCGGTCGAATCTGTCCGGACACTCCGGCGCGGGTTTCCTGCTCGTGTTCTTGAGCGGAAATCCTTGCCTTAAGTCCTCAAATCCGCGAAAAACTGGCCAAATCAGGCTGGGAAAACGCAGGATAAAGCTGGACCAACTCCTTAGACAAGGTTTGGTCGGATCAAAACCACAAATAACACTCCAAATCAAGAGATCGATCCAAAGGCAAATATGGGGCTCTTTTTGGGGGGGTTCGAATTTTTGGTGGATAGAAGAAAAATTTGTGGGGGAATTCGTGAGCAACGAAGCACTTGGTACCAATATGTTGAGGGCAAACCTCTAGGGTGGCCCAATCTTTCACGAATCCCACTCAAATCGAGGGAGGAGTGCGGGGAAAGGAGGGAAGGATGAACACGACGAACACATGCACGAAGAACGCGATGAACACACACACGCAAAACCATGATAAACACCAATAGCTCATGCTGGCGGTGACCGGTCCAGCGCAATCCCTAGGACCGGCGTCGAGCGGAGGACTCTCTCTCGAACCGGCACGACGAGATGGGAGACTCGGTGAGATCTTGACGTCTTGGCAAAGGGACACCGATGCCAAGGCCTTGTACAACGTGGAGGCACGATGCACACTCCAACGAGGTTTGGTGATATTGGTGCTCCTTGGTCAAGGAGCATGAGGCAAGAACTAGATAGATCCACAAAGGGGTTTCCACTAATTCCAGTATCATGCCTAGGTTTTACAATGGAGGTGGGGGACTATATATAGGCCAACCACAAGTTCAGGGGTAATTCAGGCATTAAAGTAGAGTTCTGGGCAAAGTAGAGGGGTACATGGGCCACAGGGCCCAACTATGCTCGCATGCCCATCTTCAGGCCAGACAGTCCGGGTCGGAACGACCGGACAGTCCGGGGTGGCCGGACACTCCAGGTATTGTCCAGGTGGTGTCCGAACTGGCCTTCTGAATGTCCACGCCAGGTTGGGGCTGGGGCAGGACGGACACTCCGGCCGAGTCGCGTCAGACACTCAGCTGCAGCCGACACTCGGCTGGTTCTGGCGGACACTCGGTTCGATCATCTTCACTCAGTGCGACTTGAGGCTCGTGGGTCGACGCGGCGGGGGTTCATACCTGATGATGGACAGAGTAGTGGTATGAAGTAGCAAGCCATCCAGGTGTATGTCAAAGTCACATGATGAGAGGAGCGAATTCACCTTATCTTGGAGGAGCTTGGCTCGGGCATGGGTCATCGGTCCACTTGGGGGACTCGGTGGTGTAGATGTAGGAGCGTCCGTAGGACGGCCGCATCACTACTTTAGTTTGTCCATCAGTTTGGGGATGACATGTAGTACTAAACAACAACTTAGTCCCCAACTTAGTCCATAAACATTTCCAAAAATGGCTAAGAAATTTAGTATCATGATCTGAAACAATAGTATTAGGCACACCATGCAAGTGAACAACATCGTGAAAGAATAATTCAGCAACATGAGCAGCAGCATCACTCTTATGACAAGGAATAAAGTGTGCCATCTTAGAAAATCTATCACCAACCACAAAAATACTATCTCCCCTTCTGTGTTCGAGGTAATCCTAAAACAAAGTCCATAGAAATATCCTCCCAAGGTACACTAGGAACAGGAAGAGACATATATAAACCATGTGGATTAAGGCGTAACTTAGCTTTTTGACATGTTGTGCAGGGAGCAATAAACCTCTCAACATCCCTTCACATGCGTGGCCAAAAGAAGTGTGTAGCAAGTACGTCTTCTGTCTTCTTTACTCCAAAGTGACCCATCAATCCTCCTCCATGCGCCTCCTACAACAACAAAAGATGAACGGAACCTTTTGGAATGCATAGTTTGTTAGCACAGAACACAAACCCATCATTGAGGTTGAATTTTTTCTAATTCTACCCTCTAGACAATGCTGCAAAACATCTTTAAAATCGGCATCTTTCACATATTGTTCTTTAATAGTTTCCAATCCAAAGATTTTGAAGTCAAGTTGAGATAACATGGTATAACGACGTGACAAAGCATCAGCAATAATATTATCTTTACCCTTTTTGTGTTTAATAACATAAGGAAAACATTCAATGAATTCAACCCACTTTGCATCATGTTTATTCAACTTAGCTTGACTACGAATATGCTTCAAAGATTCATGATCATAATGTATAACAAATTCTTTAGGCCATAAATAATTTTGCCAAGTTTGTAATGTTAGAACAAGAGCATATAATTCCTTATCATAAGTAGAATAGTTCAAACTAGCTCCACTCAATTTCTCACTGAAATATGCAACGGGTTTTCCCTGTTGTAACAACACTCCTCCAAAACCAATTCCACTAGCATCACATTCCAACTTAAAGGTCTTATTAAAATCAGGCAGTTGGAGTAAAGGAGCATGTGTAAGCTTATCTTTGAGTAGCATGAAGGCTTCTTGTTGTGCATCGCCCCAAACAAAGGGCACATCTTTCTTAGTGAGCTCGTTCAGCGGCGCTGCAATGGAACCGAAATCTTTGACAAAGCGCCTATAAAATCCAGCGAGGCCAAGGAAGCTCCTCACTTGTGTGACTGTTTTGGGTTGTGGCCAACTCGAAATTGCTTCAATCTTGGCGGGATCAACTTCAATACCCTGTGTTGTAACAACATAGCCAAGAAAAGCAACTCTATCCGTGCAAAAGGTGCACTTCGCAATGTTACCAAACAAATGTGCAACACGTAAAGCATCAAAAACAGCACGTAAATGTTCCAAATGTTCTTCTACAGATTTGCTATATATCAATATATCATCAAAATATACCACAACAAAATGTCCAATAAAAGCACGTAAAACTTCATTCATTAATCTCATGAAAGTGCTGGGAGCATTAGTTAAACCAAAGGGCATCACTAGCCACTCATATAGGCCAAATTTAGTTTTAAATGCAATTTTCCATTCATCTCCTAACTTCATACGAATCTGGTGGTAACCACTACGCAAATCAACCTTAGAGAACATGGTAGAGCCACTCAATTCATCAAGCATGTCATCTAAACGAGGAATAGGATGACGATATCGAATAGTAATATTATTGATTGCTCTACAATCAGTACACATGCGTGAAGAACCATCTTTCTTTGGTACCAAAATAATAGGAACAACACATGGACTAAGAGACTCATGAATATGACCCTTGTCAAGAAGTTGTTGAATTTGTCGCTGAATCTCTTTCGTCTCCTCCAGATTGGTACGATATGGCGCACGGTTGGGCAAAGATGCTCCAGGAATCAAATCAATTTGGTGCCCAATTCCACGAATAGGTGGCAGTCCTGGAGGTACATCTTGTGGGAAAACATCCTCATACTCCTGCAAAATGTTAGCAATAGCAGGTGGCAACGAAGGAGGAATCTCCTCAGCTAAAAACAACACTTCTTTGCAAATGATAGCATAACATGCAGTAGTAGTCACATCAATTTCAGAAATATCAGATTTGCTAGCTAGCAAACAAGTACTTTTCAAACGAATTTCATTAGCATGTTTTGGATCAGATTTAGAAGTACTTGGAGAAGGCATAAGTTCCTTAGCAACAATCTGATTTTCGCTCAGCTTTTTCCCCTCATTATGTGCTCCACTAGCTCTAGCAAGATCATCTTTTAAAATACTTTCAGGAGACATGGGAAGTAACACAATTTTCTTATCATTATGAATAAGAGAATACTGATTTGTGCTACCATAGTGTATAGAATTTGTATCAAATTGCCATGGTCTACCAAGTAAAAGAGCACATGCTTGCATAGGAACATCACACTCAACATAATCAGCATATGCAGCAATAGTAAAATGCACACGAACTGTATGTGTCACCTTAACCTTGCTGTTGTTATTAAACCATTGAATGTGATATGGACGAGGATGGGGTCGTGTCGTAAGAGAAAGCTTTTCGGCCATCTCCATGCTCTCCAAGTTGTTGCAGCTCCCTCCATCAATAATAATGCGAATACAGTGATCTTTAACCACGCCCTTGGTATGGAACATATTATGGCGCTGGTCAGGCTCGGCCTTGGTAATTTGTGCACTCAAGACTCGCTGTGCAACTAAACTCAGGTATTTCTCCGCATGTTCCTCAGCCATATATTCAGAATCTTGCTCCGTGGGTGCTGCAGCACATTGCTCATCATATGCAATAAGAGCCAAAGTATCTTCATCATAATCACTGGTTGAATCGTATCCACCATCCTCAAGAGCAATCATCACACGGGAGGAGGCACAATCACGTGCAAAGTGACCAAGTCCACCACATTTGCAGCACTGATTTTGGCTGGACTTGCCCGTAGATAGCATGGAGGACGCAGCACTCGGGGCTGGTCCCGTAGTAGTCTTCCGTGCAGCAAATGGAGGTGGTGTAGATGTTGCAGATCGCGTGGATGTGGTCACTGGAGGTGTAGGTGCAGTAGCCCGTGACACCGAATTCGGTGATCTCCAAGTAGAACGCCCTGCAGAATAATTAGTTCGTGTCGCCTCGCGTCGATCCTGCACTTCACATTCAGCATTAAAGCAAGATGGAACAAATAGGAAATAGTGTGATAAGATTTATATCTAAGAATGGTCTGAATTTCCTTATTTAACCCACCTACGAATCGTGCCATTAATGCTTCATTATCCTCCTCTATACCACAACGCAGCATGCCAGTTTGCAACTCCTGATAGTAATCCTCTACCTAATTTTTGCCTTGATCTAGACGTGCTAATTTGGTAAGTATGGAACGCTGATAATATGGTGGAACAAAACGAATACGCATAGCATGTTTTAAAGCATCCCACGTAGTGATTAGATTAGCATGATTAGCACAACAATATTCAGACCACCATATGGAAGCAAAACTAGTGAACTCACAAGTAGTAGCACTAAGACGTCTATCCTCGGGATAATTTAAGCATGCAAAACGCTGGTCTAATTATAATTCCCAAGAGAGGTGCATCAGGATTATAGCGACCATTAAACGTAGGAACATTTAATTTCAGTTTAGCAACATGGTCATCATCACGTACCAACAGAAAAGGAGGTGGACGGCGAATGTGGGGATTGTATTGCCTAGGATGACCAGCTGGCTGATCAACTGTGAAGTCGTCCGCGTACTCGCCCTCGTCCTCATCTTCCCCGTAATAATCATCCAACTGTGCATCACGGCACATGTGACACCGTAGCTCTGCAACGCCCGAAGTGCTGCGATGCCATGGCACCAGCACCACCGAAGTTTGTGCCAGATGTTTGAGAATGCGTTGTGCACGTCCCAACAAGGTCGGTGTAGGAGCCACGCGAGTCGGCTGTGGAGGAGGCGCGCGAGCCGTCGGTGGTGGAAGTAAGCGTGCTAGCAACTCCTGGAATTTAGCATCGAGTTTGGTGGTGAAAGCGGTCTCGAGTCCCTCGAGTTGCTCCATCGTGTCAGTAAAACGCTTGTCCACATCCTGCATATGGTCAGCCAAAAGTGTGGTGACGTGAGCCTGCAAGGCTTCACCCTCTAGTGGCTGTGTCTCGGTGTTTTCTGGTGGCATGATTAGTACGCAAAAAGCACAGGTATATAATAGAGATACAACAGGAACAGTGGTGGAAAACGCTTAATCTGTCAAGCAAACCAATACTCTTACCCGTTCTTACCCTGCAGCAGGTGGTGAGTAGCAACCATCGTGATCAAGCTTCAGGAAGATTGAATAGTGCGATTTCCAGGTAGTGTCAACGCACGGTGTAGGAATATGTGGAGTTCTGGGTGGCTGCAATATCTGTAGACACAATTTCAAAATAGCAATGCAAGGTTGAAAAACAGCTCAACGATGGTACTATGCTGGTCCTAGACTATCCCAAGCTAGAGACGCGAGCCTAGAACACTACGAGTCACGCCACAACACCGAAAAGCAACAGGCACTAGTGCTATGAACAGCGCGCGAATGAGGCGAAAATCACTAGTATGGAAAGTGGCTCAAAACGATCAGCAAGGTGGAATATCAGGATAGGCTCAAGAGTTTTTTTTGAAATTTCCGAAAACTGCACAAAACTGCTCTGGAAAGCGTGCAGACGCCAATTTTTTCACTATAATGGCGTATAGCTCAAAACGATCCCAGAAGCCTAAAAACAGTATAGGCCGAAAAAAATCGGAGGAGTTTCCAGACTTTCTGGAACTCGGATCAAGTTACAACTCGGATCGGATCTACAATGATGGAAAGCAAGAGTAGGAAAATGAAACAAACCTAACTAGACTGGAACAAGGATACGTGGTGGCGGTATGTGGGCGTAGGGTTGTAGCAAGTGTATGGCGGTGGTGATAGCGGAATCGATGGTGATGGCGGAATCGGTGGTGGCGGTGGTGATGACTATGACCTGAACTCGGAACTCTAAAGATCTAGATCTAAGACCAGCACTGGACACGACGATGCAGACTAGAACTCAACAAAGCAAATACTGAAAAGAAACGATGCAAAAGGCCCAAAAGTGTTTCTAGGATACGGATATAACCCTAATTTGTTGTCTTTTTATGGTTTATAGGAAGAAGAACAGATGCAATCTAAACTACGAAAACTGTAAGATCTCACCGAGAAACCCGAAATCTGATACCACTTGATAGGGTAAAGGTGCCTGATCTTTCGATGAGACGGTATCTGTCGATTGTGGTGGAGGTCGACGTTGATGATCCAACTACAAACATGCGAGACGTTGCGCCTTACCAATCGATACACCAACTTCTAAGGCTATTGATCACGCCGGAGCTAGATCAATCTAATCAGGAGGATCAATCCCTGCAAGCAATCGAAGAACCAGCAAGAATTATAGATGCAATCAAGATATTGCGAATATAGATGAAAGCTTTATTGAAGAGGTGGGATTCTATCAGTGCGTAGTACAAAAGGTCGGTTTGACACTTGTGCCTATGGCGAAGAGTAGCTCGTGGTTAAGTCTTTTACTAAACAAAATCCGAGTCTAAACGATGACCTAATGGGGGTATATATGGAGGACCAGAAGGAAATTTTGGCCAGCCTTGGGAAGGAGGTCGAAATCCATCTCTAGGCCGGTTTCCTCCACTATACGGACTCTAAAAGTTCAGCCCCTTTATTTGGACAAAAAATACATGGGCCTGACCCATATTTAAAGGTGACGCAGCACCATGTAATCACATGGACGAAAATTTGAAGTGTGTAGCTCTCTAGTTCGTCCATGTCTTCATCTTTTCATTATGGTGGCTTCAAAGTTCTGAAATCTTCACTTGTAGCGTCATCCTGAATCCTCACATGATTGTTTCCATCATCTCCATGCATGATCATGCTCCAATGCTTGTCCCTCTCATCCACGCTAGGCCCATCATTCCTAAGTAACATACACACATCTGATTTAGGCAGCATCATATTCTCATGAATATTGGGAATAGGTCCTAGAAACGAAAGTACCTGATAATTTAGTTGGCGTGCACGAGCTCTTGTGAGAGGTCCTTAGAATTGTGAAACATGAGGAAGTGTGGCTGTAGGTGCAACGGTTGTATCAACCGTAGGGATGTCCTCATCAGGGTTGTCTTTAGTCTATCATCTATGCCTAAGGGATACATGAGGGGTGGGGGCTCTATTTATAGGCCAACCACTAGAATGGGGGTAGTTTAGGCAAAGGGGTAAGTAAAGGGATATTCCATGGCATCAAACCCAGATCCGTGCGCAGACGGGATTTCTGGCAATAAGTCCGGCGACGCCGGATCTGGCGCCGGGATTTCCGACGGTCGCCGATATTTCCGGTCGGTGCCGGAATGGCCTTCGGTATGCGGGTCCGGCTGGACTTTCGGTCCGCCGTCTGGTGGCCGGTTTGGTCGGCGTGGATTCCTGGCGCCCGGCTCAAGGATGTTCCAATGATGGATTGATGGTTTGGCTCTGCCTCTTCCATCATCTCTTCCAAGCCTCCGTCTTGTCGGGCGTGAGTCCTCAGGCTTCCTCCCCTATCTCCGTACTTGGCGGTGTGAACCTATCATGGTCATATGACAGAGTATGAAGTAGCATATCATTCAATATGGTAGGAATTGGGCTCGCATAGAGGAACAGATTCACCTTTGGAGTCCATGACGACTTGGCATAAGTTGGAGACCTTGATGTCGTAACGACCGTAGGTCGGGCTACATCATCTCCCCCCCTTCAAAAAGAGTCGTCCTCGACTCTACATGCTCATCACAAAGTAGAAGATGTCGAGAGACCTTCTTGATCCTGGGGTTCACCATATCGTCCTCGGGAAGATTGAGTTGACAACACTTCAATGTTCCTTCACCTTCCATGAAGCCTACAAAGCTCACAAAGCAAAGCAACACTCAAAG
Organism: Avena insularis; assembly: GCA_023614405.1. NCBI lineage: Eukaryota > Viridiplantae > Streptophyta > Magnoliopsida > Poales > Poaceae > Avena > Avena insularis. The sequence goes on along the minus strand of CM042688.1, from coordinate 283,129,074 downwards.
CGTAGCCAATTCATAAAGATTATATCATGAGTCCTCAAGTAGAGTGAAGTCACCTTATGATGTACAGATAGCTCGTTGAGGAGCAGCCATAGGTAACTCTCTACGGTTCGTCTTGTCAACTTATGGTCCATAGAGGTTGACGCGGGAGCAATTGTACCTTCACACAACAAAGACCAAGCAACATATGTTTTTTGTATAGAGGAGCATGTCATTTGTGGCATGTCCATTCTTGTTCACAACACTATTAGCACAACTCAAGTATCGCAAACAAAATGCGTATGCAAGGTCAAAGTGCATGGAAGTTAATTGAACATCATCCAAATGTGGGAACTCAAAAACTCCATATAACATCTTCTTGTGGCACTCAAAGCAATTGACTAAGATATGGATCAACATATTTGATGCAAGAGTAGGAGAATTCGGCAAAAACACATGCGGAAGAATATCCAAAGCAACATCATTATGTGTGCAAACCAACCATTGGAAAGAAAATTGTTCAATATGTTGGATGCCATACACATATCATCAAAAGCCAAAATCATGGGGGTATGAGTATCGCAAGCGGAAGCAAAAACAACGTGTTTGCAAACACCGGTAGCAAGTCGTCAACAATACCAAAGGTATAACTTGCTCCACCTTGTTAACCCTTCTTCCTTTGTGTGTATCTATCCTATGAGAGCAACTCATTTTGTGTTTGCCTAAGCATTGTGCACTTGCCCTTGGAGAAGTGAGAGTGTTGAAGCAAATACAAAAGTTAACATAGTAGTATAGGAAGGGAGAAAAAGAATCAAAAAAGAGAGAGAAAAAGAAAAGCAAAAGAAAAATAGAAAGACACAAAGTCTCCCAATACAAAGAGAGTCTCAAAACTTGTAAGCAAAGAGAGATATATAGCGTGACCAAGGCAAGTGCACAAATCCGTTGCTTATTTCTCTTTTGGCGAACGAGTTGTGGTCCTCCTTGAGTTGGCACGACATCGAGCGTAGTCTTCGTTAGGACCTTTTGTGCTCATTTTGTAGTCGTGCTAACCACATCCGTCTCCACGTGTGTGTATCTTTGTGTTTTATAGATCATTTCCTTTTTGCTTTGATATTTGGTTCTCTACCACTTTTGACAATAACCTTTTCTTTGGATCGTTTTGTTTGGTTTTCCACAACCCTAACCTTCCACCATAAGCTTTTGAGAGTTAGTTCTTTCTTTAGAATGAGTTCTTTGCCATTCCACTTTGCACGCTTTTAGCTCTCACTTGTGGTTTCTAGTTCGGTGCAATCCCCAAGGTGAGGAACAAGGATAACACCACCATATTCCACTTCCATATACAATACGTGTTTTGCATGATGGATATGCACGGTGAGTTGAGCCAACCACCTCCCCAAGAAGAAGAACATGGACCGTACATGACGCGAGCAAGCCACTTCATCGTCCGACAAGAGTTCCGTGAATGTTGCCAAGCCCTTGAGACGCGACAAGATGAACAATTTGGCGAGACGCAAGACGAGTTCAAGAACATCGACAACCGCTTCGATGGCCTCGAACGACAAATACAGGCAATGCATCACAACTTCAGCCACGAAAATGAAGCGCTTCAATACTCCGTCGCCAAAACAAATGATAATCTTCGACGCCTCATCGACAGAATGGCAAGACCACGTTCACGCGCATCAAGCTCTTCATGTTCTTCGCGTCATCATGCTCCTCTTCAACAAGATCTACATCCAAGTGCGCCAAGCCGCAATGACGCCCCTGTGGTTGTAGATGAAAGTTCTTCGAACTATGTACCTTCCCCACGGCATGCCGCAACGTCAAGCTATGATGTTGATTTCTCTTCAAGGCCACGAGCAAGGCAAGAAGCACACCGTCGTCATGCAAGGGCACTAGTGATCCAACAAGAGCAACCACAAGAAGAACCGCAAGTGCAACCGCAAGTCTACCACCATCGACCGCGACACATACTTGACACAACAAGTGATGACTCCAATTTGGAGAATCAAGCTCGCCATCAACGTGAAGCTCTCCAAGATCCTCCTCCTTGTCATCAACGTCATGAACGTCCACACCAACAACATGGTCATCACGAGGCGCCTCCTCCACCACACCAAAACATGGAGCGTCAAGTGGTACAAGTTGAGCGACGCCCACCACGTCAAGGGGCTCAAGACAATGATCTTCGCCGTGAGGCCCATGTGCCTAATCATCATCACCAACCGAGGAACGAGCCTCCTCTTCGTCATCAACCGCGTCATGAGGCTCCACATCCTCAACACCCTCATGAGGCCCAAGTGCCCCAACATCATCAACAACCGCGCCAAGAGCAAGAGCAAGCTCCACAACAACAACATCAAGAGCAAGCTCCTCACCAAGGTCGCGAGAACCAAGTTCCACCGCATCAACAACAAGATCATCAACAAGGTCACCAAGCTCGTCGCAATGATCGCAATGATGAAGAAACTTTCGGCAAGCTCAAGTTCACAATGCCCAAGTTTATCGGATCCAATGACCTCGAAGAATACCTCTCATGGGCACTCAAAGTCGACAAGATCTTACGCATGCACAATTATAGCAATGAGAAGATGGTCACCATGGGTTCGCTAGAGTTTGATGATTACGCCAACCTTTGGTGGGAACAAGTTCAAGTTGCTCGTGATGCAAGACAAGAACCGCCAATCACAACTTGGCATGACATGACGGCTCACATGATATCTCGGTTCGTCCCCGCACACTACACACGTGACCTCTTCAACAACCTTCAATCGCTTCGTCAAGGGACAAAGACCGTGGAAGAGTACTTCAAGGAAATGGAACTCAACTTGATTCGTGCCAACATTGACGAGCGCATGGAGCAAACTATGGCACGCTTCCTTATTGGGTTGAACCACCCAATCAAGCGCATCGTCGAGTTCCAAACAAACAACGACATGGTTGAGCTTGTGCACATCGCAACAAAGGCTGAACGTCAAGTGCAAGAGGACATAAGGTACAACAAGCCCAAGACGTATTTAACCTACAAGCAAGCTTCAACCGCTATGCCAACAACCTTCAATGGAAGCTCCTCAAGTACCTCCAAGCCTTCCTTCAAGACCACACTTCCTCAAGGAAAACTGCCTCCAAGTGGAAAACAAGGAAGGAGTGATACACCTTTCAATGGTGAATGCTACAAGTGTGGAGGTAAAGGACACAAGTTGGCCGAATGTGGAAAGAAGAAGGTATTGTTCATCCATGACAATGGCGATGAAGAGTACTTGAGTGAAGATGAATTTTATGCCCGAGTCAAGGAAGCAATGGCAAGGCAACGAGTGGAAGATGACCAAGAACTCCTCATGTATGAACATGACGCAAGTCCATCGCTTGTCGTCACAAGGATCTTGACCACTCAAGCACAAGAGCATGAAGACCAACGCTCCAACATCTTCCAAACACGAGCCGACATCAATGGCAAATCTATCAGTGATCATCGACGGAGGGAGTTGTCACAACCTTGCTAGCACCAAGTTGTGTGAGAAGGTCAACCTCACCCTCCATCCGCACAAGCACCCCTACCACATGCAATGGCTAAGTGACCAAGGGTCCGTGAAGATCAAGCATACCGTATCGGTCTCCTTTGCCATTGGTCCTTACAAAGACACGATGGAGTGCGATGTGGTTCCCATGACAGTTTGCCACATGCTTCTTGGTCGACCATGGAAATTTGACAAGGCTGCTCAACATGATGGTCGCACCAACGTATACACCTTCAAATGGCTCAACAAAACATGTGTTTTGCAACCAATGACTCCTAGCCAAATAATTGCGGATAATGCAAAGGCTTTAGCGAGGGCGCAAAGCACAACACCTACTTGTGAGAAGAGCGGTGAGAGAGAGAACCACCTCATAGTGAGTGAGAGCCACAAACCAAACTCGAGTGGAAAAACTAAGAGTGTTCTCCTTGCCACCAAAAGTGAGATGAGAGATGTTTGGAACAACCCATCCATCTTGCACTATGTCCTCCTTTGCAAGGGACTAGCGCAAGGAACTAATGAATTAACCAATGTTCCTCCATCTTTGATGAGTGTTTTGCAGGAATTCAAGGATGTGTTCCCCGAAGAGCTTCCACATGGACTACCTCCTCTTCGCGGCATCGAACATCGCATTGACCTCATCCCCGGTGCACCACTTCCAAACCGCGCCGCCTACCGCATGAACCCGGAGGAGACAAAGGAGATTGAACGTCAAATCAACCAACTCGTCTCCAAAGGTTTGATCCAAGTTAGCACTAGTCCAAGTGCCGTACCCGTGATACTTGTTCCAAAAACGGATGATACGTTACGGTTATGCATGGACTGCCGTCCAATCAGTGCTATCACTGTGCGTTATCGACATCCCATACCATGTCTCGATGACATGCTTGATGAATTGTGTGGAGCAATTATTTTTTCGAAAATTGATCTTCGTAGTGGTTACCATCAAATACGCATGGCTGAGGGTGATGAGTGGAAAACCGCCTTCAAGACCAAACTTGGTCTCTATGAATGGTTGGTTATGCCATTTGGTTTATCTAATGCACCATCTACCTTCATGCGCCTTATGAATCACATCTTGCGTTCTCTCATTGGAAAAAGTGTTGTTGTCTATTTCGATGATATTCTTGTTTATAGCAAATCACTTGAGGACCATATAACACATGTCAAGGAAGTTTTGCGAATCCTTCGACATGAAAAGCTTTATTCTTATCTTCCCAAGTGCACTTTTGCTAAAGACAAGTTGATTTTTCTTGGATTTGTCGTTTCTTCGATGGGAATTGAAGTTGATGTTTCCAAGGTAAAGGACATACGAGATTGGCCCATCCCAACAAATGTGAGTGAACTCCGAAGTTTTCATGGGATGGCCGGTTTCTATCGTCGCTTTGTGTAAGACTTTTCAACCATTGCTTGTCCTCTCAACGAGTTGACGAAGAAGAATGTCACCTTCGTGTGGGGCAAGGCACAACAAAAAGCTTTTGATGAAATTAAAAAGAGGCTCACCGAAGCACCTCTTCTTGCGTTACCGGATTTCACTAAAACTTTTGAGATAGAGTGTGATGCTAGTGGTATTGGTATTGGAGGAGTTCTTATGCAAAACGGATGTTCTATAGCCTACCATAGCGAGAAACTTGATGGTGCTCGCCTTAATTATCCAATTTATGAGAAAGAGTTTTTTTTGCATTAGTTCATGTTCTTCAAGTTTGGCAACACTACTTATGGCCCAAAGAATTTATCATACATTCCGACCATGAGTCGTTGAAATATCTCAAAGGTCAAGCCAACTTGAGTAAGAGACACGCTAAGTGGGTTGAGTTTATGGAGTCTTTTCCATACATAGTCAAGTATAAGGGCAAAGATAATGTAGTTACGGACGCTTTGTCTCGCAAGCACACAAGCCATCTTACGAGACTTGAAATCAACGTGTTGGGCCTTGAGGAAATAAAATCTTTGTATGCTTCCGACTCGTTCTTCGAACCAATTTTCGCAAAGTGCTCCATTGACAAAGTAGTTGATGATTTCTATTTGCATAAGGGTTTTCTCTTTAAACAAAACAAGCTTTGCATTCCGAAATCGTCGCTCCAACTTTTGCTTCTACAAGAATCTCATGGTGGAGGCCTTATGGGTCACTTTGGCCGTGACAAGACTTTGAACATGCTCTCCACTCACTACTTTTGGCCCAAAATGAAGCGCGACATGGAGCGTTACGTTCAACGATGCACGATATGTGTTCAAGCTAAGTCGCAAACTAACCCTTATGGTCTTTATATGCCATTGCCTATTCCTCATACACCTTGGTCCGACATTAGCATGGATTTTGTGTTAGGATTGCCTAGATCTAAGCATGATCATGATTCTATCTTTGTAGTCGTGGATCGCTTTTCCAAAATGGCACACTTCATACCGTGCCATAAGACCGACGATGTTTCACATGTTGCCAATTTGTTTTTCAGGGAAATCGTCCGTCTTCACGGAGTGCCAAGAACAATTGATGCAGCCCGTCCTGTGGATGCTACTACATCTACAACGCCAAGTCCCCCAGATCGTCCCCAAGTCACCCAAGAAGACGGTCCAGGAGCAGCCAGCTCCAGAACCAGAGTCTCCGCCGTCATCGCCCCGGAGAGTCCGCCTGATGCCAGCCGGCATGTCTGGCATAGCCAGAGTGTCCGGCCAGATCCAGTCGGAGTGTCCGACCTACCCTAGCCCTATCCTGGCGCAGACAATTAGTATGCTACATCGGACTCTACCCGGACACTACCTAGAGTGTTCGGCCACCCCGGACTGTCCGGTCCACCCGAGCCGGACTGTCCGGCCTAAGTGATGGGCCTACGAGCCAACATTTGGGCCCTTGGCCCATGTGCCCCTCTATTCCGCACCAAACCCTAGTTTTATGCCCAAACTACCCCTGAACTTGTAGCTGGCCTATAAATAGAGCCCCCACCCCTCTTGTATCCCTTAGGCATAGATGATAGACTAAAGACAACCCCCTTTGTGGAATCTCTAGTTTTGTCTCATCCCCTTCTACCAACGGGGCTCGACTATAGTCACCACCTCGTTGGAGTTTGCATCGCGCCTCCCTCGTTGTACAAGGCCTTGGCATCGGTGTCCCTTTGCCAAGACGTCAAGACCCTCTCCAAGGTGTTCTTCCCTCTTTGCATGGGATCGAGGGAGCACGTTGACTGATCTTTCCTTGCGAGGATTCTATCGGACCGGTGGCCACCGGTGAGAGCAATCGGCCTTGTATCGTGTGTGTTTTGCGTGTGTTCATCATGTTCTTCGCGAGGTGTGTGTCCACTTCCGCTACCTTCTCCCTTTCCCCTCGCTTTCCCATCGATTTGGCCACGAGATCCGTGAAGATCGGGCTACCCACAGGGTTACCCCATAACATCTGGTATCAGCAGCTTTTGGTTGCCACGGATTTCTCATCGATTTGGTCTTTTCCCCATAAATTCGAAAATTCCACCAAAAATAGCCCCAATTCGTGTTTTGGACCAATCTATGATTTGAGTGTGTTTTGGTAGGTTTTGATCCATGGATTACTTGCTAAACTTGTTGATCTACCTTCCCCTGCGTTTCCATAGCCTAATTCCTTGATTTCCCCAATCAATTTGAGGTTTTGGTCCAAGTTTTTCCGCCAAAACTCGTCCCGTTCGTGTTCTGGAAGTTCTGGTTCGACCGAAATATCCGCCCCACCGGAGTTTACGGCCTAAACTGACCGGAATATCTGGCCCGGCTGGACTGTCCGGCCTGCGCGCCCGGACTGTCCGCCACCCTTGCAGACAGCAAATCTGCTTCACGGTTTTGAGTATAACTTTTGCATAGGAACTCGGATTTTGGTGTTCTTTAGCTCGTTTTGAAGAGGTGAAGGAGCTCTCCATCATCATATCCGTGGTTCATGCTATCTACTCCATCCAAATTCCGTGAGCAAGGCGGAATCCAACAATAAAGGGTGAAGATCGGCGAGGAAAGGTATATACATTCCGCGACTTCTCCCCACTTGCATCCCTTTGTGAGCCACACTATCTTTGCGATCAACAAACACCTATTGAGACTAGTTCCTCCTATGATTGCTTGGGCTATGCATATTTGATACCTTGTAGAATTCTGAGCAAAAGTTGTGAGTGCTCTACCTCATATTGTTATCTTGTATAGTTGTTGGCACAAGGAAGAGGCAAGTGAACAAAAAAGCAACGAAAAGAAAAAGAGAAAAAAATAGAAAAAGAAAAAGAAGAAAAAGAGAAAGAAAGAAACAAGTGCCTCATAGAATAGGAAGCGCAAGCTCGATGAACATCAAATAGGTGGTACTTATTGTGCATATCTTATAGCCCACCAATTTATTGCAATCGAACTAGCGTCTCTCCTTGCACTTGTGCGAAACGAGCTTATAGTCTTCGCTAGGTAATCATTTGGTTCTTAGCTCACTTTCTCCATCGCGCAAGTCCCATTTATCCCACCGTGTGTGTTTCCTTGTACATATTTGCTCTTGTGGATTGACTTGTTTTGCTTTGTGATCATTGTGGTTCTTTACTTGCCATTACAACATCTTGAGTTCGGATTGGTTCTTGACATGCCACCTTCCATACCTATCCACCATAAGCTTTGGGTGTGTGTTTTTAGTGGTTAGTTTGTTTTGGTGTTCCGCATGAACTTCACTTTGCTTGGTTATGATTGCTCTCAAGTGTTGCCACTTGCACGATACTATCTTCCAAGGTAAAGTAAGGTTTGACGTTGCATCCCTAACCCCCTACCACTTCCATATACACCACTTGGCCTTGTGAATCATGTCTAGGGACTCCGAAACCGAGGATGATATCTATGAAGAATCCATGATGAGCCACCACGACTACGACTCCACAAGTATAGAGGACATGATGGAGCACTACGCCGACAATGGCTCCGCATGCTTTGAGGACCCGGAGCATTGCACCTATGACAGCTCCACATGCATGGAATACATGGAGCACATCATCAACTATGGTTCCTCAAGCATGGAGGACTTGGAGCTCTACATTGACAATGGCTCCTCATGCATGGAGTACATGGAGCACTACACCGACAATGGCTCCACATGCTTGGGTGATATGGAGTACTACATCAACAACGACTCCCCAAGCATGGATGACTTTGAGTGCTATAACGACGACGCCTCACCAAGCATGGAGGACATGGCGAGCTTCACCCACTTCGAGGGCTCTTGCATGAGCCATGAAGAATACCTCCACCGCTTGGAGATGGAGGACTACTATGCCAAGCTAGCGGAGACGCATCATCAAGAAACCATGACCTTCAAGACCAAGCGTGCCACACCAAAGGGCACCACCTACTTCGATGATCCACCTCCAAGGCATCAAGCGCTACCACCTACATGGCGTCATGGGTCACCATCTCCAAGGCAGCAAGTGCCATCACCTCCAAGCCGTCAAGCACCACCATCTCCAAGGCGCCAAGAACCACCATCTCCAAGACGCCAAGCAAGGCCACCTTGAAGGCGTCATGTGCAACAGCCTCCTAGGCATCAAGTGCCGCCAACTACAAGAAGAGTGGCGATCCAACATCACTTTCCAAAAGAGGCGCCAAGAAGCAAGAATCTTCATCGACATATATCCTCTCGTGATCATCACCAACATCAAGAGGATACAAGACGTCATTCAAGGCATCTTCGCCATGAAGACGAAGAATACATGTTGAGCACCATCCATAATGCTCAACCGGGTATTTTGTACCAATCCCGTGAAAGCACTCCAACAGTCGCCCAAATTTGCAGTTATGTCTATTCCATCTCATGTAAAGGAGGCTCTAGCAGTTGTTCCAGTGCAACCGGTCAGCGTGGCAGTGCCAAATTTTTTTGAAGAGAAGCAGCCTGATGTTGACAAGGTTGTTGTGTGTGCTGCAACTGTAGTGGAGGATGTTGTACCATTGAGTGGGCTGAATTTGCATCTCAAGAAGGTACAATGTGATGCTTGCATGACAGTTGACAAGGGCCAGCGTTGGAATTTATTTCAGGCGCAGTGTCTGATCAAAGGTAAAGCATGCAAGTTGATTGTTGATGGAGGAAGTTGTACTAATGGCAATAGCAAGGCAATGGTGGTAGCGTTGGGGTTGTCCACATGGCGTATTCCTGAACCTAAGCATCTACAATGGTTAAATAGCTGCGGTATGGTGAAGGTAACTCATAAGGTGCGTGTGCCATTTACAGTTGGTGATTATGTTGATAAGATTGAGTGCGATGTGTTGCCATTGGAGGTATGTGGGATGTTACTTGGTTGTCCACTGTAGTATGATCGCAACGCTACACATGTTGGACGAGCAAATACATATTCTTTTGTGCATGGTGGCAAACAGCAGACTTTGAAGCCTATGCAGGATGATCACATAAAGTCTGATGTAGAGCTGGTGGTACATAAGGAGAAGGTGCGCAAGGCTAAGCCAAAATTTGGGCTAGCTAAGGTGCAGGGTGGAGAGCATGATGCACCGTGCGACAATGTTGATATTGCTTCAGCTATGCCTGTAGATGACAAGCCAGTGGAACTTGTTAGTGACAAGCCAGTTGAAGTGCCTCCTCTTATTGCTGAGAGGAAGGATGTTGCAGCATGTGTTCAGAAGGTTGTTTGTGTTGACACAGGTGTTCAGACGGATGATAGTTGTGCTCCTGATGTTCTAGTGCATGAGGTGCAGTGGGGTAACAAGAACAGTTTTGTTAGCACACCTGTGAGGCATTTTGTTGGGACAGTTATGCGGATGCATAGAGGCAAGGATGGACATGTTCGTCAGTTGTGTGGTCCCGGCATTACTCATCTTATGCCAGGTCATGCAAAGAAGGTCCATGTTCAGCAACCACGAGTTCCAACAAGAGTTGAGAAGAAGAAGACGGTGGCGCCTAGGTCAAAGCTCGTATGGAGACGCAAGGAGGTGCAGGCGCTAAGGGCTGTTTGAAGTCAAGCACGCCGAGAGGGAGGTTGCGAAGTGGAAGGCAGGCAATACTTGAAGATGGCTAAGACGCGTGAAGCGATTGTTCATATCACGGCACCTTTCCGACCCGACCCGCAAGCGTTGGGGAAAACGCTTCTTGAAGGGGGGGTGATGATATGGGCACGATATGCGCGAGGGAGGAGCGGGAGGTAGGCGCAAGGGAGATCATCAAGAAGAAGGAACGTTCAATTCGGACAGACAGAAGTCCTGAAATTGAAACGGACGTGGATTCCTCATACGAACTCCGAATCAAGCAAATAAGCACTTGTTGGATAGATAATTCGAAGATATTTCCAATGAGTACTTCCACGTCTCAAGATCCCGGATAATCCGGCCCCCACACCCCGGATAATCCGGGCCTACTTCAGAGATTCTGCTAAGGACTTCATGCGCGATGTTCTGTACGGCCCCCAGATAATCCGGCCCACTTAGACCGGATAATCCGGCCCTGTAAGTTTCCGTCCGATCCGGACGGACCAGATTGTATCAGACACGTTTTTGTTTCGCGTCGTTTGGACGTTCCGGATGCCATATAAGCCCTGGAATGCCCTCTAGATTAGGGTTAGCTTGAAATTGAGTCAAAAACTATTGTGTGAGTTGCTTGGTGAGCATCCCTCCGGGGACGGCGATGTCGTGTTATCTATCATATTGATATTGTCGTGGAGGTTCTTGTGTTCATCAAGGATTGTCGTGTTTTGGTTTGAGGCGTGGTGTCCTTCTCCACGTTACTTGCTGGATCTGTTCCTCTTCTTCAGGTGACGTTCATCGCGTTATTGGGAGATCATCTATCTGGTTGACTCGCTATGAAAGATCGGGACAAAACTCAAGGATCACCGGTGTGATCCATATCATTTGCCATGACCTCCTTGGCTTGTGTAGACATCCTCTTGGCATACTCGTCCAACTTGGCGAAGTAGAGGTCTTCGTCTTCCTCATCCATGAAGTTGCATGCATCATCTAGGACGTCAAGTTTGGGCGTTGAAGCTTGATGGCATGGAGGAGAGCTTGCTCTTGGTGCCATTTTGGTGGTGGCACGAGTAGTTGAAGGTGCCTTATGATGGTGTCGACGGAGGTCATTGGTGTGCCTTGCCAAATGTTGATGTAGATGGCACACTTGGTCATCCACATGACGCTCGCGATGATGCTCCTTGTCCTTGGCACTCTTCTTTTGATGGTGGTGCCTTCTTGAGCTTAGATGAGCATTATGGATGGTGCTCAACATGTAGTCTCCGTCTTCATGGCGAAGATGCCTTGAACGACGTCTTGTATCCTCTTGATGTTGGCGATGATCTCTAGAGGATGTATGTTGATGAAGATTCTTGCTTCGTGGCGCCTCTTTTGGAAGATGATGTTTGGGAGCCACTCTTCTTGGAGTATAAGGCACTTGATGCCTTAGAGGTAGATGCACTTGACGCCTTGGAGATGGTCATGCTTAGCTCCTTGGAGATGGTGGCGCTTGATGGCTTGGAGGTGATGCCTCTCGTCGCCTTGGAGATGGTGGTGCATGACGCCATGTAGGTGGTGGCGCTTGACGCCTTGGAGGTGGATCATCGAAGTAGGTGGTTCCCTTTGGTGCGGCACACTTGGCCTTGAAGGTCATGGTTTCTTGATGATGCGTCTTTGCTAGCTTGGCATAGTAGTCATGTTATGGGGTAACCCCATGGGTGGCCCGATCTTCACGGATCTCGTGGTCAAATCGATGGGAAAGCGAGGGGAAAGGGAGAAGGTAGCAGAAGCGGACGCACACCTCGCGAAGAACACGATGAACACATGCAAAACACACACGCTACAAGGCCGATTGCTCTCACTGGTGGCCACCGGTCCGATAGAATCCTCACAAGGAAAGATCGGTCAACGTGCTCCCGTCAATCCCAAGTGGAGATGGAAGAACACCTTGGAGAGGGTCTTGACGTCTTGGCAAAGGGACACCAATGCCAAGGCCTTGTACAACGAGGGAGGCGCGATGCAAACTCCAACGAGGTGGTGACGATAGTCGATCCCCTTTGGTAGAAGGGGATGAGGCAAAACTAGAGATTCCACAAAGGGGGTTTTCTTTAGTCTATCATCTATGCCTAAGGGATACATGAGGGGGTGGGGGCTCTATATATAGGCTAGCCACTTACATAGGGGTAGTTTGGGCATAAATCTAGGGTTGCAACCTAATAGAGGGGTACATGGGTTGTGGCCCAGATCTACTGCACGTAGGCACCGTGTTGACCGGTAGTACCGGTCCTCGGATCCCAGTAATCTGGGACGAGCGGTAGCAGCTTCGAGGCGGTAGCTCGCTCCGATGTGTGTGGTCTCCAGTCCGGTAACTTGGTGGTGCATCCCGATAGTACCGCAAGCCGGTATCGAGGCATCCAGAGGCGATGGCGCGGGCTTCAGTCGTGGCCAGTAGTACCGTAGAGGCTGAGCGGTAGTACCGGGGCGCGGTAGTACCACTTTTGGGAGCAGTAGTACCGCTCGCGTCTGTCTTCTTGGGTAACTTGGGGACGAGCTTGGACTTGGCGTTGTAGATGTAGTACCGTCCGTAGGACGGGCTGCATCAGCTCCCCCTTCAAAAAGAGTCGTCCTCGACTCTAGACGCTCGTCATGTAGAGGTGGTCGAGAGACATTCTTGATCCTAGGGTTCGCCATGTAGTCGACCTCGAGTAGCTTGATGTGGCAGCTCTTCAATGTTCCTTCACTTTCCATGTAGCCTACAAAGCTCACAACAAAAGCGAAGCAACACTCAAAGAGTAGCCAATTCTTGAAGATTATAGCATGAGTCCTCGAGTAGAAGGAAGTCACCTTATGGTGTAGAGATAGCTCGATGAAGGGCATCCATAGGTAACTCTCTACGGTTCGTCTTGTCAACTCTTGGGTGGTAGAGGTTGACATGTATGCATTCATACCCTCACACAACAAAGACCAAGCAACATATGTTTGTGTGTGATAGAGGAGCATGTCATTTGTGGCATGTCCATTCTTGTTCACAACACTATTAGCACAACTCAAGTATTGCAAACGAAATGCGTATGCAAGGTCAAAGTGCATGGAAGTTAATTGAACATCATCCAAATGTGGGAACTCGAAAACTCCATATAACGTCTTAGTGTGGCACTCAAAGCAATGGACTAAAATATTGGTCAACATCTTTGATGCAAGGATAGGAGAATTCGGCAAAAACACATGAGGAAAGATATCCAAAACAACATCATTATGTGTGCAAGCCAACCATTGGAAAGAATAATTGTTCAATATGTTGGATGCCATACACATATCATCAAAAGCCAAAATCATGGGGGTATGAGTATCGCAAGCGGAAGCAAAAGCAACGTGTTTGCAAACAAACCATATGAAAGAGCAAGTGGTCCTTATGTTTGTTGCAACAACAATACGAGAGACTTGGAAGCTCTCATGACAATACATGCTCAAAATAGCATTATGGTTACACACAAAACATCGGAAACAGAAATTGTTCAACATTTTTGTGGCAACACACAAAGCATCAATATTCAATGGCAACGAAACATGATTGTCATAAGGTGAAATAATACCATCAACATGCTTGCAAGCAAACCATAGGAAAGAGCAATTTTTTAACATGAAAGATGCAAAGTATGCAAAAGGTATCAGAGCTGGATTCGATCTTGAACTCACTTTGGGGATGCTCTCTAGAGCTCTTTTTGTCAATTCGTGCTCAACCGAGGTTGACATTCTTGTGCGGGTACCTACACACATCAAACACAAAAGGAAGAACGTGTGTTCATGGTAGAAAAACACATCATCCATCATGACATATCTCTTCTTGTGCACATCACCATTAATGTCAATCAAGTATGAAAAATATGCATGGTGAGTATGCAAGTGGGGAACATTCTTATCATGGCAATCATCAAAATCTCCAACATTTGAGAAAGCTATGGGGGCCATCTCAATATAAACCATATGAGAATTATTGTTGCAAGCAAAACAAGTGAAAGAGCAATTATTCAACTTATTGCAAGCAATGGGAGAAATTGTGAAACACTCATGACAAAGCATGGTTCGAGGGGTACCATTGTCATCATCATTGCAAGCAAAACATTGGAAAGAGCAATTATTCAACAAGTTGCAAGCTATGATGTCATCGACGTAACGTTTAGAGCATGGCATGTCTATGGCAACATCATCACAATCAAATAATTTCACATGCTCAACATTATGCAAAGGCAAAGTATCACATGGAAATATCAATGAAGCATATGTGATATCACAAACATCATCCATAGCATGCCAGTCATCACAAGTCATCATGTCCACTAGTGGGATAATGGCATCATCAACACCTGTATTCTTACCTTGTTCATACCTCTCATATGAAGTGGGTGTTTAGCATTGGCCTCCATGTGGGTGACTTCTTCATCCGTGGAACCTAGCACATCATGAGGAAACACACTAGAGGTAGAGGGTAAGTCGTTATAAATCCAAATGGTCTCACATGACCTATCAACTACCACTCTCAACTCACTCGGTGTATCAGTCATGCCCTCAAAGTGGAAGCACTGAATCTCACATATGGTGGAGTCACTCATCTCACTCTTGTTTTCACTCAAGTGGGCTAGGTGACTCTCATACTCACATGTGATTGGTACCACATCATCACTCAAGCATATGGGGGTAGGCTTGGTTCTCTCAACTCCTTGCGCCTCCTTTGGTGAAGGGAAAATCCCATGCTCACCATTCTTGACCTTGTGGTCACCATCTTGCACCTTGGCTTGTGTAGTCCTCTTGACGTACTCGTCCAACTTGGCGAAGTAGAGGTCTTCGTCCTCCTCATCCATGAGGTTACATGTGTCATCTAGGATGTCAAGTCTTGGCGTTGAAGCTTGATGGCAGGGAGGAGAGCTTGCTCTTGGTGCCATTTTGGTGGTGGCACGAGTAGTTGAAGGTGCCTTATGATGGTGTCGACGGAGGTCATTGGCGTGCCTTGCCAAAGGTTGATGTAGATGGCGCACTTGGTCATCCACATGACGCTCGTGATGATGCTCCTTGTCCTTGGCACTCTTCTTGGTGAGGCATTGTAATGAGCGCAAAGCATCATTAGTCTTGGCCATCATGCTCATGATTTTGGCAAAGTCATTGTCCATGTCGCGCTTGAAGTTGTCCATTTGATGGTGGACCTTGGTGCTCTCGAGGTGGAGGCTTCGTCTTGGTCGACGCAACTTGAGGAGCTTGTTGTTGTCATTCTTGAAGTCATCCATGCTTGGGGAGTTATTGTTGTTGTAGAACTCCATATCACCCAAGCATGTGGAGCCATTGTCGGTGTAGTGCTCCATGCATGAGGAGCCATTGTCGATGTAGAGCTCCAATTCCTCCATGCTTGAGGAGCCATAGTTGATGACGTGCTCCATGTCTTCCATGCATGTGGAGCCGTCATAGATGTAGTGCTCCGGGTCCTCAAAGCATGCGGAGCCGTTGTCAGTGTAGTGCTCTATCATGTCCTCTATACTTGTGGAGTCGTAGTCGTGGTGGCTCATCATGGATTCTTCATAGATAGCATCCTCGGTTCCGGAGTCCCTAGACAAGATTCACAAGACCAAGTGGTGTATATGGAAATGGTAGGGGGGTTAGGGATGCAACATCAAACCTTACTTTATCTTGGAAGATAGTATCATGCAAGTGGAAACACTTGAGAGCAATCAAAACCAAGCAAAGTGAAGTTCACGCGGAACACCAAAACCAACTAACCACTAAAACACACACACACACACAAAGCTTATGGTGGATAGGTATGGAAGGTGGCGTGTCCAAGAACAATCCGAAATCAAGATATTGTAATGGCAAGTAAAGAACCACGATGATCACAAAGCAAAACAAGTCAATCCACAAGATAGGAATATATACAAGGAAACACACACAGTGGGATAAATGGGACTTGTGCGACGGAGAAAGTGAGCTAAGAACCAAATGATTACCTAGCGAAGACTATAAGCTCGTGTCGCACAAGTGCAAGGAGAGACGCTAGTTCGATTGCAATAAATTGGTGTGCTACAAGATATGCACAATAAGTAACACCTATTTTGATGTTCATCGAGCTTGCGCTTCCTATTCTATGAGGCACTTGTTTCTTTCTTTCTCTTTTTCTTCTTTTTCTTTTTCTATTTTTTTCTCTTTTCTTTTATTTTTTTCACTTGCCTCTTCCTTGTGCCAACAACTATACAAGGTAACTATATGAGATAGCATGCTCACAACTTTTGCTCGGAATTCTACAAGGTATCAAATGTGCATAGCCCAAGCAATCATAGGAGGAACTAGTCTCAATAGGTGTTTGTTGAACTCAAAGATAGTGTAGCTCACAAAGGAAAGCAAATAGGGAGAAGTCGCGGAATTTTTATACCTTTCGTCGCCGATCTTCACCCTTTATTGGAGGATTCCGCCTTTCTCACAGAATTTGGATGGAGTAGATAGCATGAACCACGGAGATGATGATGTAGAGCTCTTTCTCCTCTTCAAAACGAGCTAAAGAACACCAAAATCCGAGTTCGTATGCAAAAGTTATGCTCAAAACCGTGAAACAGATTTGCTGTCAGCAGGGGGGCGGAGAATTTGCTAGAAACTCCGCTCTGGACCGGAATCTCCGGTCTGGGGGCCGGAATCTCCAGTCTAGGCCGGAATCTCCGGTCCGGGGGCCTGAATCTCCGGTCCGGAGGATCCAGGACGTGCAGAACTCGTTCGGGACACGATTTTGGCGGAAAAACTCGAACCAAAACACCAAATTGGTGGGGGAAATCAAGGAATTAGGCCATGGAAACGCAGGGAAAGGTAGATCAACAAGTTTAGTAAGTAATCCACGGATCAAAACCTACCAAAACGCACTCAAATCACAGATCGATCCAAAACACGAATTGGGGCTGTTTTTGGTGAAATTTTCGAATTTATGGGGTAAAAGACCAAATCGAGGAGAAATCCGTGGCAACCAAAAGCTGCTGATACCAGATGTTATGGGGTAACCCCATGGGTGGCCCGATCTTCACGGATCTCGTGGTCAAATCGATGGGAAAGCAAGGGGAAAGGGAGAAGGTAGCGGAAGCGGACGCACACCTCGCGAAGAACACGATGAACACACGCAAAATACACACGATACAAGGCCGATTGCTCTCACCGGTGGCCACCGGTCCGATAGAATCCTCGCAAGGAAAGATCGGTCAACGTGCTCCCGTCAATCCCAAGCGGAGAGGGAAGAACACCTTGGAGAGGGTCTTGACGTCTTGGCAAAGGGACACCAATGCCAAGGCCTTGTACAACGAGGAAGGAGCGATGCAAACTCCAACCAGGTGGTGACGATAGTCAATCCCCTTTGGTAGAAGGGGATGAGACAAAACTAGAGATTCCACAAAGGAGGTTTTCTTTAGTCTATCATCTATGGCTAGGGTTACATGAGGGGGTGGGGGCACTATATATAGGCCAGCCACTAGTTCAATGGTACTTTCGGAATAAAAGGGGAAAGTCTGGGCGGACTAAGGGGTACATGGGCCAAAGGCCCAGCTGGCGGCGCGCAGGCCCATACGCTCAGGCCGGAGACTCCGGTCTATTTCCGGTGTCGTCTCCGGAGTGGCAGACAGACTGTCCTCGAGCTCGATCTGGGGGTCGGTCCGGAGATGGATCCGGATACTCTGGGGTACGTAGGCCGGAGTCTCCGGTGTCTTCAAGTTGAAGACTCCTGTGTGCGCAGGCCGGAGACTCCGGTGCTCCAGCTGCTGCTTCTTCCGTCTTCTCTTCCAAGCCTCCGTCTTGTCGGGCTTGGTGCTCCAGGCTTCCTCCCTTGCCTCCGTACTCATCGGTATGCACCTATCATGGATATGGGACGGAGTATGAAGTAGTATACCATTCAAGAGGGTAGGAAGTGGGCTCGCATAGAGGAACAGATTCACCTTTGGAGTCCATGACGACTTGGCATAAGTTGGAGACCATGATGTGGTAACGACCGAAGGTCGGGCTACATCAGCGATGCTCCAGAATCAAACAACACTCTTGCAAGTACTGAGTTAACAGAAAACATACCCAACACGACATCTGGCGCCTCCTGAGCTTCTTCAGCATTCATGTGGAACAGATGGCCGTTGCGGTTGAGGGAGTTCCCTGGGTCCAATCTCTTTCCAGGATGGACACGGCGCTGCTGCTGAGCGGGTGCATTCACATTGGTGGCTGCTGGAAGCTTCTTGGGGCACTCGTTGGAGTAGTGACCCTTGACTCCGCATTCAAAGCAAGTAATCAGGGACTTGTCTTTTCCTGCAATAGGCATAGCATTGCTTCCAGTCCTTGGGGCGGTATTGTTGTTGTTGGTGGTGTTGTTGTTGGACTTGGGCGATGCACGGTTGAAGATATTGGAGTTCTCGGGTTATTGTGGTGGTTTCCTCCAGACCTCAAGTTTCCACCGCCACGATTGGGATAGTTTGGACGGGACATAGGGGGTCTATTGTTTTTTGGGGCATATCCTGCAGACAGGTTGGGGCGATACTTCTGGGTATGGTGGGATCCAGGCTGGTGCATCATCCTGCGCTTGCAATTGTCATTGGCTTGGTTTATCTTCCCTTCCATCTGCATAGCAGAGTCCACTAAAGCTTCAAGATCATCAAAGAAAATGTTGACTAGCACAGTTTGCATCTCATCATGCAGTCCTTTTAGGAATCTCTCTTTCTTCTTTGCTTATGTGTCAATCTCATCAGGGGCATATCTAGCTAGTGACAGAAATCTGTCACGGTACTCAACCACAGTCATCCTTCCTTGTTTCAAATCTCTGAACTCATCCCTCATCCTCTTAATCAGACCTGAGGGCACATGGGTCCTGCTGAACTTGATTTTGAACTCCTCCAATTCATCATCTGACCTCCATTCATGGTACGGGTGCTATTCCACCAGGCTCTTGCATCACCTGCCGGATAATGGGTGGCAAACAATACTTTTTCATTGGCCTCAAATCCTGCGACCTCTAAGTTGTTCTCCATGGTTTGCAGCCAGTCATCAGCATCTAAGGGCTCTTCAGACTTATTAAATATAGGGGGATTGATGTTTTCGAAAGTTCTTGAGCTTGGATCCATGGTTATCCTGGTTTCCGTGGCCTTGATTATTGTGGGCCATTTGAGCTATCTGTTGAAGAGTGGCTAAGTTGGCTTGACGTTCGGCTCTACTAGCTTCACGGTTAGAAACTAACATTTGCAGAATCTGCAGCATTGGGTCCTGAGATGAACTGTTTCCACTGGCGTTACCGCGAGGCATCTGAAGGTTGAGATAGATAATGAGACAAGGGGGAAATTTCTAGGGTTTATGGGTTTGTTTTAGAAACTTTAAACTTGGAGTTTGACTCAGGTTTTGCAAACTAACAACTTCCTTTTCATTCATTCATTCATTCATTCATAGCACCCAATACAAACACACACCACACCACAAATAGAAAACAGATGGTTTTAGGAACCATTCTGTGAAACTACGATACAATGGGACCGGATACTACTCACTCCTATGGTAGTGCTCAAGTGCATCTAATCATCATCAATGAAGGCGGCATCATCATCAGTGTGGAACTCCATGTCCTCGTCCTCCAGGTAGTCGTCATCATCATTGA
Organism: Avena insularis; assembly: GCA_023614405.1. Taxonomy (NCBI): domain Eukaryota; kingdom Viridiplantae; phylum Streptophyta; class Magnoliopsida; order Poales; family Poaceae; genus Avena; species Avena insularis. Next base: position 283,109,028 of record CM042688.1, on the reverse strand, counting down.
GGTAAGAGTAGAGATCTCCACAGATATCTTCACCTTCCTCCTCCTTCGCTTCAAGCTGGATCTCCTGTTCACGGATGGTCTTCTCGAGAGTGGCCACCTTCTTGCGAAGACGATCGATGAAGCGATCCCTCTTGTCACGCTGACGAAGAAGTGAATAGCGCTCCTTGGCGAGGATGGCGAGGTCTGGTCCTTCCTAACTGCAATGGCATGGTTGTGGTTGGCGTAGGCACGGGCGTTGTCCAACTCCTTCTGTCTATCATACAACATGAAGTCGAGATTATCCACCTGGTGCTACAACTCCGGGTGTCCTGGCATCTCCAAGGGCATTCCCATAGAATCACGCCTTGCGTAGTGAGAAAAGCGAGTCCTGATGATCTGGTTGATGTTTTTCCCACACAGACGGGCAAGAGCTTCCTGCATAGCCCTGGCTAGTCCGTCTAGCCAGTTGTTCTCCCTCAACCTAAATTTGATCTTCTCCGAGGTGGGTGCTTCCATCTTGCCTCTAAGATCTGCAACTATCAGCCAATATAGCTCTCCTCCCACGTGATCGTTGAGTTGTGCCCCGAAGAACTCCGGGTTCGGGCGCTCAAGATGTTCTGCGAGTGCATCTAGATCCCTCTCAAAGATCAGGTGGCCTCCGTTGCCCAGCTGGTAGAACTTGCTATACTTGACCTCCATCTATAAGAATTTAGGGTGAGCAAGTTAGTGGGGTGATCAAGTGTGTCAAATTTTATGTAGGATTGCAAGAATTTTTGAGGAACAGGAATTTTATTGAAAGAATCTCAAGGATAAGAATGAGAATAAGTTTTTGTAAATACTCACTTTCTTTTGTTTTGAAACTAAGTTTTTTGTTCAGACGTCCATTCTAACTAGGGTCTCCTATGGTCAGGATGGCTCTGATACCAACTTTTCAACACCCAGATTTTAAATCCCAGATGCCTGTTATGCCATACCTCGCAATCCGAGGATTACCATTTTTGCGAGGCATAACAGAATTGGTACCATAGTACATCATCCATTACAAACCATAATAAAGGTCTTAAAAATAAAGGATCTCATGATCCAGTCTTAATATAATCAAAGCAGCGGAAAGTAAACATAGTAGGGGCTCCATCTTCAGGGTCACAGGCAATGCTGACGATGGGAGATCATCCTAGTTGTCATAGACCTCCTGCTGTCCATCTTCCTGGTAGTCCTCCTCATAGTCTGGCCACGAGAATAGCCAGGGACAAAGCCATGAGTACTCTTTAAGTACTCGCAAACTATCACTAACAAGTAAGGTAGTTCTAGTAGGAATCTTAAGCTCTAGGTTTATTTGCAAAAAGACAGGTTTATTTCATAAGGAGTTCAAAAGTAAAGAACCTAATTTAATTTTCTACATCACCTAAGTGGGAACCTAGTTTTCATGTCCACAACCCTGTTGTGTTCAAGTCAAGGTCATAGTTCAATTCACAAGTCATTTTTGCAAACATCTGACAATGGAACGGTATGGCCACTCCAACTGTCCATGACCGCGGACGTGGTTATTCGAATAGTTTGACACTCTGCAGAGGTGGTACACTTTCACCACAATATTCGATACATCCATCAGGGATAACCCTGAATTGTCATACTTAGTATGCATATAATCAATCATAACCTTTCAATTACACACTCTAGTATAGGCACCTCCCCTATGAGCTTGGCCTCCCAGCCATGGCCATCTGCCATCCTAGGCACTGCATAGGTGGACATTCACATTCACGAGGTAGCCTCAGCTCAACCTCTTTCCGTGAGGGAACCCATACTAAGGCATATAAACTTCCAGTTAAGCCCTACCCAATTCAGGTATTGCGGTTGTACGGTAAAATTGGAATGGTATCGCATCCAAACCCAACCATCAGTTTTTATCAAAACTAAGGCTCATGCCTCAAGAAGTTTCATCATCAAACCATTGTGTTTCAGAACACATGTCAAAACATTTCAATAGAATGAATCCTCGTTCCAAGGTTTTCATAATCATTTTCTCCCAGTATTCCCATCTAAAGTGATCAGTAGTAGTTTAGCACTAGCAACTAGCAATGAGGGTGTCACTAATGAGGGTGCTAATCAAGTGTAACTATCCAAATCTAGTTTTATGCTTTTTAATGGCATCTAAGTATAACTACCTAGGCCTAGTTTTATGCTTTTATGGCATTTATCCTATTTTTCCAATACTCACAAATCACTAACTAAAGGTAAAGACCTTTGGTAAAAGTAAAAGAATAAAGCTTGCAAGTAAAACTTGGGATTGGTATAATCAAGGTTGCATAACCAAAGCATGCCTAATGCATCTTGCATAAGTTATCTTGCAAGGATGGCTTACATAGTTAACTTGTAGCGTTAGGCTTTCCTTGAGTAGTGCAGTGGTCGAAGTTCTCTTCTTCTTCTTCGTAGTACTCCTCCTCCTTGAAGCCCGGGTCAGTACTATCGTCTATAAATGAATACGAGGTACACAATCACCAAAAAATACTTAACTACTTCTACGTAGCACACAAAGGCTCACACTAGATGATCTAGCATCATCACAATCATCACATGAAATAAAGACCTAGCCTTATTTTTCTTATTTTAGAAAAGTAATTTCTACTCATTGAAAATACTTAAGATTTAATATTCTCCAATTAAAATATGAGATCATGTTGACACATGTCATCACCACATATTCTAATATTTGGGAATGTGATTTAAAGTGGTGGTCACATTTTATAAAGTTTAAAATTACTATTTAATACAATTAAAGTGACTAGAAATGCCTATATAGCATTCTTTTGGCACTAGTCCAAGATCACTGCATGTAAACCTAAATATTTTTACATATTCAGATAGATCTTATCAAATGTGATTTTTGAGAGTTGGAATCAACTCAAAAGCATTTATGTTTGATTTTTGAAAAATGTTTGAAGTTAGAAAAGTCTTTGCCTTGTTATTTTTACTATAGATGATCTGTAATTTCAAATGGTTTGAATCCAACGGGCTTGGGTAGACAATTTGAATACCTTTCCAACAAAATTGGAATCATGCAATTTGGTTTAGTAGATCTCTGTGAATTTATTTTTGAATCTACTGACAGAATATAGTTTTAACTAAAATGGAAAAAGTCTATTAGAATCAACGGGCTCTGCGCGGGAAACTAATTGGGCCGGTCCAGCTACGTGGCGCGCGCGCAGCGGGCTGCTGACAAGCAGTTCCTACTCATCAGCGACTCAATTAAGCCAAAACGGTAAGTTTCAATCTCAGCGCTACGATTAGAATAGGATCTAACGACTCTGGTTCGTCGTCTCCATCACACGGGGCCGGCGAGAACTGAACCCTAACGCGACGGTAGGGGTACGTGGGGGCTCACCTGGGCTCCAGCTAAGGTCGGCGATGGGGGCAAATGAGGTTGTCGTCTATGGCGGTTCGAGGCGCGGTCACGGCGGCTCCTGGGGCGGCTCCTAGCTCCAGTTCCTCTTCTCCTGTGGAGAGGTGTGGGAGGTTTCTAAGAGAGAGGGGAGTGAGATGGTGTGGAGAATTAGGGCTGGGATGGCCTCTATTTATACACCGGCGAGAGGGACATCGTGGCATGGTCGGGCTCCTCCGGCGACGGCGTTACAGAGGGCTATCGGCATGGCTGAGGGTAGGGGTCGACGCGGTGCTTTAGGGCAGTCGGCAGTGATGGCGCGGCAAGGTGCGGTCGAGAATGGTCGGGAGCAGTCCGTGCGAGCTGGCGCACAGTGGCCACGGTTCGTGCGGCGGCGAACGGGCGTGTTTGGGGGTAGCGCGGGTCACGGTGAGTGCGTGCACGGACGGAGAGGGCGATATGTGGCGTGTGTGCCCATGTCGGCTGTGGCGCTCTGGCATGCTCTCGGCATGGTGGACAGAGAAGTGGGCACGGCGATTACGGCTAGTCCACAACGTGTCTTCGATCGAGGGGTAGACAGGGGGTGGCGGTGAAGTGTCGCCTATCTCCTGGGCATCGTGGGAGAGGGCGGCGTGGTCTGTGGCAAGCGGTGCTTGGTCGACCGGCACGGTGAGCTCGGGTGGCGCTGCACTGGCGCGAACGGCAAAGGGGGGCTTGTCCACTGCGCTACTGGACACTAGGGCGACCAAGGGAGAGAATTGAGGCACTAGTGGCGACCAATTACTGCTCCAAACAGTGATTGTTAGGCAGGGTTTACTGGTGTCTGCTAGGTGCTCGACCAAATGGCCGCATGAATTCAAAGTTGGAATTTTTGGATGAATTTTGGTGAGTGTGTTTGTCACATGCTTGGGTGTCTATGGTTGCTGGGAAAAGTCAAGTGGAATTGATTTGGTTGGTTTTTGAAAAGGGCGATCTATGCATATGAACTTGATTCAATTTTGCAATGTCTTTTAAAATGATTTGGAATTTGTTTCTATTAGTTTGTAAAGTGGGCTTGGGTTCACTTTTACTTGGTGTAGCAAGGGGTGAAAAGAATTGGGAAAGTTTCTGTTAGAAATCGTTTACTAGAAACACTCAAAGTGGTCTAGTGGATAATTTTGGTCAAAATGACCATTTGATCATATGATTCATATTTGATTTTCTTTTCTTTTGATTTTGTTTGTAAATGGCCTAGATGATGTAGTATTCATCTTTAAACCATTCCTTATCATTTGTAGCAATCAAACATGGCAATTGCACTCATTCATACACTAATGCAATTCACACATACACTCATATTAGATTTAATAATAAAAGTTTTTGTTAACCCTAAATTTGGGTGATTTGAACTTGATAATCTTGATTAATATTTTTGGGATGTTACGAGAATACACATGCAATGACACTAGTGGTAGTTTATGAAAAGAACACACATGCAATGACACTGGTGGTGGATCCATGTGGTTTAGTAAAATAGCACACATGCAATGACACTAGTGGTGGTTTAGGAAAAGGACAAACATGCAATGACACTGGTGCACCCATGTGGTTTATGAAAAGAACAAACATGCAATGACACTAGTGGTGGTTTAGGAAAAGAACACACATGCAAAGACACTAGTGGTGGTTTAGGAAAAGAACACACATGCAATGACACTGATGGATCCATGTGGTTTATGGAAAGAACACACATGCAATGAATCTAGTGTGGGTTTAGGAAAAGAACACACATGCAATGTCTCTAGTTGTGGTTTAGGAAAGGAACAAACATGCAATGACTCGAGTGGTGGTTTATAAAAAGTACACACATGCAAATGACTCTGGTGGATCCATGTGGTTTAGTAAAGTAACACACATGCAATGAAACTAGTGGTGGTTTAGGAAAAGAACACACATGCAAAGACATGCAGATGACTCTGGTGGATCCATGTGGTTTATGGAAAGAACACACATGCAATAACACTAGTGGTGGTTTATGAAAAGAACACACATGCAATGACACTGGTGGTGGCTACATGTGGTTTATGGAAAGAACACACATGCAATGAATCTAGTTGTGATTTATGAAAAGAACATACATGCAATGACACTGGTGGATCCATGTGGTTTATGAAAAGAACAAACATGCAATGACACTAGTGGTGGTTTAGGAAAAGAACACACATGCAAATACACTAGTGGTGGTTTAGGAAAAGAACACACATGCAATAACACTGGTGGATCCATGTGGTTTATGGAAAGAACATACATGCAATGAATCTAGTGGTGGTTTAGGAAAAGAACACACATGCAATGAATCTAGTGGTGGTTCAGGAAAAGAACACACATGCAATGACACTGGTGGATCTATGTGGTTTATGAAAAGAACAAACATGCAATGACTCTAGTTGTGGTTTATGAAAAGTACACACATGCAATGACTCTAGTGGTGGTTTAGGAAAAGAACACACATGCAATGACACTGGTGGATCCATGTGGTTTAGGAAAACAACACACATGCAATGACACTAGTGGTGGTTTATGAAAAGAACACACATGCAATGTCTCTCATTGTGGTTTAGGAAAAGAACAAACATGCAATGACTCTAGTGGTGGTTTATCAAAAGGTCACACATGCATTGAGACTGGTGGATCCATGTGGTTTAGTTAAATAACACACATGTTGTTATGGGGTAACCCCGTGGGTGGCCTGATCTTCACGGATCTCGTGGTCAAATCGATGGGAAAGCGAGGGGAAAGGGAGAAAGTAGTGGAAGCGGACGCACACCTCGCGAAGAACACGATGAACACACAGAAAACTCACACGATACAAGGCTGATTGCTCTCGCTGGTTGCCACCGGTCCGATAGAATCCTCACAATGAAAGATCGGTCAACGTGCTCCCTCGATCCCACACGGAGAGGGAAGAACACCTTGGAGAGGGTCTTGACGTCTTGGCAAAGGGACACCGATGCCAAGGCCTTGTACAACGAGGGAGGCGCGATGCAAACTCCAACGAGGTGGTGACAATGGTCGATCCCCTTTTGTAGATGGGGATGTTGCAAAACTAGAGATTCCACAAAGGGGGTTGTCTTTAGTCTATCATCTATGTCTGGTGTTACATGAGGGGGTGGGGGCACTATATATAGGCCAGCCACTAGTTCAAGGGTACTTTAGGAATAAAAGGAGAAAGTCTGGGCGGACTAAGGGGTACATGGGCCAAAGGCCCAGCTGGTGGCACGCAGGCCCATACGCTTAGGCCAGAGACTCCGGTGTTGGGACCGGAGACTCCGGTCTAGGTCGGAGACTCCGGTCCGTCTCCGGAGTGGCAGACAGATAGTCCTCGAGCTTGATCTGGGGGATCGGTCCAGAGATGGGTCTGGAGACTCCGGTGTCTTCAGGCTGAAGACTCCGGTGTGGCTAGAGACTCCGGTGTGCGCAGGCCGGAGACTCCGGTGCTCCAGCTGCTGCTTCTTCCGTCTTCTCTTCCAAGCCTCCGTCTTGTCGTGATTGGTGCTCCAGGCTTCCTCCCATGCCTCCGTACTTGTCGATATGAACCTACCATGAATACATGACGGAGTATGAAGTAGTATACCATTCAATGGGGTAGGAAGTGGGCTCGCATAAAGGAACAAATTCACCTTTGGAGTCCATGATGACTTGGCATAAGTTGGGGACCATGATGTGGTAACGACCGAAGGTCGGGCTACATCATCTCCCCTCCCTTCAAAAAGAGTCGTCCTCGACTCTACACGCTCATCGCAAAGTAGAAGATGTCGAGAGACCTTCTTGATCCTGGGGTTCACCATATAGTCGTCCTCGAAAAGATTGACTTGACAAAACTTCAATGTTCCTACGCCTTCCATGAAGCCTACAAAGCTCACAACAAAAGCAAAGCAACACTCAAAGCGTAGCCAATTCATGAAGATTATAGCATGAGTCCTCAAGTAGAAGGAAGTCACCTTATGTTGTAGAGATAACTCGTTGAAGGGTAGCCCTGGGTAACTCTCTTCGGTTCGTCTTGTTAACTCTTTGTCCATAGAGGTTGACACGGAAGCAATTGTACCTTCATACAACAAAGACCAAGCAACATATGTTTGTGTGTGATAGAGGAGCATGTCATTTTTGGCATGTCCATTCTTGTTCACAACACCATTAGCACAACTCAAGTATAGCAAACGGGATGCATATGCAAGGTCAAAGTGCATGGACGCTAATTGAACATCATCCAAATGTGGGAACTCGAAAACTCTATATAACGTCTTAGTGTGGCACTCAAAGCAATGGACTAAAATATTGGTCAACATCTTTGATGTATGCATTAGGAGAATTCGGCAAAAACACATGCGGAAGAATATCCAAAGCAACATCATTATGTGTGCAAACCAACCATTGGAAAGAACAATTGTTCAATATGTTGGATGCCATACACATATCATCAAAAGCCAAAATCATGGGGTATGAGTATCGCAAGCGGAAGCACAAGCAACATGTTTGCAAACAAACCAAATGAAAGAGTAAGTGGTCCTTATATTTGTTGCAACAACTATACGAGAGACTTGGAAGCTCTCATGACAATACATGCTCATTATGGCATTATGGTTGCACACAAAACATCGGAAAGAGAAATTGTTCAACATTTTTGTTGCAACACACAAAGCATCAACATCCAATAGCAACGAAACATGATTGTCACAAGGTGAAAGAATACCATTAACATGCTTGCAAGCAAACCATAGGAAAGAGCAATTTGTCAACATGAAAGATGCAAAGCATGCAAAAGGTATCAGAGCTGGGTTCAATCTTGAACTCACTTGGGGGATGCTCTCTAGAGCTCTTTTTGTCAATTCGTGCTCAACCAAGGTTGCCATTGTCTTTCGGGTACCTACAGACGTCAAACACAAAAGGAATAACGTGTGTGCATGGTAGAGAAATACATCATCCATCATGACATATCTCTTCTTGTGCACATCACCATTAGTGTCAATCAAGTGTAACATAGGTGCATGGTGAGTATGCAAGCGGGGAATATGCTTATCATGGCAATCATCAAAATCTCCAAAATTTGAGAAAGCTATGGGGGCCATCTCAATATAAACCATATGAGAATTATTGTTGCAAGCAAAACAAGTGAAAGAGCAATTATTCAACTTATTGCAAGCAATAGGAGAGATTGTAAAACATTAATGACAAAGCATGGTTCGAGGGGTACCATTGGTAAGATCATTGCAAGCAAAACATTGGAAAGAGCAATTGTTCAACAAAGTGCAAGCAATGATATCATCAACGTAATGTTTAGAGCATATCATGTCTGTGGAAATATCATGGCAATAAAGGGAATCCACATGGTCATCATGATGCATAGCAAGATTAACGCATGGGAATAAGAGTGGAACATATGTCATGTCAAAATTATCATCCATAGCATGCAAGTCATCACAAATCATCATGTCCACTAGTGGGATCATGGCATCATCAACACCCATATTGTTACCTTGTTCATACCTCTCATATGAAGTGGGTGTTGTGGTAGTGTTGGCCTCCATGTGGGCAACTTCTTCTTCTTGTATGGGGATGGCCTTAGCTTCATCCACCATGTACATCTACTCGGTCGGAGGCATCATCATCTCCAAGATTGGCGCTTCTTGATCCATGGAACCTAGCACATCATGAGAAAACACACTAGAGGTAGAGGGTAAGTTGTTAGAAATCAAAGTGGTCTCACATGACCTATCAACTACCACTCTCAACTCACTCGGTGTATCACTCATGCCCTCAAAGTGGAAGCACTCAATCTCACATAAGGTGGAGTCACTCATCTCACTCTTGTTCTCACTCAAATGGGCTAAGTGGCTCTCATACATGGGATTGGTACCACATCATCACTCAAGCATATGGGGGTAGGCTCGGTTCTCTCAACTCCATGTGCCTCCTTTGGTGAAGGGAAAATCACATGCTCACCATTCTCGACCTTGTCATCGTCTTGTACTTTGGGTGCCATTGCGGTAGTGGCACTCAAATTGGAAGTATTAGTCCTTGACGCCATCTTCGCTCTTGCATCCACTTGTTGGCAAAGCAACTTGTTTTCTTCTATTTCTTGGGGAGTCATGTTTTTGATGGCCTCGTCCAACTTGGCAAAGTAGAGGTCCATCTCTTGCTTGAATGACATTCTTGGAGTGCTTGAAGAAGAAGTTGCATTGAAGCTGATACGGATCAACGTGATCCAAAAGGGTTTAGGCCCGATCTTTCACGGCAATCAACAGATAAACAACAGCAAAGATATAAAGGAGATCTGATCTGTTTACATAAAATGTATATCCTAGCAACCAACATTGAGAAGATGATCAACTCCACGTAAGCGGCAACAGACCCTCGCATATCAGCAAGCAAACTCACACACGATATTCGTGTCCCCCGACATGGGACCTGATGCAGCCTGTCCTACGGACGCTCCTACATCTACACCACCGAGTCCCCCAAGTGGACCGATGACCCGTGCCCGAGCCAAGATCCTTCAAGCTAAGGTGAATTCGCTCCTCTCATCATGTGACTTTGACATACACCTGGATGCCTTGCTACTTCAGACCACTACTTTGTGCATCATCAAGTACGAACCCCCGTCGCGTCGACCCACGAGCCCTGAAGCTGCACCTGTCCACAGCGCCTCGAGCCGGAGTGTCACTTGGGATCCGGATCCAAAGTGTCCGACGCAACTCAGCCGGAGTGTATGGCCTGCCCTAGCCCCAACCTAGCATGGTGTAACATCCCAAAACTTAATCCAAGGTTGATCAAGATCAAATCTACCGAATTTAGGGTTAACAAAAACTTTTTCCATTTAAAAATGATTAAGCATTCATATGTGTGCATTTAAATTAGGAGTTGTTTTGAATTGCCATGTTTGAGTGATCCATTGGTTGTAAAATGATTCTAAGGTGAATTAAACATTATCTAGATCATTCCCAAACAAATCCCAAAGAAAAACAAATCAAAAGGAATAAAATAAGGAAATGGTCATTTGTGCCATTTTAATCACCTAGCCTACTTTGGCTATTCCTAGAACTCAAATCTTAACAGAAACAATTGTGGTTCTTTGCACTCCTTGTTAGTACAAGTAGTGATGTACCAAGGCCCACTTTGTTTCACCCCAAAAACTTTCAAACACTAAATTTAAATGACATTTGAAAATTGAATGTGGTTCATATGTATAGATCACACTTATTCAAAACCCACTCAAATGAACTCCACTTTTAAAACCCAAGCACACCTAGAAGCTCAAGCATAAGATACATCACTCCACCAAAAATCAGCCCAAAATACAAAACTTTTTCTCTTGCGGCCATTGTGTCGAGCAGGTGGCAGACAGAAATTAAACTGCCTAACTATTACTGTTTCTAATTAAGCCATTGTCCCCCATTGCACCCTCTCTACTCTCCCCTATCCCCCTGAGTCCAACCAACACCCCACCGGCCTACCCCTTAGCCGCAGCAGCAGTGGAGCGCCGCCACTTTGTGGTCACCGCCGGCCAGAAGAGGGCAACGTGCCAGGGACCGCGCCGCGCCAAACTAGCAAGTCCCCTAGCTCCGCCCAACCCTACCACACCTCCCTGTCCACCCCTCGATCAACCCCAGCCCCTGGACCACTCCCCAGTGTCGCCGCCCTTTCTCTCTGCGAGCTCGCCAGAGCGTGATAGCCGCCAGCACGCATCAGACCGCCCCTCGACCCCATACCGCGCACGCCGCTCTGCCTTGACCCCAGCACCCCGCCAGACACAGCAATGCACCATCGGCGCAACCCACAGTCGCCGAGCGCCGCGTCGAGCACCGCCTCTGTCTCCCAGAGCACGTGACGCTCCCGACCATATGCCACCGCGCCTAGCCACGCCATTAAGCCGTAGAGCACCGCCAGGAGGCAAGGCACCGTCCGCCTACGCCGCCCATGCCGATAGCACCCTGTATTGTCGTCACCGACGAGCTCGTCGTCGCCCTCTCGGTCCCATCGTCAAGCCTATATAAGGAGCCCTCCCCAGCACCATTTCTTCACACCACTCAACTCCCCTCTCGCCACTGATCCTTCCCCACCTCTCGCTAGAGCCGCTCGAGCCATAGTTGGCCGGAAGTGCACCGGAGGAGCCCGCTACAGAGGAGGAGACAGTGTCGTCGATTCCGTCCACTACAGCCCCTGCCGCGACCTCGCCTGAGTCCGCCGTCATTGTCCAGTTCAATCGCCCGCCTCGCCGCACTAGCTGGAGCCCAGTACGTCCCGATGAACCCCCCAGCGCCGCGCTAGGTTCGTCGTCGCAACACGAACCGTCCGCCATGATTGATGATGATTGTGAGCCGTTGATCCACATTATAATCGTGTGGCCTAGATCGCTAGATACCGTTTCGGGTTTTAAGTCTCGCTGACAAGCGGGACCAACCTGTCAGCCGCCCTCTGCGCCGCTGAGCGTCACTGGGCCGGACCATTTCCTTTCCCGTGCGACCTAGTTAATTCAAATATAGATTTTTCTATTTAGGTTTAAACTCAATTCTGTCCCTTAGTTTAAAAATAAATTTAGGAAGATTTACTGAACCAAATTGAGTGATTCCAATTTTGTTGGAAAGCTTCTGAAAAGATCTATCCAAGCCCGTTGGATTTAATTCATTTATAGTTAGAGATCTCTCCTAGTAAAAATAACTAGAAGCATTTGCACATTCAAACATTTTTGTAAAATCAACCATAATAGCTTTTGAGTTGATTCCAACTCTCAAAAATCACATTTAACCATACCTATCTGAATATGTAATAATATTAAGGTTTACATGCAGTGACTTTGGACTAGTACCAAAATAATGCTATATAGGCATTCTAGTCACTTTAAACCATTAAATATTAAACTTAAACTTATTAAAATGTGATCCAACATTTAAATCACATTCCCATATGTTAGAATATGTGGTGATGACATGTGTCCACATGATCCCATATTTTAATTGGAGAATATTAAATATTAGTTAATTTCAATGAGTAGAAATTACTTTTCTCAAATAAAAAGAATGAAGCTAGTAAATTAAACCTTGTGATGCTTATGATGATAATAGATCATCAAATGTGTGCCTTAGAGTGCTAAGTAGACTAGTTAAGTATTGTCTGGTGATTGTGTACTCCGTGTGTATTTATAGACGATAGTACCGACCAAGCTTACGAGGAGGAGGAGTTCTACCAAGAGGAGGAGGAAGAAAACTTCAACCACTGCACCAACCAAGGCAAGCTAACACTTGCAAGTATAATACTTAGCAAGCCATCATTAACAATACAAGCTAACCCTTGCAAGCTAGATAACCTAAGCAAAGGCATTAGGCATGCTTTGGTGATACCATTTTGGATTTATACCTATTCCAAGATTTAATTCCAAGCTTTACTTTTCTTTACTTTACCAAAGTCCTTTGCTTGTTTTGAAGGTAGCATAAAGAGTATAAAACTTGACCTATTAGTTAGACTTAGATGTCATTCTATGGCATGAGATTGAGATTAACATCCCACCTTAGTGAACACTCTTAACTTAGTAATTTAGAGCTAAACTAAAACGTGAGTCACTTTAGATGGGAACACTTGGTGAAAATGAATTGTGAAAACCTTGGAATGATGAGTCACTCTATTGAGATGTTTTGACATGTATTGAGAAACACAAATGGTTTATGATGATGAAAATGTTGAGGCATGAGCCTTAGCCCTTTTAAAAAAACTGATGGTTGGATTCGGATGCGATACCATTCCAATTTTACCGTACAACCATAATACCTGAATTAGGTAAGGCTTAGCCAAAAGTTTATATGCATTAGTATTAGTTCCCTCGCGGGAGAGGTTTGAGCTGAGGCTACCTCTCAATGTTTTCCACCTATGCAGTGCCCAAGATGACAGATGGTCATGGTTGGGAGGCCATGCTCATAGGAGAGGTGCTTATACTAGGGTGTGTAAAGGAAAGGTTATGTTTGATTATCTGCATACTAAGTATGATGATTCAGGGTTATTCCTGACAGATGTATCGAATCTTGTGGTGAAAGTGTACCACCTCTGTAGAGTGTCAAACTATTCGAATAGCCGCGTCCGCGGATATGGAAAGTTGGAGTGGCCATACTATTTCGTTGTCATATATTTTCAAAATGACTTATGAAATGAATGATGAATCTTGACTTGACCACAACAGGGTTGTGACTATGACACTAGCTTCCCAACTTAAGTGATTCTAGAACTTTATTTTATCTTTCTTTGCTTCTGAACTCAGCTTAGGTTTCACACTTGATCACTTCACTAACTTCCTCATCCTAAATTCTTGTAGATGGAGACTCAGTTCAGCAAGTTCTACCAGTTGGGCAACGGAGGCCAACTGATCTTCGAGAGGGATCTAGATGCACTGTCTGAGTTATTGGGACGCCCACATCTAGAGTTTCTTGGAGCTCAACTTCCTGGACCCCTAGGAGGAGATTTACAATGGCTAGTCACCGCTGATCTTCGAGGAAGCATAGAGGCACCAATGTCCGGGAGAATCCAGTTCTCCGTCAGAGAGAACAACTGGCTAGATGGATTAGCCAGGGCAATGCATGAAGCTCTCGCACGTCTATGTTACCTCAATGTCACCCAAATCCAAGGAACCCACTTTGCGCACTATGCAAGGCGTGACTTCATGGGAATGCCAATGGAGATGCCAAGTCACCCGGAGTTGAAGCGTCAAGTGGAGAACCTTGACTTCCTACTGTACGATCGCCAGAAGGAATTGGACAATGCTAGGGAGTTTGCCAACCACAACTGTGCCATTGCCGCCCAGAAGGCCCAGACTTTCTCACTGCTTGTCAAGGACCGTCAGTCTCTTCGCCTCCAGTGCGAAAAGAAGGATCGCACCATCGCCCGTCTTCGCAAGAAGGTGGCCGACCTCGAGAAGACCATCAAGGAGCAAGAAGCTTAGCTTGTAGCAAAGGAAGAAGAAGAGGAAGGTGAAGACATCCAGGGAGATATGGATTCTTACCTCAGCAATGATGATGACTTTCTGGAGGAGGATGCCGTGGACTTCTACACCGACGATGACAACTCCGACTTCATCGACGATGAGTAGATGCACTAGATCACTGTCGTAGCATGAGATGTATCGGTCCCATTGTATCGTAGCTTGTAGAATGGTTCTTAAAACCATCTGTTTTCCTTTGATGTTGTGGTGTGTGTTTGTATCGTGTGCTTTGCTTGAATGAATGAAAAGAAGTTAGTTGCAAAACCTGAGTCAAACTCAAAGTTTTAGCTTTGAAATCAAAACCATAAACCTTAGAACTTTCCCTCTTACCCCTTTATCTACCTCAATCTTCAGATGACTCATGGAAATCAAGGAGGGAGCAACTCATCGCAAGACCCAATGCTGCAGATCCTGCAGAATCTCATCGCAGACAGAGAAGCAAGCAGGGCAGAGCGCCAAGCTAATCCAGCAACACTGCAACAGATCGCCCAGATGGCTCTCAACAACCAAAACCATGGAAATCAGGATCATCAAGGATCCAAGCTGAAAAATTTCCAGAATACCAATCCCCCAATCTTTAGCACTTCGGAGAACCCATTAGATGCTGATGACTGGTTGCAGACAATGGAGAACAACCTAGATGATGAGGATATATACAGGGATTATGATGATTCTGACTGCCTGAACTAGAAGGAAATATTGAGTCAAATCAATAATGACTATCAGGTGAATTCATTCCTAATTGAACCTGATGTTTTACTTAATGAGAACTTTATACTACCTTAGTCTATGCATCTTTATATGATCAGGTTTATTGATAACACAAGCGTTGCGCGAGGGAGGAGCGGGAGGAAGGCGCAATACAAGCAAGGGAGATCATCAAAGAGAAGAAACGTTCAATTCGGACAGACAGAAGTCCTGAAATTGAAACGAACGTGGATTCCTCATACGAATTCCAAATCAAGCAAATAAGCACTTGTTGGATAGATAATTCCAAGATCTTTCCAATGAGAACTTCCACGTCTAAAAAGACCCCGGATAATCCGGCCCCCACACCCCGGATAATCCGGTCTTGCTTTGGAGATCCTGCTAAGGACGTCGGCGCGACGTTCTATGTCGGGGCGGATATTTGATAGGAATTTTCCCCCAGAAAATCCGGCCCCGGATAATCCAGCCCACCTAGACCGGATAATCCGGCCCTAAAAGTCTCCATCAGATCCGGACGGATCTGACTGTATCAGACACGTTTTTGTTTCGCGTTGTCTGGGAACGCCCTCTAGTTTACGTTAGACCATGTTAAAACTATTTTGGAGTTGTTTCTTTCATAGAACCTCTAGAATTACCCTGTGTTCGAATCTACCAACTATAATTGAGTGTGATCTGTTGTTCCATTGGGAATTAGTAGATTGCATACTACCGTTCATGGTCACGGTTGCGTGCGCAAGAGCGTGGTGTTGTGAATATCCTACAAGGTTCGAGAGGTGTTGCATTGGCATCAGGGATCGAGCGGGAGAGTTCATAGCTACATGCTAGTTATATATCATCCACCATCGTCATCGCCATCCGCTTACTGAGAAGATCAGGCCAGCCCATATCATCTTGCTATTAGATTTCCAGTTTTCGTCCTATACAGAAAAAGCCTTAAAAAAAGATTTGCCATAGACTAGATTGCATCGTTTTCGAGTTTTAGTGGTTGATTGTATCTTCTCGTAGATCCGATCTGCAGGT
This sequence comes from Avena insularis, assembly GCA_023614405.1. Classification (NCBI taxonomy): domain Eukaryota; kingdom Viridiplantae; phylum Streptophyta; class Magnoliopsida; order Poales; family Poaceae; genus Avena; species Avena insularis. Next base: position 283,092,940 of record CM042688.1, on the reverse strand, counting down.
TTTTCCTCGTAGGAGTCTAGTTTTTTTTGTTTGTGTCTAGGTTTAGGGTTTTGATCTTGTTTTCCGCCGTGTCAACCATCACCGTGGTCCGCAAGTCCTCGTTTGTCTGAGTCCACATAGCGTACCTTTGTTTGCATACCATAGACACAACCTATCTACAGCATCCGTGTTTGGAGCATTACCACGAGACTAGTTGCTTTGCTCCGACAGGCTGCTCATTAGAGGTTGAAGTGCAAATTTTTCGTCCAGGTAGACCGGATTATCTGGCCCCCGACAAACCGTAATATCCGGCCCCTAATTGCTCAGATTTGTTGCATCACGTATTGCATTGTGTCAGATAGTTGAAAAATCAAAGAAAAAGAGAAAGAAGAGAAAAAAAAAGTTGTTAAAAAAAAGAGAAAAGAAAAGAGATACAAAAGTAAACAACAAAAGGGAGATATCAAGGGTGATTGGAGGACTAGTTTTATAATAGCACTAGTAGATTGAGAAATCTTGTGTCTGTTCTATTTGATCTATTACTAGCATCTCTCTTGTGCATTGCAATATTCCTTTTCATAAGTTGCTTTTCCACGTTTATCTCCACCGTGTGTGTTTCTTGGGTTTTTGTACGATCAGCACTAGGACTTGTTTGTAGTGTAGATAGGATACCATACCTATAGCTCCAAAATACATACCCTGTGTGCCCTGTGATTGTTCTCTATACCTTTGATATTCACTTCATCACATCAGTGCATCTGTCTTTGATTTCGAATTGGTAAGCATCACTATTCACTTTGGAACGGTAAGATCTGCTTTCTTGTCAGTTTTTGAGTGAGTTGTGAGTGTGCCACCAAATATATTTTGTGTTTTTGCACTAATGTACTAATCATGACTTCTACTAGTGTTGATGTGATGTAGAAATCAGATGATGTTTACCATGACTATTTAGCTATTGTGGTTGGCATGGCATATGATCCAACTACAATCAAGTGGCGATTGGAAAGTTCCGCCACACCCGCAGAATATCAGATTTGGGAAATTGATATGGGATTTGGTTTTGCGAGATGTCGTACTTTCGATAGCAAGTTTAATGGCCATATAGAATACATTCTGGCTCACCGACGTGTGGATGAAGAGGTAGCTTGTTGGTGGAAGGACACAAGGATTGTGTATAGTGTCATGGGTAAAAAAATCCTTTGGGAAGATTTCAAGCAATTTCTACATTCTATGTTTTTGAACAACTACAAATGGCCTACTCCAGAAATTTTGAGAGTGGACACTAATGAGACAAGTGAGTTGTCTACTAACGTAATCATGTCTACTCCTAGTGTTGTATCTTGTGATGTACAGGTTGCTTTTCAAGAAAGGGAGCCGCCTATTTTACAACCTTCATCACACGATCTGGTATTGTCACTTGAGGAGATTGTTGATGACATTGGTACTGATTTAGAGCTTCAGCCAACATGTGCGACATATTGTGAGTCTATTCCTTTACTAAAGCCTCCTTGTGATTTGCTTTGCACTACTGTTTCAGCACCATGTGATAGTTTACCAAATTCAAATTTTGATCATGTGGTACTGATAACACATAAGGAAATACTTGCTAGAATACCACCTACTGATATTATGTATTCCATCATGCTAAATGAACCTATGAGTATGAGTTGTGCTATGGATAAGATTTCTGAAATTTCATTTCTGAATTCTAGCACATATTCTCCTTGTTTCACTGTCAATCTAATTGGTGAATATAGCATGGATGAAAATTTTCTTGTGGATCACATATGCATTACTTGTGATAGAATCGCTGAACTGAAACAAGTTGTTTTCAGCCATATATGCAATGTGTCACACAATGTTTGCTATGGGACAACAGTTCATGTTCGAGATATTATGGAAATACGTTCTGGTCTAGTTGACATATTGCAACCAACACAAGTAATTTTACCTATGTTGGATTGGTTTAATCTTGCTAGGATAGATCCCAAGTTTTCATATTCATTGTGTTTGTCCCAAAAGTCTTTGTCTAGTTATGTTACTACTTTAGACTTCACTGATATTTGCAAATTAAGTTGCATCTTACTTACTAGACAACATGATCATGTTCATAATAATCAGAGTAGTGCAGTTGAAGCATGGCATGATTCAATTTGGTTTTCAGACATATTGAATTGGTTTGATCTTGTTCACAAATTTGATCATAGATCTTTGAGAAAATTGAATTTAATATTGAAGAACAAGACTATCTATTTAGTTGTTTTTCACCATGATCATGATTCTTTGTACTTCACTTATACCTGCAATTTAAGTTGCTTGATGTATACTGGACATACTTTTCATGTGAACAACAATAATACAACATGTTATATATACATATACTTTGCGTACACGTTGTTCTTTTTGTTTCTCCCACTTTCAGCTTACCTAAAGCCTAGGGCGGCTTTTCATGAAGAAAGGGAGGATGATGAGGATATATACAGGGATTATGATGATTACATTGCTGAACGGAAGGAAATATGAGTCAAATCAATAATGACTATCAGGTGAATTCATTCCTAATTGAACCTGATGTTTTACTTAATGAGAACTTTATACTACCTAAGTCTATGCATCTTTATATGATCAGGTTTATTGATAACACAAGCGTTGCGCGAGGGAGAAGCGGGAGGAAGGCGCAATACAAGCAAGGGATATCATCAAAGAGAAGAAACGTCCAATTCGGACAGACAGAAGTCCTGAAATTGAAACGGACGTGGATTCCTCATACGAACTCCAAATCAATCAAATAAGCACTTGTTGGATAGATAATTCCAAGATCTTTCCAATGAGTACTTCCACGTCTAAAAATACCCCGGATAATCTGGCCCCCACACCCCGGATAATCCGGTCCTGCTTTGGAGATCCTGCTAAGGACGTCGGCGCGACGTTCTATGTCGGGGCGGATATTTGACCGGACTTTTCCCCCGGAAAATCTGGCCCCCGGATAATCTGGCCCACCTAGACTGGATAATCTGGCCCTAAAAGTCTCCATCAGATCCGGACGGATCTGACTGTATCAGACACGTTTTCGTTTCGCGTTTTTCAGACGTTCCGATGGCCATATAAGTCTGGGAACGCCCTCTAGTTTAGGTTAGACCACGTTAAAACTATTTTGGAGTTGTTTCTTTCATAGAACCTCTGGAATTACCCTGTGTTCGAATCTACCAACTATAATTGAGTGTGGTCTGTTGTTCCATTGGGAATTAGTAGATTGCATACTACCGGTCGTGGTCACGGCTGCGTGCGCAAGAGTGTGGTGTTGTGAATATCCTACAAGGTTCGAGAGCTGTTGCATTGGCATCAGGGATCGAGCGGGAGAGTTCATAGCTACAGGCTAGTTATCTATCATCCACCATTGTCATCGCCATCCGCTTATTGAGAAGATCGGGCCACCCCATATCACTAGAAGTAGCTGGAGTAGATGCCAATGAGAAGGTTCTCTTTGCCACCCACTATTTGGCAGGAGATGCAAGAGCATGGTGGAACAGTATCCGCACCATGAACCATGGTCAAGTGATGACATGGGCGACCTTCAAAATCAAGTTCAACCGCACCCACATGCCGCAGGGTCTAGTCACCCGAATGAGGGATGAATTCAGAGAGTTGAAGCAAGGCAGAATGACTGTAGTGGAGTACCGTGACAGATTCCTGTCCCTTGCCAGGTATGCACCTGATGAGATCAACACGGAGGCCAAGAAGAAGGAGAGATTCCTGAACGGACTGCATGATGAGATGCAGACTGTCCTTGTCAACATCCGTTTCCAGGATCTCGAAGAGCTAGTCGACTCCGCAATTCAGATGGAAGGGAAGATTAACCAGGCAAATGACAACCGCAAACGTTGTATGATGCAGCAATCTAGATCCAACAGCCACCAGAAGTATCGTCCCAACCCCTCACCAGGATATGCACCAAGGAACAACCGACCCCCAATGTCTCGCCCAAGCTACCCCAACCGTAGCGGAGGCAATATGAAGTCCGGAGGAAACAACAACAACCCCGGCAACACCAGCAATTTCAACCGTGCACCTCCCAAGAGCAACAACAACAACAACACTGCACCCAGAACTGGAAGCAATGTTGTGCCCGTCGCAGCTAAAGACACGTCTCAGATCACTTGTTTCGAGTGTGGAGTGAAGGGTCACTATTCCAATGAGTGCCCCAAGAAGACTGCCGCCACTGCCAATGTGAATGCCCCAGCTCAACAGCAGCGTCATGTTCAACCAGGGAGAAGATTTGCCCCAGGGAATCCTCACAACCGCAATGGTCGTCTCTTCCACATGAACGTCGAAGAAGCCCAAGAAGCGCCAGATGTAGTGCTGGGTATGTTTTCTGTCAACTCAGTTTTAGCAAGAGTGTTGTTTGATTCTGGAGCATCGCACTCATTTGTCACCGAAGAATTTGCATGCACTAGTAAGACTCACCCAACCAATATGAAGCATGGCATGATAGTTCAAATCCCCGGTTCAACTACAAAAGCTAGAAAAATTTGCAAAGCTGTGCCTATCAGAATACATGGGATAGATTTTTATGCTAATCTAATAGTACTTGGAACCAAAGGATTGGAAGTAGTACTAGGTATGGATTGGATGTCAAGGCATAAAGGACTGATAGACTGTGCTAAGAAAGCCATCACCATGACCAGTAGCTCTGGAGTAACAGTAGAGCATATATCTGAAACCTTACCCCGTCAATTCAAGTGCAACAAGAGTCTAGCCCTAACCACCATTGACCAAGTCAGAGTAGTCTGTGAATACCCCGACGTATTCCTAGATGAATTGCCCGGTATGCCCCCAGATAGGGATATTGAGTTCATTATCGAACTAATCCCTGGAACCGGACCCATAGCCCAGAGACCCTATAGAATAAACCCCTCAGAGTTAGTAGAACTGAAGAAGCAGTTGGATGCTATGTTGGCAACAGGCTTGATTCAACCAAGCGCATCGCCATGGAGATCACCAGTGTTATTCATTGACAAGAAAGATGGAGGCAACCGTTTGTGCACTGATTACAGAAAGCTGAATGACGTCACCATCAAAAACAAGTACCCTTTGCCAAAGATAGAGGATCTATTTGATCGATTGGTAGTGCCGGTATTCTCGAAGATTGATCTTAGGACTGGTTATCACCAACTTAAGATTCGTGCAACGGATATTCTGAAGATTGCCTTTACTACTCGTTATGGTTTATACGAGTATACGGTCATGTATTTTGGATTAACCAATGCCCCTGCTTATTTCATGAATCTCATGAATAAGATCTTTATGAATTTCCTGGATAAGTTTGTCATTGTGTTTATCCACGATATCCTTATCTACTCCAAGTCAGAAGAAGAGCATGAGCAACATCTGAGAATCAACCTAGAAACCCTGAGAGAGCATCGGCTGTACGCCAAGTTCAGCAAATGTGAGTTTTGGCTAAAAGAAGTAGGATTCCTAGGACATATTGTGTCTGCCAGAGGAGTCGTTGTTGATCCCGCCAAGATCAAAGATGTCGAAGCATGGGAAGCCCCCACCACTCAAACCCAAGTCCGTGCATTTCTCGGATTAGCGGGATACTACCGCAAGTTCGTCGAAGGATTTTCAAGCATCGCCAGACCCATGACCCAATTGTTGAAGAAGGACAAGAAGTTTGAATGGACCGACAAATGTGAAGCCAGTTTCCAAGAGCTGAAGAAGAGATTGATTCCAGCCCCAATAATCATGCCAGATATCAAGAAGCCGTTTGATGTGTATTGTGATGCATCCAAGATCGGTCTCGGATGTGTACTGATGCAAGAAGGCAAAGTCATCACTTATCTGTCTCGACAACTGAAGCAGCATGAGCAGAACTATCCGACCCATGATCTTGATTTAGCAGCTGTAGTTTTGGCCTTGAAGACATGGCGTCATTATCTGATGGGTAATCGCTGTGAGATTTACTCAGATCACAAAAGCTTGAAGTATATTTTCACTCAGAAGGAGCTGAATATGAGGCAAAGGAGATGGATAGAGTTAATCAAAGATTATGACCTTGACATTCACTATAAGCCAATATGGTAGCGGATGCTCTTAGCAGATTGCCTTGTAGGCTAAACACTATGATCAAGGAGAAGCAACCAAGTTTGTATGAGGAGTTGGAACAGTTCAGAACTGAGCTAGTTAGCAAAGGATTTTTAGCTAGCATTGAACTTCAACCCACTTTGATTAGCCAAATCAAGGAAGCCTAGAAGGGAAATGAAAGTATCGACGGAATCAAACGTCGTATTGGTACAGGAAAGGTACCTGGATTCACTGAAGACAAAGAAGGAGTTCTGTGGTACAAAGGACATATCTGTGTGCCAGCAGATTCGGAGCTGAAGCAAGTTATCACGCAAGAAGCTCATGATACTGTTTATTCTATCCACCCCGGAGGAACAAAGATGTATCAAGATTTGAAAGAGCAATTTTTGTGGCACAAGATGAAGAGAGAAATCAGGAGCTACATAGCCAAGTGTGACATCTGTCAAAGAGTCAAAGCAGAGCATCAAAGACCCGCAGGACTGTTGCAACCATTGCAGATTCCGGAATGGAAATGGGATTCCATCGGAATGGACTTTATCACTAGATTGCCTACTTCGAGTAGGGGAATGACTCAATCTAGGTCATCGTTGATAGACTGTCCAAGGTATCTCACTTTATACCTGTCAGGACAACTTACCAGAGTTCGAAACTAGCAGAGTTGTATATTGCTAGAATTGTTAGTCTGCATGGAACCCCCAAGACCATAGTATCAGATCGAGAAACTCAGTTTACCTCGAGATTTTGGCAGAAAGTTGTGAGATCCAGGCACATGGCTTAATAGGATTGATAGGATACCCATATCAACAAGTTGCAACTTCTTTTCCTGAAGCTTATTCGAAAATAAATCTAAGGTTAAGCGTGCTTGGCCTAGAGCAATTCTAGGATGGGTGACCGACCGGGAAGTGGGTAACCGGGTGCGCACGAGTGAGGACAAAGTGCATAGAAAAGACTAGTGTTGGTCTGTGGGGCCAGTCTAGATATCCTATTAAGTCGCCAGAGTGACACCCCCGGGCCCGTGGAGTGGACGGGTGTTAAAAGTGGTATCGAGCCAACCTCATGCGATTACACGTGTGTGTGGTCACATGGACATGTGGAGCATGGCGTGTGGCCCAGAGTGGACACGGCATGGCACATGACTAGACGCAGCTGAAAGAGGCTTGATCGATGAGGGCATCGATCTTCTAAAGGGTGGGTGTATGTGAGATCCAGGCACATGGCTTAATAGGATTGATAGGATACCCATATCAACAAGTTGCAACTTCTTTTCCGGAAGCTTATTCGAAAATAACTCTAAGGTTAAGCGTGCTTGGCCTAGAGCAATTCTAGGATGGGTGACCGACCGAGAAGTGGGTAACCGGGTGCGCACAAGTGAGGACAAAGTGCGCAGAAAAGACTAGTGTTGGTCTGTGAGGCCAGTCTAGATATCCTATTAAGCTGCCAGGAGTGACACCCCCCGGGCCCAGGAGTGGACGGGGTGTTACAAAAGTCCAGGAAGGATTAGGCACCAAGTTGAATTTCAGCATCGCTTATCACCCGCAAACTGATGGACAGACTGAAAGAGTCAACCAAATCTTAGAAGATATGTTAAGAGCTTGTGTGTTAGAGTATGGATCAAAATGGGAAGATTGCCTGCCTTTCGCAGAATTCTCATATAACAACAGTTATCAAGCTAGTTTGCAAATGGCCCCATTTGAGTTCCTATACGGAAGAAAGTGTCACACCCCTTTGAATTGGTCGCAAGTAGGGGAGAGTCAGATCTTTGGACCCGACATTCTCCGAGAAGGCAAAGAGAAGGTTCACAAAGTCTGTGAGCACCTCAAGACCAACCAATCCAGACAAAAGAGTTATGCTGACAAGAGAAGGAGAGACCTGACTTTCAATGTCGGAGATTTTGTATATCTAAAGGTTTCGCCATTAAAGGGAACGCAGCGTTTTAGCCTGAAAGGGAAGTTAGCCCCCAGATATATTGGACCCTTCAAGATTATGTACCGTCAAGGAGAAGTATCGTATCAACTGGAACTACTAGAGGAGATGTCAGCCATCCACAATGTGTTCCATATCTCGTTACTTCGCAAATGCCTAGAAGTGTTGGAGAAGACTGAAGTTTTCAAGAATATCGATCACCGAGCTATTGATATCAACAAGGACCTGACATATTGTGAAGTGCCCATCTGTATCTTGGAATAAGCTTACAGAACCACTAGGACCAGGAGTATCAAGTTTCTCAAGATTCAATGGAGCAACCATACCGAAGAGGAAGCCACTTGGGAGCGAGAAGATTACATTAGGACAGAGTTCCCAGATCTCTTTAGTTCCTAGTTTTCTTTCGTAAATCTCGGGAAGAGATTTTGTTTAAGGGGGAAGGTTTGTAACATCCCAAAACTTAATCCAAGGTTGATCAAGATCAAATCTACCCAATTTAGGGTTAACAAAACCTTTTTCCATTTAAAAATGATTAAGCATTCATATGTGTGCATTTAAATTGGGAGTTGTTTTGAATTGCCATGTTTGAGTGATCCATTGGTTGTAAAATGATTCTAAGGTGAATTAAACATCATCTAGATCATTCCCAAACAAATCCCAAAGAAAAACAAATCAAAAAGAATAAAATAAGGAAATGGTCATTTGTGCCATTTTAATCACCTAGCCTACTTTGGCTATTCCTAGAACTGAAATCTTACAGAAACAATTGTGGTTCTTTGCACCCCTTGCTAGTACAAGTAATGATGTACCAAGGCCCACTTTGTTTCACCCCAAAAACTTTTAAACACCAAAATTTAAATGACATTTGAAAATTGAATGTGGTTCATATGTATAGATCACACTTATTCAAAACCCACTCAAATGAACTCCACTTTTAAAACCCAAGCACACCTAGAAGCTCAAGCATAAGATACATCACTCCACCAAAAATCAGCCCAAAATTCAAAACTTTTTCTCTTGCGGCCATTGTGTCGAGCAGGTGGCAGACATAAATTAAACTGCCTAACTATTACTGTTTCTAATTAAGCCACTATCCCCCATTGCACCCTCTCTACTCTCCCCTGTCCCCCCTGAGTCCAACCAACACCCCACCGGCCACGCCTTAGTCGCAGCAGCAGTGGAGCGCTGCCACTTTGTGGTCACCGCCGTCCAGAAGAGGGCAACGCGCCAGGCACCGCGTCACGCCAAACTAGCAAGTCCCCTAGCTCCGCCCAACCCTACCGCACCTCCCTGTCCACCCCTCGATCAACCCCAGCCCCTGGACCACTCCCCAGCGTCGCCGCCCTTTCTCTCTGCAAGCTCACCAGAGTGCGCCAGAGCGGGATAGCCGCCAGCACGCAGCAGAACGCCCCTCGACCCCATACCGCGCACGTCGCTCCGCCTCGACCCCAACACCCTGCCAGACATGGCCGTGCACCGCCGCGCGACCCACAGTCGCCGATGATATGGGGTGGCCCAATCTTCTCAGCAAGCACTTGTCGATGGTGATGGTGGATGATAGATAACTAGCATGTAGCTATGAACTCTCCCGCTCGATCCCTGATGCCAATGCAACAACTCTCGAACCTTGTAGGATATTCACAACACCACGCTCTTGCGCACACAGCCGTGACCACGAACGGTAGTATGCAATCTACTAATTCCCAATGGAACAACAGATCACACTCAATTATAGTTGTAGAATTCGAACATAGGGTAATTTCAGAGGTTCTATGAAAGAATCAACTCCAAAATATTTTAACGTGGTCTAAAACCTAAAAACCATAATTTACAGGCCTATATAAAGGCTGTTGGACGTCCAACATAGAGTTGGGATCAAAACCAAACATATCTCTAACTTTCCTAACTTAAAAGGACTCTATTTGTAAACTGGCAGAAAACGTCTGTCGACTTGTTTTGGTTGTTGCGCACAGCTCGTAACGAATTGGGAGACATGCAAGTACCCGTTGGAAAGATCTCGGAATTATCTTTCCAACAAGTACTTATGTGCTTAATTCGGAGTTGGTATGTGGAAACCACGTCCGTTTCAATTTCAGAACTTATGTCTGTCCGAATTGAACGTTCCTTCTTGTTCGCCTTCTAACTCTCGGTCGCCTTCATTTTGATGATCTTCTCTTGCGCCTTCCTCCTGCTCCTCCCTCGCGCATCCTCGGTCGATCATCATGCCGGGCTCTTGTAGTCCTTCTCCTCCTCGCGCCATGCTTGTTTCTCCAACGAACCTGATCATACATAAATGCATAGACTTAGGTAGTATAAAGTTCTTATAAATGAAAGCATCATGGTCAACTAGGAATGAATTCACCTGATAGTCATTATTGATTTGACTCAATATTTCCTTCCAATTCAAGTAGTCAGAATCATCATAATCCCTGTATATATCCTCATCATCCTCCCTTTCTTCATGAAAAGCCGTCCTCGGCTTTAGGTAACCTGAAAGTGGGAGAAACAAAAAGAACAACGTGTACGCAAAGTATATGTATATATAACATGTTGTATTATTGTTGTTCACATGAAAAGTATGTCCAGTATACATCAAGCAACTTAAATTGCAGGTATAAGTGAAGTATAAAGAATCATGATCATGGTGAAAAACAACTAAATAGATAGTCATGTTCTTCAATATTAAATTCAGTTTCCTCAAAGAAGATATATGATCAAATTTGTGAACAAGATCAAACCAATTCAATATGTCTGAAAACCAAATTGAATCATGCCATGCTTCAACTGCGCTACTCTGATTATTATGAACATGATCATGTTGTCCAGTATGTAAAATGCAACTCAATTTGCAAATATAAGTGAAGTATAAAGCATTAGCACAACTAGACAACGAATTTTGGGACAAACACAACGAATATGAAAACTTGGGTTCTATTCTAGCAAGATTACAACGATCCAACGTAGGTAAAATTACTTGTGTTGGATGCGTTATATCAACTAGATCTGAATTTAGTTTCATATTATCACAAATTTTAGCATATATCCCACAACACAAAGTCGTCGACACACAACATGTATGGCTGAAAACAGCATGTTTCAGTTCAACGATTCTATCACAAGTAATGCATATGTGATCCACAAGAAAATTTTCATGCATGATATATTCACCAATCAGATTGAAAGTGAAACAAGGAGAATATATGCTAGAATTCAGAAATGAAATTTCAGAAATCTTATCCACAACACTACTCATATTCGTAGGTTCATTTAGCATGAGGGAATACACAATATTAGTAGGACGTATTCGAGCAAGTATTTCCTTATGTGTAATCAGTACCACATGATCAAAATTCGAATTTGGTAAGCTATCACATGGTGTTGTAACATTAGTGCAAGGCAAGTCACAAGGAGGCTTCAGTAAAGGAATAAACTTACAATATGTCACACATGTTGGCTGAATCTCCAAAACAGTACCAATGTCATCAACAATCTTCTCAGCTGTAGTAGGTACTACGACATTCTCCTCAAGTGACAATACCAGATCGTGTGATGCAGGTTGTAAAATAGGCGGCTCTCTTTCTTCAAAAGCAACCTGCACATCACAAGATACAACACTAGGAGTAGACATGATTACGTTAGTAGACAACTCACGTGTCTCATTAGTGTCCACTCTCAAATTTTCTAGAATAGGCCATTTGTAGTTGTTCAAAAACATAGAACGTAGAAATTGCTTGAAATCTTCCCAACGGATTTTTTTACCCATGACACCATACACAATCCTTGCATCCTTCCACCAACGAGCTACCTCTTCGTCCACACGTCGGTGAGCAAGAATGTATTCTATATGGCCATTAAACTTGCTATCGAAAGTACGACATCTCGCAAAACCAAATCCCATATCAATTTCCCAAATCTGATATTCTGCGGGTGTGGCGGAACTTTCCAATCGCCACTTGATTGTAGTTGGATCATATGCCATGCCAACCACAATAGCTAAATAGTCATGGTAAACATCATCTGATTTCTGCATCACATCAACACTAGTAGGAGTCATGATTAGTACATTAGTGCAAAAACACAAAATTGTTTTGGTGGCACAGTCACAACTCACTCAAAAACTGACAAGAAAGCAGATCTTACCATTCCAAAGTGAATAGTGATGCTTACCAATTCGAAATCAAAGACTGATGCACTGATGTGATGAAGTGAATAACAAAGGTATAGAGAACGATCGCAGGGCACACAGGTTATTTATGGTGGAGCTGTTGGTATGGTATCCTAACTACACCGCAAACAAGTCCTAATGTTGATCGTACAAAAACCCAAGAAACACACACGCGGAGAAAAACATGGCAATGCAACTATGAAGGGTTTTGCACTACTCTCGAGGGACACTAGCAAAGCTCAAAATAAACAGGCACACGATTGCTCAATCTACTGGTGCACAAAGATATCACTAGGCCTCTTGCTCAATTTCTCTTTTTCACTATTTTTCTTTTTCTTTTGTATAGCTCTTTTTTTTGCTTTTTCTGTTGCTATATTGCTTTTTCTCTTTTTTTTGATTTTATAGATCATACACGGCCAATTACAAAGTACAGCACCAAAATCCTAAGAGCAGCCTGTAGGAGCGGAAACTAGTCTCAATGGGCAAGTTCCTACACCTATGTAATAGATTGGTTGTGGCTAAGGTTAAGGAAAAGTGCAAATTTTATCACACTTTGTAAGAATTCCTGCCGTGGTAGAAAAAACAACCAAAATCGTGTCGTGGCAGAAAATCCCGTCATGCGTAAAACACGCTAAAAACGTGCGGCGCAAATAATCCGAGTCGTGTGGCGAGCAGACTCTCACGACAGAGAAACGGGCCGTTTCTGTGCCGCGGCAGAGTCGGTAGGAAATTTTTTTAATTCCGAGTCGGCCAAGAGTAGATGACTAGGACTCTTAGAGTAGATCGGATCTGACTTAATGGTGGCGGAAACAATGGTGGAAATTGACCAAAAAACGACTAGAAAACAAATCTACGAAGAACAGATCTAGATCTAAACCAAAGGATGAACACGACCAGCAACTATTACTCGTCTACGATGCAATCTAGTCTATGGCAACTCTTTTTGTGGGGCTTTTTCTGTATAGGACTAAAAACACTCTAATCTATGGATGGATTTGTGAATGCTTACCGAGGCAACGAGGAAATCTGATACCAAGATGATATGGGGTGGCCCGATCTTCTCAGCAAGCACTTGCCGATGGTGATGGTGGATGATAGATAACTAGCCTATAGCTATGAACTCTCCCGCTTGATCCCTAATGCCAATGCAACAGCTCTCGAACCTTGTAGGATATTCACAACACCACGCTCTTGCGCACGCAGCCATGACCACGAACGGTAGTATGCAATCTAGTAATTCCCAATGGAACAACAGATCACACTCAATTATAGTTGTAGAATTCGAACACAGGATAATTTCAGAGATTCTATGAAAGAATCAACTCCAAAATATTTTAACGTGGTCTAAAACCTAAAAACCATGATTTGTAGGCCTATATAAAGGCTGCTGGACGTCCAACATAGAGTTGGGGTCAAAACCAAACATATCTCTAACTTTCCTAACTTAAAAGGACTCTATTTGTAAACTGGCAGAAAACGTCTGTCGACTTTTTTTGGTTGCTGCGCGCAGCTCGTAATGAATTGGGAGACGTGCAAGTACCCATTGGAAAGATCTCGGAATTATCTTTCCAATAAGTACTTATGTGCTTAATTCGGAGTTGGTATGTGGAAACCATGTCCGTTTCAATTTCAGAACTTCTGTCTGTCCGAATTGAACCTTCCTTCTTGTTCGCCCTCTAACTCTCGGTCGCCTTCATTTTGATGATCTTCTCTTGCGCCTTCCTCCCACTCCTCCCTCGCGCATCCTCGCTCTATCATCATGCCGGGCTCCTCTTGTAGCCCTTCTCCTCCTCGCGTCATGCTTATTTCTCCAACGAACCTGCTCATACATAAATGCATAGACTTAGGTAGTATAAAGTTCTTATAAATGAAAGCATCATGGTCAACTAGGAATGAATTCACCTGATAGTCATTATTGATTTGACTCAATATTTCCTTCCAGTTCAAGTAGTCAGAATCATCATAATCCCTGTATATATCCTCATCAGCCGAGCGCCGCGTCGAGCATCGCCTCTGTCTCCCAGAGCGCGTGACGATCCCGACCATATGCCACCGCCCCTAGCCGCGCCATTAAGCCGTAGAGTACCGCCAGGAGGCAAGCCACCATCCGCCTACGCCGCCCATGCCAATAGCGCCATGTATCGTCGTCACCGACGAGCTCGCCGTCGCCCTCTCGGTCCCCTCGTCGAGCCTATATAAGGAGCCCTCCCCAGCACCATTTCTTCACACCACTCAACTCCCCTCTCACCACTGATCCTTCTCCACCTCTCGCCGGAGCCGCTCGAGCCGTAGTTCACCGGAATTGCACCGGAGGAGCCCGCTATAGAGGAGGAGACGCTGCCGTCGATTCCGTCCACCGCAGCCCCTGCCGCAACTTCGCCTGAGTCCGCCGTCGTCGTCCAGTTCGATCGCCCACCTCGCCGCACTAGCTGGAGCCCTAGTACGTCCCTAGTAGACCCCCACTGCCGTTTAGGGTTCGGTCTCGTCGGCGATGAGTCCATCGTCGACGACGACTGTGAGCCGTTTGATATGGGCATGAAGGAGGAGGTGAAGCCTAATTTTAGGACTCCACCAAGCTAGGTGATGCGGGCGCATCCCATTGATGATTGGCACACTAGGATGACCTACGATATGTAATGATAAGTCTAAGGTTGTGTCAAATATTTTGCTATGTTATTGAGTCCGAGTCCATGTTAGGTTCGAGTCTGTTTGTGTGTTCGGTTTGGGTCTATCCAACCGACTAGTTGCAGGCCTCCTATATAAAGGAGCCAGCCACCTAGGGTTTAGGGGAGTTCAGTTGTTTAGTCTAAAAACTATATTGTGCTCCACCGTGTATCATCCCTCCGGGGACGGCGATACCGTTTATCAGATTATTATTGCTGCGAAGGTTCTTGTGTGCATCAAGGATTATCGAGTTGTGGTTTGAGGCGTGGTTATCTTCATCATGTTACTTGCTGGATTGGTTCCTCTTCTTCAGGTTGCGTTCATCGCGTGATTGGAAGGATTACTATCCGGGTTGACTCGCTGCAGGAACGATCGGGACCGTTTCCGTCGACCGAGGAGTACAGTTAGTGTAGGTTGAGATTTTCTCTCGTATAGCTGGAGTCCTGGTCGTGTTTGAAAAAAAAGGGCAGGAGGCCCACCGCCGTACGTCACGAGATCTGGTCTCCTCAAATCGCGCCCGCCTCTGTTTCTTTGGCCGATCGCGATCAGGATCGCTCCGCCTCTGGGATCTGTCACGCGTGGGAGTCAAGGAAAGTTAAAAAAAAGGAAAACCAGATCGCTGCGCTCACCTGAGGAAAGACATTCTCTGGGGTCGAGCGAGGCACCCTGGATCGCTAGCTCCTGCTGCAACGTACGTAAAAAAAATACCCGATCAGAAACCGATCGCTAGAGCTAAGCAGCGTACGTGCAAGAAAAAAAAGGGGGGGAAACGGATCTGCAAGGCTACGTGAGTTAGCTGGAAAAAAACAGCTGTGTGATTTTTGGTCAGATTTCTGCTAGAATTCAGAGATGGATCTTGAGGGTAATGTTAGTGATTTTTCAGCACGAGACGTCTACAATGATTATCTAGACCTGAAAAATTGTGTGCGCTGGGATTCTAGTAAATTGAAGTGGAAGCTCCTACATACTGCAACCTCGACAGAATACAAGATATGGGAAGAGACAATGCAAGCTGGTTTTCGCTTATGTGTTGATCTTTCTCCAGATCTGCAGTTTGACGACACTATCGCTTTTTGTCTTGCAAAAAGGCGTGAGGATGCGCGAATTTTCCGGTGGTGAAATGTGGACACACGTACGCGAGGTGTCTCAATAAATATTATTTGGGAGGACTACAAACAGTTTTTACGTGCTAAATTTTTGGCACCATCAGAGATAGAGGACAAGGTGATTGTTCCAGAGGATGTTGTACCATTGAGTGGGCTGAATTTGCAACTCAAGAAAGTACAAGACGATGCTTGCATGACAGTTGACAAGAGCCAGCATTGGAATTTATTTCAGGCGCAGTGTATGATCAAAGGCAAAGCATGCAAGTTGATTGTTGATGGAGGAAGCTGTACAAATGGCATTAGCAAGGCAATAGTGGCAGCGTTGGGGTTGTCCACATGGTGTATTCCTGAACCTAAGCATCTACAGTGGTTCAATAGCTACGGTATGGTGAAGGTAAATCATAAGGTGCGTGTGCCATTTACAGTTGGTGATTATGTTGATGAGATTGAGTGCGATGTGCTGCCATTGGAGGTATGTGGGCTATTACTTAGACGTCCATGGCAGTATGATCGCAATGTTACACATGCTGGAAGAGCAAATACATATTCTTTTATGCATGGTGGCAAACAACAGACTTTGAAGCCTATGCAGGATGATCACATAAAGTCTGATGTGGAGCTAGTGGTACATAAGGAGAAGGTGCGCAACGCTAAGCCAAAATCTGGGCTAGCTAAGGTGCAGGATGGAGAGTATGATGCACAGTGCGACAATGTTGATACTGCTTCAGCTATGCATGTACATGACAAGCCAGTTGAAGTGCATCCTCTTATTGCTGAGAGGAAGGATGTTGCACCATGTGTTCAGAAGGTAGTTTGTGTTGACACAGGTGTTCAGACGGATGATAATTGTGCTCCTGATGTTCTAGTGCATGCAGTGCAGCAGGGTAACAAGAGCAGTTTTGTTAGCACACCTGTGAGGCGTTTTGTTGGGACAGTTGTGCGGATGCATAGAGGCAAGGATGGACATGTTCGACAATTGTGTGGTCCAGGCATTACTCATCTTATGCCAGGTCGTGCAAAGAAGTTCCATTTTCAGCAACCACGGGTTCCAACAAGAGTTGAGAAGAAGAAGAAGACGATGGCGCCTAGGTCCAAGCTCGTATGGAGATGCAAGGAGGTGCAGGCGCCGAGGGCTATATCAAATCGAGCAGGCCAAGAGGGAGGATGTGGTGAGGAAGGCAAGCAAGACTTGAAGATGGTGAAGACGCGTGAAGCGATTGTTCATATCACGCCACCTTTCTGACCCAACCCGCAAGCGTTGGGGACAACGCTTCTTGAAGGGGGGATGATGATATGGGCATGAAGGAGGAGGTGAAGCCTAATTTTAGGACTCCACCAAGCTAGGTGATGCGGGCGCATCCCATTGATGATTGGCACACCAGGACGACCTACGATATGTAATGATAAGTCTAAGGTTGTGTCAAATATTTTGCTATGTTATTGAGTCCGAGTCCATGTTAGGTTCGAGTCTGTTTGTGTGTTCGGTTTGGGTCTATCCAACCGACTAGTTGCAGGCCTGCTATATAAAGGAGCCAGCCACCTAGGGTTTAGGGGAGTTCAGTTGTTTAGTCTAAAAACTATATTGTGCTCCACCGTGTATCATCCCTCCGGGGAGGGCGATACTGTTTATCAGATTATTATTGCTGCGAAGGTTCTTGTGTGCATCAAGGATTATCGAGCTGTGGTTTGAGGCGTGGTGATCTTCATCACGTTACTTGCTGGATTGATTCCTCTTCTTCAGGTTGCGTTCATCGCGTGATTGGAAGGATTACTATCCGGGTGGACTCGCTGTGAAAGATCGGGACAAAACATAGGATCATTGGCGTGATCCGTATCACCGTTGATCCACGTTATAATCGTGTGGCCCAGATCGCTAGATACCATTTCGGGTTTTAAGTCTCGCTGACAAGCGGGACCAACCTGTCAGCCGCCCTCTGTGCCACTGAGCGTCACTGGGCCGGCCCATTTCCTTTCCCGCGCGACCCTGTTAATTCAAATATAGATTTTTCTATTTAGATTTAAACTCAATTTTGTCCCTTAGTTTAAAAGTCAATTCAGGAAGATTTACTGAACCAAATTGAGTGATTCCAATTTTGTTGGAAAGCTTCTGAAAAGATCTATCCAAGCCCGTTGGATTTAATTCATTTAGAGTTAGAGATCTCTCCTAGTAAAAATAACAAGACAGAAGCATTTGCACATTCAAACATTTTTATAAAATCAACCATAATAGCTTTTGAGTTGATTCCAACTCTTGTCGTCGGATTGATGACAAGTACACCATGAGGGGGTCCTCGGGGCATGTGGAAGAGAGGGGTGTGAGACGTATGGTGTTCCGGGACGGTGAGCACACAAGTTTACCCAGGTTCGAATCCGCTGGCTTTGGACGGACCCTACTCCTGCTAGCAATCCAGTAATACGGCAGAGCCAGAATATGGGTTACAAGGGTTTCGCCTGTGCGAGTTGAGATTGTAGACTATTGTGGTGTGCCCTAAAGGCTTTCCCTAGGATGGCTTATATAGATATCCGGCCTAGGGTTTACAGAAGAGATCTATCCGACTATGACTAAGAGTCGGTTATAGAGTACATCTTGAACTACAAGTAACACTATGGGCCTAAGTCGGTAAGTCTTCTGGGCCTTCCCGTAGCCGGATTGGACTCCGTCTTTTCTGGCCGACCGGCCTTGGTGAAGCAAAGCTCTAACCCAAGTGGGCCACCCTGGTCGTGAGGATACCCGGAAAGTATATCCCCAATGCATTTCCTAAGTCTCCAAGATCCAAAGTCAGATTTATCATCGTCTAGCTTGATCTTCGTCTTGCAGAATCTTGAAGGGTTCCTGAAACTTCACAACAAAAAATATGATCCGGGTCTCAAAAATAAGTCGGGCCTATCAATAGGTTACTCGGATTTTCCAGCTTGATTTCAAACTAAGCCGGAATTTGGTCTCTAACGCCACCTGACACAAGTCATGGTCAAGTCACGTCATCTGACAGACATACTATCAGCACGACCATTGGTGGGTCCGCGGTTCGCGGAACCGAGGCGCCATTTCAATGCGTGCGCAGAGATCGAGGCGACGTAATCATCGCGTGGGTCCTTCCCAGTTCCTTCCACAACGTGTGGCGGTTGCACTGTAGCATTTGCATGAATCTTGGCGCGGTTAGGTGGATATAAGGGGTGAGGATTCTCCTCCTCCTTTCTTCACCTGTTCCTTTGCCTTTTCCTCTCCTCCAAATCTCCCCCGCGCGCACAGAGCTCCCCTGCTTTCCCCCAAGAACTCCCAGTGTCGCCCATCCTAGGCCATCTGCCCACCGGAGAAATGGCTTATTCATCCTCCTCCGGCTTGTCGGCAGCGGCGGCGACGGTGGCGACGGAAGCGGCGGCGGAGAAGGAAAGCTTCCGCGGGGTCTGGATCTTCTGTGTACTAGATGATGAGAAGGTCCGTGGCGTGGAGACAGAAGGGCTCCTCCACGCCGGCGATCAAGCGAGCGGCTTGGGAGACGTCCCCAACCCGCCACGCGTGGCCAGGTCCACTTCGGCACCCACCTCGACAGAGGTTTGTCATTCCCTCCCTCAGAATTCTTTTCCGAGGTGATTGACCATTATGGTGTTCAACTCCACCATCTTCCTCCCAACTCTCTTTTAGAGATGAGCGCTTATGCTTCTTTGTGTGAGGGATTTCTCGGCATTAGGCCGAGTTTGACCTTATTCCGGTATTACTTTCATGTCCGGAGAAACTCTATCACTGTCGGTGTTCCTTATATCACCGGTACTATTAGTTTTTCGCTTAGACGTGAGCGCGCATATCCCAAAATCTTAGCTAGTGACTCGGTCAAACAGTGGCCAGCCACATTCTTTTATCATAAGGATATTCTGGCTCCCGACAAAGCTACCGCTTTCCCGGCTTTTGTCGACGGAGCTGCCACGGCCCAACCGTCTTGGGACGAGGCCGCTCCGGCTCTCAGTGACGATCTGATCCTCGCTAAGAGGCTTCTCGAATATCTGATCAAACACAACGGACTGAAGGGATCCAACTTGGTCCAATGTTGGGTGTCACGCCCCTTCAGTACCATGTAAACCGACTGATGCACTCCATCACGTCGTCCAAGAAAGACTCTCTCTGCATCAGCCCTAGAGCCTATACCTCGCCAGGCTACATAAGCCAGATTAAATGGATAATAAGGGAGCGGATCGAGAGGAGGATCCCGGAGGTTTCTCTGGATATGCATACAGCGGAAAACCCCATAGTGCCGGTAAGCTTTCAACAATGAGCCTTTTCACGTGTTTCAATCTTTAAATTACATTGCAATACTAATATGTTTTCTTCTTTTCAGCTTGCTGACCTCCCCAAGTCGGAACTTGCTCCTCTCGAGGGATATCCTCCGAAGTTTTCTCAGGAGGTGGAATTGGTTCCATTGCCGGACATTGCGCTTCAGAAACGCAAGGCTCCGACAGTGGATGTCGGCACAAAGGAGGTGCCCATCGTGAAGAGGTAATCTTTCAACACGATTTTCGCCTTTGTACCTTACTCGAATTTTCTTCTGAGATGTAACGTTTTCGACTTTATTACATTCTCAGAGCTAAGAAGCTCATCAATGGTAAAGGGAAGGGAAATTCTTCGAAGCCTCTGCGGCAGACGAAGCTTTCCATGGCTTCTCCTGCCGTAGCTCCTCAGACTCCTGCCCCCCAACCTTCCGCAACACCGGTGATCATTCCTTCCCCGGATGTTGCAGAAGATCCGGCTCCTTCAACGGAGCCTGTGATCCTTGAATCACAAACTGACGTCACCATGAGTGAGTCAGGCATAGATAAGGGTGAACCCTCTTCGGGTAATGATCCCTCGGCAGAGATCTTCGCTGAAAACCTTCTCAATAATCCGGGTCTTGCCACGTTTGGCTTGTCCCGGAAATCTGCGGAAGAGATCCAGCGGCTGGCCAGGCAATGCCTGGAGAAAAGAAACTTATCTGTCGAAGAAGAAGCACAAGAGGCAGAGGATATCAAGTTCTCTGACCTTCTTGCACAAGTGCATCTTCGCGATGAGAGGATAAGGACCGGTGAGCTTCCAACAGCGCCCGTGGTCCCTCTGACTCTCGCCGAGAAGGTCGTTGTTGAACTTAAGGTCTCCAAGGATGAGGCCGAAGGTAAACATTTCGAGACTCAAACCTTGTCTTTCATGTTTTCATAGTCGAATTTTTTCTGAACCGTTGTTCTTTTTGACTTACAGCGCTGATAAAACAATCCTGCGCCATGATTGAAGAGGCCGAGAACCTCAAAACTTTAGTGGTGGAGAACAAGGAACTTCGCCAAGAGCTGGATAAGCTCAAATCGGATCATGAGAAGAGCATAGCTCAAGTTCTCGAGTCCTCCTCCATGGCTACTAACGAGTGCGATCGCAAGATTGCCGCTCAAGATCAGCAAATCTCGGACCTCAATAATGAGTTGTGCAGAGAGAAAGGACCTTTCCGAGGCACTCCGGACTGAAGTCCAGAGTCTTCGGGAAGAGAAGACCAAGATTGACGACGTCATTTTTGGTATGTTCCATCTGTCTGACTTTTCTATTTTCTTCGACTTCTTTCAAAGTCGGATTTTATTAAACGTTTTGTGTATAGGTCCTCTGAAATTGACGGACTCCACCTCCACCGAGCCCCGCACCCACCGGCTTACCCAAGTCGGTGACCTGCTTCATGACTTCCGCCAATCCCTTGAGGATATTGGCGAAGCTCTCAAGATTCCGGACATGCATAGCATGTCGGATTTTCAGGTGCAAGACAAGGCGAAGGAAATGCCGCAACTTGTCCAAGATTGGAATATGTCCTACGCGCGGTCCGCAGCGCCGAACGCTCTTTACCATGGTCATGAGCCACCATGGAAACATGGAAATATGGCAAGTGACCAGAGGGTACTGCAAGGTGGATGAAGACGGCCAGGAGCAGGACATCAAAGCTATTATGGACTCCTGCGCCGGATATGGGTGCCACGTGGCTGATTTGACCAGCTACGAAACTCCTTTCTTCACCCGCGTGGACACTCCGCCTCCAGAAGAATCAGCAGAAGTTTCCGACGACGAACGCATCCACCACTTTGGATGCAGACATCTCGGAACGATATCAAGGCGATGTATCCAGCGAGCCGGCAGCTCCTTCTTCTCCTCCTGCATCATAGATTGCCAGAAACATTTGTATTATCTGAAAAAACATGATGCGTCTGTAAATATGAAGTACTATAATTTTGCTAGTGCTAAGCTTTTGATCTATTCAGCACTTTTGGCTTTAAATTTTTGTGTGCCTGAAATGTTTACATAAACACTTTGAACTTTTTCGCCTATACTTATCGTTTATCTGGCTTTCCGCCTTGTCCCTTTCGTGAGCCGGCCAAACCTTCTGTCCGGAAACTTTGCCGAGCAACGGAGCTCAATCGCTAAACCAGTTTAAACTCGGAAACAAAGCCGGCTTCCAGTACCAACAATTCGCTACTCGGAAAATGCCCACATCCAGCAATCAAACAAATAACCAAAGTAAAGACTAGAAACTTTAGAGTTATACCCGAGGGTAGCAATTTTTAGAATCGGAAATCTAAACCAGAACGAACATGAGCATAAAGTACTTTCAAGCATTCTAGGATTTTCTACTATGACATGATCATTCGGAAATAAGATGGTAAAAACTTCTCAGAAAAACTTGAGGCAACCAAAACTTTTATTTCTCACAGAACATGTACATATATATGATTACAAAGAAGGATAAACTAAGAATAAAAGGGACGTAGCTGAGCAATATTCCACGGTCTGTCTAACTCATCCGGATTTGTACTGCCTCCAGCTCTCTTTCTCTTCTTAGTAGCAGGTCTTTCTTTGACTGGCCTCATGTCAGTTAAGTAGTACGAACCATTGTGCAATACTCGACTAACTAAAAAGGGCCCTTCCCAAACTGGGGAAAGTTTGTGCTTTCTTTGTTGCACAAGCCGGAGAACCAAATCGCCTTTATTGAAGGATCTGTTTTTGACTCTCTGGCTATGATACTTGCGTAACTTCTGCTGATAGGCTGTTGATCTCATTTCAGCAACGACGCGAACTTCTTCAACTAAGTCGAGATCATTTTGTCGAGAAATCTCGGCATCTTCTTCAATATACGCGGCCACTCTAGGAGAAGTGTGAATCAAATCACTAGGAAGAACTGCTTCTGCACCATAGACCAAGAAGAAAGGTCTGTATCCGGTTGACCTGTTCGGAGTCGTTCGTAAACTCCATATTACAGAAGGTAATTCCTCTGCCCAAGCCCCCGCAGCACGTCGTAGTGGTGCTTCGAGTCTCGGTTTTAGGCCTTGTAGGATTAAACCATTTGCTCTTTCGACTTGTCCGTTAGCCTGTGGATGTGCGACTGACGTGATGTCAAGCCGGATATTTTGCTCATTGCAGAATTCGCCAATTCTCCCATAGAGAAGTTACTCCTGTTGTCTGTGATAATGCTATGCGGATAACCATACCGGATTATAACATCCTCGACAAATCTTTTAGCTGTTGCTCCATCACAACTAGTGATAGGTTTAGCTTCGATCCATTTGGTGAATTTATCCACCATCACTAAGAGATGAGTAAATCCACTTGGAGCTCGTTTAAATGGTCCTACCATATCAAGCCCACAGACTGCAAAAGGCCATGTTATAGGTGTTGTTCGCAGCTGATCAGCCGGAACATGAGCTTGTTTGGCGTACTTTTGGCAGCCTTTGCACGTCTTGACTAATCGTTCGGCATCTGCCTGAGCTGTAAGCTAGAAAAAACCGTGTCTAAAAGCTTTTGCCACTAAAGATTTGGCTGCAACGTGGTGTCCACACTCGCCTTCGTGGATTTCTCTTAGGATTTCCACTCCTTCTTCCGGAGACACGCAGCACTGAAAAACCCCAAAAACACTCCGCTTATAGAGCTCATCTTTAACTATCGTGTAGGCTTTCGCTCGTCGGATAATCTGCCGGCTCAGAACCTCATCTTCGAGTAATTTGCCATCTACCAAATAATCAAGGTAGGGTTGAGTCTGGCTGGGAATTATAGCTAGAACTGCTATTAAAGGTGAGTCGGATTTGGTCAGATATTCCTCATCTACTCCCTTTATCGAGGGAACTTTGAGGTGCTCTAGAAAAGCGCCATCTGGGACCTCTTTCCACGCAGAGCCTATCCGAGATAGTGCGTCTGCTTCCTCGTTTTCTGCTCGAGGGATGTGTTGGACCTCAAACCCTTCGAACGATTTAGATAGATCATCCATGACAACTTTATACGCTGCCATGTGTTTATTTGCATTACAAATATCCGACACTTGTTGGGCAACAATATCTGAATCTCCATAACACATCAAACGTCGGATGCCAATATCTTTAGCAACCCGGATTCCATGTAGCAGTGCTTCATACTCGGCAATATTATTCGTCGCTGTGAAGTGGATCTACAACACGTATAGAAGTTTGTCTCCTTGGGGTGATTTGAGCACCACGCCAGCCCCCGAGCCCCCTCGAGCCTTAGACCCATCAAAGTAGAGGGTCCAATATTCCGACTCAGGGAGGATCATGTTCTCCTTCGTCTTTGTCCAATCAGCGACAAAGTCGGATTTGGGATTTGATTGTTGTCCGAAGTTTATACTCAATATCAAAAGCTGAAAGCTCTATGCCCCATTTGGCGACGCGTCCTGTGGCATCACTGTTATTGATTATATCTCTCATGGGAGCTGTGCTCACCATGGTAATTGGATGCTCCTGAAAATAATGTCGCAACTTATGAGATGCTAGAAAAACACAGTAAGCCAACTTTTGATAGTGCGGATATCGCTGTTTTGATTCTTTCAGGACCTCGCTGACAAAGTAAGTCGGATGGTGCACCAGGTGTTCTTGATTTTCCTCCGGTCTCTCCACTACCATGACGATACTAACGACCTTGTTTGTCGCAGTAAGATAAAGCAACATCGGTTCCTGTGGTTCCGGTGCAACAAGGATAGGAGCAGATGAGAGTACTTTCTTCAGGTCTTGTAGTGCGACTTGACTTCGGTCAAACAAAATCCATGGTCTTTTTCAGAGTTTGTATAATGGTGCGGCTCGCTCACCAAGCCGGCTTACAAACCGGATCGATCGCAGAATGCAACCAGTTAGTCTTTGTACGTCCTTCAGGCGAGTTGGCCTGAAAATATTGAGTATAGCCTTGATTTTGTCCTGGTTCACCTCTATGCCTCTTTGAGACACGATGAAACCTAACAATTTTCGGCTGGTATTCCAAAGAAACATTTCTTCGGGTTAAGCATGATGTTGTATTTTCGTAGATTGGCAAATGTTTCCTCCAAGTCGGAAATCAGTGTTTCCTTCTTTTTGGACATCACCGCAATATCATCCACGTATGCGTGTACATTGCGTCCGAGTTGGTCATGGAGGCAACGCTGCATCGTGCGCTGGTACGTAGCTCCTGTGTTCTTCAGCCCAAAGGGCATCGTAACAACACAGAAGGTTCCGAAGGGGGTTATGAATGAAGTTTTGACTTTGTCAGATTCCTTCATCCGGATTTGGTGATAACCGGAATATGCGTCGAGAAAACAGAGGAGTTCCGAGCCTGCGGTAGAATCGATAACTTGATCAATAGTAGGCAGAGCGAACAGATCTTTTGGGCAAGCCTTGTTCAAGGCAGTATAATCAACACACATCCTTAAATCAGTGGTGTCCTTTTTAGGGACCATTACAGGATTGGCCGACCACTCAGTGTGGATGACCTCTTCTATGAATCCGGCTAACTCGAGCCGTGCTAGTTCCTTAGCTATTGCCTTACGCTTTTCATCGCCGAAACGTCGTAAGGACTGTTTGACGGGTTTAGCGTTCGGGTTTGCATTTAGAGAGTGCTCGGCAAGTTCCCTAGGTACTCCGGTCATGTTAATGGCTGCCATGCGAAGATATCTTGATTTGCTTGGAGGAACTTGACGAGCGCGCTTTCCTATGCGCTATCTAGGCCTACGCCTATCTGGGTCACCTTGGAGGGGTCAACATCCTTCAATGGTGTCTTCTTCGTCTCTTCTGATGCCTTGAACTCCGGATTTGGCTTCGTCACCTCCTTCTTTGTTGCGGGCATCTCGGACGGATCTATGCTCTTCTTGATCTCCTGGTACTCCTGGGCGTGCAGCACGGCTTCGGCAAAGGCAGCATTTCCATCCTCGCATTCTCGCGCTTTCTTCGGGTCTCCCCTGATGGTGATCACGCCATTGGGACCTGGAATTTTCATCATATTGTAAATGTAACATGGACGAGCCATAAAAGCCTAGTAAGCCGGACGTCCGAATATAGCGTGGTATGCGCTCTTAAACGGGACCACTTTGAAGGAAAGTGCCTCCATCCGATAATTCTTTGGACTTCCAAAGGTAACATCCAAAGTGATCTCTCCCAGGGAATTGGCTTGTCTTCCTCGGACAACTCCGTGAAAAATCACAGAGCTATGGTTCAGCTGGGTCTCCGAGATCTTCATCCGGCGTAGCGTTTCGACATAGAGAATATTGATGCTACTGCCGCCGTCCATGAGGGTCTTGGAGAAACCATAACCGTCGATAAGTGGGTTGACGATTAAGGTGTATTTTCCTCGCCTGTGCAACTTAGGCAGATGATCAGCGCGGTCAAATGTGATTGCCACTTCTAACCAGTCCAAGTATTGAGGGACCACCAGAACTGTTGCATTGAGCTCATGTAGAACTGCTTTCTTGACCTTTGCCAGTTGAGATCCGAGGAAGGTGACATAAGTGTCTTTCTTGGTCGGAATTTTTTTCTTCCCTTCTGGCTTGGGATTTGAAGCATCAGCTTCCTCCATGTCGGAATCTTCCTTGGTCCCTTTTTCTTTTTCGGGATTCTTCTTTCCCTTCTTCCGCTTAGCTTTGTAGCCCGCGGTGTCATCTCTTTTGATGTCGTCATTGAAACGATATTCGGCGTTGGTGTGGGACGAGCCCCCATTGGCGTCTAGGTGATGCACACATGGGTTATTGGCAATGTTGACCCAAGAGTAGGTTTTGTCTCGTTGTTGGTCTCCTCTACCTTGGACTCTTGAAGTTCCATGCCCACGTCCGCGGCCTCCACCGCGTCCTCCTCGTCCTCCAGACCCAAAAGTAGCAGTGACCACTGCCGTTTCTGCGTTGGGTTTTTCTTCCGAGGTATTTTTACGCTTCTGAGCTTGTTGCTTTGGTTGTTTTGCCGACTGTGGCACAACTAGGGCATTGAGTAATCCCTCTGCATCATCGTCAGCATCTGCATACTTGCTCGCTGTTTCTATCATCTCTCCCAAATCAGTGACCTTGTCACACTTCAAGCGATGTCGCAGTAGACCAATTGGGAGACCTGCAATGAAAGCTTCAATCGCAGTTTGATCATTTACTCCTTCACAGGAGTTCTTGGTGTCGATCCATCATCCGAGGTAATCCCGGCAAGTTTCTCCGGCCTTCTGGGTGCAACGCTGTAGGTCTCCGACCGTACAGGGCCTTCGATATGTGCCTTCGAAATTCTGAAAGAACGCACTTTGCATGTCATACCAATTGTGGATGGTGTTCTCCGGAAGTTCATTAAGCCGTGATCGTGCCATCTTCCGCAACATGAGTGGGAGATATCGGGTTGCGACCAGGCTATTTCCGCCTTTGGCGATGCAGCAAGCTTGGAAGAGATCTTGTAGCCAAGTATCTGGCCGAGCAATGCCGTCGTAGGCTTGGATATGTCTTGAGATAGCAAATCCTTCCGGGAATTTTGTAGCTCTGATGCATGGTCCGAAGCATTTTGGGCCCACGTAGATATCATCGTTCTCGTAGTGCCGCGCCTCTATGTTGGAATTGATCCTGTGCCTTGTGTCGTTCGGGGATAGAGATCATCCCGAATGTCGGTTGTGGCTGTGGTGCCTTGGAGCCAGACTTCGGCTTCCGCCACCACCTCCTCCGCCATGTCGTCCTCCTTGTCCTCCGTGAGAGCCGTTGTGATGACTGCTTGGTGGAGAGGGTGGGGCAGCTGGATTTTTTCCGGCTGATCGCCGGCCTCCGTCCGGAGCGTCATTATTCCGGTTCCGGGGAGGGTCTTCACTACGACGAGCCCCCTGCCGGCTTGTTCTGGCATGGTTTCCGTCATTCCTTCGTCCGTCATTCCCACTGTGGTGAGGCTCAGCCGGACAGCTTGCGTGTCTAGGAGGTGGCATTTTTTGACGATCCTCCTCCCGACATTTCTCTTTATCTTCTCCCCTCTGATCGTTTGACGTACGTCGGGGAGGATTCCTCGGATACAGTGCAGCGATGGCCTCTTGCTCGGCTACCGGAGCGATGTTGCTCAAGTCATGTGCAGGTCTGCGATGCTGTCCTGATGATCCGGTTCTAGAGTAGTTGTCTTCCCGTCGGTCGGAACGGTGATGCTGTTTCGGAACACGCTGGGGCCTTATATCATTCCAGGATGAGTCTGTGTGACATTGGTCGGACTTGGAGACCAGTTTTCCACTTCCGGATTTCGCAGCCATCTGTTGCACCAGACCCTTGGTGAGTAGCTTGATGCCCAATCGAACCTGTTCTGGGCCTGGGTTGTTTGACAGGATATCTCGAGCTGCGACAGTGTTCTGTACCGGTGTTGGGTACACCAGATCTCCTTTGCTGTCGAGACGAGGCATCCCTGGATCTCCTTCAAAGAGGACCCTGTTTACTTCTAGAAACTTACCGTCACCTGTGTAACGTTTCCGTGTCTTCTGATGCAACCGAGACATGTAATCCTTAGTTGCCATGCGTTTCTTTTTCCCCTCGATGTTTTTAGCTTCATCCAGGAGTTGTTGACGACGCGCTTCTAGGGCCTGGGCCCTTTCGTCCAGCTCTTCAGCAGTAAGTTCTGCAGCTGTAGGGATAGGTGTGGTTAATGCAGTATCGATGAGTTTACGCGCACCTTCAGTGATCATGTGTCCATCCACCGATTCTTCTTTTTTCGGCTCTTCTGGGATAAGTGCTCCATCCGAGTCTTCCTCATATTCCTCGGCAATCACCTCCTCTATCAGAGGGTCTTTTGTCGGGGTCTTGTTCTTCTTGTTCCTCTTCTTTGCCTTCTTGGCAGCACCGATAGCAAAGACGGCTTTGGGTCCGTTTCCCGGAGTCAAGCTCTGATCGGTACATTTGGACATCTAGACTTCGGGATTGTCTCCGACTTCCATGTCATCCTGCGCTTTGGGAGAGTGTTCCCCGGATCCTTCATCCATGGCTTCTCCTTCCTCTGCAGCTTTGGAGTTATACTCCTCTTCATATTCCGTGGAGAACTTTTGAAAATCTGCTGACGTCATCGATTCATCTGGGGATGCGGGTACGTCGGCGTTTGTTCCAATTGCCTCCAGCCCAGATCGGTATTTTCTCCAGCATCGGTAGAGCCGGATCCGGATCCAACGTATCCGACAAAGTGCGTTGTGCTCCTCCTGAGGTACCTGCGGCTCTCGCGATCATCTTTGTCGAAACTTTTGATGGTCTCGAGAATTGCATCTACGCCTGAGTTTTGCATTATCATACGTCACAGTGTGTACATTAGGAAAGGTCTGTCTGTCCCGGCTTCATCAGAGCCGGAATCAGTGTCATTGATATGCTCCTCCTGGATTTCGACTTCCGCGGGTGGGTCGATCTGGGATCCAGCCTCTCCAAGGAGATCCACTCCAGATTCGACTTGGACCGCTAGGTCTTCCTCAGGCTCGGATTTCTCCACTATCTCCGGAGCTGGTGCGGGCTGGGTGGGATTAGGGTTTTCTGAGATCCGGAACTCTGCCCCCTCCGCGGACAAAGGGGACCCAGAAGATTCTTCTTCCTCTATCATCACCGCTGGGGTGGGTGGGGCAGGTTCAGCAAAACCGATGTAAACATCGATCTCGCCGAAAGACATGATTGTGTAGGCAGTCACGGCCTCCCTAGCCGGAATCCACGTCTCATCGAGAACGATGAGAGGGACGTCGTTGGCGTAGAGGATGCGACCAACGACAATAGTGATGAGGACATCCCTACAATTACACCTACCCTAATGACTACTGAAGATGCTACAACTGTTACAAGAAAGGATCAGTCCAATGAGATTAGAATTGAAGCTACTTGAACAACAGGTGAATTTACTCCTAAACGAATCTGGTACTTTGATTGATGAGAACTTTATACTGCCTAAGTCTATGCATTTATGTATGATCAGGTTCGTTGGAGAAACAAGCATGGCGCGAGGAGGAGAAGGGATACAAGAGAAGCCCAACATGATGATCGCCTGTTGTTCATACGAACTCATTCTTCATACGAACTCCAAATCAAGCACTTGTTCGATAGATAACTCCAAGATCTTTCCAATGAGTACTTCCACGCCTAAAAGACCCCAGATAATCCGGCCCCCACACCCCGGATAATCCGGCCCTGCTTTAGAGATTCTGCAAAGGACTTCGTGCGCGACGTTCAGTACTGGGGCGGATATTTGACCGGACTTTTCCCCCAGAAAATCTGGCCACCGGATAATCCGGCCCTCTTAGACCGGATAATCCGGCCCAAAAAGTTCCCATCAGATCCGGACGGATCTGACTGTATCAGACACGTTTTCGTTTCGCGTTTTTCGGACGTTCTGGCGGCCATATAAGCCTGGGAACGCCCTTTAGTTTAGGTTAGACCATGTTAAAACTATTTTGGAGTTGTTTCTTTCATAGAACCTCTGGAATTACCCTGTGTTCGAATCTACCAACTATAATTGAGTGTGATCTGTTGTTCCATTGGGAATTAGTAGATTGCATACTACCGTTCGTGGTCACGGCTGCGTGCGCAAGAGCGTGGTGTTGTGAATATCCTACAAGGTTCGAGAGCTGTTGCATTATCATCAGAGATCGAGCGGGAGAGTTCATAGCTAAAGGCTAGTTATCTATCATCCACCATCATCACCGCCATCCGCTTACTGAGAAGATCGGGCCACCCCATATCATCTTGGTATCAGATTTCCAGTGTTGCCTCGGTAAGCATCCACAAATCCATCCATAGATTAGAGAGTGTTTTTCGTCCTATACAGAAAAAGCCTTACAAAAAGATTTGCCATAGACTAGATTGCATCGTTTTCGAGTTTTAGTTGCTGATTGTATCTTCTCGTAGATCCGATCTGCAGGTTTTTCCTCGTAGGAGTCTAGTTTTTTCGTTTGTGTCTAGGTTTAGGGTTTGATCTTGTTTTCTGCCGTGTCAACCATCACCGTGTTCCGCAAGTTTTCCTCATTTGTCTGATTCCACATAGCGTACCTTTGTTTGGCATACCATAGACACAGCCTATCTACAGCATCCGTGCCTAGGAACGTACCATGAGACTAGTTGCTTTGCTCCGACAGGCTGCTCATTAGGGTTTTGGAGTGCAAATTTTTCGTCCAGACAGACCGAATTATCCGGCCCCCGACAAAGCGGAATATCCGGCCCATAATTGCTCATAATTGTTGCATCCTGTTTTGCTTTGTGTCAGATAGTAAAAAAATCAAAAAAAAGAAAAGAAAGTTGTGAAAAAAAAGAGAATCAGTATAAAAAAAGAGAAGAAAAGAGCTACAAGCGTGACAAAAAGAGATATCAAAGTGTGCATTATTGGAGGCCTAGTTTCATTATAGCACTAGTAGATTGAGCAATCGTGTGTCTGTTCTATTTGAGCTATTACTAGCGTCTCTCTTGTGCATTGCAATATTCCTGTTCATAAATTGCTTTGCCACGTTTATCTCCACCGTGTGTGTTTCTTGGGTTTTGTACGATCAGCACTAGGACTTGTTTGCGGTGTAGATAGGGTACCATACCTATAGCTCCACCTTAAATAACCTATGTGCCCTGCGATCGTTCTCTATACCTTTGATATTCACTTCATCACATCAAGTGCATCAGTCTTTGATTTCGTTTGGTAGAGCATCTCTATTCACTTTGGAATGGTAAGATCTCCTTTCTTATTAGTTGCGAGTGAGTTGTGAGAGTTTCCACCATACAGATTTTGATTTTTGCACTAACCTACTAATCATGTCTTCTAGTGATGATGATGTTGTGTTGCAGAAAAAGAAGGATGAGGAGCTTGTTAATTGGCGTGAATATGAGGCTTTAAAGTCCCACTTGACACGTGTGTTTACTAACACGACAGATGCCATTGACAAGAATCTCCAGGATATGAATATGAGATTGGATCAGCATGTTGGAACGGTTGATACTATTCAAACACAAGTGGCTACGCTCAATGTCAATGTCACCACTTTGCAGCGTTCCATTGTGATATGGGGTGGCCCGATCTTATCAGTAAGCGGATGGCGGTGATGATGGTGGATGATAGATAACTAGCATGTAGCTATGAACTCTCCCGCTCGATCCCTGATGCCAATGCAACAGCTCTCGAACCTTGTAGGATATTCACAACACCACGCTCTTGCGCACGCAGCCGTGACCACCAATGGTAGTATGCAATCTATTAATTCCCAATGGAACAACAGATCACACTCAATTATAGTTGGTAGATTCGAACACAGGGTAATTCCAGAGGTTCTATGAAAGAAACAACTCCAAAATATTTTAACGTGGTCTAAAACCTAAAAAACATAATTTACAGGCCTATATAAAGGCTGCTGAACGTCCAACATAGAGTTGGGGTCAAAACCAAACATATCTCTAACTTTCCTAACTTAAAAGGACTCTATTTGTAAACTGACAGAAAACGTCTGTCGACTTGTTTTGGTTGCTGCGCGCAGCACGTAACGAACTAGGAGACGTACAAGTCCCCGTTGGAAAGATCTCGGAATTATCTTTCCAACAAGTATTTATGTGCTTAATTCGGACTTGGTATGTGGAAACCACGTCCGTTTCAATTTCAGAACTTCTGTCTGTCCGAATTGAACCTTCCTTGTTGTTCGCCTTCTAACTCTCGGTCGACTTCGTTTTGATGATCTTCTCTTGCGCCTTCCTCCCGCTCCTCCCTCGCGCATCCTCGGGCGATCATCATGCCGGGCTCCTCTTGTAGCCCTTCTCCTCCTCGTGCCATGCTTGTTTCTTCAACGAACCTAATCATACATAAATGCATAGACTTAGGTTATATAAAGTTCTCATTAAGTAAAATATCAGGTTCAATTAAGAGTGAATTGACCTGTTGCTCAATCAGCTTTGCACGAGCTCTTGTAATGGGTCCAATTCTGATTTCATTGGACTTGTTCTT
The DNA here is from genome assembly GCA_023614405.1 of Avena insularis. Classification (NCBI taxonomy): domain Eukaryota; kingdom Viridiplantae; phylum Streptophyta; class Magnoliopsida; order Poales; family Poaceae; genus Avena; species Avena insularis. The sequence goes on along the minus strand of CM042688.1, from coordinate 283,059,865 downwards.
TGCAGCAACATCTTCATTGTGAATAGGAGTAGGAGATAGTGGAATAGTATGGATGTCCTCATCATCTCCACCCCCCCCCCCTTTCAAAAGGCGTCGACCTCGACGCTCCAAGGTCTTCTCCAGCATATGGTGATAAATCAGCAACGTTGAAGATGTTGCTAGCACCACCAAACTCCTCAATAGGTATATCAACTGAGTAGGCATTATCATTAATTTTGGCTAGTACTTTGTAAGGACCAGCACCACGTGGCTTCAACTTGGACTTGCGAAGTAGTGGAAATCTGTCCTTGCGTAGATGCACCCAAGCCATATCTCCAGGCTCGAACAACACTTCTTTTCTTGCTTGATTCCTTGCAGCAGCAATGTTCTTGCCTTTCTTCTCAATAGCCTCACGAGTCTTCTCATGTATTTTCTTCACATAATCAGCACGTTTTGATGCCTCCATATCAACTCTGTCATGTAATGGCAGAGGCAACATATCAAGTGGCGTCAATGGCTTGAAGCCATACACCACCTCAAAAGGACAAAGCTGAGTAGTTGAATGCACAGCCCTGTTGTAAGCGAACTCAACATGTGGCAAAAACTCTTCCCACTCCCACAGATTCTTTTTAATCATGGTCCTTAGCAGTTGTGACAATGTTCTATTCACCACCTCTGTTTGACCATCTGTTTAGGGGTGACATGTAGTACTGAACAGCAAAGTCGTTCCTAGCTTCCCCCATAAGGTCTTCCAAAAGTAGCTCATGAACTTCACATCACGGTCAGAAACAATCGTCTTTGGTACGCCATGTAATCTCATGATGTCTCTGAAAAACAGGTTAGCAACATGCGACGCATCGTCGCTTTTGTGGCAGGCAATAAAATGAGCCATCTTAGAGAACCTATCCACTACCACAAATATAGAATCATGACCTCTCTAAGTTTTAGGTAGACCTAGCACAAAATCCATACTAATGTCTTCCCATGGAGTAGTAGGTGCAGAGAGAGGTGTATACAAACCGTGAGGCTTCAGCTTGGATTTCGACTTGTGGCAAGTAATGCATCTGCTCACAAATCTGTACACATCACGCCTCATCTTGGGCCAATAAAAATGATCAGCAAGCATGAGCAACGTCTTCTCACGCCCAAAGTGACCCATCAAACCACCAGCATGTGATTCCTGCACTAAGAACAAACGCAACGACGATTCTGTAATACATAGTTTGTTAGCTCGAAACAAATATCCATCATGTATATGATACTTATCCCATGCGTTTCTAAGAGCACATAAACGATATGGTTCAGCAAAATCATGGTCAGTTGCAAAAAGTGCACAAATAGCTTCTAATCCAGGAATTTTAACATCAAGATTGGTTAATAGCATGTTCTTCCTAGATAGAGCATCAGCAACAACATTCTCTTTTCCCTTCTTATAATTAATGATGTAAGGAAAAGACTCAATGAACTCAACCCATTTAGCTAATCTTCTATGCAAGTTTGATTGAGCTTTCAAGTATTTCAATGCTTCATGATCAGAATGTATGATGAATTCTTTTGGCCACAAATAATGTTGCCAAACTTCAAGTACTCTCACAAGTGCATACAATTTTTATCATAGATTCAATAATTCAAACGAGCACCAGTCAATTTCTCAAAAAAATAAGCTATAGGCCGACCCTCTTGCATCAACACGCCACCTATGCCTATACCACTAGCATCACATTCAACCTCAAATTGCTTCGAAAAATCAGGTAATGCAAGCAATGGTGCAGAAGTAAGCAAACGTTTCAATGTATCAAATGCAATGTCTTGGGCCGCGCCCCATACAAAAGGAACACCTTTCTTTGTCAAATCATTTAATGGTGCAGCAATGGTGCTAAAATCTTTCACAAAGCGCCTATAGACACCAGCGAGACCGTGGAAACTACGCACTTGACTTACATTCATTAGAGTAGGCCAATTCTGAATTGATTCAATTTTAGATTGATCTACCTCTACTCCATGCTTAGAAACAACAAATCCTAGGAATATGACCTTATCTTTTGCAAATGTACACTTCTCAAGATTAGCATACAGTTTATTATCACGTAACACTTGCAAAACTTGTCTAATATGAGTGCAATGTTCAGATTCGGTGTGGCTGTATATGAGTATATCATCAAAGTAAACAACCACAAAACGACCAATAAACTCTCTCAGAACATGATTCATCAAACGCATGAAAGTACTAGGTGCATTAGTAAGACCAAACGGCATGACTAACCACTCATACAAGCCGAATTTAGTTTTGAAAGCAGTTTTCCATTCATCCCCTTCTTTCATCCTAATTTGATAATAACCACTACGCAAGTCAATTTTAGAGAAAACAGCAGCACCACTCAATTCATCTAGCATATCCTCTAAGCGTGGAATAGGATGACGATATCGAATAGTGATGTTATTAATAATCGCTCTATAGTCAACACACATGCGCCATGTACCATCTTTCTTAGGAACTGAAATAACAGGAACAACACAAGGGCTAAGAGAAATACGAATGTACCCTTTATCCAGCAACGCTTGTACTTGCTTTTGAATTTCCTTAGTTTCTTCGGGATTAGTCATGTAGGGTGCATGGTTGGGAAGTGTGGCGCCAGGAATCAAGTCCACTTGATGTTCTATACCACGCAATGGAGGTAAGCCTACGGGTACATCTTCTGGAAACACATCCCCAAAGTCCTGCAAAATAGACGAGACACCAAGAGAAATAGGGGTCATGTCGTTAGAAACCAATACCTCGCCCTAATACATGAGCACAAGTGGCATGGCTGTAGGATCCTCACGAAATTCTCTCATATCTTCCTTAGTGGCTAATATCAATAAACCAGGCACTCTCTCACTTTTCATTATATCACTCAATTTAGGCTCAATTACATCAGAAACAGCTGTCACGCAATCTCGCCGAGTGGTAGTATCTTCCTTCAAATTCACCTCTATCTTCTGGCGAGAATCATTCACAATTTCTTATGGTGTCATTGGCTGCATAGTAATCTTCTTTCCTTTGAATTCCAAGTGATATGTATTGGCTCGGCCATTGTGTTGCACATGGCGATCATAGAGCCAAGGCCGACCCAATAGTAGGTGACAAACAGTCATAGGAACCACATCAAAATCAGTAGAATCTTTGTATGGCCCTATTTGAAAGTTCACTCGTACCATATGATTTACCTTCATCTCACCATTGTTGCTGAACCATTGTATGTAGTATGGCTTGGGATGAGGTAAGTATGTCAAATTCAGTTTGGCACAAAATTCCTTACTTGCAAGATTTCTGCAGCTACCTCCCTCAATAATGACCTTGCAAGCTTTATTTGGTCCAACTACAGCTTTTGTTTGGAACAAGTTGCAATGCTGGGATTCCTCAACCGGTTGCACACTAAGTACACGTGAAGACACGACAATAGTTGGTGCACGCTCAGCATATGCATCAGCACCATCCTCGCCATCATCAATATCATCATCAGAAGCTTCATCTCCACTTTCTACTTCACCTTGTTCATTAACAAACATAACCTTGTTGTTTGGACAATCTTTCTTGTAGTGACCTCTGCCTCCACAAGTATGGCACACCACATTACGAGTACGTGCAGTAGACATGTTGGAAACCGAGCTAGCAGCAGGGGCAACGGGTTTCCGAGCATTAGAACCAAACGAAGGCGTACTTGCTGGTTTGGCTGATGGTGTAAACGGAACAGCAGCTGGTGGCGTGACTGTAGGAGGAATAGATCTGGCTGAAAATCTGCTGGAGGATGGAAAACGAGCGTGTGACTTCGCCTCTTCTGCCAAATGGGATTCAGCCTCTCTAGCATGGTGCAATAGCTCATTCATGGTCTCATACTTGTGATGACGCACTATGCTCTTGATTGGCAACTTCAGATTGTTTAGGAATCGCTGCATGGTCATCTCAATGGACTCGTGGACTCCAGCACGCTGCATAAGCAGCTCCATCTCCATGTAGTACTCATCTACTGTCATTGTGCCTTGCTTCAATTGCGTCAATTTATCAAAAACTGATCGCAAGTAGTTGGTTGGAACGAAACGAGCCTTCATGATTTGCTTCATCTCGCGCCAATCCATCACAGGAAGTTCATTGTCCTCCCTCCTATGTTGCACAAGAGCATCCCACCAGCACAAAGCATAATGATCAAATTCAGATGCTGCAAGCTTGACCTTCTTGTCTTCTGGATAGTCAAATAAGCGCCAGAATTTCTCAATCTTCAACTCCCATGTGAGGTAATCTTCAGGATCAATGGAACCATCAAACTTGGGGATCGAAAACTTTGGCTTGCCCAAACCATCATCAGCAGCTTGGTTGTGAACATGTTGAGCACGCCCAAGAGGGGCAAACCCACGGCCATGAGCAGGTGCATGGGCAGGGGGAATAGCACGTCCCCTGCCAACATGTGGAGCAGCATCCACAGCGCTACCCTCATCGAAATCATCAAAGGCATCATCATGTTGAGGATCTTCCCTTCTATGTAAAGCGGCTGTTAAACCCTCAATGGAACACTGCAAAGTGGTGACATTAACATTGAGCATAGCCACTTGCGTTTGAATAGTATCAACCGTTCCAACATGCTGATCCAATCTCATATTCATATCCTGGAGATTCTTGTCAATGGCATCTGTCGTGTTAGTAAACACACGTGTCAAGTGGGACTTCAAAGCCTCATATTCACGCCAATTAACAAGCTCCTCATCCTTCTTTTTCTGCATCATAACAGCATCATCACTAGAAGACATGATTAGTAGGTTAGTGCAAAAATCAAAATCTGTATGGTGGAACTCTCACAGCTCACTCACAACTAATAAGAAAGGAGATCTTACCGTTCCAAAGTGAATAGAGATGCTCTACCAAACGAAATCAAAAACTGATGCACTGATGTGATGAAGTGAATATCAAATGTATAGAGAACAATCACAGGGCACACAGGGTGTTTATGGTGGAACTGTAGGTTTGGTATCCTAACTACACCGCAAACAAGTCCTAGTGCTGATCATATGACAAAAACCCACGGAAACACACACGGTGGAGATAAATGGGGAAATTGTAACTATGAAAATGAGCTCATATAAAGTGACGTATGTCGGAGGAACGCTCGTGTTGCAATGCACAAGGAGAGACGCTAGCAATGTCTCAACGAAACGGGCACAAGATTGCTAAACTGAGCAGCCCACAGAGCACTAAGCACGCCAGTCTCGTAGGATAGTTTTAGACACATAGAAAGGCTTACTAAGGCTCACAAGGATAGGTACGCTATGTGGACTCAGTAAAAAAAATAAACAAAAAAAGAAAAAAATTTGACCTGAGAATTGGTCTCTGCCACGGCAGAAAAACAGCCTAAAATCCTGCCGCGGCAGGATGTGGTACAGCAACGGTCCGAATTTTTTTTTTCGGATTTTTTTCTTTCACGCTACAGCACAGACGCGTCTACGGTCAGGCGTGAGGCAGCGAGCCGAATTTATTTTTTTTGGCCTTCAACGTGAAGCAAACTCAGTACAAGTCTAGATCTGATCGGTTTGCTTTTTTTTTCTTCTTTCAAACAGATCTACAACCTGAGACTAAAAGAAAATAGATCTACAACCTGAGACTAAAAGAAAACAGATCTACTAGATCTAAAACTCAAGAGCACGACGAACAGTCTAGAAATAGTCTAGGGACTCCGACAACGGATCAAAAACAGATGAAAACTAGACAAAAACTACGACTCAGATTTAGAAGAAAGGCTACACAAAAGGATTACCATCAGCAACTAGAACTCACGAACAATGTTATCTAGGCTATGGCAATGAACTATGAACCCTAATATTTTTGTGTGGCTTTTTCTGTATAGAATAAAAACAACTAATCTATGGATGGATTTGTGGATGCTTACCGAGGCAACACTGGAAATCTGATACCAAGATGATATGGGGTGGCCCGATCTTCTCAGTAAGCGGATGGCGGTGATGATGGTGGATGATAGCTAACTAGCCTGTAGCTATGAACTCTCCCGCTTGATCCCTGATGCCAATGCAACAGCTCTCGAACCTTGTAGGATATTCACAACACCACGCTCTTGCGCGCCTTGACCGTGACCATTTAATGGTAGTATGCAATCTACTATTCCCAATGGAACAACAGATCACACTCAATTATAGTTGGTAGATTCGAACACAGGGTAATTCCAGAGGTTCTATGAAAGAAACAACTCCAAATATTTTAACGTGGTCTAAAACCTAAAAACCATGATTTACAGGCATATATAAAGGCTGCTAGACGTCCAACATAGAGTTGGGGTCAAAACCAAACATATCTCTAACTTTCCTAACTTAAAAGGACTCTATTTGTAAACTGACAGAAAATGTCTGTCGACTTGTTTTGGTTGCTGCGCACAGCTCGTAACGAACTAGGAGACGTGCAAGTACCCGTTGAAAAGATCTCGTAATTATCTTTCCAACAAGAACTTATGTGCTTAATTCGAAGTTGGTATGTGGAAACCACGTCCGTTTCAATTTCAGAACTTTTGTTTGTCCGAATTGAACCTTCCTTGTTGTTCGCCTTCTAACTCTCGTTCGACTTTGTTTTGATGATCTTCTCTTGCGCCTTCCTCCCACTCCTCCCTCGCGCATCCTTGGGCGATCATCATGCCGGGCTCCTCTTGTAGCCCTTCTCCTCCTCGTTCCATGCTTGTTTCTTCAACGAACCTGATCATACATAAATGCATAGACTTAGGTAGTATAAAGTTCTTATTAAGTAAAATATCAGGTTTAATTAAGAGTGAATTCACCTGTTTCTCAATCAGCTTTGCACGAGCTCTTGTAATGGGTCCAATTCTGATTTCATTGGACTTGTTCTTTGTAGCAACATCTTCATTGTGAATAGGAGTAGGAGATAGTGGAATAGTATGGATGTCCTCATCACATTGAGGGTTTGACAGCCGCCTTACATAGAAGAGAAGATCCTCAACATGATGATGCCTTTGATGACTTTGATGAGGGTAGCGTTGTTGATGTTGCTCCACATGTTGGCAGGGGACGTGCTATTCCCTCTGTCCATGCACCTGCTCATGGCCGCGGGTTTGCCCCTCTTGGGCTGCTCACTGTGTGCCCAACCAAGCTGCTGATGATGGTTTGGGCAAGGCAAAATTCTCAATTCCTATGTTTGATGGTTCCATTGATCCTGAAGATTACCTCACATGGGAGTTGAAGATTGAGAAACTCTAGCGCTTATTTGACTATCCAGAAGATAAGAAGGTGAAGCTTGCAGCATCTGAATTTGATGGTTATGCTTTGCGTTGGTGGGATGCTCTTGTGCAGCATAGAAGGGAGGACAATGAACTTCCTGTGATGGATTGGCGCGAGATGAAGCAAATCATGAAAGCTCGTTTCGTACCAGCCAACTACTTGCGATCAGTTTTTGATAAATTGACGCAATTGAAGCAAGGCACCATGGCAGATGATGAGTACTACATGGAGATGGAGATGCTTATGCAGCGTGCTAGAATTCGTGAGTCCATTGAGATGACCATGCAGCGATTCCTAAACAATTTGAAGTTACCGATCAAGGGCATTGTTCGTCATCACAAGTATGAGACCATGAATGAGTTGTTGCATCATGCTAAAGAGGCCGAATCCCAGTTGGCAGAAGAGGCGAAGTTACGTGCTCGTTTTCCATCCTCCAGCAGATTTTCGGCCAGGTCTACACCTCCTACAGTCACGCCACCAGCTGCTCCTCCTTTTACACCATCGGCCAAGCCAGCAAGTACACCTTCGTTTGGTTCTAATGCTCGGAAACCCGCTGCTCCTGCTGCTAGCTCGGGTTCCAACATGTCTACGGCACGTACTCGTGATGTGGTGTGCCATACTTGTGGAGGTAGAGGTCACTACAAGAAAGATTGTCCAAACAGCAAGGTTATGTTTGTTAATGAACAAGGTGAAGTAGAAAGTGGAGATGAAGCTTCTGATGATGATATTGATGACAGCGAGGATGGTGTTGATGCATATGTAGAGCGTGCACCCACTATTGTCGTATCTTCACGTGTACTTAGTGTGCAACCGGTTGAGGAATCCCAGCGTTGCAACTTGTTCCAAACAAAAGCTCTAGTTGGACCTAACAAGGCTTGCAAGGTCATTATTGATGGAGGTAGCTGCAGAAATCTTGCAAGTAAGGAACTATGTGCCAAACTGAATTTGACATACTTACCTCATCCCAAGTCATACTACATACAATGGTTGAGCAACAATGGTGAGATGAAGGTAAATCATATGGTACGTGTGAATTTTCAAATAGGGCCATACAAAGATTCTATTGATTTTGATGTGGTTCCTATGACTGTTTGTCACCTACTATTGGGTCGGCCTTGGCTCTATGATCGCCATGTGCAACACAATGGCCGAGCCAATACATATCACTTGGAATTTAAAGGAAAGAAGATTACTATGCAGTCAATGACACCACAAGAAATTGTGAATGATTCTCACCAGAAGATAGAGGTGAACTTGAAAGAAGATACTACCACTCGGCGAGATTGTGTGACAGCTGTTCCTGATGTAATTGAGCCTAAATTGAGTGATATAACGAAAAGTGAGAGAGTGCCTGGGTTATTGATACTAGCCACCAAGGAGGATATGAGAGAGTTTCGTGAAGATCCTACAACCATGCCACTTGTGCTCATGTATAAGGGCGAGGTATTGGTTTCTAACGACATGACCCCTGTTTCTCTTGGTGTCTCTTCTGTTTTGCAGGACTTTGGGGATGTGTTTCGGAAGACGATCCATGAGTTTACCTCCATTGCGTGGTATAGAACATCAAGTGGACCTGATTCCTGGCGCCACACTTCCCAACCGTGCACCTTACAGGACTAATCCCGAAGAGACTAAGGAAATTCAGAAGCAAGTACAGGCGTTGCTGGATAAAGGGTACATTCGTCTCTCTCTTAGCCCTTGTGTTGTTCCTGTTATTTTAGTTCCTAAGAAAGATGGTACATGGCGCATGTGTGTAGATTTTAGAGCGATTAATAACATCACTATTCGATATCGTCATCCTATTCCACGCTTAGAGGATATGCTAGATGAATTGAGTGGTGCTGCTGTTTTCTCTAAAATTGACTTGTGTAGTGGTTATCATCAAATTAGGATGAAAGAAGGGGATGAATGGAAAACTGCTTTCAAAACTAAATTCGGTTTGTACGAGTGGTTAGTTATGCCGTTTGGTCTTACTAATGCACCTAGTACTTTCATGCGTTTGATGAATCATGTTTTGAGAGAGTTTATTGGTCGTTTCGTGGTTGTTTACTTTGATGATATACTCATATACAGCCACACCGAATCTGAACATTGCACTCATATTAGACAAGTTTTGCAAGTGTTACGTGATAATAAACTGTATGCTAATCTTGAGAAGTGTACATTTGCAAAAGATAAGGTCATATTCCTAGGATTTGTTGTTTCTAAGCATGGAGTGGAGGTAGATCAATCTAAAATTGAATCAGTTCAGAATTGGCCTACTCCAATGAATGTTAGTCAAGTGCGTAGTTTCCACGGTCTCGCTGGTTTCTATAGGCGCTTTGTGAAAGATTTTAGCACCATTGCTGCACCTTTGAATGATTTGACAAAGAAAGGTGTTCCTTTTGTATGGGCGCTACCAAGACATTGCATTTGATACATTAAAACGTTTGCTTACTTCTGCACCATTACTTGCACTACCTGATTTTTCGAAGAAATTTGAAGTTGAATGTGATGCTAGTGGTATAGGCATAGGTGGCGTTTTGATGCAAGAGGGTCGGCCTAGAGCTTATTTTTCTGAGAAATTGACTGGTGCTCGTTTGAATTATTCTATCTATGATAAAGAATTGTATGCACTTGTTAGAGTACTTGAGGTTTGGCAACATTATTTGTGGCCAAAGGAATTCATCATACATTCTGATCATGAAGCATTGAAATACTTGAAAGCTCAATCAAACTTGCATACAATATTAGCTAAATGGGTTGAGTTCATTGAGTCTTTTCTTTACATCATTAATTATAAGAAGGGAAAAGAGAATGTTGTTGCTGATGCTCTGTCTAGGAAGAACATGCTATTAACCAATCTTGATGTTAAAATTCCTGGATTAGCAGCTATTTGTGCACTTTATGCAACTGACCATGATTTTGCTGAACCATATCGTTTATGTGCTCTTAGAAACGCATGGGATAAGTATCATATACATGATGGATATTTGTTTCGAGCTAACAAACTATGTATTCCAGAATCGTCGTTACATTTGTTCTTAGTGCAGGAATCACATGCTGGTGGTTTGATGGGTCACTTTGGGCGTGAGAAGACGTTGCTCATGCTTGATGATCACTTTTATTGGCCCAAGATGAGGCATGATGTGTACAGATTTGTGAGCCGATGTATTACATGCCACAAGTCGAAATCTAAGCTGAAGCCTCACGGTTTGTATACACCTCTCTCTGCACCTACTACTCCATGGGAAGACATTAGTATGTTTGTGCTAGGTCTACCTAAAACTCAGAGAGGTCATGATTCTATATTTGTGGTAGTGGATAGGTTCTCTAAGATGGCTCATTTTATTGCCTGCCACAAAAGCGACGATGCGTCGCATGTTGCTAACCTGTTTTTCAGGGACATCGTGAGATTACATGGAGTACCAAAAACCATTGTTTCTAACCGTGATGTGAAGTTCATGAGCTACTTTTGGAAGACCTTATGGGGGAAGCTAGGAACGAAGCTGCTGTTCAGTACTACATGTCACCCCCAAACAGATGGTCAAACGGAAGTGGTGAATCGAACATTGTCACAGCTGCTAAGGACCATGATTAAAAAGAATCTGCGGGAGTGGGAAGAGTGTTTGCCACATGTTGAGTTTGCTTACAATAGGGCGGTGCATTCAACTACTCAGCCATTGACGCCACTTGATATGTTGCCTCTGCCATTACATGAGAGAGTTGATATGGAGGCATCAAAACGTGCTGATTATGTGAAGAAAATACATGAGAAGACTCGAGAAGCTATTGAGAATAAAGGCAAGAACATTGCTGCTGCAAGGAATCGAGCAAGGAAAGAAGTGTTGTTCGAGCCTGGAGATATGGTTTGGGTGCATCCACGTAAGGATAGGTTCCCACTACTTCAAAAGTCAAAATTGAAGCCACGTGGTGTTGGTCCTTACAAGGTGTTAGCCAAGATTAATGATAACGCCTACTCGGTTGATATACCTATTGAGGAGTTTGGTGGAGTTAGCAACAGCTTCAACGTTGCTGATTTGTCACCATATGCTGGAGAAGACCTTGGAGCGTCGAGGTCGACACCTTTTGAAGGGGGGGAGATGATGAGGACATCCCTACAATTACACCTACCCCAATGACTACTGAAGATGCTACAATTGTTACAAGAAAGGATCAGTCCAATGAGATTAGAATTGGACCTATTACAAGAGCTCATGCTAAGATACTTGAACAACAAGTGAATTTACTCCTAAACGAATCTGGTACTTTGATTGATGAGAACTTTATACTGCCTAAGTCTATGCATTTATGTATGATCAGGTTCGTTGGAGAAACAAGCATGGTGCAAGGAGGAGAAGGGCTACAAGAGAAGCCCAACATGATGATCGCCCAAGGATGCGCGAGGGAGGAGCGGGAGGAAGGCGCAATACAAGCAAGGGACATCATCGAAGAGAAGGAACGTTCAATTCGGACAAACAGAAGTCCTGAAATTCAAACGGACGTGGATTCTTCATACGAACTCCAAATCAAGCAAATAAACACTTGTTGGATAGATAATTCCAAGATCTTTCCAATGAGTACTTCCACGCCTAAAAGACCTCGGATAATCCAGCCCCCACACCCTGGATAATCTGGCCCTACTTTGGAGATTCTGCAAAGGACTTCGTGCGCGACGTTCAGTACCGGGGCAGATATTTGACCGGACTTTTCCCCCAGAAAATCCGGCCACCGGATAATCCGGCCCTCTTAGACCGGATAATCCGGCCCAAAAAGTTCCCATCAGATCCGGACGGATCTAATCATATCGAACGTTGTTTAGCGTTTTTGGACGCTCGAGGCCATATAAGCCTGGGAACGCCCTCTAGTTTAGGTTAGACCACGTTAAAACTATTTTGGAGTTGTTTCTTTCATAGAACCTCTGGAATTACCCTGTGTTCGAATCTACCAACTATAATTGAGTGTGTCTGTTGTTCCATTGGGAATTGGTGGATTGCATACTACCGTTCGTGGTCACGGCTGCGTGCGCAAGAGCGTGGTGTTGTGAATATCCTACAAGGTTCGAGAGCTATTGCATTGGCATCAGGGATCGAGCGGGAGAGTTCATAGCTACAGGCTAGTTATCTATCATCCACCATCATCACCGCCATCCGCTTACTGAGAAGATCGGGCCACCCCATATCAGATAGTCTCGCCGATTCCGATTCTTGCAGATTCCGCTCGGAACGCAGATCCGAAGCTCACTTGCCCCACGGTGGGCGCCAACTGTCGTCGGATTGATGACAAGTACGCCGTGAGGGGGTCCTCGGGGCGTGCGGAAGAGAGGGGTGTGAGACGTATGGTGTTCTGGGACAGTGAGCACACAAGTTTACCCAGGTTCGAATCCGCCGGCTTTGGATGGACCCTACTCCTGCTAGCAATCCAGTAATACGGCAGAGCCAGAATATGGGTTACAAGGGTTTCGGCTGTGCGACTTGAGATTGTAGACTATTGTGGTGTGCCCTAAAGGCTTTCCCTAGGACGGCTTATATAGATATCCGGCCTAGGGTTTATAGGAGAGATCTATCCAGCTACGACTAAGAGTCGGTTACAGAGTACATCTTGAACTACAAGTAACACTATGGGCCTAAGTCGGTAAGTCTTCTGGGCCTTCCCGTAGCCGGATTGGACTCCGTCTTTTCTCCTCGATCACGCCGTGAAGCAAAGCTCTAACCCGAAGTGGGCCACCCTGGTCAATGAGGAACTGTGAGGATACCCGGAAAGTATATCCCCAACAACTCTCAAAAATCACATTTAACCATACCTATCTAAATATGTAATAAATTAAGGTTTACATGTAGTGACTTTGGACTAGTACCAAAATAATGCTATATAGGCATTTCTAGTCACTTTAAATCATTAAATATTAAACTTAAACTTATTAAAATGTGATCCAACATTTAAATCACATTCCCATATGTTAGAATATGTGGTGATGACATGTGTCCACAAGATCCCATATTTTAATTGGAGAATATTAAATCTTAGTTAATTTCAATGAGTAGAAATTACTTTTCTCAAATAAAAAGAATGAAGCTAGTTAATTAAACCTTGTGATGCTTATGATGATAATAGATCATCAAATGTGTGCCTTAGAGTGCTAAGTAGACTAGTTAAGTATTGTCTGGTGATTGTGTACTCCGTATGTATTTATAGATGATAGTACCAACCAAGCTTACGAGGAGGAGTTCTACCAAGAGGAGGAGGAAGAAAACTTCAACCACTGCACCAACCAAGGCAAGCTAACACTTGCAAGTATAATACTTAGCAAGCCATCATTAACAATGCAAGCTAACCCTTGCAAGCTAGATAACCTAAGCAAAGGCATTAGGCAAGTTTTGGTGATACCATTTTGGATTTATACCTATTCCAAGATTTAATTCCAAGCTTTACTTTTCTTTACTTTACCAAAGTTCTTTGCTTGTTTGGAAGGTAGCATAAAGAATATAAAACTTGACCTATCTAGTTAGACTTAGATGTCATTCTATGGCATGAGATTGAGATTAGCATCCCACCTTAGTGAACACTCTTAACTTAGTAGTTTAGAGCTAAACTAAAACGTGAGTCACTTTAGATGGGAACACTTGGTGAAAATGAATTGTGAAAACCTTGGAATGATGAGTCATTCTATTGAGATGTTTTGACATGTATTGAGAAACACAAATGGTTTATGATGATGAAAATGTTGAGGCATGAGCCTTAGCCCTTTTACAAAAACTGATGGTTGGATTCGGATGTGATACCATTACAATTTTACCGTACAACCACAATACCTGAATTGGGTAAGGCTTAGCCGGAAGTTTATATGCATTAGTATTAGTTCCCTTGCGGGAGAGGTTTGAGCTGAGGCTACCTCTCAATGTTGTCCACCTATGCAGTGCCCAAGATGACAGATGGTCATGGTTAGGAGGCCATGCTCATAGGAGAGGTGCTTATACTAGGGTGTGTAAAGGAAAGGTTATGTTTGATTATCTGCATACTAAGTATGATGGTTCAGGGTTATCCCTGACAGATGTTTCGAATCTTGTGGTGAAAGTGTACCACCTCTGCAGTGTCAAACTATTCGAATAGCCACGTCCGCGGATATGGACAGTTGGAGTGGCCACACTGTTTCGTTGTCAGATATTTTCAAAATGACTTATGACATGAATGATGAATCTTGACTTGACCACAACAGGATTGTGACTATGACACTAGCTTCCCAACTTAAGTGATTCTAGAACTTTATTTTATCTTTCTTTGCTTCTGAACTCAGCTTAGGTTTCAAACTTAACTTTACAAATAAACATAGCATTTCCCACTAGAACTACCTTACTTGTTAGTGATAGTTTGCGAGTACTTAAAGAGTACTCATGGCTTTTGTCCCTGGCTATTCCTATGGCCAGACTATGAAGGAGACTACCAAGATGAAGGACAGTAGGACGGCTATGACAACTAGGACTATCTTCCATTGCCAGCATTGCCTGTGACTCTGAAGATGGACCCCACCGCTACGCTATTTATTTCGCTACTTGATTATACTAAGACTGGATCATGAGATCCTTATTTGTGTAAGACCTTATTTATGGTTTGTAATGGATGATGTACTGCGATATCCAATCTGTTATGTCTCGCAAAAATGGTAATCCTAGGATTGCAAGGTATGGCATAATAGGCATCTGGGATTAAAAATTCGGGTGTTGACATGTGGACATTCAGAAGGCCAGTTCGGACACTACCCGGAATGTCCGGCCACCCCGGACTGTCCGGTCAACTCGACCCGGACTGTCCGGCCTGAAGATGGGCCTACGAGCCTTAGCTAGGCCCTGTGGCCCATGTAACCCTCTACTTCGCCCAGAACTCTACTTTAATGCCTGAATTACCCCTGAACTTGTGGTTGGCCTATATATAGTCCCCCACCTCCATTGTAAACCCTAGGCATGATATTTGGAATTAGTGGAAACCCCTTATGGATCTATCTAGTTCTTGCATCATGCTCCTTTGACAAAGGAGCACCAAATATCACAAACCTCGTTGGAGTTTGCATCATGTCTCCGCGTTATACAAGGCCTTGGCATCGGTGTCCCTTTGCCAAGACGTCAAGATCTCACTGAGTCTCCTATCTCGCCATGCTGGTTCAAGAGAGAGTCCTCTGCCCGACGCCGATCCTAGGGATTGCGCCGGACCGCTCACCGCTGGCGTGACCTATTGGTGTGTATCGTGGTTTTGTGTGTGTGTTCATCGCATTCTTTGTGCGTGAGTTCGTCATGTTCGTCCTCCCCTCCTTTCCCCGCACTCCATCCTCGATTTGAGTGGGATTCGTGAAAGATCGAGCCACCCTAGAGGTTTGCCCTCAACATATTGGTATCAAGAGCTTCGTTGCTCAAGAATTCCCCCACAAATTTTTCTTCTATCCACCAAAAATTCGAAAATCCCCCCCCAAAAAGAGCCTCATATTTGCCTTTGGATCAATCTCTTTGATTTGGAGTGTTATTTGTGTTTTGATCCGACCAAACCTTGTCTTAGGAGTTGGTCCAGCTTTATCCTGCGTTTTCCCAGCCCGATTTGGCCAGTTTTTTGTGGATTCGAGGCCTTAAGGCGAGGATTTCTGCTCAAGAACACGAGCAGGAAACCCGCGCCAGAGTGTCCGGACCGATTCGACAAGAGTGTCCGGCCCGACCGGAGTGTCCGGCTGTAACGCCAGTTTTGATAGTTTTGCCTCATTTTTCGCATTGGATAATTTCATTTGTTTGCTCGTGTCCCGTGTGCGTGTCAGCGACTACCAGCAAGCTTCGGCATCAACAATCCCCGTGTTCATTGACACCACGACCCACGAACACCATCCCGCAACATCGACGGCAAGTTCATCATCACCAACGAAGGTATAACTTGCGTCACCTTGTTAACCCCTATCTTCCTTTGTGAGTACCTATCCCATGAGAGTGGCTCATCTTGTGTTTGCTTGAACATTGTGCATTTGTCCTTGGATAGTGAGAGTGCAAGAGCAATAACAAGTGTGACTAGGTAGCATCAAGGGAGAGCAAAAAAAATCCGAAAGAAAGAAAAAGAAAAAGAAAAATAGTCTCCCCTTGCAAAAGAGAGTCTCAAAGCTTGTAAGCAAGAGAGAGAGAAAGAGCGCCCGAGGCAAGTGCACAAATCCGTTGCTCATTTTTCGTCTTTGCAAACAAGACACGGTCTCTCCTTGTATTGGCACGACACCGAGCGTAGTCTTTGTTAGGACATTTTGTTTGCTCATTTTCATAGTCGTGTCAATCCCAACAATCTCCACGTGTGTGTATATAGTCGTAGGTTCCCGTCACCCCTTTGAGTTGTTGACCTTCGCCTTTCACTTGAGTTTTGTTGGATTTTACCCACTTTTGACTATCCCTTTTCTTTTGGTTGGTTCTTTGGCTTTCCACAATCCTAACCTACCACCAACAAGCTTTTGAGAGTTAGTTCTTTATTTAGTGTGAGTTTTCTTTGCAATTCCACTTTGCACGCTTATAGCTCTCACTTGTGGTTTCTAGTTTGGTGCAATCCCCAAGGTGAGGTTCAAGGCTAACACCACCATATTCCACTTCCATATACAATACTTGTGTGTTTTGCATGATGGATAGGCACGGCGAGTCGAGCCAACCACCTCCCCAAGAAGAAGATCAAGGACCATACATGACGCACGCAAGTCACTTCATCGTTCGACAAGAGTTCCATGAATGTTGCCAAGCCCTTGAGACGCGACAAGATGAACAATTTGGCGAGACGCAAGCCGAGTTTAAGAACATCGACAACCGCTTCGACGGCCTCGAACGACAAATGCACGCAATGCATCACAACTTCGGCCACCAAAATAAAGCGCTCCAACGCTCCGTCGCCAAAACAAATGACAATCTTCGACGCCTCATCGACGGTATGGCAAGACCACATTCACGCGCATCAAGCTCTTCAAGTTCTTCGCGTCGTCATACACCTCTTCAACAAGATCTACATCCAAGTGCTCCAAGACGCAATGATGCCCCCGTGGTTGAAGATGGAAGTTCTTCGAACTATGTATCTTCCCCACGCGCCGCGCAACGCTGCTATGATGGTGATTTCTCTTCAAGGCTACAAGCAAGGCAAGAAGCACACCGTCATCACGCAAGGGCATTAGTGATCCAACAAGAGCAACCACAAGAAGAACCGCAAGTGCAACCGCAAGTCTACCACCATCGACCGCGACACATACTTGACACAACAAGTGATGACTCCAATTTGGAGAATCAAGCTCGTCATTGACGTGAAGCTCTCCAAGATCCTCCTCCTCGTCATGAACATCCGCACCGACACCATGGCCATCACGAGGCGCCTCCTCCACCACATCGAAACATGGAGCATCAAGTGGTACAAGTTGAGCGACGCCCACCATGTCAAGATGCTCAAGACCATGATCTTCGTTGTGAGGCCATGTGCCTAATCTACATCACCAACTGAGGAACGAGCCTCCTCTTTGTCATCAACCACGTCATGAGGCTCCACACCCTCAACAACCTCATGGGGCCCAAGAGCCTCAACACCGTCAAGAACCGCGCCAAGAGAAAGAGCAAGCTCCTCAACAACAATATCAAGAGCAAGCTCCACAATAAGGTCACGAGAACCAAGTTCCACCTCCTCAACCACAACAAGCTCATCACAACGATCGCATGGAAGATGAAGACCATCATCAACATGGCAACAATCGCTTGCGGACCGCAATGAGGAAGAAACATTTGGCAAGCTCAAGTTCACAATGCCCAAGTTCATCGGATCCAATGACCCCAAAGAATACCTCTCGTGGGCACTCAAGGTCGACAAGATCTTCTGCATGCACAACTATAGCAACGAGAACATGGTCGCCATGGCTTCGCTTGAGTTTGATGATTATGCCAACCTTTGGTGGGAACAAGTTCAAGTTGCTCGTGATGCAAGACAAGAACCTCCAATCACAACTTGGCATGACATGAAGGCTCACATGAGATCCCAGTTCATCCCCGCGCATTACACGCATGACCTCTTCAACAACCTTCAATCGCTTCGTCAAGGGACAAAGACCGTGGAAGAGTACTTCAAGGAAATGGAACTCAACTTGATTCGCGCCAACATTGATGAGCACATGGAGCAAACAATGGCACGTTTCCTTATTGTCTTGAATCACCCAATCAAGCGCATCGTCGAGTTCCAAACATACAACACCATGGTTGAGCTTGTGCACATCGCAACAAAGGCTGAACGTCAAGTGCAAGAGGATATCAAGTACAACAAGCCCAAGACGTACTTCACCAACAAGCAAGCTTCAACCGCTACACCAACAATTTTCAATGGAAGCTCCTCAAGTACCTCCAAGCCTTCCTTCAAGCCCACACTTTCTCAAGGAAAACTGCCCCCAAGTGGCAAACAAGCAACAAGTGACACACCTTTCAACGGTGAGTGCTACAAGTGTGGAGGCAAAGGACACAAGTCGGCCGAATGTGGAAACAAGAAAGTATTGTTCATCCATGACAATGGCGATGAAGAGTACTTGAGTGAAGATGAATTTGATGCCCGAGTCAAGGAAGCAATGACAAGGCAACGAGTGGAAGATGACCAAGAACTCCTCATGTGTGAACATGACGCAAGTCCATCGCTTGTCGTCACAAGGATCTTGAGCACTCAAGCACAAGAGCATGAAGACCAATGCTCAAACATCTTCCAAACACGAGCCGGCATCAATGGCAAATCTATCAAGGTGATCATAGAAGGAGGGAGTTGCCACAACCTTGCTAGCACCAAGTTGTGTGAGAAGCTCAACCTCACCCTCCATCCACACAAACACCCCTACCACGTGCAATGGCTAAGTGACCAAGGGTCCGTGAAGATCAAGCATACCGTATCGGTCTCCTTTGCCATTGGTCCTTACAAAGATACGGTGGAGTGTGATGTGGTTCCTATGACAGTTTGCCACATGCTTCTTGGTCGACCATGGCAATTTGATAAGGCTGCTCAACATGATGGTCGCACCAATGTATACACCTTCAAATGGCTCAACAAAACATGTGTTTTGCAACCAATAGCCAAATAATTACGGACAATGAAAAGGCTTTAGCGAGGGCGCAAAGCACAACACCTACTTGTGAGAAGAGCGGTGAGAGAGAGAACCACCTCATAGTGAGTGAGAGCCACAAGCCAAACTCGAGTGAAAAACTAAGAGTGTTCTCCTTGCCACCAAAAGTGAGATGAGAGATGTTCGGAACAACCCATCCATCTTGCACTATGTCCTCCTTTGCAAGGGACTAGCGCAAGGAACTAATGAATAAACCAATGTTCCTCCATCTTTGATGATTGTTTTGCAGGAATTCAAGGATGTGTTCCCCGAAGAGCTTCCACATGGACTACCTCCTCTTTGCGGCATCAAACATCGCATTGACCTCATCCCCGGCGCACCACTTCCCAACCACGCCGCTTATCGCACGAACCCGGAGGAGACAAAGGAGATTGAACGTCAAATCAACCAACTCGTCTCCAAAGGTTTGATCCAAGTTGGCACTAGTCCAAGTGCCGTACCCGTGATACTTGTTCCAAAAACAGATGATACATTATGGTTATGCATGGACTACCGTCCAATTAATGCTATCATCGTGCATTATCAACATCCCATACCACGTCTCGATGACATGCTTGATGAGTTGTGTGGAGCCACTATTTTTTCGAAAATTGATCTTCATAGTGGTTACCATCAAATACGCATGGCTGAGGGTGATGAGTGGAAAACCGCCTTCAAGACCAAACATGGTCTCTATGAATGGTTCGTTATGCCCTTTGGCTTATCTAATGCCACATCCACCTTCATGCGCCTTATGAATCACATCTTGCGTTCTCTCATTGGAAAAAGTGTTGTTGTCTATTTTGATGATATTCTTGTTTATAGCAAATCACTTGAGGACCATATTACACATATCAAGGAAGTTTTGCAAATCCTTCGACATGAAAAGCTTTATGCTAATCTTCCCAAGTGCACTTTTGCTAAAGACAAGTTGATTTTTCTTGGATTTGTCGTTTCTTCGAAGGGAATTGAAGTTGATGTCTCCAAGGTAAAGGACATATGAGATTGGTCCATCCCAACAAATGTGAGTGAACTCCAAAGTTTTCATGGGTTGGCCAGTTTCTATCGTCGCTTTGTGAAAGACTTTTCGAACATTGCTTGTCCCCTCAACGAGTTGACGAAAAAGAATGTCACCTTCGTATGGGGCAAAGCACAACAAAAAGCTTTTCATAAACTTAAAAAGGGGCTCACCGAAGCACCCCTCCTTGCGTTACCAGATTACACAAAAACTTTTGAGATAGAGTGTGATGCTAGTGGTATTGGCATTGGAGGAGTCCTTATGAAAAATGGACGTCCTATAGCCTACCATAGCGAGAAACTTGATGGTGCTCGCCTTAATTATCCAATTTATGACAAGAGTTCCATGAATGTTGCCAAGCCCTTGAGACGCGACAAGATGAACAATTTGGCGAGACGCAAGCCGAGTTTAAGAACATCGACAACCGCTTCGACGGCCTCGAACGACAAATGCACGCAATGCATCACAACTTCGGCCACCAAAATAAAGCGCTCCAACGCTCCGTCGCCAAAACAAATGACAATCTTCGACGCCTCATCGACGGTATGGCAAGACCACATTCACGCGCATCAAGCTCTTCAAGTTCTTCGCGTCGTCATACACCTCTTCAACAAGATCTACATCCAAGTGCTCCAAGACGCAATGATGCCCCCGTGGTTGAAGATGGAAGTTCTTCGAACTATGTATCTTCCCCACGGCACGCCGCAACGTCAAGCTATGATGGTGATTTCTCTTCAAGGCTACAAGCAAGGCAAGAAGCACACCGTCATCACGCAAGGGCATTAGTGATCCAACAAGAGCAACCACAAGAAGAACCGCAAGTGCAACCGCAAGTCTACCACCATCGATCGACACATACTTGACACAACAAGTGATGACTCCAATTTGGAGAATCAAGCTCGTCATTGACGTGAAGCTCTCCAAGATCCTCCTCCTCGTCATGAACATCCGCACCGACACCATGGCCATCACGAGGCGCCTCCTCCACCACATCGAAACATGGAGCATCAAGTGGTACAAGTTGAGCGACGCCCACCATGTCAAGATGCTCAAGACCATGATCTTCGTTGTGAGGCCATGTGCCTAATCTACATCACCAACTGAGGAACGAGCCTCCTCTTTGTCATCAACCACGTCATGAGGCTCCACACCCTCAACAACCTCATGGGGCCCAAGAGCCTCAACACCGTCAAGAACCGCGCCAAGAGAAAGAGCAAGCTCCTCAACAACAATATCAAGAGCAAGCTCCACAATAAGGTCACGAGAACCAAGTTCCACCTCCTCAACCACAACAAGCTCATCACAACGATCGCATGGAAGATGAAGACCATCATCAACATGGCAACAATCGCTACCGTGACCGCAATGAGGAAGAAACATTTGGCAAGCTCAAGTTCACAATGCCCAAGTTCATCGGATCCAATGACCCCAAAGAATACCTCTCGTGGGCACTCAAGGTCGACAAGATCTTCTGCATGCACAACTATAGCAACGAGAACATGGTCGCCATGGCTTCGCTTGAGTTTGATGATTATGCCAACCTTTGGTGGGAACAAGTTCAAGTTGCTCGTGATGCAAGACAAGAACCTCCAATCACAACTTGGCATGACATGAAGGCTCACATGAGATCCCAGTTCATCCCCGCGCATTACACGCATGACCTCTTCAACAACCTTCAATCGCTTCGTCAAGGGACAAAGACCGTGGAAGAGTACTTCAAGGAAATGGAACTCAACTTGATTCGCGCCAACATTGATGAGCACATGGAGCAAACAATGGCACGTTTCCTTATTGTCTTGAATCACCCAATCAAGCGCATCGTCGAGTTCCAAACATACAACACCATGGTTGAGCTTGTGCACATCGCAACAAAGGCTGAACGTCAAGTGCAAGAGGATATCAAGTACAACAAGCCCAAGACGTACTTCACCAACAAGCAAGCTTCAACCGCTACACCAACAATTTTCAATGGAAGCTCCTCAAGTACCTCCAAGCCTTCCTTCAAGCCCACACTTTCTCAAGGAAAACTGCCCCCAAGTGGCAAACAAGCAACAAGTGACACACCTTTCAACGGTGAGTGCTACAAGTGTGGAGGCAAAGGACACAAGTCGGCCGAATGTGGAAACAAGAAAGTATTGTTCATCCATGACAATGGCGATGAAGAGTACTTGAGTGAAGATGAATTTGATGCCCGAGTCAAGGAAGCAATGACAAGGCAACGAGTGGAAGATGACCAAGAACTCCTCATGTGTGAACATGACGCAAGTCCATCGCTTGTCGTCACAAGGATCTTGAGCACTCAAGCACAAGAGCATGAAGACCAATGCTCAAACATCTTCCAAACACGAGCCGGCATCAATGGCAAATCTATCAAGGTGATCATAGAAGGAGGGAGTTGCCACAACCTTGCTAGCACCAAGTTGTGTGAGAAGCTCAACCTCACCCTCCATCCACACAAACACCCCTACCACGTGCAATGGCTAAGTGACCAAGGGTCCGTGAAGATCAAGCATACCGTATCGGTCTCCTTTGCCATTGGTCCTTACAAAGATACGGTGGAGTGTGATGTGGTTCCTATGACAGTTTGCCACATGCTTCTTGGTCGACCATGGCAATTTGATAAGGCTGCTCAACATGATGGTCGCACCAATGTATACACCTTCAAATGGCTCAACAAAACATGTGTTTTGCAACCAATAGCCAAATAATTACGGACAATGAAAAGGCTTTAGCGAGGGCGCAAAGCACAACACCTACTTGTGAGAAGAGCGGTGAGAGAGAGAACCACCTCATAGTGAGTGAGAGCCACAAGCCAAACTCGAGTGAAAAACTAAGAGTGTTCTCCTTGCCACCAAAAGTGAGATGAGAGATGTTCGGAACAACCCATCCATCTTGCACTATGTCCTCCTTTGCAAGGGACTAGCGCAAGGAACTAATGAATAAACCAATGTTCCTCCATCTTTGATGATTGTTTTGCAGGAATTCAAGGATGTGTTCCCCGAAGAGCTTCCACATGGACTACCTCCTCTTTGCGGCATCAAACATCGCATTGACCTCATCCCCGGCGCACCACTTCCCAACCACGCCGCTTATCGCACGAACCCGGAGGAGACAAAGGAGATTGAACGTCAAATCAACCAACTCGTCTCCAAAGGTTTGATCCAAGTTGGCACTAGTCCAAGTGCCGTACCCGTGATACTTGTTCCAAAAACAGATGATACATTATGGTTATGCATGGACTACCGTCCAATTAATGCTATCATCGTGCATTATCAACATCCCATACCACGTCTCGATGACATGCTTGATGAGTTGTGTGGAGCCACTATTTTTTCGAAAATTGATCTTCATAGTGGTTACCATCAAATACGCATGGCTGAGGGTGATGAGTGGAAAACCGCCTTCAAGACCAAACATGGTCTCTATGAATGGTTCGTTATGCCCTTTGGCTTATCTAATGCCACATCCACCTTCATGCGCCTTATGAATCACATCTTGCGTTCTCTCATTGGAAAAAGTGTTGTTGTCTATTTTGATGATATTCTTGTTTATAGCAAATCACTTGAGGACCATATTACACATATCAAGGAAGTTTTGCAAATCCTTCGACATGAAAAGCTTTATGCTAATCTTCCCAAGTGCACTTTTGCTAAAGACAAGTTGATTTTTCTTGGATTTGTCGTTTCTTCGAAGGGAATTGAAGTTGATGTCTCCAAGGTAAAGGACATATGAGATTGGTCCATCCCAACAAATGTGAGTGAACTCCAAAGTTTTCATGGGTTGGCCAGTTTCTATCGTCGCTTTGTGAAAGACTTTTCGAACATTGCTTGTCCCCTCAACGAGTTGTTTAAAAGAATGTCACCTTCAGATGGGGCAAAGCACAACAAAAGCTTTTCATAAACTTAAAAAGGGCTCACCAAGCACCCTCCTTATGCTAGATTACACAAAAACTTTTGAGATAGAGTGTGATGCTAGTGGTATTGGCATTGAGGAGTCCTTATGAAAAATGGACGTCCTATAGCCTACCATAGCGAGAAACTTGATGGTGCTCGCCTTAATTATCCAATTTATGACAAGAGTTCCATGAATGTTGCCAAGCCCTTGAGACGCGACAAGATGAACAATTTGGCGAGACGCAAGCCGAGTTTAAGAACATCGACAACCGCTTCGACGGCCTCGAACGACAAATGCACGCAATGCATCACAACTTCGCCACCAAAATAAAGCGCCCAACGCCCGCCGCCAAAACAAATGACAATCTTCGACGCCTCATCGACGGTATGGCAAGACCACATTCACGCGCATCAAGCTCTTCAAGTTCTTCGCGTCGTCATACACCTCTTCAACAAGATCTACATCCAAGTGCTCCAAGACGCAATGATGCCCCCGTGGTTGAAGATGGAAGTTCTTCGAACTATGTATCTTCCCCACGGCACGCCGCAACGTCAAGCTATGATGGTGATTTCTCTTCAAGGCTACAAGCAAGGCAAGAAGCACACCGTCATCACGCAAGGGCATTAGTGATCCAACAAGAGCAACCACAAGAAGAACCGCAAGTGCAACCGCAAGTCTACCACCATCGACCGCGACACATACTTGACACAACAAGTGATGACTCCAATTTGGAGAATCAAGCTCGTCATTGACGTGAAGCTCTCCAAGATCCTCCTCCTCGTCATGAACATCCGCACCGACACCATGGCCATCACGAGGCCTCCTCCACCACATCGAAACATGGAGCATCAAGTGGTACAAGTTGAGCGACGCCCACCATGTCAAGATGCTCAAGACCATGATCTTCGCTTGTGAGGCCATGTGCCTAATCTACATCACCAACCGAGGAACGAGCCTCCTCTTTGTCATCAACCACGCCATGAGGCTCCACACCCTCAACAACCTCATGGGGCCCAAGAGCCTCAACACCGCCAAGAACCAAGGCCAAGAGAAAGAGCAAGCTCCTCAACAACAATATCAAGAGCAAGCTCCACAATAAGGTCACGAGAACCAAGTTCCACCTCCTCAACCACAACAAGCTCATCACAACGATCGCATGGAAGATGAAGACCATCATCAACATGGCAACAATCGCTACCGTGACCAATGAGGAAGAAACATTTGGCAAGCTCAAGTTCACAATGCCCAAGTTCATCGGATCCAATGACCCCAAAGAATACCTCTCGTGGGCACTCAAGGTCGACAAGATCTTCTGCATGCACAACTATAGCAACGAGAACATGGTCGCCATGGCTTCGCTTGAGTTTGATGATTATGCCAACCTTTGGTGGGAACAAGTTCAAGTTGCTCGTGATGCAAGACAAGAACCTCCAATCACAACTTGGCATGACATGAAGGCTCACATGAGATCCCGCTCATCCTCATTACACGCATGACCTCTTCAATAACCTTCAATCGCTTTCAAGGGACAAAGACCGTGGAAGAGTACTTCAAGGAAATGGAACTCAACTTGATTCGCGCCAACATTGATGAGCACATGGAGCAAACAATGGCACGTTTCCTTATTGTCTTGAATCACCCAATCAAGCGCATCGTCGAGTTCCAAACATACAACACCATGGTTGAGCTTGTGCACATCGCAACAAAGGCTGAACGTCAAGTGCAAGAGGATATCAAGTACAACAAGCCCAAGACGATTTCACCAACAAGCAAGCTTCAACCGCTACACCAACAATTTTCAATGGAAGCTCCTCAAGTACCTCCAAGCCTTCCTTCAAGCCCACACTTTCTCAAGGAAAACTGCCCCCAAGTGGCAAACAAGCAACAAGTGACACACCTTTCAACGGTGAGTGCTACAAGTGTGGAGGCAAAGGACACAAGTCGGCCGAATGTGGAAACAAGAAAGTATTGTTCATCCATGACAATGGCGATGAAGAGTACTTGAGTGAAGATGAATTTGATGCCCGAGTCAAGGAAGCAATGACAAGGCAACGAGTGGAAGATGACCAAGAACTCCTCATGTGTGAACATGACGCAAGTCCATCGCTTGTCGTCACAAGGATCTTGAGCACTCAAGCACAAGAGCATGAAGACCAATGCTCAAACATCTTCCAAACACGAGCCGGCATCAATGGCAAATCTATCAAGGTGATCATAGAAGGAGGGAGTTGCCACAACCTTGCTAGCACCAAGTTGTGTGAGAAGCTCAACCTCACCCTCCATCCACACAAACACCCCTACCACGTGCAATGGCTAAGTGACCAAGGGTCCGTGAAGATCAAGCATACCGTATCGGTCTCCTTTGCCATTGGTCCTTACAAAGATACGGTGGAGTGTGATGTGGTTCCTATGACAGTTTGCCACATGCTTCTTGGTCGACCATGGCAATTTGATAAGGCTGCTCAACATGATGGTCGCACCAATGTATACACCTTCAAATGGCTCAACAAAACATGTGTTTTGCAACCAATAGCCAAATAATTACGGACAATGAAAAGGCTTTAGCGAGGGCGCAAAGCACAACACCTACTTGTGAGAAGAGCGGTGAGAGAGAGAACCACCTCATAGTGAGTGAGAGCCACAAGCCAAACTCGAGTGAAAAACTAAGAGTGTTCTCCTTGCCACCAAAAGTGAGATGAGAGATGTTCGGAACAACCCATCCATCTTGCACTATGTCCTCCTTTGCAAGGGACTAGCGCAAGGAACTAATGAATAAACCAATGTTCCTCCATCTTTGATGATTGTTTTGCAGGAATTCAAGGATGTGTTCCCCGAAGAGCTTCCACATGGACTACCTCCTCTTTATGCATCAAACATCGCATTGACCTCATCCCCTGCGCACCACTTCCCAACCACGCCGCTTATCGCACGAACCCGGAGGAGACAAAGGAGATTGAACGTCAAATCAACCAACTCGTCTCCAAAGGTTTGATCCAAGTTGGCACTAGTCCAAGTGCCGTACCCGTGATACTTGTTCCAAAAACAGATGATACATTATGGTTATGCATGGACTACCGTCCAATTAATGCTATCATCGTGCATTATCAACATCCCATACCACGTCTCGATGACATGCTTGATGAGTTGTGTGGAGCCACTATTTTTTCGAAAATTGATCTTCATAGTGGTTACCATCAAATACGCATGGCTGAGGGTGATGAGTGGAAAACCGCCTTCAAGACCAAACATGGTCTCTATGAATGGTTCGTTATGCCCTTTGGCTTATCTAATGCCACATCCACCTTCATGCGCCTTATGAATCACATCTTGCGTTCTCTCATTGGAAAAAGTGTTGTTGTCTATTTTGATGATATTCTTGTTTATAGCAAATCACTTGAGGACCATATTACACATATCAAGGAAGTTTTGCAAATCCTTCGACATGAAAAGCTTTATGCTAATCTTCCCAAGTGCACTTTTGCTAAAGACAAGTTGATTTTTCTTGGATTTGTCGTTTCTTCGAAGGGAATTGAAGTTGATGTCTCCAAGGTAAAGGACATATGAGATTGGTCCATCCCAACAAATGTGAGTGAACTCCAAAGTTTTCATGGGTTGGCCAGTTTCTATCGTCGCTTTGTGAAAGACTTTTCGAACATTGCTTGTCCCCTCAACGAGTTGATTTAAAAGAATGTCACCTTCAGATGGGGCAAAGCACAACAAAAAGCTTTTCATAAACTTAAAAGGCTCACCAAGCACCCTCCTTGCTACCAGATTACACAAAACTTTTGAGATAGAGTGTGATGCTAGTGGTATTGGCATTGGAGGAGTCCTTATGAAAAATGGACGTCCTATAGCCTACCATAGCGAGAAACTTGATGGTGCTCGCCTTAATTATCCAATTTATGACAAGAGTTCCATGAATGTTGCCAAGCCCTTGAGACGCGACAAGATGAACAATTTGGCGAGACGCAAGCCGAGTTTAAGAACATCGACAACCGCTTCGACGGCCTCGAACGACAAATGCACGCAATGCATCACAACTTCGGCCACCAAAATAAAGCGCTCCAACGCTCCGTCGCCAAAACAAATGACAATCTTCGACGCCTCATCGACGGTATGGCAAGACCACATTCACGCGCATCAAGCTCTTCAAGTTCTTCGCGTCGTCATACACCTCTTCAACAAGATCTACATCCAAGTGCTCCAAGACGCAATGATGCCCCCGTGGTTGAAGATGGAAGTTCTTCGAACTATGTATCTTCCCCACGGCACGCCGCAACGTCAAGCTATGATGGTGATTTCTCTTCAAGGCTACAAGCAAGGCAAGAAGCACACCGTCATCACGCAAGGGCATTAGTGATCCAACAAGAGCAACCACAAGAAGAACCGCAAGTGCAACCGCAAGTCTACCACCATCGACCGCGACACATACTTGACACAACAAGTGATGACTCCAATTTGGAGAATCAAGCTCGTCATTGACGTGAAGCTCTCCAAGATCCTCCTCCTCGTCATGAACATCCGCACCGACACCATGGCCATCACGAGGCGCCTCCTCCACCACATCGAAACATGGAGCATCAAGTGGTACAAGTTGAGCGACGCCCACCATGTCAAGATGCTCAAGACCATGATCTTCGTTGTGAGGCCATGTGCCTAATCTACATCACCAACTGAGGAACGAGCCTCCTCTTTGTCATCAACCACGTCATGAGGCTCCACACCCTCAACAACCTCATGGGGCCCAAGAGCCTCAACACCGTCAAGAACCGCGCCAAGAGAAAGAGCAAGCTCCTCAACAATATCAAGAGCAAGCTCCACAATAAGGTCACGAGAACCAAGTTCCACCTCCTCAACCACAACAAGCTCATCACAACGATCGCATGGAAGATGAAGACCATCATCAACATGGCAACAATCGCTACCGTGACCGCAATGAGGAAGAAACATTTGGCAAGCTCAAGTTCACAATGCCCAAGTTCATCGGATCCAATGACCCCAAAGAATACCTCTCGTGGGCACTCAAGGTCGACAAGATCTTCTGCATGCACAACTATAGCAACGAGAACATGGTCGCCATGGCTTCGCTTGAGTTTGATGATTATGCCAACCTTTGGTGGGAACAAGTTCAAGTTGCTCGTGATGCAAGACAAGAACCTCCAATCACAACTTGGCATGACATGAAGGCTCACATGAGATCCCAGTTCATCCCCGCGCATTACACGCATGACCTCTTCAACAACCTTCAATCGCTTCAAGGGACAAAGACCGTGGAAGAGTACTTCAAGGAAATGGAACTCAACTTGATTCGCCAACATTGATGAGCACATGGAGCAAACAATGGCACGCTTTCCTTATTGTCTTGAATCACCCAATCAAGCGATCGTCGAAGTTCCAAACATACAACACCATGGTTGAGCTTGTGCACATCGCAACAAATTTGAACGTCAAGTGCAAGAGGATATCAAGTACAACAAGCCCAAGACGTACTTCACCAACAAGCAAGCTTCAACCGCTACACCAACAATTTTCAATGGAAGCTCCTCAAGTACCTCCAAGCCTTCCTTCAAGCCCACACTTTCTCAAGGAAAACTGCCCCCAAGTGGCAAACAAGCAACAAGTGACACACCTTTCAACGGTGAGTGCTACAAGTGTGGAGGCAAAGGACACAAGTCGGCCGAATGTGGAAACAAGAAAGTATTGTTCATCCATGACAATGGCGATGAAGAGTACTTGAGTGAAGATGAATTTGATGCCCGAGTCAAGGAAGCAATGACAAGGCAACGAGTGGAAGATGACCAAGAACTCCTCATGTGTGAACATGACGCAAGTCCATCGCTTGTCGTCACAAGGATCTTGAGCACTCAAGCACAAGAGCATGAAGACCAATGCTCAAACATCTTCCAAACACGAGCCGGCATCAATGGCAAATCTATCAAGGTGATCATAGAAGGAGGGAGTTGCCACAACCTTGCTAGCACCAAGTTGTGTGAGAAGCTCAACCTCACCCTCCATCCACACAAACACCCCTACCACGTGCAATGGCTAAGTGACCAAGGGTCCGTGAAGATCAAGCATACCGATCGGTCTCCTTTGCCATTGGTCCTTATAAAGATACGGTGGAGTGTGATGTGGTTCCTATGACAGTTTGCCACATGCTTCTTGGTCGACCATGGCAATTTGATAAGGCTGCTCAACATGATGGTCGCACCAATGTATACACCTTCAAATGGCTCAACAAAACATGTGTTTTGCAACCAATAGCCAAATAATTACGGACAATGAAAAGGCTTTAGCGAGGGCGCAAAGCACAACACCTACTTGTGAGAAGAGCGGTGAGAGAGAGAACCACCTCATAGTGAGTGAGAGCCACAAGCCAAACTCGAGTGAAAAACTAAGAGTGTTCTCCTTGCCACCAAAAGTGAGATGAGAGATGTTCGGAACAACCCATCCATCTTGCACTATGTCCTCCTTTGCAAGGGACTAGCGCAAGGAACTAATGAATAAACCAATGTTCCTCCATCTTTGATGATTGTTTTGCAGGAATTCAAGGATGTGTTCCCCGAAGAGCTTCCACATGGACTACCTCCTCTTTGCGGCATCAAACATCGCATTGACCTCATCCCCTCGCACCACTTCCCAACCACGCCGCTTATCGCACGAACCCGGAGGAGACAAAGGAGATTGAACGTCAAATCAACCAACTCGTCTCCAAAGGTTTGATCCAAGTTGGCACTAGTCCAAGTGCCGTACCCGTGATACTTGTTCCAAAAACAGATGATACATTATGGTTATGCATGGACTACCGTCCAATTAATGCTATCATCGTGCATTATCAACATCCCATACCACGTCTCGATAACATGCTTGATGAGTTGTGTGGAGCCACTATTTTTTCGAAAATTGATCTTCATAGTGGTTACCATCAAATACGCATGGCTGAGGGTGATGAGTGGAAAACCGCCTTCAAGACCAAACATGGTCTCTATGAATGGTTCGTTATGCCCTTTGGCTTATCTAATGCCACATCCACCTTCATGCGCCTTATGAATCACATCTTGCGTTCTCTCATTGGAAAAAGTGTTGTTGTCTATTTTGATGATATTCTTGTTTATAGCAAATCACTTGAGGACCATATTACACATATCAAGGAAGTTTTGCAAATCCTTCGACATGAAAAGCTTTATGCTAATCTTCCCAAGTGCACTTTTGCTAAAGACAAGTTGATTTTTCTTGGATTTGTCGTTTCTTCGAAGGGAATTGAAGTTGATGTCTCCAAGGTAAAGGACATATGAGATTGGTCCATCCCAACAAATGTGAGTGAACTCCAAAGTTTTCATGGGTTGGCCAGTTTCTATCGTCGCTTTGTGAAAGACTTTTCGAACATTGCTTGTCCCCTCAACGAGTTGACGAAAAAGAATGTCACCTTCGTATGGGGCAAAGCACAACAAAAAGCTTTTCATAAACTTAAAAAGGGGCTCACCGAAGCACCCCTCCTTGCGTTACCAGATTACACAAAAACTTTTGAGATAGAGTGTGATGCTAGTGGTATTGGCATTGGAGGAGTCCTTATGAAAAATGGACGTCCTATAGCCTACCATAGCGAGAAACTTGATGGTGCTCGCCTTAATTATCCAATTTATGACAAAGAGCTTTTTGCCTTAGTCCATGTCCTTCAAGTTTGGCAACACTACCTATGGCCCAAAGAATTTATGATACATTCCGACCATGAGTCGTTGAAATATCTCAAAGGTCAAGCCAACTTGAGTAAGAGACACGCTAAGTGGGTTGAGTTCATGGAGTCTTTTCTGT
This sequence comes from Avena insularis, assembly GCA_023614405.1. Taxonomy (NCBI): domain Eukaryota; kingdom Viridiplantae; phylum Streptophyta; class Magnoliopsida; order Poales; family Poaceae; genus Avena; species Avena insularis. The sequence continues at coordinate 283,027,808 of CM042688.1, read as the reverse complement.
ATGTTGTCAAGTATAAGAAGGGCAAAGATAATGTATTTGTGGGCGCTTTATCTCGCAAGCATACAAGCCTTCCTACGAGACATGAATTCAACGTGTTGGGTCTTGAGGAAATAAAATCTTTATAAACTTCCGACCTGTTCTTCAAACCAATCTTTGCAAAGTGCTCCATTGACAAAGGAGTTGATGATTTCTATTTGCATAAGGGTTTTCTCTTTAAACAAAACAAACTTTGCATTCCAAAATCGTCGCTCGAACTTTTGCTTCTCCAAGAATCTCATGGTGGAGGCCTTATGGGTCACTTTGGCTGTGACAAGACATTGGACATGCTCTCCACTCACTACTTTTGGCCCAAGATGAAGCGCGGTGTGGATTGCTATGTTCAACGATGCACGACATGTGTTCAAGCTAAGTCGCAAGCTAATCCCTATGGTCTTTATATGCCACTGTGTTGAGGGCAAACCTCTAGGGTGGCCCGATCTTTCACGATTACCTTTCAAATCGAGGATGGAGTGCGGGGAGAGGAGGGGAGGATGAACACGACGAACGCACGCACGAAGAACGCGATGAACACACACACAAAACCACGATATACACCAATTGCTCACGTCGACGGTGACCGCTCTGGCGCAATCCCTAGGATCGGCGTCGGGCGGAGGACTCTCTCTCGAACCGGCACAGTGAGATGGGAGACTCGGTGAGATCTTGACGTCATGGCAAAGGGACACCGATGCCAAGGCCTTGTACAACACGGAGGCACGATGCAAACTCCAACGAGGTTTGGGGATATTGGTGCTCCTTGGTCAAGGAGCATGAGGCAAGAATTAGATAGATCCACAAAGGGGTTTCCACTAATTCCAATATCATGCCTAGGATTTACAATGGAGGTGGGGGACTATATATAGGCCAGCCACTTAAACAGGGGTACTTTAGGAATAAAAAAGACAAGTTCTGGACGGACTAAGGGGTACATGGGCCGCAGGCCCAAAGGCCTTTTCATGCCTGGCGACGGTCGGTCTGGAGACTCCGGTGTGGTAGACCGGAGACTTCGGTCTGGACCAGAGATTTCGGTCGATCTCCGGACCGGCCTCCGGAGGGGCCTTCAGATTGTCTAGGGCTCGGTTCTGGGGGCAGACCGAAGGTGGGGCCGGAGACTCCGGTGTCTTCAGGCCAGAGACTTTGGTGGACCGGAGACTCCGGTGTGCGCAGACCGGAGACTCCGGTCTGAGCAGCTCTAGCGGCTCCAGCTTCATGCTCTGCTCCTTGTTCTCCATCCTTGGGTGCTTGGTGATGTGTCGAAGCTTCGTACCTGATGATGCATAGGGTAGTTGCATGAAGTAGCATACCATCCAAGGAGGTATCAAATTGGTACGAGGAGAGGAGCGAGTTCACCTTAGCTTGTAGGAGTTTGGCTCGGGCACGAGTCATGGGTCCACTTGGGGGACTTGTTGGTGTAGATGTAGGAGCGTCCGTAGGACAAGCCGCATCACATTGCCTATTCCTCATACACCTTGGTCTGACATTAGCATGGATTTTGTGTTAGGATTGCCTAGATCTAAGCATGGTCATGATTCTATCTTTGTTGTCGTGGATCTCTTTACCAAAATGGCACACTTCATACCGTGCCATAAGACCGACGATGCTTCACATGTTGCCAATTTGTTTTTTAGGGAAATCGTCCGTCTTCACGGTGTGCCAAGAACAATCGTCTCCGACCGCGACGTCAAATTCATGAGCTACTTATGGAAGACCCTCATGGCCAAGCTCGGCGTCAAGCTCCTCTTTTCATCCACGTCGCATCCTCAAACCGATGGACAAACCGAGGTTGTCAACCGAAGCCTCAGAACTCTTCTACGTGTGTTGATCAAGAAAAACTTGAAGGATTTGGAGGAATGCATTCCCCACGCCGAGATCGCCTACAACCGAGCCAAGCACTCAACAACCAATATGAGTCCCTTCATGATCGTCTATGGTTTCGAGCCCCTCACCGCGCTCGACATCCTACCACTACCTCTTCATGAGCGCACCAACATGGACTTCGAGAAGCATGCACAAGCTATGAAGAAACTGCATGAAGAAACAAGAGCTACTATCGAGCAACAAGTCCTTCGCCAAGCTTCAAGGTTAAACAAGGACAAAAAGGAGATGATATTTGAAGAAGGTGATCTCGTGTGGATACACCTAAGCAAAGACCGCTTCCCCAAGGAACGTGATTCCAAGCTCAAGCCAAGAGGAGATGGTCCCTTCAAGGTCCTCAAACGAATCAACAACAACGCCTACATCATCGACATACCTACATCCAACTACCTTGCAAGCAATACATTCAACGTCAAGGATCTCTCACCCTACCATGGATATGTTCAAGATGACAACCATGAAGAGTCGAGGATGACTCTTTCCCAAGGAGGGGAGCTGATGCAGCCCGTCCTACGGACGCTCCTACATCTACACCACCGAGTCCCCCAAGTGGACTAATGACCCGTGCCCGAGCCAAGCTCCTTCAAGCTAAGGTGAATTCGCTCCTCTCATCATGTGACTTTGATATACACCTGGATGGTTGCTACTTTAGACCACTACTCTATGCATCATTAGGTACGAACCCCCGCTACATCGACCCACGAGCCCTGAAGCTGCACCTGTCCGTAAGCTGCCTGAGCCAGAGTGTCCGCTCGGATCTAGCCAGAGTGTGCGGCGCAACTTAGCCGGAGTGTCCGGCCTGCCCTAGACCCAACCTGGCGTGGACATTCAGAAGGCCAGTTTGGACACTACCCGGACACTACCCGGAGTGTCCGGCCACCCCGGACTATCCGGTCAACTTGACCCGGACTGACCGGCCTGAAGATGGGCCTGTGAGCCTTAGCTAGGCCCTGTGGCCCATGTAACCCTCTACTTCGCTCAGAACTCTACTTTAATGCCTGAATTACCCCTGAACTTGTGGTTGACCTATATATAGTCCCCCACCTCCATTGTAAACCCTAGGCATGATATTTGGAATTAGTGGAAACCCCTTGTGGATCTATGTAGTTCTTGCCTCATGCTCCTTTGCCAAAGGAGCACCAAATATCACAAACCTCGTTGGAGTTTGCATCGTGCCTCCGTGTTGTACAAGGCCTTGGCATCAGTGTCCCTTTGACAAGACGGCAAGATCTCACCGAGTCTCCCATCTCGCCGTGACGGTTGGAGAGAGAGTCCTCCGCCCGACGCCGATCCTAGGGATTGCGCCGGACCGGTCACCGCCGGTGTGAGCTATTGGTGTGTATCGTGGTTTTGCATGTGTGTGTTCATCGCGTTCTTCATGCGTGAGTTCGTCGTGTTTGTCCTCCCCTCCTTTCCCCGCACTCCACCCTCGATTTGAGTGGGATTCGTGAAAGATCGAGCCACCCTAGAGGTTTGCCCTCAACAGGACCTTTTCTGTATTCTCAACTCAAAATAATTTCAACCCCCTTACAATGACATCCACCATGGCTTTTATAGCCGACACTTTGACTTGGCTGTTAAGCAGCCGCACCCCCTATTCCATCTATAACTTTCAGCTAAAAGGAAATAAAAGATTACACAACGATATGGAAATACTAAACAACCAAAAATATTAAACTAGAAACCTCCTCAATATTGTTTTTATCTCTTCAGGCAGACGTGATCTCCAGAAGAAACAAACCGTCTTTAATTCAAACACCTCCGAGTATGCAAAACAAATCCCAGGAAAATAGGAAGTCCTCGTGCTGATTCTCTGTTTGAGTTGCACCGTATTGTCTTAAAAAACTGAATCAGTTTCCTAACATCTGGCCCCACTTGGATCAAACGTGTAGCTGCTGGCCTGGACTTTTGTACGTACATCTATCGACAAAATCCAAAGTGACACATGCCTGTCTATCTCCTCATGAATATTACTTCTCTCGTTAAGAGAATGCAAAGACCTTAGAGTTGGAGTGTAGGCACTGGGATCAATAGGAATATTATCATGAATTTGCTCTTTAATATCTTCGATGACATCCGCAGATACACTACAATATACCATGTCGGGTTTCGTATCATCCTCCCCTTCTTCAAGAGAAACCGTCCGCGGTTTCGAGTCAGTCTCCAAAGCAACAATGGTAGTTGTAGATTGAATGGGCGGCGAAAAAATAGCAGCAAACTCGGTCATGCTTTTTGCCACTTCTTGTTCTTTCTTTTTATGCAACCTGTCATCTCTCCATGTTTTAAACATAGCCATATCCATGGACAATAAATTATACTCCACCCGACCACATCTAACAAAATATTTATAGCACCTATTTGTGTGATCGAGGCAGTGGACTGCTCCGTGTTTGGTGTACCACGGTTTACCCAGAAGCAAATGACATAAGACCATGTATACTGGAATAATGTCACAACAAACCTCTCCAGAAAATTTTCCTATACGAAATTGTACCTTGGTTTGGTGTGTGATGGTGAACTCTTCGGAACCCAAACGGAGGTAATATGGTTGCGGATGTGGCGTTCTTGGCAACCCCAACTTCTCCACCATCTCTATGCTAACGGCGTTGATCGAACTCCAATGATCGATCGTCAAACCACACACTCTGTCCCCCACAATCACCTTAGTGTGAAACAGTTTATCATGGTACCCTCTCTCCTCTTATCGATGTCCTGCTGATATGACAGAAAAATCCTCCATAATACTCGACAGAGAACACTGGTTGCGACGGAACATTGTGTCACGGCCGAATAATTCAGTAACACAGTCGTTTAGCAGATATAGATCAGACAGAAACACAGTCACATGAGCAATTGTGGCCAAACAGAAAATAGCTCCCAAACCGAAGTAGTACTCATGTAGCTGCCTTATGGTGAATAAGCAATCGAATCTGAATTAGTACTAATAGCACCAACCCACGTGATGGAGCAATCATGAACATGTCCCAGTTCAGCACATGTCCTGGTAGAAACAGGCCAACGTCAAACAAGATTGCAGACGGTATGCCCGACCGTCTCTCGATCTGCAACAAAAACTTGGCGGTAAATCTTGCAACCAGGATGGCGTGACAGAGGTTGCATCGCCACACCCACTTGAGTGTGTGTGGTCATGTGGATCATTGTGGTTTGGAAAAGAACAATTGCAATGCCACTCCATGTGTCAAACACATGGCATGTGGATCGTTGTGGATCGTTGTGGTTTGGAATATAACACATGGAGTGTCATTGCGTGTGTTCTTTACCAAACCACAATGATCCACATGACCACACACACTCAAGTGGGCATGATGATGAAACCTCTCTCACACTGGTGCTCCATTCAAACATGTCTTTACGGCTTTATGACCATGGTTTGACACATGGAGGGTCATCGCATGTGTTCTTTTCCAAACCACAATGATTCATATGACCACACATAGTCAGGTGGGTGTGGTGATGCAACCTCTGTAACACTGGTGCTCCATTGCATTGCAGTGTTGCATTCCAACATGTTCTAGGGATTTCTGACCATGATTTGACACATGTATTGTCATTGCATGTGTTATTTTACAAACCACAATCATCCACATGACCACACATAGTAAAGTGGGTGTGGTGACGTAACCTCTGTACAACTGGTGCTCCATTGCATTCCAATGTTGCATTCCAACATGTTCTAGGGATTTATGACCATGGTTTGACACATGGAGTGTCATTGCATGTGTTCTTTTTCAAACCACATTGATCCACATGACCACATACACTCAAGTGGGTGTGGTGATGCAACCTCTGTCACACTAATGCTCCATTGCATTCGAATGTTGCATTCCAACATGTTCTAGAGCTTTCTAACCATGGCTTGACACATGGAGTGTCATCGCATGTGTTCTTTTCCAAACCACAATTATCCACATGACCACCTACACTCAAGTGGGTGTGGTGACACGACCTCAGTCACATTGGTGCTCCATTGCATTCCAATATGTTCTAGGGATTTTTGACCATGTTTGGACACATGTAGTGTCATTGCATGTGGTATTTTAGAAACCACAATGATCCACATGACCACACACACTCAAGTGGGTGTGGTGATGCAACCTCTGTCACACTGGTGCCCCATTGCATTCCAATGTTGCATTCCAACATGTTCTAGGGCTTTCAGACCATGGTTTGACACATGGAGTGTCATTGCATGTGTTTTTTTCCAAACCACATTGATCCACATGACCACATACACTCAAGTGGGTGTGGTGATGAAACCTATGTCACACTGGTGCTCCATTGCATTTGAATGTTGCAATCCAACATGTTCTAGAGCTTTCTAACCATGGTTTGACACATGGAGTGTCATCGCATGTGTTCTTTTCCAAACCACAATGATCCACATGACCACCTACACTCAAGTGGGTGTGGTGACGCGACCTCAGTCACACTGGAGCTCCATTGCATTCCAATGTGGCATTCCAACACGTTCTAGGGATTTCTGACCATGGTTTGACACATGTAGTGTCATTGCATGTTGTATTTTATAAACCACAATGATCGGCATGAACACACACACTCAAGTGGGTGTGGTGATGTAACCGTTGTCACACTTGTGCTCCATTGCATTCCAATGTTGCACTCCAACATGTTCTAGGGATTTCTGAACATGGTTTGACAAGCGAAGTGTCATTGCATGTGTTCCTTTCCAAACCACAATGATCCACATGACCACACACACTCAAGTGGGTGTGGTGATTAAACCTCTATCACACTGGTGCTCCACTGCATTCAAATGTTGCATTCCAACATGTTTTAGGGCTTTCTGACCATGGTTTAACACATGGAGTGTCATTGCATGTGTTCTTTTCCAAACCACATTGATCCACATGACCACATATACTCAAGTGGGTGTGGTGATGCAACCTCTGTCACACTGGTGATCCATTGCATTCGAATGTTGCATTCCAACATGTTCTAGGGATTTCTCACCATGGTTTGACACATGGAGTGTCATTGCATGTATTCTTTTCCAAACCACAATGATCCACCTGACCACACACACTTAAGTGGGCGTGGTGATGCAACCTCTGTCACACTGGTGCTCCATTGCATTCCAATGTTGCATTCCGACATGTTCTAGGGATTTATAACCATGGTTTGACACAAGGAGTTTCATTGCATGTGTTCTTCTCCAAACCACAATGGTCCACATGACCACACACACTTAAGTGGGCGTGGTGATGCAACCTCTGTCACACTGGTGCTCCATTGCATTCCAATGTTGCATTCCAACATGTGCTAGGGATTTATAACCATGGTTTGACACATGGAGTTTCATTGCATGTGTTCTTTTCCAAACAGATGATACAGCGGGACAGTAGGTGCGTCCGCAGCAACAATTCAGGAACCAACCCGGTGTCACGGCCTAAACCTCGACAGAAGCAATCTCTTCAGCTGGAAACAAATGAATAAATCAATACCGGTGTCTTGGCTTGACGCCTCCGGCAGCAAAAATAGTCTAGCAGATCTAGTTCTTGGCAGAACGCGTCGATCTTCTAGTCTTGAAAACAAAAACCAGTAGATCAACCACAGCAGTAGATAAATCTCAGTAAGAAATCACCATGAGAAACCCGACGAATCTGATACCAAGATGATACGGATCAACGTGATCCAAAAGGGTTTAGGCCCGATCTTTCACGGCAATCAACAGATAAACAACAGCAAAGATATAAAGGAGATCCGATCTGTTTACACAAACCGTATATCCTAGCAACCAATGTTGAGAAGATGATCAACTCCACGTAAGCAGCAACAGACCCTCGTGGATCAGCAAGCAAACTCACACACGATATTGGTGTCCCCCGACATGGGACGTTTTCTGTATTCTCAACTCAAAATAATTTCAACCCCCTTACAATGACGTCCACCATGGCTTTTATAGCCGACACTTTGACTTGGCTGTTAAGCAGCCGTACCCCCTATTCCATCTATAACTTTCAGCTAAAAGGAAATAAAAGATTACACAACGATATGAAAATACTAAACGACCAAAAATATTCAACTAGAAACCTCCTCAATATTGTTTTTATCTCTTCAGGCGGACGTGATCTCCAGAAGAAACAAATCGTCTTTGATCCAAACACCTCCGAGTATGCAAAACAAATCCCAGGAAAATAGGAAGTCCTCGTGTTGATTCTCTGTTTGAGTTGCACTGTATTGTCTTCAAAAACTGAATCAGTTTCCTAACATCTGGCCCCACCTGGATCAAACGTGTAGCTGTTGTCCTGGACTTTTGTACGTACATCTATCGACAAAATCCAAAGTAACACATGCATGTCTATCTCCTCATGAATATTACTTCTCTCGTTAACAGAATGCAAAGACCTTAGAGTTGGAGTGTAGGCACTAAGATCAATAGGAATATTTTCATGAATTTGCTCTTTAATATCTTCGATGACATCCGCAGATACACTACAATATACCATGTCGGGTGCCGTATCAGAAGCTCTTGTAGTTGGACGCTTCCTCTTGAACTTGGAGTCTTGGCATTGAAGCTTGATGGTGTGGAAGAAGGCTTGCTCTTGGTGCCATTTTGGTGGTGGCACTAGTAGTTGAAGGTGACATATGATGGTGTCGACGGAGGTCATTAGCGTGCCTTGCTGAAGGTTTATGTTGGAGAAGTACTTGGTCATCCACATGACGCTCGCGATGATGATCCTTTTCATTGGCACTCTTCTTTTGATGGTGGTGCCTTCTTGAGCTTGGTTGAGCATTATGGATGGTGCTCAATATGTATTCTCCGTATTCATGGCGAAGATGCCTTGAACAATGTCTTGTGTCCTCTTAATGTTGGTGATGATCTCTAGAGGATGTATGTCGATGAAGATTCTTGCTTCGTGGCACCTTGTGTGGAAGATGATGTTTGGGCACCACTCTCCTTGGAGTAGATGGCACTTGATGCCTTGGAGGTAGATGCACTTGACGCCTTGGAGATGGTCATGCTTGGTGCCTTGGAGATGGTGGCGCTTGATGGCTTGGAGGTGATGGCGCTCGTCTCCTTGGAGATGGTGGTGCATGACGCCATGTAGGTGGTGGTGCTTGATGCCTTGGAGGTGGATCATCGAAGTAGGTGGTGCCCTTTAGTGTGGCACGCTTGGCCTTGAAGGTCATGGTTTCTTGATGATGTGTCTCTGCTAGCTTGGCATAGTACTCCTCCATCTCCAAGCGGTGGAGGTATTCTTTATGGCTCATGGAAGAGCCCTCAAAGTGGGTGAAGTTCGCCATCTCCTCCATGCTTGGTGAGGCGTCGTCGTTGTAGCACTCGAAGTCGTTCATGCTTGGGGAGTCATTGTTGATGTAATACTCCATATCACCCAAGCATGTGGAGCCATTGGCGGTGTAGAGCTCTAATTCCGCCATGCTTGAGGAGCCATAGTTGATGACGTGCTCCATGTCTTCCATGCATGTGGAGTCGTCATAGGTGCAATGCTCCGGGTCCTCAAAGCATGCGGAGCCATTGTCGGTGTAGTGCTCCATCATGTCCTCTATACTTGTGGAGTCGTAGTCGTGGTGGCTCATCATGGATTCTTCATAGATATCATCCTCGTCCCTAGACATGATTCACAAGACCAAGTGGTGTATATGGAAGTGGTAGGGGGGATAGGGATGCAACGTCAAACCTTACTTTACCTTGGAAGATAGTATCATGCAAGTGGCAACACTTGATAGCAATCAAAACCAAGTAAAGTGAAGTTCACGCGGAACACCAAAACCAACTAACCACTAAAAAAAACACACAAAGCTTATGATGGATAGGTATGGAAGGTGGCATGTCAAGAACCAATCCAAAATCAAGATGTTGTAATGGCAAGTAAAGAACCATGATGATCACAAAGCAAAACAAGTCCATCCACAAGAAGGAATATATACAAGGAAACACACATGGTGGGATAAATGGGACTTGTGCGATGGAGAAAGTGAGCTAAGAACCAAATGATTACCTAGAGAAGACTATAAGCTCGTGTCACACAAGTGCAAGAAGAGACGCTAGTTCGATTGCAATAAATTAGTGGGCTACAAGATATGCACAATAAGTACCACCTATTTGATGTTCATCGAGCTTGCGCTTCCTATTCTATGAGGCACTTGTTTGTTTCTTTCTTTTTCTTCTTTTTCTTTTTCTATTTTTTTCTCTTTTTCTTTTCTTTTTCACTTGCCTCTTCCTTGTGCCAACAACTATACAAGATAACTATATGAGATAGCGCGCTCACAACTTTTGCTCGGAATTCTACAAGTATCAAATGTGCATAGCCCAAGCAATCATATGAGGAACTAGTCTCAATAGGTGCTTGTTGAACGCAAAGATAGTGTAGCTCACAAAGGAAAGAAAGTGGGGAGAAGTCGCAGAATGTTTATACCTTTCTTCACCGATCTTCATCCTTTATTGGTGGATTCCGCCTTGCCCACGGAATTTGGATGGAGTATATAGCATGAACCACGGAGATGATGATGTAGAGCTCTTTCTCCTCTTCAAAACGAGCTAAAGAACACCAAAATCTGAGTTCGTATGCAAAAGTTATGCTCAAACTGTGAAACGGATTTGTTGTCTGCAGGGGGGCGGACATTTCGGGGCTTGCAGGCTGGACAGTCCGGTCGGGGCGGATATTCCGATCCATTTAGGCCAAACAATCCGGTGGGGCGGATATTCCGGACAGTCCGGTCCGGTCGATCCAGAACTTCCAAAACGCGAACGAGACGAGTTTTGGTGGAAAAACTCGAACCAAAACCTCAAATTGAAGGGGGAAATCAAGGAATTAGGCCATGGAAACGCAGAGGAAGGTAGACCAATAAGTTTAGCAAGTAATGCATGGATCAAAACCTACCAAAACACACTCAAATCACAGATTGGTCCAAAACACGAATTGGGGCTGTTTTTGGTGGAAATTTCGAATTTATGGGGGAAAAGACCAAATCGAGGAGAAATCCGTGGCAACCAAAAGCTGCTGATACCAGATGTTATGGGGTAACCCCGTGGGTGGCCCAATCTTCACAGATCGCGTGGTCAAATTGATGGGAAAGCGAGGGGAAATGGAGAAGGTAGCGGAAGCGGACGCACACCTCGCGAAGAATACGATGAACACACGCAAAACTCACACGATACAAGGACGATTGCTCTCGCTGGTGGCCACCGGTCCGATAGAATCCTCGCAAGGAAAGATCAGTCAACGTGCTCCCTCGATCCCACGCGGAGAGGGAAGAACACCTTGAGAGGGTCTTGACGTCTTGGCAAAGGGACACCGATGCCAAGGCCTTGTACAACGAGGGAGGCGCGATGCAAACTCCAACGAGGTGGTGACGATAGTCGATCCCCTTTTGTTGAGGGCAAACCTCTAGGGTGGCCCGATCTTTCACGAATCCCACTCAAATCAAGGATGGAGTGCGGGGGGAGGAGGGGAGGACGAACACGACGAACTCATGCACGAAGAATGCGATGAATACACACACGCAAAACCACGATACACACCAATAGCTCACGTCGGCGGTGACCGGTCCGGCGCAATCCCTAGGATTGACGTCGGGCGGAGGACTCTCTCTCGAACCGGCACGGTGAGATGGGAGACTCGGTGAGATCTTGACGTCTTGGTAAAGGGACACCAATGCCAAGGCCTTGTACAATGCGGAGGCACGATGCAAACTCCAACGAGGTTTGGGATATTTGGTGCTCCTTTGTCAAAGGAGCATGAGGCAAGAACTAGATAGATCCACAAGGGGTTTCCACTAATTCCAAATATCATGCCTAGGGTTTACAATGGAGGTGGGGGACTATATATAGGCCAACCACAAGTTCAGGGGTAATTCAGGCATTAAAGTAGAGTTCTGGGCGAAGTAGAGGGGTACATGGGCCACAGGGCCCAGTTAGGCTCGCAGGCCCATCTTCAGGCTGGACAGTCCGGGGTGGCCGGACACTCCGGGTAGTGTCTGAACTGGCCTTCTAAATGTCCACGCCAGGTTGGGGCTGGGGCAAGCCGGACACTCAATGGCTCCGACACTTCGCTCAGCTTGGGACAGTGCAGCCGGGGCTCGTGGGTCGACACGGCGTGGGTTTGTACCTGATGATGCACAGAGTAGTGGTATGAAGTAGCACGCCATCCAAGTGTATGCCAAAGTCACATGATGAGAGGATCAAATTCACCTTAGCTTGAAGGAGCTTGGCTCGGCACGGGTCATTGATCCACTTGGGGAACTCGGTGGTGTAGATGTAGGAGCATCCGTAGGACGCCTGCATCAGCTCCCCCCCTTGGGAAAGAGTCGTCCTCGACTCTTCATGGTTGTCATCTTGAACATCTCCATGGTAGGGTGAGAGATCCTTGACATTGAATGTATTGCTTGCAAGGTACTTGGATGTAGGTATGTCGATGATGTAGGCATTGTTGTTGATTCGTTTGAGGACCTTGAAGGGACCATCTCCTCTTAGCTTGAGCTTGGAGTCACGTTCCTTGGGGAAGCGGTCTTTGCTTAGGTGTATCCACACGAGATCACCTTCTTCAAATATCATCTCCTTCTTGTCCTTGTTTAACCTTGAAGCTTGGCGAAGGACTTGTTGCTCGATAGTAGCTCTTGTTTCTTCATGTAGTTTCTTCATAGCTTGTGCGCGCTTCTCGACGTCCATGTTGGTGCGCTCATGAAGAGGTAGTGGTAGGATGTCGAGCGCGGTGAGGGGCTCGAAACCATAGACGATCATGAAGGGACTCATCTTAGTTGTTGAGTGCTTGGCTCAGTTGTAAGCAAACTCGGCGTGGGGAATGCATTCCTCCCAATCCTTCAAGTTTTTCTTGATCAACACACGTAGAAGAGTTACGAGGCTTCGGTTGACAACCTCGGTTTGTCCATCATTTTGAGGATGCGATGCGGATGAAAAGAGGAGCTTGCGCCGAGCTTGGCCATGAGGGTCTTCCATAAGTAGCTCATGAATTTGACGTCGCGGTCAGAGACGATTGTTCGTGGCACACCATGAAGACGGACGATTTCCCTGAAAAAACAAATTGGCAACATGTGAAGCATCGTCGGTCTTATGGCACAGTACGAAGTGTGCCATTTTGGAAAAGCGATCCACGACAACAAAGATAGAATCATGACCATGCTTAGATCTAGGCAATCCTAACACGAAATCCATGCTTATGTTGGACCAAGGTGTATGAGGACGTCCATTTTGCATAAGGACTCCTCCAATGCCAATACCACTAGCATCACACTCTATCTCAAAAAAAATTGTGAAATCCGGTAACGCAAGGAGAGGTGCTTCGGTGAGCCTCTTTTTAAGTTCATCAAAAGCTTTTTGTTGTGCTTTGCCCCACACGAAGGTGACATTCTTTTTCGTCAACTCGTTCAGAGGACAAGAAATAGTGGAAAAGTCTTTCACAAAGCGACGATAGAAACCGGCCAACCCATGAAAACTTCAGAGTTCACTCACATTTGTTGGGATGGGCCAATCTCGTATGTCCTTTACCTTGGAAACATCAACTTCAATTCCCTTCGAAGAAACGACAAATCCAAGAAAAATTAACTTGTCTTTAGCAAAAGTGCACTTGGGAAGATTAGCTTAAAGCTTTTCATGTCGAAGGATTTGCAGAACTTCCTTGACATGTGTTATATGGTCCTCAAGTGATTTTCTATAAACAAGAATATCATCGAAATAGACAACAACACTTTTTGGTCTTGAAGGCGGTTTTCCACTCATCACCCTCAGCCATGTGTATTTGATGGTAACCACTACGAAGATCAATTTTCAAAAAAATAGTGGCTCCACATAACTCATCAAGCATGTCATCGAGACGTGGTATGGGATGTCGATAATGCACGGTGATAGCATTGATTGGACGGCACTCCATGCATAACCGTAACGTATCATCCGTTTTTTGGGACAAGTATCACGGGTACGGCACTTGGACTAGTGCTAACTTGGATCAAACCTTTGGAGACGAGTTGGTTGATTTGACATTCAATCTCCTTTGTCTCTTCCGGGTTCGTGCGATAAGCGGCGCGGTTGGGAAGTGGTGCACCGGGGATGAGGTCAATGCGATGTTCGATGCCGCGAAGAGGAGGTAGTCCATGTGGAAGCTCTTCGGGGAACACATCCTTGAACTCCTGCAAAACAATCATCAAAGATGGAGGAACATTGGCTAATTCATTAGTTCCTTGCACTAGTCCCTTGTAAAGGAGGACATAGTGCAAGATGGATGGGTTGTTCCGAACATCTCTCATCTCACTTTTGGTGGCAAGGAGAACACTCTTAGTTTTTCCACTCGAGTTTGGCTTGTGGTTCTCTCTCTCACCGCTCTTCTCACAAGTAGGTGTTGTGCTTTGCGCCCTCGCTAAAGCCTTTGCATTGTCCGCAATTATTTGGCTAGGAGTCCTTGGTTGCAAAACACATGTTTTGTTGAGCCATTTGAAGGTGTATACATTGGTGCAACCATCATGTTGAGCAGCCTTGTCAAATTGCCATCATCGACCAAGAAGCATGTGGCAAACTGTCATAGGAACCACATCACACTCCACCGTATCTTTGTAAGGACCAATGGCAAAGGAGACCGATACGGTATGCTTGATCTTCACGGACCCTAGGTCACTTAGCCATTGTACGTGGTAGGGGTGCTTGTGCGGATGGAGGGTGAGGTTGAGTTTCTCACACAACTCAGTGCTAGCAAGGTTGTGGCAACTCCCTCCATCAATGATCATGCTCTTGTGCTTGGAAGATATTGGAGCGTTGGTCTTCATGCTCTTGTGCTTGAGTGGTCAAGATCCTTGTGACGACAAGTGATGGACTTGCGTCATGTTCACACATGAGGAGTTCTTGGTCATCTTCCACTCGTTTTCTTGCCATTGCTTCCTTGACTCGGGCATCAAATTCATCTTCACTCAAGTACTCTTCATCACCATTGTCATGGATTAACAAGACTTTCTTGTTTCCACATTCGGCCGACTTATGTCCTTTGCCTCCACACTTGTAGCACTCATCGTTGAAAGGTGTGTCACTCTTTGCTTGTTTGCCACTTGGGGGCAGTTTTCCTTGAGGAAGTGTGGGCTTTAAGGAAGGCTTGGAGGTACTTGAGGAGCTTCCATTGAAAGTTGTTGGTGTAGTGGTTGAAGCTTGCTTGTAGGTGAAATACGGCTTGGGCTTGTTGTACTTGATATCCTCTTGCACTTGACGTTCAGCCGTTGTTGCGATGTGCACAAGCTCAACCATGGTGTTGTATGTTTGGAACTCGACGATGCGCTTGATTGGGTGATTCAAGCCAATAAGGAAACATGCCATTGTTTGCTCCATGCGCTCATCAATGTTGGCGCGAATCAAGTTGAGTTCCATTTCCTTGAAGTAATCTTCCACGGTCTTTGTCCCTTGACGAAGCGCTTGAAGGTTGTTGAAGAGGTCACGCGTGTAATGCGTGGGGACGAACCAGGATCTCATGTGAGCCTTCATGTCATGCCAAGTTGTGATTGGCGGTTCTTGTCTTGCATCACGAGCAACTTGAACTTGTTCCCACCAAAGGTTGGCATAATCATCAAACTCATGCGAAACCATGGCGGCCATCTTCTCGTTGCTATAGTTGTGCATGCGGAAGATCTTGTCGACCTTGAGTGCCCACGAGAGGTATTCTTTGGGGTCATTGGATCTAGTGAACTTGGGCATTATGAACTTCAGCTTGCCAAAAGTTTCTTCATCGTTGCGGTCATTGCGACGAGCTTGGTGACCTTGTTGATGATCTTGTAGTTGGGGAGGTGGAACTTGGTTCTCGCGTCCTTGTTGCGGAGCTTGCTCTTGATATTGTTGTTGAGGCGCTTGCTCTTGCTCTTGGCGCGGTTGTTGACGATATTGAGGCACTTGGGCCCCATGAGGTTCTTGAGGAAGTGGAGCATCATGACGCGGTTGATGACGAAGAGGAGGTTCGTTCCTTTGTTGGTGATGTTGGTTAGGCACATGGGCCTCACAGCGAAGATCATGGTCGTGAGCCTCTTGACGTGGTGGGCGACGCTCCAAGTTTTGTTGAAGTGGAGGAGGCGCCTCGTGATGACCATGGTGTCGGTGCGGACGTTCATGACGTTGATGACGAGGAGGAGGATCTTGGAGAGCTTCATGTCGATGACGAGCTTGATTCTCCAAATTGGAGTCATCACTTGTTGTGTCAAGTATGTGTCGCGGTCGATGGTGGTAGACTTGCGGTTGCACTTGCGGTTCTTCTTGTGGTTGCTCTTGTTGGATCACTAATGCCCTTGTGTGATGACGGTGTGCTTATTGACTTGCTCGTGGCCTTGAAGAGAAATCACCATCATAGCTTGACATTGCGGCATGCCGTGGGGAAGGTACATAGTTCGAAGAACTTCAATCTTCAACCACGGGGGCATCATTGCGTCTTGGAGCACTAGGATGTAGATCTTGTTGAAGAGGTGCATGATGACGCGAAGAACTTGAAGAGCTTGATGCGTGTGAACATGGCCTTGCCATTCCGTCGATGAGGCGTCGAAGATTGTCATTTGTTTCGGCGACGGAGTGTTGTAGCACTTCATTTTGGTGGCCGAAGTTGTGATGCATTGCGTGCATTTGTCGTTCGAGGCCGTCGAAGCGGTTGTCGATGTTCTTGAACTCAGCTTGCGTCTCGCCAAATTGTTCATCTTGTCGCGTCTAGAGGGCTTGGCAACATTCACGGAACTCTTGTCAGACGATGAAGTGACTTGCGCGCGTCATGTACGGTCCTTGATCTTCTTCTTGGGGAGGTGGTTGGCTCGACTCACCGTGCCTATCCATCATGCAAAACACACAAGTATTGTATATGGAAGGGGAATATGGTGGTGTTAACCTTGAACCTCACCTTCGGGATTGCACCAAACTAGAAACCACAAGTGAGAGCTATAAGCGTGCAAAGTGGAATTGCAAAGAAAACTTACACTAAAGAAAGAACTAACTCTCAAAAGCTTGTTGGTGGTAGGTTAGGATTGTGGAATGCCAAAGAACCAACCAAAAGAAAAGGGACAGTCAAAAGTGGGTAAAATCCAACAAAACTCAAGTCAAATATGAAGGTCAACAACTCAAAGGGGTGACGGGAACCTACGACTATATACACACATGTGGACATTGTTGGGATTGACACGACTATGAAAATGAACAAACAAAATGTCCTAACGAAGACTACACTCGGTGTCATGCCAATACAAGGAGAGACCATGGCTCGTTTGCAAAGAAGAAAAATGAGCAACGGATTTGTGCACTTGTTCCAGGCGCTCTTTCTCTCTCTCTTGCTTACAAGCTTTGAGACTCTCTTTTCCAAGGGGAGACTATTTTTCTTTTTCTTTTGCTTTGTATCTTTTTTTTGCTCTCCCTTGATGCTACCTAGTCACAATTGATATTGCTCTTGCACTCTCACTATCCAAGGACAAATGCACAATGCTCAAGCAAACACAAGATGAGCCACTCTCATGAGATAGGTACACACAAAGGAAGATATTGGTTAACAAGGTGACGCAAGTTATACCTTCGTTGGTGATGATGAACTTGCCGTCGGTGTTGCGGGATGATGTTCGTGGGCCGTGGTGTCAATGAGCGCGGGGATTGTTGATGCGAAAGCTTGTTGTTAGTTGCTAACACGCACACGGGACACGAGCAAACAAAGGAAATTAGCCAATGCGAAAAATGAGGCAAAACTGTCAAAACTGGCGTTACGGCCGGACACTCCGGTCTGTTTGTGCCGGACACTCCGGTCGGGCCGGACACTCCGGTCGAATCAGTCTGGACACTCCGGCGCGGGTTTCCTGCTCGTGTTCTTGAGCGGAAATCCTCGCCTTAAGGCCTCAAATCCGCGAAAAACTGGCCAAATCGGGCTGGGAAAACGCAGGATAAAGCTGGACCAACTCCTAACATAAGGTTTGGTCAGATCAAAACCACAAATAACACTCCAAATCAAGAGGTCGATCCAAAGGCAAATATGGGGCTCTTTTTTGGGGATTTTTGAATTTTTAGTGGATAGAAGAAAAAATTGTGGGGGAATTCATGAGCAACGAAGCTCTTGATACCAATATGTTGAGGGCAAACTCTAGGGTGGCCCGATCTTTCACGAATCCCACTCAAATCGAGGATGGAGTGCGGGGGAAGGAGGGGAGGACGAACATGACAAACTCACGGACGAAGAACACGATGAACACACACACGCAAAACCACGATACACACCAATAGCTCACACCAGCGGTGACCGGTCTGGCGCAATCCCTAGGATCGGCGTCGGGCGGAGGACTCTCTCTCGAGCCGGCATGGCGAGATGGGAGACTCGGTGAGATCTTGACGTCTTGGCAAAGGGACACCAATGCCAAGGCCTTGTACAACGCGGAGGCACGATGCAAACTTGATATGGGGTGGCTCGATCTTCTCAGTAAGCGGATGGCGGTGATGATGGTGGATGATAGATAACTAGTGCGTAGCTATGATCTCTCCCGATCCCTAATGCCAGTGCAACAGATCTCGAACCTTGTAGGATATTCACAACACTACACTCTTGCGCATGCAGCCGTGACCACGAACGGTAGTATGCAATCTACTAATTCCCAATGGAACAACAGATCACACTAAATTATAGTTGGTAGATTCGAACACAGGGTAATTCCAAAGGTTCTATGAAAGAAACAACTCCAAAATATTTTAACGTGGTCTAAAAACCTAAAAACCATGATTTACAGTCCTATATAAAGGCTGCTAGACGTCCAACATAGAGTTGGGGTCAAAACCAAACATATCTTTAACTTTCCTAACTTAAAAGGACTCTATTTGTAAACTAACAGAAAACGTCTGTCGACTTGTTTTGGTTGTTGCGCACAGCTCGTAACGAACTAGGAAACGTGCAAGTACCCGTTGGAAAGTTCTCGGAATTATCTTTCCAGCACGTACTTATGTGCTTAATTCGGAGTTGGTATGTGGAAACCACGTCCGTTTCAATTTCAGAACTTCTGTCTGTCCGAATTGAACCTTCCTTGTTGTTCGCCTTCTAACTCTCGGTCGACTTCGTTTTGATGATCTTCTCTAGCACCTTTCTCCCGCTCCTCCCTCGCGCATCCTCACGCGATCATCATGCCGGGCTCCTCTTGTAGCCCTTCTCCTCCTCGTGCCATGCTTCTTTCTTCAACGAACCTGATCATACATAAATGCATAGACTTAGGTAGTATAAAGTTCTCATTAAGTAAAACATCAGGTTCAATTAAGAGTGAATTCACCTGTTGCTCAATCAGCTTTGCACGAGCTCTTGTAATGGGTCCAATCCTGATTTCATTAGACTTGTTCTTTGCAGCAACATCTTCATTGTGAATAGGAGTAGGAGATAGTGGAATAGTATGGATGTCCTCATCATCTCCCCTCCCCCCTTCAAAAGGCGTCGACCTCGACGCTCCAAGGTCTTCTCCAGCATATGGTGATAAATCAGCAACGTTGAAGCTGTTGCTAGCACCACCAAACTCCTCAATAGGTATATCAACTGAGTAGGCATTATCATTAATTTTGGCTAGCACTTTGTAAGGACCAGCACCACGTGGCTTCAACTTGGACTTGCGAAGTAGTGGAAATCTGTCCTTGCGTAGATGCACCCAAACCATATCTCTAGGCTTGAACAACACTTCTTTTCTTGCTTGATTCCTTGCAGCAGCAATGTTCTTGCCTTTCTTCTCAATATCCTCTCGAGTCTTCTCATGTATTTTCTTCACATAATCAGCACGTTTTGATGCCTCCATATCAACTCTCTCATGTAATGGCAGAGGCAATATATCAAGTGGCGTAAATGGCTTGAAGCCATACACCACCTCAAAAGGACAAAGCTGAGTAGTTGAATGCACAGCCCTGTTGTAAGCAAACTCAACATGTGGCAAACACTTTTCCCACTCCCGCAGATTCTTTTTAATCATGGTCCTTAGCAGCCGTGACAATGTTCTATTCACCACCTCTGTTTGACCATCTATTTAGGGGTGACATGTAGTACTGAACAGCAACTTCGTTCCTAGCTTCCCCCATAAGGTCTTCCAAAACTAGCTCATGAACTTCACATCACTGTCATAAACAATCGTCTTTGGTATGCCATGTAATCTCACGATGTCTCTGAAAAACAGGTTAGCAACATGCGATGCATCGTCGCTTTTGTGGCAGGCAATAAAATGAGCCATCTTAGAGAACCTATCCACTACCACAAATATAGAATCATGACCTCTCTAAGTTTTAGGTAGACCTAGCACAAAATCCCATGGAGTAGTAGGTGCAGAGAGAGGTGTATACAAACCGTGAGGCTTCAGCTTGGATCTCGACTTGTGGCAAGTAATGCATCTGCTCACAAATCTATACACATCACGCCTCATCTTGGGCCAATAAAAATGATCAGCAAGCATGAGCAACGTCTTCTCACGCCCAAAGTGACCCATCAAACCACCAGCATGTGATTCCTGCACTAACAAACGCAACAACGATTCTGGAATACATAGTTTGTTAGCTCGAAACAAATATCCATCATGTATATGATACTTATCCCATGCGTTTCTAAGAGCACATAAACGATATGGTTCAGCAAAATCATGGTCAGTTGCATAAAGTGCACAAATAGCTTCTAATCCAGGAATTTTAACTTCAAGATTGGTTAATAGCATGTTCTTCCTAGATAGAGCATCAGCAACAACATTCTCTTTTCCCTTCTTATAATTAATGATGTAAGGAAAAGACTCAATGAACTCAACCCATTTAGCTAATCTTCTATGCAAGTTTGATTGAGCTTTCAAGTATTTCAATGCTTCATGATCAGAATGTATGATGAATTCCTTTGGCCACAAATAATGTTGCCAAACTTCAAGTACTCTCACAAGTGCATACAATTCTTTATCATAGATTGAATAATTCAAATGAGCACCAGTCAATTTCTCAAAAAAATAAGCTATAGGTCGACCCTCTTGCATCAACACGCCACCTATGCCTATACCACTAGCATCACATTAAACTTCAAATTGCTTCGAAAAATCAGGTAATGCAAGCAATGGTGCAGAAGTAAGCAAACGTTTCAATGTATCAAATGCAATGTCTTGGTTCGCGCCCCATACAAAAGGAACACCTTTCTTTATCAAATCATTTAATGGTGCAGCAATGGTGCTAAAATATTTCACAAAGCGCCTATAGAAACCAGTGAGACCGTGGAAATTACGCACTTGACTTACATTCATTGGAGTAGGCCAATTCTGAATTGATTCAATTTTAGATTGATCTACCTCAACTCCATGCTTAGAAACAACAGATCCTAGGAATATGACCTTACCTTTTGCAAATGTACACTTCTCAAGATTAGCATACAGTTTATTATCACGTAACACTTGCAAAACTTGTCTAATATGAGTGCAATGTTTAGATTCGGTGTGGCTGTATATGAGTATATCATCAAAGTAAACAACCACAAAACGACCAATAAACTCGCTCAAAACATGATTCATCAAAGGCATGAAAGTACTAGGTGCATTAGTAAGACCAATTGGCATGACTAACCACTCATACAAGCCGAATTTAGTTTTGAAAGCAGTTTTCCATTCATCCCCTTCTTTCATCCTAATTTGATGATAACCACTACGCAAGTCAATTTTAGAGAAAACAGCAGCACCACTCAATTCATCTAGCATATCCTCTAAGCGTGGAATAGGATGACGATGTCGAATAGTGATGTTATTAATCGCTCTACAGTCAACAAACATGCGCCATGTACCATCTCTCTTAGGAACTAAAATAACAGGAACAACACAAGGGCTAAGAGAAACACGAATGTACCCTTTATCCAGCAATGCTTGTACTTGCTTCTGAATTTCCTTAGTTTCTTCGGGATTAGTCCTGTAGGGTGCACGGTTGGGAAGTGTGGCGCCAGGAATCAAGTCCACTTGATGTTCTATACCATGCAATGGAGGTAAGCTCTTGGTACATCTTCTGGAAACACATCCCCAAAGTCCTGCAAAACAGAAGAGACACCAAGAGAAATAGGGGTCATGTCGTTAGAAACCAATACCTCGCCCTTATACATGAGCACAAGTGGCATGGCTGTAGGATCCTCATGAAATTCTCTCATATCTTCCTTAGTGGATAGTATCAATAAACCGGGCACTCTCTCACTTTTCGTTATATCACTCAATTTAGGCTCAATTACATCAGGAACAGGTGTCACGCAATCTCGCCGAGTGGTAGTATCTTCCTTCAAGTTCACCTCTATCTTTTGGCGAGAATCATTCACAATTTCTTGTGGTGTCATTGGCTGCATAGTAATCTTCTTTCGTTTGAATTCCAAGTGATATGTATTGGCTCAGCCATTGTGTTGCACATGGCGATCATAGAGCCAAGGCCGACCCAGTAGTAGGTGACAAACAGTCATAGGAACCACATCAAAATCAATAGAATCTTTATATGGCCCTATTTGAAAATTCACACGTACCATATGATTTACCTTCATCTCACCATTGTTGCTCAACCATTGTTTGTAGTATGGCTTGAGATGAGGTAAGTATGTCAAATTCAGTTTGGCACATAGTTCCTTACTTGTAAGATTTCTGCAGCTACCTCCATCAATAATGACCTTGCAAGCTTTATTTGGTCCAACTAGAGATTTTCTTTGGAACAAGTTGCAATGCTGGGATTCCTCAACCGGTTGCACACTAAGTACACGTGAAGACACGACAATAGTGGGTGCACGCTCAACATATACATCAGCACCATCCTCGCCATCATCAATATCATCGTCAGAAGCTTCATCTCCACTCTCTACTTCTCCTTGTTCGTTGACAAACATAACCTTGTTGTTTGGACAATCCTTCTTGTAGTGACCTCTACCTCCACAAGTATGGCACACCACATCACCAGTACGTGCTGTAGAAATGTTGGAACCCGAGCTAGCAGCAGGAGCAGCGGGTTTCCGAGCATTAGAACCAAACGAAGGTGTACTTGCTGGTTTGGTCGATGGTGTAAACGGAACAGCAGCTGGTGACGCGGCTGTAGGAGGAGTAGATCTGGCCGAAAATCTGCTGGAGGATGGAAAACAAGCGCGTGACTTCGCCTCTTCTGCCAACTGGGATTCGGCCTCTCTAGCATGGTGCAATAGCTCATTCATGGTCTCATACTTGTGATGACGCACTATGCTCTTGATTGGCAACTTCAGATTGTTTAGGAATCGCTGCATGGTCATCTCAATGGACTCACAAACTCGAGCACGCTGCATAAGCAGCTCCATCTCCATGTAGTACTCATCTACTGTCATTGTGCCCTGCTTCAATTGCGTCAATTTATCAAAAACTGATCGCAAGTAGTTGGTTGGAACGAAACGAGCCTTCATGATTTGCTTCATCTCGCGCCAATCCATCACAGGAAGTTCATTATCCTCCCTCCTATGTTGCACAAGAGCATCCCACCAAGCCAAAGCATAACCATCAAATTCAGATGCTGCAAGCTTAACCTTCTTGTCTTCTGGATAGTCAAATAAGCGCCAGAGTTTCTCAATCTTCAACTCCCATGTGAGCTAATCTTCAGGATCAATGGAACCATCAAACTTGGGGATCGAGAACTTTGGCTTGCCCAAACCATCATCAGCAGCTTGGTTGTGAACACGTTGAGCACGCCCAAGAGGGGCAAACCCACGGCCATGAGCAGGTGCATGGGCAGGGGGAATAGCACGTCCCCTGCCAACATGTGGAGCAGCATCCACAACGCTACCCTCATCGAAATCATCAAAGGCATCATCATGTTGAGGATCTTCCCTTCTATGTAAAGCGGCTGTCAAACCCTTAATGGAACGCTGCAAAGTGGTGACACTAACATTGAGCGTAGCCACTTGCATTTGAATAGTATCAACCGTTCCAACATGCTGATCCAATCTCATATTCATATCCTGGAGATTCTTGTCAATGGCATCTGTCGTGTTAGTAAACACACGTGTCAAGTGGGACTTCAAAGCCTCATATTCACGCCAATTAACAAGCTCCCCATCCTTCTTTTTCTGCATCACAACATCATCATCACTAGAAGACATGATTAGTAGGTTAATGCAAAAATCAAAATATGTATGGTGGAACTCTCCCGGCTCACTCACAACTAATAAGAAAGATCTTACCGTTCCAAAGTGAATAGAGATGCTCTACCAAACAAAATCAAAAACCGATGCACTGATGTGATGAAGTGAATATCAAAGGTATAGAGAACGATCACAGGGCACACGGGTTATTTATGGTGGAGTTGTAGGTATGGTATCCTAACTACACCGCAAGCAAGTCCTAGTGCTGATCATATGACAAAGACCCACGGAAACACACACGGTGGAGATAAATGGGGCAATTGCAACTATGAAAATGAGCTCAATAAAGTGAGGTATGTCGGAGGAACGCTCGTGTTGCAATGCACAAGGAGAGACACTAGCAATGTCTCAACGAAACGGGCACAAGATTGCTAAACTGAGCAGTCCGCAGAGCACTAAGCACGCTAGTCTCGTAGGATAGTTTTAGACACAAAGAAAGGCTTACTAAGGCTCACAAGGATAGGTACGCTATGTGGACTCAGTAAAAAAGAAAAAAATGACCTGAGAATTGGTCTCTGCCACGGCAGAAAAACGGCCTAAAATCCTGCCGCGGCAGGATGGCGACAGAATTTTTTCTCGTACTGAACTGGTAGTGCAATGAGGGTCCGATTTTTTCGGATTTTTTTGACTCTCATGCACTGGGGGCAGACTTGTCTGCGATCAGCGTCGATGCCGATCCGGATTGAATTTTTTTTCACGTTCCACAGAAGGTGCGTGGTCGCGTCAATGGCGACTAGAAATTGTTATTTTTTCTCCTTCTTTCAAACGGATCTACAACCTCAGACTAAAAGAAAAACAAATCTAATAGATCTAAGACTCAAGAACATGACGAACAGTCTAGAAATAGTCTAAGGCCTCTGACAACGGATCAAAAATAGATAAAAACTATGACTCAGATTTAGAATAAAGGCTACACAAAAAGGATTACGATCAGCAACTAGAACTCACGAACAGTGTTATTTAGGCTATGGCAATAAAATATGAACCCTAATTCTTTTGTGTGGCTTTTTCTGTATAGGACAAAAACAACTAATCTATGGATGGATTTGTGGATGCTTACCGAGGCAACACTGGAAATCTGATACCAAGATGATATGGGGTGGCCCGATCTTCTCAGTAAGCGGATGGCGGTGATGATGGTGGATAATAGATAACTAGTGCGTAGCTATGATCTCTCCCGCTCGATCCCTGATGCCAGTGCAACAGATCTCGAACCTTGTAGGATATTCCCAACACCACACTCTTGCGCACGCAGCCGTGACCATGAACGGTAGTATGCAATCTACTAATTCCCAATGGAACAACAGATCACACTCAATTATAGTTGGTAGATTCGAACACAGGGTAATTCCAGAGGTTCTATGAAAGAAACAACTCCAAAATATTTTAATATGGTCTAAAAACCTAAAAACCATGATTTACAGGCCTATATAAAGGCTGCTGGACGTCCAACATAGAGTTGGGGTCAAAACCAAACATATCTCTAACTTTCCTAACTTAAAAGGACTCTATTTGTAAACTGACAGAAAATGTCTGTCGACTTGTTTTGGTTTCTGCACACAGCTCGTAACGAACTAGGAGACGTGCAAGTACCCATTGGAAAGATCTCGGAATTATCTTTCCAACAAGTACTTATTTGCTTAATTCGGAGTTGGTATGTGGAAACCATGTCCGTTTCAATTTCAGAACTTCTGTCTGTCCGAATTGAACCTTCCTTGTTGTTCGCCTTCTAACTGTCGGTCGACTTCGTTTTGATGATCTTCTCTTGCGCCTTCCTCCCGCTCCTCCCTCGCGCATCCTCGGGCGATCATCATGTCGGGCTCCTCTTGTAGCCCTTCTCCTCCTCGTGCCATGCTTGTTTCTTCAACGAACCTGATCATACATAAATGCATAGACTTAGGTAGTATAAGGTTCTCATTAAGTAAAACATCAGGTTCAATTAAGAGTGAATTCACATGTTGCTCAATCAGCTTTGCACGAGCTCTTGTAATGGGTCCAATCCTGATTTCATTGGTCTTGTTCTTTGCAGCAACATCTTCATTGTGAATAGGAGTAGGAGATAGTGGAATAGTATGGATGTACTCATCAAAACTCCAACGAGGTTTAGGATATTTGGTGCTCCTTTGTCAAAGGAGCATGAGGCAAGAACTAGATAGATCCACAAGGGGTTTCTTCTAATTCCAAATATCATGCCTAGGGTTTACAATGGAGGTGGGGGACTATATATGGGCCAACCACAAGTTCAGGGGTAATTCAGGCATTAAAGTAGAGTTCTGGGCGAAGTAGAGGGGTACATGGGCCACAGGGCCCAGTTAGGCTCGCAGTCCCATCTTCAGGCCGGACAGTCTGGGTCGAGTTGACCGGATAATCCGGGGTGGCCGGACACTCCGGGTAGTGTCCGGGTAGTGCCCGAACTGGCCTTTCTGAATGTCCACGCCAGGTTGGGGCTGGGGCAGGCCGGACACTCCGGCTAGATCCGGGTGGACACTCCAGCTCAGGCAGCTTCAGGACAGGTGCAGCTTCAGGGCTCGTGGGTCGACGCGGCGGGGGTTCGTACTTGATGATGCACAGAGTAGCGGTATGTTGAGGGCAAACCTCTAGGATGGCCCGATCTTTCACGATTCCCTTTCAAATTGAGGATGGAGTGTGGGGAGAGGAGGGGAGGATGAACACGACGAACACACGCACGAAGAACGCGAAGAACACACACACACAAAACCACGATACACACCAATAGCTCACGCTGGCAGTGACCGGTCCGGCGCAATCCCTAGGATCGGCGTCGGGCGGAGGGCTCTCTCTCTCGAACCGGCACGGCGAGATGGGAGACTAGGTGAGATCTTAACGTCTAGGCAAAGGGACACCGATGCCTAGGCCTTGTACAACGCGGAGGCACGATGCAAACTCCAACGAGGTTTGGGGATATTGGTGCTCCTTGGTCAAGGAGCATGAGGCAAGAATTAGATAGATCCACAAAGGGGTTTCCACTAATTCCAATATCAAGCCTAGGGTTTACAATGGAGGTGGGGGACTATATATAGGCCAGCCACTTAAACAGGGGTACTTTAGGAATAAAATACAAGTTCTAGACGGACTAAGGGGTAGATGGGCCGCAGGCCCAAAGGCCTTTTCTTGCCTGGCGACGGTCGGACCGGAGACTCCGGTGTGCAGGCCGGAGACTCCGGTCTAGGCCGGAGACTCCGGTCGGTCTCCGGACCGGCCTCCGGAGGGGCCTTCAGATTGTCCCAGGGCCCAGTTCTGGGTGTAGACCGGAGGTGGGGCCGGAGACTCCGGTGTCTTTAGGCCAGAGACTTTGGTGGACCGGAGACTCCGGTGTGTGTAGACCGGAGACTCCGGTCTGAGCAGCTCCAGTGGCTCCTGCTTCATGCTCTGCTCCTTGTTCTCCATCCTGGGGTGCTGGGTGATGTATCGAAGCTTCGTACCTGATGATGCATAGGGTAGTTGCATGAAGTAGCATACCATCCAAAGAGATGTCAAATTGGCACGAGGAGAGGAGCGAGTTCACCTTAGCTTGTAGGAGTTTGGCTCGGGCACAAGTCATGGGTCCACTTGGGGGACTTGTTGGTGTAGATGTAGGAGCGTCAGGGGCCAGCCGCATCAGCTCCCCCCCCCCTTGGGAAAGAGTCGTCCTCGACTCTTCATGGTTATCATCTTGAACATCTCCATGGTAGGGTGAAAGGTCCTTGACATTGAATGTATTGCTTGCAAGGTACTTGGAGGTTGGTATGTCTATGACATAGGCGTTGTTGTTGATTCTTTTGATGACCTTGAAGGGACCATCTCCTCTTGGCTTGAGCTTGGAGTCACGTTCCTTGGGGAAGCGGTCTTTGCTTAGGTGTATCCACACAAGGTCACCTTCTTCAAAGATCATCTCCTTCTTGTCCTTGTTTAATCTTGAAGCTTGGCGAAGGACTTGTTGTTCGATAGTAGCTCTTGTTTCTTCATGAAGATTCTTCATAGCTTGTGCGCGTTTCTCGACGTCCATGTTCGTGCGCTCATGGAGAGGTAGTGGTAGGATGTCGAGTGCGGTGAGGGGCTCGAAACCATAGACGATCATGAATGGACTCATCTTGGTTGTTGAGTGCTTGGCTCGATTGTAGGCAAACTCGGCGTGTGGAATGCATTCCTCCCAATCCTTCAGGTTTTTCTTGATCAACACACGAAAGAGAGTTCCGAGGCTTCGGTTGACAACTACGGTTTGGCCATCAGTTTGAGGATGCGATGCGGATGAAAAGAGGAGCTTGACGCCGAGCTTGGCCATGAGGGTCTTCCATAAGTAGCTCATGAATTTGACGTCACGGTCGGAGACGATTGTCCTTGGCAGACCGTGAAGACGGACGATTTCCCTGAAAAACAGGTTTGCGACATGTGAAGCATCGTCGGTCTTATGGCACGGTATGAAGTGTGCCATTTTGGAAAAGTGATCCACAACAACAAATATAGAATCATGACCATGCTTAGATCTAGGCAATCCTAACATGAAATCCATGCTAATGTCGGACCAAGGTGTATGAGGAATAGGCAATGGCATATAAAGACCATACGGATTAGCTTGCGACTTAGCTTGAACACATGTCATGCATTGTTGAACGTAGCGCTCCACGTCGCGCTTCATCTTGGGCCAAAAGTAGTGAGTGGAGAGCATGTCCAATGTCTTGTTACGGCCAAAGTGACCCATGAGGCCTCCACCATGAGATTCTTGGAGAAGCAAAAGTTGAAGCAACGACTTCGGAATGCATAGCTTGTTTTGTTTAAATAGAAAGCCCTCATGCAAATAGAAATCATCAACTCCTTTGTCATTGGAGCACTTTGCGAAAATTGGTTCAAAGAACGGATCGGAACCATACAAAGATTTTATTTCCTCAAGACCCAACACGTTGATTTCAAGTCTCATAAGAAGGCTTGTATGTTTGCGAGACAATGCGTCCGCAACTACATTATCTTTGCCCTTCTGATGACCCACAAGTATAGGGGGTGTATCGCAGTATTTTTCGATAAGTAAGAGTGTCAAACCCAACGAGGAGCAGAAGGTGCTGGCTAGTGGTATGGATCAGGAATTCTCTGCAAATACTTAGCAAACGGATTTCTAGGGGTTTTTGATATAGCAAGTAAACAAAGTACGAGTAAATAAAAGATAGTAGGAATAAATGCAGCAAGTGGCCCAATCCTTTATGCAACAAAGGACAAGCCGGTTGTATTACTTAAGATGACCAAACGTTCTCGAGGACACATGGGAGGACACATAAAAGATTCAATGCATTCATAATCATAATTTATACCTGACTTTCTACCTTTGTCATTCTCCCAAGCTTCAGCATTGTCTTGAATACGGTCCAGAAGATCCCATTTAGCTTCTTCTTCCATGCGAGTGAATGATCCAGCACAAGAAGCATCCAATAAATCTTTATCATGTAGAGGGAGCCTTGCATAAAAGTTATTGATAATAATATTGTTGGGGATGGGACATTTGAGCATTAGTAACTTCAATCTCCCCCAAGCTTGAGTTGTACTCTCTCCATCAAGAGGCCAAAAGTTGTATATTTGATTCCGATCTTTATGAATCTCACTAGGAGGATAAAACTTTGAATAAAAGAGAGGCACTATTTCCTCCCATTCCAGAGCTTGACCATTCTTGACGACTTATACCATTCCTCAGCTCTTCCTTTCAGTGACAATGAGAATAACTTCTTCTTAACTTGATCTGTAGTAATACCTGCACACTTGAATAACCCGCATAATTCGTGTATAAAGAGTAAATGATCACCGGGATGGACAGTTCCATCCCCAACATAGTAGTTATCCATAACACGATCAATAATTCTTATAGGTATTTTGAAAACATCATTCTCAGCTGGTGGTGGTTTACCTCCTACCTTAGCAGTGGTAGTAGCATTACCAAATAAGAAACTCAGCGAATTATCCATAACGAAAATAAATCAACTAACAGAAGTAAACAATACTCACAGTAGAAGTTTCATTTACCAGTTCCACTCTCCAATAGCGCTTCACTCCCCGGCAACGGCGCTAGAAAATAGTCTTGATGACCCACAAATATAGGGGGTGTATCGCAGTATTTTCGATAAGTAAGAGTGTCGAACCCAACGAGGAAGCGAAGAGTCTTGGCTAGTGGTATGGATCAGAATTCTCTGCAAATACTTAGCAAACGGATTTCTAGGGGTTTTTGATATAGCAAGTAAACAAAGTACGAGTAAATAAAAGACAGTAGGAATAAATGCAGCAAGTGGCCCAATCCTTTATGCATCAAAGGACAAGCCGGTTGTATTACTTAAGATGACCAAACGTTCTCGAGGACACATGGGAAGACTGTCAAGTGCTTTCGCTTCATATAGTTGATTAATCTTTAGCTTGCTAAGTGTTGTGTGGGTGAACCTGTGCTAACGTACCGCCCCATCCAAGACTAATACATACTTGTGATTATACCCCTTGCAAACATCCATAAGTACAAGAAAGTAATTAAGGTAGAAACCTAACCACAGCTTTAAACTCTAAGACCCTTACGTCCCTTGTGCAATGGTTTCCCTAACGGGGTTCAGGGTTTCATCACTCAGCAACCCCTACGATTAGTAGCCAAATACACAACGCATTCCCCTAGGCCCATATAGGTGAAGTGTCATGTAGTCGATGTTCACATGACACCACTAGAAGAAGTACATCACAACTTAAATAACAATCTATTGAATCTTTCTCAACGCAACTCCACTACTAACAACAAGACCTCTCCCATGTCCTCAAGAACAAAACGAACTACTCACAAGACATCATATGGATCATGATCAGAGATGGAATAATGATGTATAACAATCTGAACATAAACAATAATTCAATGGTTCACTCAATAGCATCAACTACAAAGAGTAATCAACACCGGGAAAGTTTCCCCTATGAACTAATGCAAGATTCAACGCAATTGTTACAGCAATATGGAGATGGTGATGAGGGTGCTGATGGTGATGATGGTGGTGATGATGACGATGATGATCCCGATGAAGTCCAGCTTGATGGTGGTGTTGATGGCGACGATCTCCCCTCTCCGAGAAAGAATTCCCCTGACAGAAATCTGTCTGCCGGAGAGATCTTTCTCTCTCGGTGTTTTCCGCCCCGCAGAGGCGGCGAAATCTTTCTATGGTGGCTCCCCGAGTCTTAGGGTTTTGGGAGGATGATATACGCCAGAGGAGAGAGGCTGGAGTGGGCCAGGGTGGCCACACCACCTCCAGGCGTGGCCTAGGGCTGCCCGTGCCAGGGGGTGGTGTGGGCCCCCTGTGGCCCATCTCCACTCCGTCTTCTGGAAAAATAGGATTTTCCGTATATTTTCTTGGATTTTCTGATCTTCGCGAATTTTGCCTCCAAACAGCACCTTTTCCATCAGAATCCTGACTGTAGTGGTCCATGCTCCAAAAGTCATCAACCATGCAAAAACAGATGAAATAACATAAGTATCACCTCTCAATATGAAATATATCAATGAATAATAGTGAATTAAGACATAGAATAGTGATGCAAAATGGACGTATCAACTCCCCCCAAGCTTAGACTTCGCTTGTCCCCAAGCGAAACTAAGCTCAATAAACATGGCCTCGGGTTTATGGAGTGAAGAGTCGATAAAAGAATATGGACAAGAAGCATCACATTCATCAAATACATAGATCATAATAGAAGACAACTCACTATTATATAACTCAACTTGTAATAAGTAAAGGAAACACAATAAAGATACATAAAGTGAATCATAATTGGTAATGGCAAACTTAGCTCTTGGTCGAAGAATAGTTGATAATTTGCTGGAGTTCACAAATAGCTGGTTTTTCAATGATAGCTTTCAAAGTACTAAACATCAAGATAAGTGCAATGTGCAAAGCAAGGAACATAAGAAACATGAGTGAATAAATCATCATATGAATGAATGAAACACAACAACTCAAAATACTTGCTGAGATAGAAGGGATTAGGTTTACTGACTCAACTACAAAGTAAAAGAAAGGCCCTTCAAAGAGGGAAGCAGGGATTGCAAGTCTCATAAAGAGCTCCCAAAAATTATGATACTTACTAGCTTTCAGCTCTCATTGCCCCTATCATAGGCATCTTTAGGTGATTAAGGTTAAAGTGACACAACTAAGAGGATATGCTTGACAAGTTATAAGTTGAAATCTCATGCCCCTTACTTATGAGTACCGATCCTCATGCTACTCAACTTCAGTCACGAGCAAGCTCTTGTCATTGTAAATACATGCGTATCATTGAGAACCGCCAACGGGGTACCCCTTACACATGACACAGGAGCTATCCCATAAACAAAATGACAAGGCAAGCAGACAGTGAGCATCTAAGTGATCTTTTTATTTGCTATTTGCATAGGTTTTTATTGAGGATGCTTCATAGAATGCTCACTATAGTTATGCTGCAAGTTTCCACCATGATTTGGTATGGCTTAGGCTAGCGGCCCAGGCGTTTCTCTAACACACATATAAACTCCATGACCTTACAAGTTCCACTTTTATTTTACACCGTCGGGATCCATAAGCAAAAGAACATGATATCAACTAGGTACAAAGTACCAAATGAAGTGTTGAAAGCGGTCCCCATGATACATGGTTCGGCTAACTTCAACTCATAAAGCGCAAGCATATATGCAACAAAGAAGGACCCAATGGTTCAAGTTTATTAAATGCAAGAAAGTAAAGTGTGCCATCAAGTTCGTGAGAGCTTTAATCACTAATTTTCGCATAACAAGTTTAATTTGGGAGGTAGATAAAACAAGAATTTACTTGGAATAGCAATAATGCTACTAGGTAGGTATGGTGGACACAAATGGCAAAGGTTTTGGTTTAAAGGAGGTGGATGCACGAGAAGAATACCCTCTCGATCTGGGTTTTTGGCTAGCAAAATTTGGGTAGCAAGTATAAGAGTTCAAGGAAACAAACAAACATACAAGTGATAAAGATAAACATGCAATCTTCCTTGGAAGCACAAAAGATCTTAACTAGAGAATATTAAACTTATTAGCAAATCAAGAAAGAAAGATGATGAAATTATTTTTCTTTAAAGGTACCTTTATCTTTTTATTCAACTCTCAAAAATAGTGTTGCTACTGACCGAGCCAGGTTTGCCAAAACCAACTAAATTAACTCAATGATCCCAGAGTGCTACCAATACTAACAACAAGATCAATCATATAACCACGAATTGAAAACTAATATAAGCTATAAAAAAGAGTGAATGATAGAACTTCTCATTAATATTCCATAACGGCAACTCACACCAAGGGATACATATCTAACGAGAGAGGGGACACTTCCATAATGCAAACCATCCTACATAATAACTTCTCTATTCATGATATGACTCTACTAATAAGGTAAAAAGATAGAAGATAGTGATATGATATCGAGGCACTCCCCCAAGCTTGGAACAAACCAAGGGGATGCCAAACCTGATGACGAGTTACTCCTTCGGTGGTGGTGGTAATATTTTCTTAGTTGACGTGAGGAAATCTTCTAGCATCTTGTGAAGCCTATTATTCTCCCATTGAAGCATGTCCACCTTCCTCCTCAAGTCTCGGTACTTATCGCAGAACTCCTTAGTGACTCGTAGGGCTTCCGTTGATGCAGGGCAAGAGACTAAAGGTACCAGCCCCTGCTTGGGGTCTTGGAGATCTTCCTCCATAGGCTCCTTCTCCTTATCCTTGGCGAACACCATTGTGCTTCTAAACCTTCAAAGAGTATGTCCTGGCAGAAACAGATCGAAACAAAAACACGACAAAAATATGATATACGAACCTCGGGAGATCCGGGGAATATATATTACGAAGTTTCATATCAAAAGGAATGTACTGGGTGAAAACGGGTCGGAGGCGGAGTCTGGGGCGGACTCACCACCTGGTGGCGCGGCCAAGGGTGGGTCGCGCCACAGGGTGGTGTGAGCCACCCTGGCTCCGTTTTCGTCCCTTTTTCGCTTCGTAGCTTTCCTTATCGACTGAAAACTGCAAAAATATAGTTGGATTGTATTTTCGCGGAACTTTTCTTACCAGAACTGTTACCTATTTGAAAACAGACTCTGCAGGTCTCTGAATTTGGTATCTAGTAGATTCTTCCAGAGTCATCTCTTGAATATCATCGATATCTTCATCTTCATACACTTATTACTTGAGTCATAAAACCCTTCTTTTCCTTATTACACCATTCTCTCCACTACCTGGAAATTTCTTTCACACAAAACTTCACACAGTTCTCATTAGCAACATTAGGATATATGAAGTGATAAAACCTTTTGAGTCCAACTTCAACTGAAAACCATCAAAACAAAATCTACTGAAGCAACTCCTTCCGAAAACCCAAAAAGAATTCAAAAAGGAAATCGAATAAAGAAGCAAATGCAAGAGTGGCAAAATCTGTCAAAACAGACCAGCAGGTAAAGATCAATTTTTTCGAAAATCTTCTGTTGCTCAAATCAAAAAGTGAAAAACTAACGAAAGTTAAATAACAACCTGGGGCAGAAACACAAAAAATTACAGCTCAATTTGACAGACAGAGGTCTCTCACGAATTTTTACGGTGAAGCACAAAAATCTATTTCGGGACAGCAACTTCCCCAAATCTTACTTCTCTCTCATTAGAGGTTGATCTTGACACAAAAACCAAACAAAATGGATAAGGAGCGGTTATTACCGAAGTAATAACTTCCAAGACTCAAAGAAACAAAAACAAACTAAAAGCAAAAACAAATTGGGTTGTCTCCCATAAAGCTCTTTCTTTATAGCCATTAAGATGGGCATGATAATTGTGAAGATGCTCACTCAGGAATATGAATTGAGGTGAAAGAGAGCATTAAGAAGCAAAAAATACACACGTTTAAGTCTAACCCACTCCCTATGCAAGGGAATTTTGTAAACAAACAAGTTTTTAAAACCAGAAGCAACTTGCATAAGAGGGCAAAAGAAGTGCAACATAAAAACTTTCAGCATAAAACGAGGAAACTTGATATTATTGAGATACATAAGAACACTTTTCCCTCTCTCATAGTAGCTTTCAGTATCATGCATAAACTTAACAATATAACTATCACAAGGACCATCATAGCAATGATCGCTTATTCTAACAGAAAACACAGGAATACTAGCTCTCATAACACTACTTTGTGAAACAATATTAGAGGTATCCTTACAAAGGATAGGGTGTCCCTCTTTTTCATATTTAGTAACAAAAGTCTTTCACATTTGCTATTATAGGTTCATCAACCATTTGTTTATCAGGTTCAACAGCTTTATTCATACTTTCATTAACCATACTAGCTATCATAGAATGTTCCTTCATATTAACTGGGAAAGGAATTTTATCAATGTAAGGTTTGGGTAAGACATGATTAGCAGTACAAACTTCAGTATTTCTTGCAGGAACACTCTTAGCAACATCTTTATAAGGTTCATGATACTTATTCCACTTCTTTTTAGGCACTTCAATGTAGGAAGCAAAAGCCTTAAAACAAGAAGCAATAGCTTGAGAGTCTAGACCATAAGCATTTTTAATATTTTGGAAGTCATCACTTTCCATAAAAGATTCAATGCATTCATAATCATAATTTATACCTGACTTTCTACCTTTGTCATTCTCCCAAGCTTCAGCATTGTCTTGAATACGGTCCAGAAGATCCCATTTAGCTTCTTCTTCCATGCGAGTGAATGATCCAGCACAAGAAGCATCCAATAAATCTTTATCATGTAGAGGGAGCCTTGCATAAAAGTTATTGATAATAATATTGTTGGGGAGCTCATGAATGGGACATTTGAGCATTAGTAACTTCAATCTCCCCCAAGCTTGAGTTGTACTCTCTCCATCAAGAGGCCAAAAGTTGTATATTTGATTCCGATCTTTATGAATCTCACTAGGAGGATAAAACTTTGAATAAAAGAGAGGCACTATTTCCTCCCATTCCAGAGCTTGACCATTCTTCAGCAGCTTATACCATTCCTCAGCTCTTCCTTTCAGCGACAATGAGAATAACTTCTTCTTAACTTGATCTGTAGTAATACCTGCACACTTGAATAACCCGCATAATTCGTGTATAAAGAGTAAATGATCACCGGGATGGACAGTTCCATCCCCAACATAGTAGTTATCCATAACACGATCAATAATTCTTATAGGTATTTTGAAAACATCATTCTCAGCTGGTGGTGGTTTATCTACTACCTTAGCAGTGGTAGTAGCATTACCAAATAAGAAACTCAGCGAATTATCCATAACGAAAATAAAGCAACTAACAGAAGTAAACAATACTCACAGTAGAAGTTTCATTTACCAGTTCCACTCTCCAATAACGCTTCACTCCCCGGCAACGGCGCTAGAAAATAGTCTTGATGACCCACAAATATAGGGGGTGTATCGCAGTATTTTCGATAAGTAAGAGTGTGGAACCCAACGAGGAGCAGAAGGTGCTGGCTAGTGGTATGGATCAGGAATTCTCTGCAAATACTTAGCAAACGGATTTCTAGGGGGTTTTGATATAGCAAGTAAACAAAGTACGAGTAAATAAAAGACAGTAGGAATAAATGCAGCAAGTGGCCCAATCCTTTATGCATCAAAGGACAAGCCGGTTGTATTACTTAAGATGACCAAACGTTCTCGAGGACACATGGGAAGACTGTCAAGTGCTTTCGCTTCATATAGTTGATTAATCTTTAGCTTGCTAAGTGTTGTGTGGGTGAACCTGTGCTAACGTACCGCCCCATCCAAGACTAATACATACTTGTGATTATACCCCTTGCAAACATCCATAAGTACAAGAAAGTAATTAAGGTAGAAACCTAACCACAGCTTTAAACTCTAAGACCCTTACGTCCCTTGTGCAATGGTTTCCTAATGGGGGTTCAGGTTTCTGTCACTCCGGCAACCCCTACGATTAGTAGCCAAATACACAATGCATTCCCCTGGGCCCATATAGGTGAAGTGTCATGTAGTCGACGTTCACATGACACCACTAGAAGAAGTACACCACAACTTAAATAACAATCTATTGAATCTTTCTCAACGCAACTCCACTACTAACAACAAGACCTCTCCCATGTCCTCAAGAACAAAACGAACTACTCACAAGACATCATATGGATCATGATCAGAGATGGAATAATGATGTATAACAATCTGAAAATAAACAATAATTCAATGGTTCACTCAATAGCATCAACTACAAAGAGTAATCAACACCGGGAAAGTTTCCCCTATGAACTAATGCAAGATTCAACGCAATTGTTACAGCAATATGGAGATGGTGATGAGGGTGCTGATGGTGATGATGGTGGTGATGATGATGATGATCCCGACGAAGTCCAGCTTGATGGTGGTGTTGATGGCGACGATCTCCCCTCTCCGGGAAGAAATTCCCCGAGAATCATCACCTGGAGAGATCTTTCTCTCTCGGTGTTTTCCACCCCGTAGAAGCGGCGGAATCTTTCTATGGTCGCTCCCCGAGTCTTAGGGTTTCGGGAGGATGATATATGCCAGAGGAGAGAGGCTGGAGTGGGCCAGGGTGGCCACACCACCTCGGCGCTGACCTAGGGTCGCCGCCAGGGTGGTGTGGGCCTCAGGCCCATCTCCACTTCGTCTTCTGGAAAAATAGGATTTTCTGTATATTTTCCCGGATTTTCTGATCTTCGTGAATTTTTCCTCTAATCAACACCTTTTCCATTAGAATCCTGACTACAGCGGTCCATGCTCCAAAAGTCATCAACCATGGAAAAACAGATGAAATAACATAAGTATCACCTCTCAATACGAAATATATCAATGAATAATAGTGAATTAAGACATAGAATAGTGATGCAAAATGGACGTATCACCTTCTTATACTTGACAATGTACGGAAAAGACTCCATGAACTCAACCCACTTAGCGTGTCTCTTGCTCAAGTTGGCTTGGCCTTTGAGATATTTCAATGACTCATGGTCGTAATGTATGATAAATTCCTTGGGCCAAAGGTAGTGTTGCCAAACTTGAAGGACATGAACTAAGGCAAAAAGCTCTTTGTCATAAATCGGATAGTTAAGGCAAGCACCATCAGGTTTCTCGCTATGGTAGGCTATAGGACGTCCGTTTTGCATAAGGACTCCTCCAATGCCAATACCACTAGCATCACACTCTATCTCAAAAGTTTTTGTGAAATCCGGTAAAGCAAGGAGAGGTGCTTTGGTGAGCCTCTTTTTAAGTTCATCAAAAGCTTTGTGTTGTGCTTTGCCCCACACAAAGGTGACATTCTTTTTGGTCAATTCATTAAGGGGGCAAGCAATGGTTGAAAAGTCTTTCACAAAGCGACGATAGAAACCGGCCAACCCATGAAAACTTTGGAGTTCACTCACATTTGTTGGGATGGGCCAATCTCGTATGTCCTTTACCTTGGAGACATCAACTTTAATTCCCTTCGAAGAAACGACAAATCCAAGAAAAATCAACTTGTCTTTAGCAAAAGTGCACTTGGGAAGATTAGCATAAAGCTTTTCATGTCGAAGGATTTGCAAAACTTCCTTGACATGTGTTATATGGTCCTCAAGTGATTTGCTATAAACAAGAATATCATCGAAATAGACAACAACACTTTTTCCAATGAGAGAACGCAAAATATGATTCATGAGGCGCATGAAGGTGGATGGGGCATTAGATAAACCAAAGGGCATAACCAACCATTCATAGAGACCAAGTTTGGTCTTGAAGGCGGTTTTCCACTCATCACCTTCAGCCATGCGTATTTGATGGTAATCACTACGAAGATCAATTTTCGAAAAAATAGTGGCTCCACACAACTCATCAAGCATGTCATCGAGACATGGTATGGGATGTCGATAACGCACGATCATAGCATTGATTGGACGGCAGTCCATGCATAACCGTAACGTATCATCCGTCTTTGGAACAAGAATCACGGGTACGGCACTTGGACTAATGCTAACTTGGATCAAACCTTTGGAGACGAGTTGGTTGATTTGACGTTCGATCTCCTTCGTCTCCTCCGGGTTCGTGCGGTAGGCGGCGCGGTTGGGAAGTGGTGCACCGAGGATGAGGTCAATGCGATGTTCGATGCCGCGAAAAGGAGGTAGTCCATGTGGGAGCTCTTCGGGGAACACATCCTTGAATTCCTGCAAAACACTCATCAAAGATGGAGGAACATTGGTTAATTCATTAGTTCCTTGCGCTAGTCCCTTGCAAAGGAGGACATAGTGCAAGATGGATGGGTTGTTCCGAACATCTCTCATCTCACGTTTGGTGGCAAGGAGAACACTCATAGTTTTTCCACTCGAATTTGGCTTGTGGCTCTCACTCACTATGAGGTGGTTCTCTCTCTCACCGCTCTTCTCACAAGTAGGTGTTGTGCTTTGCGCCCTCGCTAAAGCCTTTGCATTGTCCGCAATTATTTGGCTAGGTGATATGGGGTGGCCCGATCTTCTCAGTAAGCGGATGGCGATGATGATGGTGGATGATAGATAACTAGTGCGTAGCTATGATCTCTCCCGCTCGATCCCTGATGCGGTATAGCAGATCTCGAACCTTGTAGGATATTCACAACACCACACTCTTGCGCACGCAGCCGTGACCACGAACGATAGTCTGCAATCTACTAATTCCCAATGGAACAACAGATCACACTCAATTATAGTTGGTAGATTCGAACACAGGGTAATTCCAAAGGTTCTATGAAAGAAACAACTCCAAAATATTTTAACATGGTCTCAAACCTAACTTGTGACGGCTACGGAGGTTTATATGAGGGCTGGGGCGTCCTCCCCTCTAAACGGGCCTAAAAACAGCCATAACTTGGCCCAAACTGACTCGGTTCGACTCAAACTGATACATACCGACCCATATATGGGTTCGGCCTTATTGGCACGCAGTCCAAACGTCGTGGAACACCTCAAATGTGTAATTCTTGGTGCGCCATCTCTCTCTCTCTCTCTTGCACATACGTGATTCCTTCATTGCCTCCTAGTGCGCATGCCTCCCGCTCCTCCCTCGCGCACTTGTTGATATTGGAAATCAGCGCTTGTCCTTCTTGCTGCAACTCTCCTCCTCCTCAAGAACGCTTGTGTTATCAATAAACCTGATCATACAAAGATGCATAGACTTAGGTAGTATAAAGTTCTCATTAAGTAAAACATCAGGTTCAATTAGGAATGAATTCACCTGATAGTCATTATTGATTTGACTCAATATTTCCTTCGATTCGAGCAATCAGAATCATCATAATCCCTGTATATATCCTCATCATCCTCCCTTTCTTCATGAAAAGCCGTCCTCGGCTTTAGGTAAGCTGAAAGTGGGAGAAACAAAAAGAACAACGTGTACGCAAAGTATATGTATATATAACATGTTGTATTATTGTTGTTCACATGAAAAGTATGCCCAGTACACATCAAACAGCTTAAATTGCAGGTATAAGTAAAGTACAAAGAATCATGATCATGGTTTAAAACAACTAAATAGATAGTCTTGTTCTTCAATATTAAATTCAGTTTTCTTAAAGAAGATCTATGATCAAATTTGTCGACAAGATCTAACCAATTCAATATGTGTGAAAACCAAATTGATTCACACCATGCTTCAACTGCGCTACTCTGATTAATATGAACATGATCATGTTGTCCAGTATGGAAGATGCAACTCCATTTGCAAATATAAGTGAAGTATAGAGTAGTAGCACAGCTAGACAAAGACTTTTGGGACAAACACAAAGGATATGAAAACTTGGGTTCTATTCTAGCAATATTACAACGATCCAACATAGGTAAAATTACTTGTGTTGGCTGTATTATATCAACTAGATCTGACTTTAGTTTCATACTATCACAAATTTCAGCATATGTCCCACAACAAGTCATCGACACACAACAAGTATGGCTGAAAACAGCATGTTTCAGTTCAGCGATTCTATCACAAGTAATGCATATGTGATCCACAAGAAAATTTTCATGCATGCTATATTCACCAATTAGATTGAAAGTGAAACAAGGAGAATATGTGCTAGAATTTAGACATGAAATTTCAGAAATCTTGTCCATAGCACAACTCATACTCATAGGTTAATTTAGCATGATGGAGAACACAATATCAGCAGGTGGTATTCGAGCAAGTATTTCTTTATGTGTAATCAATACCACATGATCAAAATTGGAATTTGGTAAACTATCACATGGTGCTGAAACAATAGTGTAAGGCAAATCACAAGGAGGCTTCAGTAAAGGAATAGACTCACAATATGTCGCACATGTTGGCTGAAGCTCCAAATTAGTACCAATGTCATCAACAATCTTCTCAGCTGTAGTAGGTACTACGACATCCTCCTCAAGTGACAATACCAGATCGTGTGATGCAGGTTGTAAAATAGGTGGCTCTCTTTCTTCAAAAGCAACCTGTACATCACAAGATACAACACTAGGAGTAGACATGATTACGTTAGTAGACAACTCACATGTCTCATTAGTGTCCACTCTCAAAATTTCTGGAATAGGCCATTTGTAGTTGTTCAAAAACATAGAACGTAGAAATTGCTTGAAATCTTCCCAAAGGATTTTTTTACCCATGACACCATACACAATCCTTGCGTCCTTCCACCAACGAGCTACCTCTTCATCCACACGTCGGTGAGCAAGAATGTATTCTATATGGCTATTAAACTTGCTATCGAAAGTACGACATCTCGCAAAACCAAATCCCATATCAATTTCCCAAATCTGATATTCTGCGGGTGTGGTGGAACTTTCTAATCGCCACTTGATTGTAGTTGGATCATATGCCATGCCAACCACAATAGCTAAATAGTCATGGTAAACATCATCTGATTTCTGCATCACATCAACACTAGTAGAAGTCATGATTAGTACATTAGTGCAAAAATACAAAATTGTTTTGGTGGCACACTCACAACTCACTCAAAAACTGACAAGAAAGCAGATCTTACCGTTCCAAAGTGAATAGTGATGCTTACCAATTCGAAATCAAAGACTGATGCACTGATGTGAAGAAGTGAATAACAAAGGTATAGAGAACGATCGCAAGGCACACAGGTTATTTATGGTGGAGCTGTAGGTATGGTATCCTAACTACACCGCAAACAAGTCCTAGTGCTGATCGTATGACAAAGACCCACGGAAACACACACGGTGGAGATAAATGGGGCAATTGCAACTATGAAAATGAGCTCAGTATAGTGAGGTATGTCGAGGAACGCCGTGTTGCAATGCACAAGGAGAGACGCTAGCAATGTCTCAGCAAGCGGGCACAAGATTGCTAAACTGAAAGCGACCAGAGCACTAAGCACGCTAGTCTCGTAGGATAGTTTTAGACACAAAGAAAGGTTACTAAGGCTCACAAGGATAGGTACGCTATGTGGAATCAGTAAAAAAAAAGAAAAAAGAAAAAAATTTGACCTGAGAATTGGTCTCTGCCACGGTAGAAAAACGGCCTAAAATCCTGCCGCGGCAGGATGGCGGCAGAAAAAAAAATTCTCAGATGAGGCGCACAGGCGTGGTGAGGCGACGGTCCAATTTTTTTTCACGCTGAGCACGACTGTCTGCGGTCGAGCGTGAGGCGTGACCAATTTTTTATTCCGACTTGCCAAGCAGTACGCAACTAGGACTCTTTACTTGGTCGGATCTGACTTGATGGTAGCGGAAAAAGATGGTGGAAAACAACTAGAACAACTAGAAAACAAATCTACGAAGAACAGATCTAAATCTAAGCTAATAGAGGAACTCGACCACTCGATTACGATGTAATCTAGGCTATGGCAACTCGTTTTGTGGGGCTTTTTCTGTATAGGATGAAAAACACTCTCTAATCTATCGATGGAAAGTGGATTGCTTACCGAGGCAACGAGGAAATCTGATACCAAGATGATATGGGGTGGCCCGATCTTCTCAGTAAGCGGATGGTGATGATGATGGTGGATGATAGATAACTAGTGCGTAGCTATGATCTCTCCCGCTCGATCCCTGATGCCAGCGCAACAGATCTCGAACCTTGTAGGATATTCACAACACCACACTCTTGCGCATGCAGCCGTGACCATGAACGGTAGTCTGCAATCTACTAATTCCCAATGGAACAACAGATCACACTCAA
Organism: Avena insularis; assembly: GCA_023614405.1. Lineage (NCBI taxonomy): Eukaryota > Viridiplantae > Streptophyta > Magnoliopsida > Poales > Poaceae > Avena > Avena insularis. The sequence continues at coordinate 282,984,656 of CM042688.1, read as the reverse complement.
TTATAGTTGGTAGATTCGAACACAGGGTAATTCCAGAGGTTCTATGAAAGAAACAACTCCAAAATATTTTAACGTGGTCTCAAACCTAACTTGTGACGGCTACGGAGGTTTATATGAGGGCTGGGGCGTCCTCCCCTCTAAACGGGCCTAAAAACAGCCATAACTTGGCCCAAACTGTCTCGCTTCGACTCAAACTGATACATACCGACCCATATATGGGTTCGGCCTTATTGGCACGCAGTCCAAACATCGTGGAACACCTCAAACGTGTAATTCTTGGTGCGCCATCTCTCTCTCTCTTGCACATACGTGATTCCTTCATTGCCTCCTAGTGCGCATGCCTCCCGCTCCTCCCTCGCGCACTTGTTGATATTGGAAATCAGCGCTTGTCCTTCTTGCTGCAACTCTCCTCCTCCTCGCGCAACGCTTGTGTTATCAATAAACCTGATCATACAAATATGCATAGACTTAGGTAGTATAAAGTTCTCATTAAGTAAAACATCAGGTTCAATTAGGAATGAATTCACCTGATAGTCATTATTGATTTGACTCAATATTTCCTTCCAGTTCAGGCAATCAGAATCATCATAATCCCTATATATATCCTCATCACTAGGAATCATCGGTTGCAAAACACATGTTTTGTTGAGCCATTTGAAGGTGTATACATTGGTGCGACCATCATGTTGAGCAGCCTTGTCAAATTGCCATAGTCGACCAAGAAGCATGTGGCAAACTGTCATAGGAACCACATCACACTCCACCGTATCTTTGTAAGGACCAATGGCGAAAGAGACCGATACGGTATGCTTGATCTTCACGGACCCTTGGTCACTTAGCCATTGCACGTGGTAGGGGTGCTTGTGTGGATGGAGGGTGAGGTTGAGCTTCTCACACAACTCGGTGCTAGCAAGGTTGTGACAACTCCCTCCGTCAATGATCACCTTGATAGATTTTCCATTGATGCCGGCTCGTGTTTGGAAGATATTGGAGCGTTGGTCTTCATGCTCTTGTGCTTGAGTGGTCAAGATCCTTGTGACGACAAGCGATGGACTTGCGTCATGTTCACACATGAGGAATTCTTGGTCATCTTCCACTCGTTGCCTTTCCATTGCTTCCTTGACACGGGCATCAAACTCATCTTCACTCAAGTACTCTTCATCACCATTGTCATGGATGAACAAGACTTTCTTGTTTCCACATTTGGCCGACTTGTGTTTGTTGAAGCTTTCTTGTAGGTGAAGTACGTCTTGGGTTTGTTGTACTTGATGTCCTCTTGCACTTGACGTTCAGCCTTTGTTGCTATGTGCACAAGCTCAACCATGGTGTTGTATGTTTGGAACTCGACGATGTGCTTGATTGGGTGATTCAAGCCAATAAGGAAATGTGACATTGTTTGCTCCATGCGCTCATCAATGTTGGCGCGAATCAAGTTGAGTTCCATTTCCTTGAAGTACTCTTCCACGGTCTTTGTCCCTTGACGAAGCGCTTGAAGGTTGTTGAAGAGGTCACGCGTGTAGTCTTGGGACGAACCGGGATCTCATGTGAGCCTTCATGTCATGCCAAGTTGTGATTGGCGGTTCTTGTCTTGCATCATGAGCAACTTGAACTTGTTCCCACCAAAGGTTGGCGTAATCATCAAACTCTAGTGAAGCCATGGCGACCATCTTCTCGTTGCTATAGTTGTGCATGCGGAAGATCTTGTCGACTTTGAGTGCCCACGAGAGGTATTCTTCGGGGTCATTGGATCCGGTGAACTTGGGCATTGTGAACTTGAGCTTGCCAAAAGTTTCTTCATCGTTGCGGTCATTGCGACGAGCTTGGTGACCTTGTTGATGATCTTGTAGTTGGGGAGGTGGAACTTGGTTCTCGCGTCCTTGTTGCGGATCTTGCTCTTGATATTGTTGTTGAGGAGCTTGCTCTTGCTCTTGGCACGGTTGTTGACGTGGTTGAGGCGCTTGGGCCTCATGGTGGCGAGGGTGTGGAGCCTCTTGAAGCGGTTGATGATGAAGAGGAGGCGCGTTCCTCGGTTGGTGATGTTGATTAGGCACATGGGCCTCATGGCGAAGAACATGGTCATGAGCCTCTTGACGTGGTGGGCGTCACTCAACTTGTATCACTTGACGCTCCAAGTTTTGGTGAGGTGGAGGAGGCGCCTCGTGATGACCATGGTGTCGGTGTGGACGTTCATGATGTTGATGACGAGGAGGAGGATCTTGGAGAGCTTCACGTCGATGACGAGCTTGATTCTCCAAATTGGAGTCATCACTTGTTGTGTCAAGTATGTGTCGCGGTCGATGGTGGTAGACTTGTGGTTGCGGTTCCGCTTGCGTTTCCTCTTGTGGTTGCTCTTGTTGGATCACTAGTGCCCTTGCGTGATGACGGTGTGCTTCTTGCCTCGCTCGTGGCCTTGAAGAGAGGTCACCATCACAGCTTGATGTTGCGGCGTGCCGTGGTGAAGATACATAGTTCGAAGAGGTTCCATCTTCAACCACGGGGGCATCATTGCGTCTTGGAGCACTTGGATGTAGATCTTGTTGTGGAGGTGCATGACGATGCGAAGAACTTGAAGAGCTTGAAGCAACATTTCTTAGCTTCCTTCATCACTTCATCATTTAATTCCCTTCTCCTTAAGACATTCCTTAGCTCCCTTCATCACTTCATCATTTAATTCAATAACTCCCCTCTTCTTTGATGCTGGAATAGGCACTAGTATAGTAGGTTCAGGTACAATTACTTCAGGTATAGCTTGTTTAGGAGGAGTCCAATCTTCATAGTTCTTACTTATTTTAGCCATTAATTCCTCAGCTTCCTTAGGAGTCCTATTCCTGAAAACACAATCAGCACAACTATCTAGGTATGTCCTAGATTCCTCAGTTAGTCCATTATAAAATATATCAAGAAGCTCATTCTTAGGTAATGGACTTCCAGCCTGTGCATGAATCAAAGCACAAAACCTTGCCCAAGATGCGGGCAATACCTCTTTTTCTCCTTGTTTAAAATCAAAAAGTTCCTGCAAAATAGCATGTCTAGCACTAGAAGGAAAATATTTCTGCAGGAAAGTACTAATCAAGCAATCAGGGCTATCAATAGATCCAGGAGGTAAATTACTAAACCAAGTTTTAGCTTCTCCTTTCAGCGAAAAGGGGAAAATCTTAGCAACAAAGTAAGTATGCATCTTAATATCATCAGAAAACAAGCCACTCATGGTAGAAAGTTCATTCATATGTGCTACCGCACTTTCATTCTTAGTCCCACAAAATGGTTCTTTCTCAACGATAGCTATGTAAGATAGATCGAGAGAGAAAATCTTTATCTATAATGTTTATGGGAGAAGGAGCAAACTTAGCAATAGCAGACAATTTGGGTCTAATAGTACGCCTCTCAAGGAGACTCTTAGCAGCGCTCCTATCATGGGTGTTTTTACATTCTTTAATAAATTCATTGGTCATCTCAACATAACCATCTTCAATATCATAACTTTCACTAGACTCAGGTGAACTAAAAGGTGTGGTAGTTGATGGCTCAGTGTTGATGTAGAGCTTGTTGGGAACCCCAAGAGGAAGGTATGATGAGCACAGCAGCAAGTTTCCCTCAGTTATGAAACCAAGGTTTAATCGAACCAGTAGGAGCAAGGAAATACCCCAAAGGTGATGCTAGCTGAGCCTTGGCAGGGCGCACTACCGGTGCTAGTAGCAATGTGGAGACCTGCACAACACAACCACAGAACTATGTCCCCAACTTGCGATGAGGTTGTCAATCTCACCGTATTTTGCTGAAAACAAAGGATTAACGTATCGAATGGAAAGAATTAATAGTTTGCAGAAAGTAAACACAAAGCAGTAAACAGTTTATAGATTGTATGTAAAGAAAAGGACCGGGATCCATAGTTCACTAGAGGTGGCTCTCCTTAGGATAGATAACATGCTGGGTGAACAAATTACAGCGGGGCAATTGACAAACATCGAGAAAGCAATACATGCATATACTAATCATCTTGACTCCTTTGAGACTTGATTGGGCATTACAACATTATACATAGACCGCCATCCAACTGCATCTATGACTAATAATCCACCTTGTTATCATCCGAACCCCTCCAAGATTAAGTTGCAAGCAACAGATTATTGCTTCTGAACTACGTGTAAAGTAAACAATACGATTGTTCTATGAACAAAAGATTGTTATTTTCTCCTAGTAACAACACATCTAGTACCTTAGAGATTTCATCACTTCCCTAGATTACGGAGGCATGAACCCACTATCGAGCATAAATACTAACTCTTGGAGTTGCTAGCATCTACTTGGCCAAGATAGCTACTAACAACGGAAAGCATGCAAGATCACAAATAACAAAGACATGATAGAATCAATAATCAATCTGAAATAGCATCTCAATATCCATCGGATCTCCGCAAACACAACATGCAGAATAAGAAATAGATGATCTTGATCATGAACGGAGCTCACAAGATCTAGACATGAAAGCACAAAGGAGGAGAACCAGCCATCTAGCTACTACATGGATCCGTAGTCCAAGGATGAACTACTCACGCATCACACCAGAGGCCTGCATGATGATGAAGAAGGCCTCCAGGGTGAATTCCCCTCTCCTGCAGGGTGCCGGGAAGAGCTTTAGATCCCTTCCGATCTAGGGATGGAGATGATGGCGGCTACAGACTCTTTCGTGGATTCTTGATCGGGTACTTAGGGTTTTCGTCCCGATGGCATCTTATAGGCGGAAGGAGAGGCCGAGGTGGGGGTCGGCGGACCACCTGGCGTGCGAGCCTGGCCGCTGGCGGCTAGGTGGTGTGGCGGCCCTCGGCCCTTCTCCGCCTCGTGATACGGCATCGATGACTTCGAAAAATAGGCACTTTGGCTTTTGTCCCGTCAATTCGAGAATATTCATTTTCTAACTTTCCTGAACCAAAAAAAAAAAGAAAAGCGCAAATGTGGGTAGTGGCTCTTGTTAATAGGTTAGTCCAAGAAATCATATGAAAAGTACTCCAAAGTGTGGACAAAACACAAGAAAGTGGATAAAACCAAGCATGGAACATCAAAAATTATAGATACATTTGCAATGTATCAACATCCCCAAGCTTAACTCCTGCTCGTCCTCGAGTAGCTAAGTGATAAAAAAGAAAGAATAATTTTTGAGGTGACATGCACCATCAAAGACTTGATCAAAGTATTTGTAAAACATTCAAAGCTGGGATCATAGTACTTCAATCATAACATGAAAGACAAAGTTCTAGCAATAAGACAAAGAAACTATGATACAACATGAAAAGGCACAAACAAAAGATTCATGAATAACAATGCTTTGCAAGACGTTTGTTTGTTTCACATAAAGAAAATACAGCATAATAGTATTCAGCTTGTCCCTCATAGAGTAGCAAATATAAATGCATAGGACACCTTTGATGACCCACAAGTATAGGGGGTGTATCGCAGTATTTTCGAGGGAAGTGAAACCCAATTTATTGATTCGACACAAGGGGAGCCAAAGAATATTTATAAGCCTTAACAACTGAGTTGTCAATTCAGCTGCACCTGGAAACAATCTTGCTCACAACAGTTTATCAGTAGCAATAGTTTTGTAGTAGGAATAGCAAAGTAACAGCAGTAGTAAAGCAAAGACAGCAATAACAATAGCAATAAACAGTGGGATTCGAGTGCGGTAGGCATAGGGATGGATGGATGGGCGTTGCATGGACAAGACAATTCACATAGCAATCAGAACATAGGGCAATTGCAGATAAATAAGATAAAGCATCCAAGTAATAGATAATCCTAGGCATGTGTTCCATATATAGTCATACGTGCTCGCAATGAGAACTTGCACAACATCTTTTGTCCTGCCAGCCCGTTTGCAGCGGGGCCTCTAGGGAACTACTGGCAATTAAGGTGCTCCTCTTAATAGAGCACCGGAGCAAAGCATTAACACTCCGTCAACACATGTGATCCTCACATCAAAGTCATTCCCTTCCGGTTATCCCGATTTCTATCACTTCGGAGCCATAGGTTCCGGACAACAACGTGTGTATACAACTTGCAGGTAAGACCAAAAACAACACTATCATAATGAATCAATAACATGTTCAGATCTGAAATCATGGCACTCGGGCCCTAGTGACAAGCATTAAGCATAACAAGTCGCAACAAAGTCATAAAGCACTAATAAAAGATACTAGGCACCATGCCCTAACAATCTGATGCCATTACATGAACGATCTCATCCAATCCCTACCATCCCCATAGCCTAACGGGGATTACTCACTCATAGATGGGAAACATGGATGGTCGATGGAGAAGCGATGGTGATGATGATGGCAATGATCTCCTCCAATTCCTCGTCCCGCAGGTGCCGAACGGAGTTTCGGTCTTTGTTTCGTAGAATCTGGTGGTGGCGGCGGAGCGGAACTCCTTCTGGAAAAACGTCGAACCCCTGGAGTTTTTAGGTCAGAAGGCTTCTTATAAGCGAAGAGGGAGACTGAGGAGGTGCCTGGGGCCACCACACCATGCCCTGGCGCGGCCAGACCCAGCCCATGCACAGGGGTGGCGCCACAGCCCTCCTCCATCTCGTATTCTGGCTCCTGGAGTCTTCTGGAAAAATAGGAACTTTGGCTTTTGTCCCGTCCAATTCCGAGAATATTTATTTTTTGACTTTCCTGGAACCAAAAACAGCAGAAAACAGGCAGCTGGCACCGTGGCTCTTGTTAATAGGTTAGTCCAAGAAATCATATGAAAAGTACTCCAAAGTATGGACAAAACACAAGAAAGTGGATAAAACCAAGCATGGAGCATCAAAAATTATAGATACATTTGCAATGTATCAACATCCCCAAGCTTAACTCCTGCTCGTCCTCGAGTAGGTAAGTGATAAAAAGAAAGAATAATTTTTGAGGTGACATGCACCATCATAAAACTGATCAAAGTATTTGTAAAACATTCAAAGCCGGGATCATAGTACTTCAATCATAACATGAAAGACAAAGTTCTAGCAATAAGACAAAGAAACTATGATGCAACATGAAAAGGCACAAACAAAATAATCATGAATAACATTGCTTTGCAAGACGTTTGTTTGTTTCACATAAAGAAAACATAGCATAGTGGCACTCAACTTGTCCCTCATAGAGTAGCAAACATAAATGCATAGGACACCTTCAAAGTTTACAAGAGTGACTAGATACAAATAGTTTAAAACAAGCAATATCAAGGTATGCATCAATCAACAAGTCTTGGGACAATGCACATAGAACTAAGAATGGCCACTATGCTCTCAAGAAGGTGCTCATAGAATGTGTGGAGACTCAACAAGGAAATGAACAGGTTTTGAAAAGTTTGAAAGGCTTCCAAATGCTGAAAGTATGGTACTCATTAGCTTTGAGCTCTCATTGCCCCTATCATAAGCATCTTTAAATGGTTAAGGTTAAAGTGGCACAACTAAGAGGATATGCTTGACAAGTTATAAATCGAAGTCTCATGCCCCTTACTTACGAAGACCGATCCTCATGCTACTCAACTTCAGTCACGAGTAAGCTCTTGTCATTGTAAGTATATACGTATCATAGAGAACCGCCAACGGGGTACCCCTTGCACATGACATAGGAGCTATCCCATAATCAAAATGACAAGGCAAGCAGACAATGAGCATCTCAGCGATCTTTTTATTTACTATGTGCATAGACTTTTATTGAGGATGCTTCATAGAATGCTCATTATGGTTATGATGTAAGTTTCCACCATGATTAGGCATGGCTTAGGCTAGCGGCCCAGGCGTTTCTCTAACATACATACAAACTCCATGATCTTACAAGTTCCACTTTTATTTCACACCGTCAGGATCCATAAGTAAAAGAACATGATATCAACGAGGTACTAAGTACCAGTGCAATGTTGAAAACGTTCCCCATGATACATGGTTCTGCTAACTTCAACTTATAAAGCGCAAGCATATACACAACAAAGAAGGACCCAATGGTTCAAGTTTATTAGATGCAAACAAAAGTAAAGTGTGCCATCAAGTTCGTGAGAGCTTTACTAACTAACTTTCCCATAACAAACAAACATTTTATTTGGAGGAAAACAAGGCATATTAAATATGCACGGAAGTAGCAAATGATGCTAATAGGTAGGTATGGTGGACACTTTGGCAATATTTGGTTTTGGGGAGTTGGAAACATGAGTAAAACATACTCAGTGAAAGTGAAGGCTAGCAATAGTAAGGGAGCGACAAACGAGAGAGCAATAATGGCAATAATCATGCAGAGCGACAAAACACCATTGATCAAAGCATAAAGTGATACTACAAGTTGAAAACTAAAGGATCATAAAGGCTTATGTGACTTGGGATAGTCATAACATGGTGTGAGCATGTGCCAAGTCAACTCAAATAAAGCATCAAAGGAGAATACCACAATACTATGCTTTAATATGCTAAAACAACGCATGATTCTTCCAAGGCACATTAAGCAATCTCAATTGTTTATAACAAGTCATGCTACAGCAAAGAATACTAAGCATAAAGCCAAAACAATATCAAGCATGGCATGACATAGCATAGGCCACAGTCAAAAACAAACTCTCTTTACCACTTAAGCATGAGCTTTCCTACTCTTTTCCAAACCAAACCAAACTATTTGAACACCAATGTATGAAAGAGGGGGGTCCAACCAATTTATTCAAAAAACTAAGCAAACAAAAACAAACGAAAACCAAAACGAAAACGCAAAAGAAGACGCTCCAAGAACAACGCAACTGTGCATCAAACAATAAAAATGAAGTGTTTGGAAGAAACCTGGGATTTTTATTGACGAAGAAGGGGATGCCTTGGGCATCCCCAAGCTTTGATGCTTGTACTTCTTGGATGTTTCTGGGATGACACGCGTGGCATCCACAAGCTTGAGTTTTAGTCCATCCTTCATCTCATTACTCATTCCTTCCATACACCTGAAATTTTCCCTTCATACAAAACTTCACACAATCTTTATTAGCAACATTAGTGCACTCAAGATAATAAGTCTTAAGGTTCAGTTTTAACAACAAGAAAACTTCCATTAGAACACTAGCTATTGTAGCACTTCCCTCAAAAAGCTCAACTCCCCAAAAGAACTCAAAAAGGAACCAACAAGAAGCAAATGCAGAAAATGGCAAAAATCTGTCAAAACAGACCAGCAGGTAAAGACGAATTTTTTCGAAGACCTTCTGTTGCTCAAATCAAAAAGTGTTGAACTAACGAAAGTTAGGTAACAACCTGGGGCAGAAGCACAAAAATCCACGCCTCAAAAAGACATTCAGAGATTTTAAACGAATTTGTACGATGAAGCACAGAAATCTGTTTCGGGACAGCAACTTTCCCAGTCATTACTTCTCTCTCATTAGAGGTTACTCTTGGCACAAAAAGCAAATAAAAAGGATAAGGAGCAGTTATTACTGAAGTAATAACTTCCAAGACTCATCTAAAACTTTTGGGTTATCTCCCAATAAGTACTTTTCTTTAATGCCTTTAAGTTAGGCATAAGCAAAAACTAAAATAGATAGAATAGAAGTAAGTGGAGATAATTATGGTAAAAACATTGTTTTGTTCAATGAAATCCTTTTGTTAACAAGGTTCATCAGGTCTTGTTACCAAAACAATTTCATATGATACAAAACTTTGTATTCCACTAATGATTATGTTACCTCAACCTTGATAGCAATGGTCCCAATCATAATAGTTTCAAATTTTTCTCTTGGTATGGGACAATATATTTCTCCAACTTGAATGCCCTCAACATGTTCAATTGAATTCAAGCCATTAGTCCTTTCAATCTTCTTGGGGAAATAGACAGTATGGTCCTTTTCATTAACATTGAAAGTCACCTTTCCTTGATTACAATTAATAACAGCTCCTGCAGTATTTAAGAAAAGGTCTCCCAAGAATAATAGACATATTATCATCTTCAGGCATTTCAAGCACAACAAAATCAGTTAATATCAAGCAATTGTGAGCCACCTGAACAGGTACATCCTCACATATAACCATAGGAATAGTGGTAGATTTATCAGCCATTTGCAAAGATATGGCATCCCGCTAAAACCAATACTAGAAAATCGCTATGTTTTTGTGCATTGCATCAACATGACAACATGCTCATGTCATCATGCCACATTGCATTTGAGCATCGTCATCATCTTGCATGGTTTGTTTAAAAACTATTTTTGAAAAGTCTGGTTTTGTTTTCTAAACGCTCCGTCTTTATTTCAAATCAAAACTCCGGTCTCTTCCGGATATTTTGTTTTGTCTAAAAATAATTTACAAAAGGCTTTTAAAACAAAACCTATAAATAAAACGTTTTACAAAACACAGAGAAAATCGGCCAGGCCCAAAAGGCCCAGCCAATAGCCAGCCTACTACCTAGGGAAAAACCAAACCCTAGATACCTACCCCAAAACCACACCCTCTCCCCCTTCACACCCAGACACACGCAAGACACGCACACACGCCAAAGACGCACACCACATCCCTCCCCACCACCTACCGCCACCTGCCTCACATCTCCCCACCAACGCGCCCTTCCTCCCGCGCGTCACCGTCCAAAAATCCCTTCCTGCCGACAACCTTCCTTCCCTGGCCCACCTCGGGATGCCCCACCACCTGGTCCCTCCTCCCGAGCGACGCACCCCTCTCTCCCTCACCTCCCCCGCTCGCCTCTTTTTCCCACCCTCTGCCAACCTCGCTCGTGCCCCGCGCTGGCAGCTCCCTCTGCCTCGATCTCCCGCGAGCCGCCGCAGACGTGCCCCGTAGGCCTCCCGAGCGTCTCCCCGACCGGCCGCCTCCTCTCGGTCCTCCTCTCCACCTCGCCCCACCTCGCCGCCATCCATGGCCGTGCCTGGCCTCGTCGCCCCATCGGGCTCTGCAGCGCGCCTCCTTCCTCCCGTCCTCGCCGCCCATGCAGCGCCCTGCCTCCGGCCACCTCTCCCCTCCGCTGGGCCGGCCCTAGCCGCCCCTATCGCCGCCTCCCTCCGCCTCCCCGACCTACGCCACCGTCGTCGGTCCTCCACCACTGCCCCATTGTGCTTCCTTGCCTCGCCTGCTTCGCTTCAGGCACCCCACCGGCAAGCTCGACCTCGCCATCTCCCTCCACCTCGGCCTCGACCTCCAGGAACCAGCGCCTGCAACCCGTCGGCCTTCCTCATGCCTACGCATGCCGCCTCTGCTTCTCCTGCAGTGTCACGTGCCTCCGCTGCAAGCTGGCGGTCAAACCCGCTTCCTTTTCCTCGGCAGCGATCGCGTCCTTCTTCCTGCCACCATCTATCCCTGACACCGGCGTCCAAGAACCATCCTCGGCTTTGATGATCCTCTCAGTGGTAGCGCCCTCGCGTCCACCCTTCCTGCCGCTTGGAGTTGAAGACAGACACCGTGTGGCTATGTGTTGGAGTTTGTTGGTGTGCTGCTTTAAGGGCTCTGATCATATGAGTGTGCAGCGGTGCATGCCCGTGAGTTGGTTCTGTTAGAAGCCATCGGAGCGCGCTTGGTGGTCCGTGTTCAATCCCCGCCGCATAAGGCCGAGCAACAAGGTCTACATCGAAGATATGTAACCGTGAGGTGGTGAGATGATAAGATGCGACAAGATCTTCATCGACGACTAGACTGTTGTGGGCCATCTAGTTCATCCATCACCCGGCGCCACTTGAGACCGACACCGACAACGGGAGCCGGAACCCCAAGGTCGCCGACACGGAAACCCAAGATCTCCGGCACGGATCGAAAGACCTCCTTCCCGGACCAAAGACGTCAAGTACACCAATATAGAACCGACAAGTTCTACATCATGAAGCCGAAGGATGCCAAACGCCAAGGTCCTCTTCTCGGACCCGATGACCGCCAAGATCGCCACACGGAACGACAAGCGCTTCATCTCAGAATGCCAAGTTCTTCATCCCGAACGCCAAGACCGACCGATACGCGGACCCGACAAGATCTTCGCGATGACAAGATCTACTTCCGTTGTTCGAGAACGATCCCGCCGAACCGTTTCCGCTGTCCCCGTTGAATCCTGAGACCGAACCCCGGACCCCCCCAGAACCCAAGATCTTCGGAACCATATGTGTGACCCCTATCCAACCCCTATTTTATAAATGTTATATATAAAATCTATCGCATAATAAATTGTTCATGCATGCATACCTATCTGTGGTTTGGGGGCATTTAGTCGATTCACCTCATAATTAAATATGGAGTCTATATGCGGGATACTTTTTTCTTATTCCGGACTCCATTTAAATTTGTGTAGAGAACCGATGCCATATTTTGCCTTGTTCATACAACATTTAAATTGCAGGGTTACTAAATAACTTGAACCATATAACTAATTGTCGGGACCCCGGTTCCGCTTAATACTGCCTAATTGCACCGCATCTGCATCATATCATAAGCATCTAGGATCTTACGTCAGAGTATTAAATATTGTATCCGGTGTTTCTTCTAGTGTTTGCTTCTTCGCGGATTAGGCCGATGAGTGGATGAGAGTATCGACAAGTTCTCCAGATATGAATCTCCGACAGTGTTTTCCCAGGCGAGCATCTCTCCCCCTTCTACCTATTATGCATTTATAGTCTTTATTTCCTCCTGTTGATCTATTGCTATCTGTGTCGCGATGCTTTAGTTTCCGTACACCAGTTATACCATGTACAACCTCTATATTGCCTTGGACACCTCCTATTACCTATGTTTGGTAGATAGCTGGCCTTGCGAGTCGTAGTTGCTTGCTCAGGTGCGATCTCGTGTTGTCAAGTACCACAGTTGTTGGAATGCTGGCAGATTTTTATGGTGGAGATGATCATGACTTTAAATACAACTATTAAAATGCTAGATATAACTAATGCAGAGGCATCGGTGGGCAATAGATGTTATTTGGTTTTTCCACGCTCACTTGTGTCCCGTAGGACCCCGAGTACTTGATACCTGTTCCTTGACTATCGCACTATCCGCATATGGGACCATGAATCCCCTTAGCCAGAGCTTGATTCATTCTTATTTCTTGGGGCCACAAAGTAGTTTGGGGCTTTATTACTATCATGTACTTATGCCATGCTTTACTGCTTTATTTAAGATTGTGCGTGGAGCACCTGTACTGTTTAGGATCGTGACACGTTTTCGCTGTATCGACAAGCCCAGTCACACTTTCGGGTTCCCAGTCGTTACTGACGTCCACACAAACCTTGGGTCCGCTCGAGCCGCCAACTTCGCTATGGTAGCTTAATGGGGTGGACCCCTGAAATAATTTGTGAATCCTATGATTGCTTTGTCGTGAAAGCCTCGTTGGGTTTTGAGTTGGTTTTTCCGAGGTTGATCGTGTGTGTGTTGCTATTTATGCACCCCTGCAGGGTAAATCTTTCTGAAAGCCGTGTCCGCGGTTATGGATGACTTGGAGCACAGTATCTTGATCATAGACAAGCATAACTAAAGTAGTGTTATAAATTTGACTTAATATGTGACTAGTAATTAGCTTCACTACAATGGAATGGATAATAAAAATGCCAACAACTGGTGGATCTATGGTGATCTGTGTCATACTATACCTGTCTAGTAAGTATTGCAACTCCAATGGAATGAAATAAAAGTGCCAACAACTGCTGGATTTTGGGATTCCTCAGGACAATTATATCTGACTAGTAAATGTTCCAACTACCACGGAATGGTTAATTAAAACTGCCCACTACTTATGCTTCAGGATGACTCCTGCTATCTATATCTAACTAGTAAGTTCTTCAACTATAATGGAATGAATAAAACTGCCAACTATGTGAGTTCCTTGGTCCGACTTCCTCGTTTGGCCTCGAGGGGGAAATACCAGGATGGGTATGTTTGGTGTTCCTATCAGGTAGGATACGAATAGGTCTTTCTTACCCCTCTCTAATAGCCGCCAGTGATACCGAGTCTCTATAGGTTGTTTCGTGCTGCTGCGCTGCCGCTTCAGTCCACCATACCTATGTAGGCGAGAGCCTTGAATTCTAGCCTCGCTGTCTTGGCCTCGATTAACGCTCCTCTTTTCCTTTGCCCTTTGTTGGCACCCTTTTTTTAGCAGGTTTGAGATCGGCGTCATAGCGAGGTTACCCTTGGCTTGGCACAGGCGAGTTATGGACGCCATTGGTTATTCTTCAGGGCTCTTAGCCCCATTTGCTTCTTATCCGTACTTGGATGTTGTATCGTTTTCAAGGTGATTTGGGTCTTTGTATTATATATCTGTATTCTTGACTCGAGGAGTCACTGTTGTATATATATGTTCTGTGGGTTCCATCGTGGACTAATGTGTAATGGTATTACTTTGTTTTCCACCCGTATGAAAGTGCCTGGTGGGCGTCCTTGAATCGTTTCTATGCAGGTTTGGCGGAAAGGGCTAAAACTTGCATAGGGCCGATTCGAGGGTGTTATAGAGTGGTATCAGAGCTCAGCCAGCGATACCCCTTGGTCCACTGTAGGATAACCTAGCTAACGGCCGAAGTAGAGTGTCAAACTATTTTGCAAAAATCGGTTGGATAGATCTGATTAGGTCTGCTTTTACTCCTTACCCCTCTGCTGTTCTCCTCTTACCTCCGCGTGTTTTGATTCTACTCTCTTATCTTTTCTTCGAGTCCAGGAATTCTCGTGGTTGGGTTTATGTCGTACCTTCAGGGTTTCGCTTCCTTCTTTGGTAACGGTGCTTCTACATCGGGTCTTCGTGCTATCTGAGGAATCCTTTATCTGTGGTACCATTCGCTGTTCCTTGTTTGTGCCTACCGGTGTTTTCCGACGCGACGACATCATCTATGCTAGATCTGATGCCGAGCCTGCATCACTCCTTTGTTTCGAACCTCGATTGTCGAGATCTTCAGTCTGATTCCAAGAATGGTTGCACGTTGTTCTACTGATTGTGCGGAGTAATAGTTTGGGTGCGTGATGGATTGGCCCCCATGCCGACTACTCACTCTATTTGCTCGTGTACATTGAAGTGGATGAAAATGCATCGTTTCTCTCTTTCTATCGAAGTTAGAGGTGGCTTTATTTGTGGATACCTTTGCCTTCGTCCTTTGTTTCCTGGAGTGTTCTCTCGGCGATCATGGACAACGCCCTCTTGTTAGTGGTGTCGCGGGCATCTACACGAAGCGAGAAGATTCAGATCGCCGACCTTCCTCCCGGTACCACGAGGCGGATCTCGAGGGCGAGATCTATTGTTAGTGGTGTCGAATTGTGGCATCCCGCTAAAACCACTACTAGAAAATCGCTATGTTTTTGTGCATTGCATCATCATGACAACATGCTCATGTCATCATGCCACATTGCATTTGAGCATCGCCATCATCTTGCATGGTTTGTTTAAAAACTATTTTTGAAAAGTCTGGTTTTGTTTTCTAAACGCACCGTCTTTATTTCAAATCAAAACTCCGGTCTCTTCCAGATATTTTGTTTTGTCTAAAAATAATTTACAAAAGGATTTTAAAACAAAACCTATAAATAAAACGTTTTACAAAACACAGGAGGCAACTGCAGTTGGAGGCCCAAAAGGCCCAGCCAACAGCCTACTACCAGGGAAAAACCAAACCCTAGATACCTACCCCAAAACCACACCCCTCTCCCTACCACCACACACAGACACACAAAGAAGACACGACACACGCCAACACACACACCACATCCTCCCCACCACCTACCGCCACCGCATCTCCCACCAACGCCCTTCCTCCCAGCACCGTCCAAAAATCCCTTCCTGCCGACAACCTTCCTTCCCTGGCCCACCTCGGAATTCCCCACCACCTGGTCCCTCCTCCCGAGCGACGCACCCCTCTCTCCCTCACCTCCCCCGCTCGCCTCTTCCTCCCCCCACCAACCACCGCAGCGTCGCCGTGCTCTTCCCCGACCGCGCCCGTGCCCCGCCGCTTTCTCCCGCGCGGTCCGCCCCCGCCTCTGCCTGCGATCACTCCGGCCAACCTCGCTCGTGCCCCACACCGGCAGCTCCCTCTGCCTCGAGCTCCATGAGCCGCAGAGCGTGCCCGTGGGCCTCGGCGTCTCCCCAACCGGCCGCCTCCTCTCGGTCCTCCTCTCCACCTCACCCCACCTCGCCGCCATCCATGGCCGTGCTCGGCCTCGTCGCCCCATCGGGCTCCGCAGCGCGCCTCCTTCCTCCCGTCCTCGCCGCCCGTGCAGCGCCCCGCCTTCGGCCACCACTTCTCTCCGCTGGGCCGGCCCTGGCCGCCCCTATCGCCGCCTCCCCGACCTACGCCACCGCCGCCGGTCCTCCACCACCTCGTCCCCGCCGCGCTTCCTCGCGCTGCCCCTGCCTCGCTCGCTTCTACGGCACCCCACTGGCAAGCTCGACCTCGCCATCTCCCTCCACCTCGGCCTCGACCTCCAGGAACCAGTGCCTGCAACCCGTCGGCCTTCCTCATGCCTGCGCATGCCGCCTCTGCTTCCCCTGCAGTGTCACGTGCCTCCTCCACTGCAGTGCTAGGCGGTCAAACCCGGCTTCCGTTTTCCTCTGGCAGGCGACCGCGTCCTTCTTCCTGCCACCATCTATCCCTGACACCGGCGTCCAAGAACCATCCTCGGATTTGATGATTCTCTCGGTGGTAGCGCCCTCGCGTCCACCCTTCCTGCCGCTTGGAGTTGAAGACAGACACCGTGTGGCTATGTGTTGGAGTTTGTTGGTGTGCTGCTTTAAGGGCTCTGATCATCTGTGCGTGCAGCGGTGCATTCCCGTGAGTTGGTTCTATTAGAAGCCATCGGAGCACACTTGGTGGTCCGCGTTCAATCCCCACCGCATAAGGCCGAGCAACAAGGTCTACATCGAAGATATGTAACCGTGAGGTGGTGAGATGATAAGATGCGACAAGATCTTCATCGACGACTAGACCATCGTGGGCTGTCTAGTTCATCCATCGCCCGGTGCCACTCGAGACCGACACCGACAATGGGAGCCGGAACCCCAAGGTCGCCGACACGGAAACCCAAGATCTCCGGCACGGATCGAAAGACCTCCTTCCCGGACCGAAGACGTCAAGTAGGCCGATACAGAACCGACAAGTTCTACATCACGAAGCCGAAGGACGCCGAACGCCAAGGTCTTCTTCTCAGACCCGATGACCGCCAAGATCGCCACACGGAACGACAAGCGCTTCATCTCGGAATGCCAAGTTCTTCATCCTGAACGCCAAGACCGACCGATACGCGGACCCGACAAGATCTTCGCGACGACAAGATCTACTTCCGTTGTTCGAGAACGATCCTGCCGAACCGTTTCCGCTGTCCCCGTCAAATCCTGAGACCGAACCACGGACCCCCCTAGAACCCAAGATCTTCGGAACCATATGTGTGACCCCTATCCAAACCCTATTTTATAAATGTTATATATAAAACCTGTCGCATAATAAATTGTTCATGCATGCATACCTATCTGTGGTTTGGGGGCATTTAGTCGATTCACCTCATAATTAAATATGGAGTCTATATGCGGGATACTTTTGTCTTATTCCGGACTCCATTTAAATTTGTGTAGAGAAACGATGCCATATTTTGCCTTGTTCATACAACATTTAAATTGCGGGGTTACTAAATAACTTGAACCATATAACTAATTGTCGGGACCCCGGTTCCACTTAATACTGCCTAATTGCACCGCATCTGCATCATATCATAAGCATGCCGGATCTTCTATCGTAGTATTAAATATCGTATCCGGTGTTTCTTCTAGTGTTTGCTTCTTCGCGGATTAGGCCGATGAGTGGATGAGAGTATCGACAAGTTCTCCGGATATGAATCTCCGGCAGTGTTTTCCCAGGCGAGCATCTCTCCCCCTTCTACCTATTTTGCATTTATAGTCTTTATTTCCTCATGTTGATCTATTGCTATCCGTGTCACGATGCTTTAGTTTCCGTACACCAGTTATACCCTGTACAGCCTCTATATTGCCTTGGATACCTCCTATTACCTATGTTTGGTAGATAGCTGGCCTTGCGAGTCGTAGTTGCTTGCTCAGGTGCGATCTCGTGTTGTCAAGTACCACAGTTGTTGGAATGCTGGCAGATGCTTATGGTGGAGATGATCATGACTTTAAATACAACTATTAAAATGCTAGATATAACTAATGCAGAGGCATCGGTGGGCAATAGATGTTATTTGGTTTTTCCACGCTCACTTGTGTCCTGTAGGACCCCGAGTACTCGATACCTGTTCCTTGACTATCGCACTATCCGCATATGGGACCATGAATCCCCTTAGCCAGAGCTTGATTCATTCTTATTTCTTGGGGCCACAAAGTAGTTTGGGGCTTTATTACTATCCTGTACTTATGCCATGCTTTACTGCTTTCCATTAGGTGATTTTCCACCCTTCTATTAAAGTTATCTTGCTTAACAATAAAGATATCGAATTCTTCTAAGCATTGATCAGGAGGTTTAGAGTAAGGGATATCACCTTCATCAAAGTGTTGGAGAGAGTGTACCTCAGTTGTGGATGAGTAGGGAATAGGCTTACATAATTCTTCTATAGGAGGTAAATTCTTGACATCTGCAGCTTTAATTCCCTTCTCCTTAAGACATTTCTTAGCTTCCTCCATCACTTCATCATTTAATTCAATAACTCCCCTCTTTGATGTTGGAATAGGCACCAGAATAGATGGTTTAGGTACAATTACTTCAGGTATAGCTTATTCAGGAGAAGTCCAATCTTCATAGTTCTTGATTATTTTAGCCATTAACTCCTCAGCTTCCTTTGGAGTCCTATTCCTGAAAACACAATCATCACAACTATCTAGGTATGTCCTAGATTTCTCAGTTGGTCCATTATAAAATATATCAAGAAGCTCATTCTTAGGTAATGGACTTCCAGCTTGTGCATGAATCAAAGCACAAAACCTTGCCCAAGATTCAGGCAATACCTCTTTTTCTCCCTGTTTAAAATCAAAAAGTTCCTGCAAAATAGTATGTCTAGCACTAGGAGGAAAATATTTCTGCAGGAAAGTACTAATCCAGCACTCAGAGCTATCAATAGATCCAGGAGGTAAATTACAAAACCAAGTTTTAGCTTCTCCTTTCAGTGAAAAGGGGAATATCTTGGCAACAAAGTAAGTACGCATCTTAATATCATCAGAAAACAAGCCACTCATGGTAGAAAGTCCATTCATATGTGCTACCGCACTTTCATTCTTAGTCCCACAAAAAGGTTCTTTCTCGACAATAGCTATGTAAGATAGATCGAGAGAGAAATCATAATCTTCATTTATAATGTTTATGGGAGAAGCAGCAAACTTAGCATCATGAGACAATTTGGGTCTAATAGTACGCCTCTCAAGGAGACTCTTAGCAGCGCTCCTATCATGGGTGTTTTTACATTCTTTAATAAATTCATCGGTCATCTCAACATAACCATCTTCAATATCATAACTCTCACTAGACTCAGGTGAACTAACAGGTGTAATAGTGTCTTCATTAGGAGTTTCGGTATTTCCAGCTATAGTTCTAGCAATCGTAGCATCTAGGAAAGGACCTAATGAACCACTCTTATCAAGCACAGTAGAAGCAGCATCATAAGCATCAGAAGTTTCAGATTCAGACGTAGTAGCAGTGTGTGTAGCATGTGTATGTGGTGGTGTAAGGAACTTACTCATAACAGACAGTGAATCAAGAGCAGCAGAGGTGTTTAGAACCGTACCTCTTCTTGTAGTGGATGGTAAAATAGGAACCTTGCCATCACGAGACTTACCCATGATGGATGGATAGCAGCGAACAATAGAGAATCCAAGTGAACTTGATAAATAAAGCTATGCTCCCCGGCAACAGCGCTAGAAAATAGTCTTGATGACCCACAAGTATAGGGAGTGTATCGCAGTATTTTCGAGGGAAGTGAAACCCAATTTATTGATTCGACACAAGGGGAGCCAAATAATATTTATAAGCCTTAAAAACTGAGTTGTCAATTCAGTTGCACCTAGAAACAATCTTGCTCACAGCAGTTTATCAGTACCAACAGTTTTGTAGTACGAATAGCAAAGTAACAGCAATAGTAAAGCAAACACAGCAGTAACAATAGTAGTAAACAGTGGGATTCGAGTGCAGTAAGCATAGGGATGGATGGACGGGCGTTGCATGGACAAGACAATTCACATAGCAATCAGAACATAGGGCAATTGCAGATAAATAAGATAAAACATCCAAGTACTAAATAATCCTAGGCATGTGTTCCATATATAGTCATATGTGCTCGCAATGAGAACTTGCACAACATCTTTTGTCACCTGCCCGCTTTGCGATGGGGCCTCCAGGGAACTACTGGCAATTAAGGTGCTCCTTTTAATAGAGCACCGGAGCAAAGCATTAACACTCCGTGAACACATGTGATCCTCACATCAAAGCCATTCCCTTTCGGTTATCCTGATTTTTGTCACTTCGGGGCCATAGGTTCCGGACAACAACGTGTGTATACAACTTGCAGGTAAGACCAAAAACAATACTATCATAATGAATCAATAACATGTTCAGATCTGAAATCATGGCACTCGGGCCCTAGTGACAAGCATTAAGCATAACAAGTCGCAACAAAGTCATAAAGCACTAATAAAAGATACTAGGTACCATGCCCTAACAATCTGATGCCATTACATGAACGATCCCATCCAATCCCTACCATCCCCATAGCCTACAGCGGGGGATTACTCACTCATAGATGGGGAAACATGGATGGTCGATGGAGAAGCGATGGTGATGATGATGGCGATGATCTCCTCCAATTCCTCGTCCCGGCAGGGTGCCAGAACGGAGTTTCTGGTGCTGTTTCGTGGAATCTGGTGATGGCGGCGGAGCGGAACTCCTTCTGGAAAAACGTCGCCCCCCGGAGTTTTTAGGTCAGAAGGCTTCTTATAGGAGAAGAGGGAGACCGAGGAGGTGCATGGGGCCACCACACCATGCCCTGGCGCGGCCAGGCCCAGCCCACGCCTGGGGGGTGTGGCCAGCCCCTGACCCTCCTCCGTCTCGTATTCTGGCTCCTGGAGTCTTTTGGAAAAATAGGCACTTTGGCTTTTGTCCCGTCCAATCCTGAGAATATTCATTTTCTGACTTTCCTGGAACCAAAAACAGCAGAAAAGCAGGCTTTGTGGCTCTTGTTAATAGGTTAGTCCAAGAAATCATATGAAAAGTACTCCAAAGTGTGGACAAAACACAAGAAAGTGGATAAAACCAAGCATGGAGCATCAAAAATTATAGATACATTTGCAATGTATCAACCTTCAAAGTTCATAAGAGTGACTAGATACAAATAGTTTAAAACAAGCAATATCAAGTTATGCATCAATCAACTAGTCTTGGGACAATGCACATAGACTAAGAATGGCCACTATGCTCTCAAAGTAGGTGCATAAAGATAGAAGGTGGAGACTCAATATAATGGTGGAAGAAAGGCCTTAATAAAAGGAAGCAGGGATTCAAGTCTCATAAAGAGCTTCCAAAAATTATGGTACTTATAGCTTTCAGCTCTCATTGCCCCTATCATAAGCATCTTGAAGTGATTAAGGTTAAAGTGAACAAACTTTGGTGTACATGCTTGACGAAGTATAAGTTAGGAATCTCATGTCCCTTGTATACGAGGGCCGCTCCTCATGCTACTCAAGTTTAGTCACCAGTAAGTTCTTGTCATCGTAAGTACATGTGTATCATAGAGAACCGCCAATGAGGTACCCCTTGCCCGATGATACGGAAGAATCCCCATATCAAAATGACAAGGCAAGCAGACAACGAGCATCTCAGCAATCTTCTTATTTACCATGGGAATATGGTGCTTTTTTCTCTCTTTCCTCTTTTCATAATCTCTTTTTTTTTTCTTTTCTTTTTCTCAATATAGGACTCTTTTTAAGAAGAATGCTTCATAGACAGCTCATTATGGTTACTGCAGGTTTCCACCATGTTAGCATGGATTAGACCAATGCCCCAGGCGTTTCTAACACATATACATAACTCCATGGACTTACAAGCTCCCCTTTCATTTCACACCGACGACATCCATATACAAAAGAGCATGATATCAACTAGGTACAAGTACCAAGTGCAATGTTGAAAGCGTTCCCCGTGAAAGCATGGTTCTGCTAATTCCCAACAAATAAGTGCAAGCATATACAACATAGACGACACAATGGTTCAAGTTTATTAAGGGCAAGAAAAGTAAAGTGTGCCATCAAGTTCGTGAGAGCTTTAATCACTAGTTTTCTCATAACAAGTTTAATTTGGAAGGTAAACAAAAACATGAATATACTTGGAATAGCATAAGCTAGTAGGTAGGTATGGTGGACTCTTTGGAATAACTTGGTTTAGGGAGTTGGATGCATGAGTGGAACTCATACTTGGTTGTGGAGGCTAGCAAAAGACTGGGAGCGACAAACTAAGAGAGCAATAATGGCCATAATCATGCAGAACGAGAAAACATCATTGATCAAAGCATAAAGTGATACTACAAGTTGAAAACTAAAGGATCATAAAGTCTTTGGTGACTTGAGATAGTCATAACATAGTGTGAGCATGCGCCAAGTCAACCCAAATAAAGCATCAAAGGAGAATACCACTATACTATGCTTTAATATGCTAAAACAACGCATGATTCTTTCAAGGCACATTAAGCAATCTCAATTGTTTATAACAAGTCATGCTACAGCAAAGAATACTAATCATGAAGCCAAAACAATACAAAGCATGGCATGACAAAGCATAGGCCACAGTCAAAAACAAGCTCTTTTTACCACATAAGCATGAACTTTCCTACTATTTTCCAATCCAAACCAAACTATTTGCAAACCAATGTATGAAAGAGGGAGTCCAACCAATTTATTCGGCAAACTAAGAAAACCAAGCAAACAAAAAACCAAAACGAAAATGAAAAAGAAGACGCTCCAAGAACAACACAACTGTGCATGAAACAATAAAAATGAAGCGTTTGGAAGAAACCTGAAATTTTTATTGATGAAGAAGGGGATGCCTTGGGCATCCCCAAGCTTTGACGCTTGTACTTCTTGGATATTTCTTGGGGTGACACGCGTGGCATCCCCAAGTTTGAGCTTTAGTCCATCCTTCATCTCATTACTCATTCCTTCCATACACCTAAATATTTTCCTTCATACAAAACTCCACACAATCTTTATTAGCAACATTAGTGCACTCAAGATAAATAAGTCTTAAGGTTCAGTTCTAACACCAAATAAACTTCCATTAGAACACTAGATACTGTAGTACGTCCCTCAAAAAGCTCAATTCCCCAAAAGAACTCAAAAAGGAACCAACAAGAAGCAAATACAGAAAATGGCAGAAATGTATCAAAACAGACCAGCAGGTAAAGACGAATTTGTTCGAAGACCTTCTGTTGCTCAAATCAAAAAGTGTTGAACTAACGAAAGTTAGATAACAACCTGGGGCAAAAGCACAAAAATTCACGCCTCAAAAAGACGTTCAGAGATTTTACACGAATTTTTATGGTGAAGCACAGAAATCTGTTTTGGGACAGCAACTTTCCCAATCATTACTTCTCTCTCATTAGAGGTTACTCTTGGCACAAAAAGCAAATAAAAAGGATAAGAAGCGGTTATTACTGAAGTAATAACTTCCAAGACTCATCTAAAACTTTTGGGTTATCTCCCAATAAGTACTTTTCTTTAACGCCTTTAAGTTAGGCATAAGAAGCAAGAAAAAGAATCAAGTGTTCTCAAATGAAGAAGCATTAAGACCAAATTTTGTTTTCATAGGAGAAGCAAAAGAAATCTTCTCTCTCTTCTTGGGGAAGTGTTCTATACCTTTCTTGAGTGGGAGTTGATATTTAATGGTGCCTTCTTTCATATCAATAATGGCATCAACAGTTCTAAGAAAAGGTCTTCCCAAAGTAATAGGACAAGAAGCATTGTATTCAACATCCAAAACATAGAAATCAACGGGGACATAGGCATTGTTAACCATAATAAGAACATCATTAAGACTCCCCATGAGTTTCTTTTTAGCATTATCATCAAGTGGGACATTCAAATAACAATCTTCAAGTGGAGGCAAATCAAGCATATCATAAATCCTTCTAGGCATAATAGAAACACTACTATTAAGATCACATAAAGCTTTGAAATCAAAGTCATTCACTTTCATATTAATGATGGGTTCCCAACCATCTTCTTGTTTTATAGGAATAGAAGCTTTATGTTTCATTTTTTCTTCTTTAATCTTTATGAGAGCATTAGTAATGTGTTTTGTAAAGGCCATGTTCATATCACTAGCATTAGGAATTTTAGCAAGATTTTGTAGGAACTTAATAACTTCAGAGATATTGCAACCATCAAGATCAAAATCAAATTTATCATCTAAACTAGTAGAACTATTACTAGCCTCAACACTAGTGGTAGTGATAGTAGAAACACTAATGTTTCTAGCAATTTCATCTTCTCTTTCCCACTTAGCATGCAATTCAGCTAATAGTCTAACATTTTCATCAATTCTTACTTGTATAGCATTAGTAGCTACAAAGGGATTATCATTAGTTTCAGGTTTAGCAGCCATTTTATTAATTAATGAAGATTGAGCTTCAGACAAAGTGTTGGAAATATGCCCTAGAGACAAATAGTAGTAAGGACTATTATCATATTTCATATAGTTTATGATTAAGTTTTGTATCATGCTATAACTGTGTTGAGTGGAAACATCAATACACGTGTGATATATAAACAAACCAGGGGTTCCCAGTGAAACTCTAGTCACTGGTTTATTGGTCAACAGATGATCATGTTTCCTGATCATGTGGCATTTATGCCAGTTGGAAATGAGTTCATCTCATTCTAAGAATGAGATGATGAACCAATACCCAACCTAAACATCGTGATTCGATCATGTCACAAAGTTCAAGTTACGATGATTAGAAAAGGATCCTCGTAGACTATTCCTTAGACCGTGAGGCTATATCAATCACTGTCTCCCGAGAATGCTTAGATAACATCAAACACCATCTGGTAAAACGGTGGTTATAAAGGTGTGTTTAGGTATTCGGAGGAAACCGTAGAGGCAATATATGTCAAGAGCGGGATTTGTCCGTCCATGTGACGGGAAGATACTCAAGGGCCCACTCGGAGAAGTTATATCCAATAGTCAGCAGCTGCGTGATTAGATCACGGGGATATCACTTGTCGGAACGAGTCAAATAGCATTGTTCAGTAACGAGATTGAACTCGACATGAAGATGTCATTGATAAGGTCTCGGGCAATGTAAGTATCGAATGACAAAGGGAATAAGACGCGACTGTCACCAGTTCAAACGACGAAAGATCTTCGTGGAATGCACAGGGGTCACATGGCCATCTAGGTCCCTCTGTTGATCATTGGTGCGGGAGTGTCCTGACCATGTCTGGAGTGTTCCCGAACCGTAGGGTATCACGCTTAAGGGCTTGATGATGCTTAGAGAGTGTTTATGGGATCGGTAGAATCGCCGAAGAAAAGAAGGGAGAAAACCGGAAGGGTTTCGGTAACTCCAGAGGAAGTCCGGAGTGGAGGTGGAAGGTGTTCCATAGCCACGAAGATTAGATAATATGTGAATGAATGTTAAATATTGATTTAATCATTTATTCATAATTATTTAAATAAAGAGAAAATCAATTAAAAGGTCAAAGGCTTAATGGGCCAATTCTCGGAGGGGAGAGGGCCCATTAGGGAAAGGAGAGAGGGAGAAGGGGGCCAAGGGGGTGGCCGGCGCCCTAGTAGGCCAGCCCCCCCCGCGTGGGGCCCATGGGGGTGGCCGGCGGTGCCACCCCTCCCCCCTCCTCTCCTTTAGTCCCACCCCGGGACTTGAGGGTCCCCCTATATATAGTGGGGTATATTGGCCTAGAAAATACACCCAATAATCAATAAAGGTCTCCCCACTTTTGGGAGGACCTCCAATTGATATTTTCTCTCCCCCTCTCTCTCTCTCGTGACCGTGGTCCCAAGTCTGGACTGTGCGAGCGAGAGACATCTTCACCACGGAGCGCCGTCGCGCTGCGGGATTCGGATCCGGGAGCTCTACTTCCGCAACTGCCGGATCGGAAGCGGGAGTCATCGTCAGCACCGGGACGTGTGTAACTCCCATGAGGTTTCACACTTGAGGCACTCAAGTCGTTGGAGCAGAAGGAGCGCAAGGACTTCATCACGACCTTGAGGTCGGCCGCTCGTCTACATCAACCACGCCTCTCTGGCGTTGACAACGCTTTTCGGTCTTCGAGGGTAAGTTCGCGAAAAGCCCTCCCATTATTACTAATAGATAGGTCCTGGCAGCTTCAGGGGTTCAAGGGCGTAGAGTAAAATTTATTGTTTTTATGCGTGGAACCCCTACAGTGGTATCAGAGCTAGATCTATGCGTAGTAATGCTAGTACGGGTAGAACACACGAGATGTAGCGCGTGGGCGTTGATCTTTTAGTTGTTACCCTCCCACGTGTACTTATGTATACCGTAGCAATGCTTGATGAAGCGGCCCCCAACCGACTTTACGCGTTCATTCGCGAGACTGGTCCACGCTTGACATACGGCTTGTACCGTATAAAGTGGCTTAGGGGGGTGTCTGTCTCTCTCGCATTAGTTGGTATACCATTTGCAACGGAGGGCCCCGAAAGGGGTGTAGTATAGACAACTACTTGATCAATGTTGTGCTGAAAGTTCGTAGGTAAGAACGGTTCTCGTACGAAAGCCCATTCAGTCACGTAAAACAAGCAAAGATAAAGTAGATGCGTCTAACTTTGTTTTGCAGGAGGGCGTTGCTTTGTGATATGGTTGTGGCAAAGGTAAAGTAATTACCTTTTGTTGCATAGTAGTAGATAGTCACGGAGGTGACGAACTACCACGCCGGAATGACACTGGTATCCTAGTGTCTACGGCGTCGGAACCCTGGCGCTGGAACCCGGTGACGGCAGATGGAGATCACGACGTGAAGGACCATATCACATAGCATTTACATTCAATGTTATTGTTTGTATGTCTTATTGTGTGCTAGTATTAGATACTCGACGGTAGCCTAATAAGAAGATCCCTGTTAAAATAACCAACGATTGTGTTCCCCCTTAGTGTGCACCACCAAGAAAGTTCTTCGGTATGAGGCGATCCAGGGTGACAAGCCTGGGTGTCATACATATCTACGTTCATATACAGTGGGTGTAAGCCATGTTGCACATCGAATACACTAAGGTTGAGTTGGCGAGCCTAGCACGCTAGAGAAGCGTGGCCTCGGAACGCGGATGGTCGAAAGATCGAGCACGAGTCGCATGAATGATGTGACCGACGTTTAGCATCCACCCTTGAACCCACATTGATGGCCGTGACGATCGGGGGAGATGTGGCTGATAGGGGTCGTGTTATCACTAGGAACCCTCACTGGGGATAGGTGTTTCTAAGTGGAGTTATTATTAACTCATTTAATTATAAACTTAGTCTAAATTCCTTTTGCAATTATAAATGTAGATGGCTCACCGTGAAGCTTACTTTGAGATTAAGGATTGGGTAAAGGGTGAGAAACTTAGACTTGATGGATCCAACTTCCCTAGTTGGCTTGTGCGCCTAGATGATCTCCTGACTAGGAATCATGTGGTAGACTAAATACGCCGCACGATGGATTTGACTGAGCCAGACTACTATGAGACCCTACAAGAGCTGGCAGACTGCTACTATCGCCAAGAGATGTCCACTTACATTCAGATAATAATGCGTTACGGGATGGTGGATGAACTACATCCGCTCATGGGTGATCTTGACCCATATTCGATGGTGGATCAGCTGAGAGCAGAGTTCATAGGCCATGTGCGCATGTGGAAGCACGAGTTGCTTGGAGAGTTCCTTTCCATACAGATGGAGGAGCATACATGTCTGAAGAATCACTTGGAGCGCATGTTTGATGCACACACAAGACTGGTTCACTTCGTGGATTACTAGATGGCTGATTCATTTGCAATAGACGTACTGCTTCGGTCATTGCCTCCCAGCTACAAAGGACATGTCCGGAGTAGCATCATGAGTGGTGATACGGAAGCACTGGACTTCCATGAGAATCCAAGTGAACTTGATAAATAAAGCTATGCTTCCCGGCAACGACGCCAGAAAATAGTCTTGATGACCCACAAGTATAGGGGGTGTATCGCAGTATTTTCGAGGGAAGTGAAACCCAATTTATTGATTCGACACAAGGGGAGCCAAAGAATATTTATAAGCCTTAATAACTGAGTTGTCAATTCAGCTGCACCTGGAAACAATATTGCTCACAACAGTTTATCAGTAGCAACAGTTTTGTAGTAGGAATAGCAAAGTAGTAGCAGTAGTAAAGTAAAGACAGTAGTAACAATAGTAGTAAACAGTGGGATTCAAGTGCGGTAGGCATATGAATGGATGGACGGGCGTTGCATGGACAAGACAATTCACATAGTAATCAGAACATAGGACAATTGCAGATAAATAAGATAAAGCATCCAAGTACTAGATAATCCTAGGCATGTGTTCTATATATAGTCATACGTGCTCGCAATGAGAACTTGCACAACATCTTTTGTCCCGACCCGTTTGTAGCGGGGCCTCAAGGGAACTACTGGCAATTAAGGTGCTCCTTTTAATAGAGCACCGGAGCAAAGCATTAACACTCCATGAACACATGTGATCCTCACATCAAAGCCATCCCCTCTGGTTATCCCGATTTCTATCACTTTGGGGCCATTGGTTCCGGACAATAACGTGTGTATACAACTTGCAGGTCATACCAAAAACAATACTATCATAATGAATCAATAACATGTTCAGATCTGAAATCATGGCACTCGGGCCCTAGTGACAAGCATTAAGCATAACAAGTCGCAACAAAGTCATAAAGCACCAATAAAAGATACTAGGCACCATGCCCTAACAATCTGATGCCATTACATGAACGATCTCATCCAACCTCTACCATCCCCATAGCCTACAGCGGGGGATTACTCACTCATAGATGGGGGAAACATGGATGGTCGATGGAGAAGCGATGGTGATGATGATGGCGATGATCTCCTCTAATTCCCCATCCCGGCAGGGTGCCAGAACGGAGTTTCTGGTGCTGTTTCGTGGAATCTGGTGGTGGCGGCGGAGCGGAACTCCTTCTGGAAAAACGTCGACCCCCCTAGAGTTTTTAGTTCAGAAGGCTTATAGGCGAAGAGGGAGACCGAGGGGGTGTCTAGGGCGGCCAGACCACCCCCTGGCGCGGCCTGGGCTTGCCCGCACGGCCAGGTGGTGTGGCCTGGGCCCAACCCCCCTCCGTCTCGTATTCTGGCTCCGGGAGTCTTCTGGTGAAATGGGATTTTTGGCATATTTTCCAGAATTTTTCCTGAAAGTTGATTTTCTGCACAAAAAGTAGACACCAAGGCAATTCTGCTGAAAATAGCGTCAGTCTGCGTTAGTTGCATCCAAATCACACAAGTTTAGAGGATAAACAATAGCAAAAGTGTTCGGGAAAGTAGATACGTTTTGGACATATCAGTAGTCTATGCTTCCAAGCATCCCAGGGAATCCTCTACTTTCATTGACTATGAGGATCCGAGCAGTGTCTTCAGCAGTGGGTGTTCTCAAGTACTGCGGTCCAAACACTATAATCACTATCCTACAAAACCTGTACAAGCAATCGATGATGGTCGACTCGGCCATGTGGAGATAGTCATCAGCACTATCACCCAGCGCTCTGTATGCAAGCAACCTTATCGCCAATGTGCACTTCTGCAGTGAGAAAAACCCAACCATGCCGGTGTAGTCTTTCTTGCACACGAAATAGGGGTCGATCTCCCGGATGGCATGCACGATCTCGAGAAAGAGCTTTCGGCTCATCCTGAAACGGCGACGAAACAAGGCCTCTTCATGGAGCGGCTCATCGGTGAAGTAGTCGGTATACAAAATGCAGTAGCCCTCCATCATCTGCCTTGCTTTTCACTTTCGGTGATCCTTCGCCGAGCCTCCACGCTTCGGCACTGCAGTCTACATGTATAGCCGTGCCAAAGAGGCGAGGATTTGCACGTGCTCTACATCTTCGATGGCTCTGGCGTTCTCTTCCTCCAGTAACACGGCGAACAGCTCCTCGTCGTCGGAGTCCATGACCGAAGGGGCAAAACACCGAACACTTGGCGGGCGAGGTGGCGGGAGCTCGAAGCGTGGCTGAGCTACGGCGAAGGAGGGGTGACGAAAGGTGGCCTAGGCTACAGGGGAAGGTGCGGCGGTGACGGCGGACCATCTACAGGCGCGACTTCGTCTTGAATCAGTGAAGCTTCGCCGGTGCAAGTATGACGATTGGGCAGCTGGGGGGAGATCCTTCGCCGCGGGAGAGACGACTGGTGGTGGGAAATGGGATGTCTCGCCGATAGGACTGGCCCACCCTCGTTTTCGCTTTATCCGGCGTTCCTAGGGCGTTTCCGACGCACCGGGATCGGCCTGAAAATCCTGGACGAAAGTTGGACCAAATCCGGACGAAACTGGCATCATAGAAACGCGACTGAACGAAAAATCACGTCCGAACAAAAAAAACATCCTAAAAACAGCGTTCTAGAAAACCGAGTGAAGATGCTCTAAGCAAGCTGCTCCCCACTCAGTACGGCGCCGACAGGGACACCAAGGAAAGCATGAAACCGGAGAGGAGGAGAAGAAGAAGAACGACAACGTATTAATATCATTTGTTTAAGAAAAGAGCGGAACACCCCAG
Source organism: Avena insularis (assembly GCA_023614405.1). NCBI lineage: Eukaryota > Viridiplantae > Streptophyta > Magnoliopsida > Poales > Poaceae > Avena > Avena insularis. The sequence continues at coordinate 282,953,967 of CM042688.1, read as the reverse complement.
TTAAAGGAGGGAATTTTTGGAACAATAATAACCTAAAGCCAGGGGCCGGCCCCACTCGTCATTCCTCGTCGTCGCCTGCCTCCGTCTTCCTCCCACCTTTGCCAATTCCTTGCTTCCCTCGTCGGCCATCCCCGTGTTCCCCCACACCAAAAGAAAAAGGAAGCAAGCAGCAGCTGCAGGAAGGCTAATCTCCCCGAAAGCCAAAGCCACAAAGCGAAAAAGCGAACTCCACACTCACATACTCCCTCAGCATCGCACTTCCCCGACTCTTAAGACGATGCCTTGCCCCCCTCCGCTCTCTTCTCTCCCCTTCCTCGTCACCACCACTACCGGCGCCACCGTATTCTCTCTGCTCGATCACCGCAACCACCGCGCTCTCCACCTCTGGGAGGCGGCATGCCCATGTCGAGCGGCGGCGGCGGGCCGTCGGGGCCGCAGCGGCAGCGCTCGATGGGGCAGCGGAACATGTCGCGGGCAATCACCATGAGGACGGATGGATTCTCCGGTGAGGAGCCCGGGGATATCATAGAGAGCGAGCTCGTGCCTTCCTCCCTCGCGCCCATCGTACCCATTCTCCGCGCGGCCAACGAGATCGAGGAGGAGAACCCGCGCGTCGCGTACCTCTGTCAGTATACTCTCCTACTGATTCATACTCCTATCGTCTCCACACTCACTTGGCTCCTTCTGCCTAGACAGATGCTGTCTATATGTGCAATTGATAAATAATACTTCTTCCGATCCATAATAAATTGCTGATTTACTACAAAGTTGTACTAAATCAATAATACTTATTATGGATGGGAGATAATATGTTATTTGCTTGACTTATTACTCAAATCAAGATGCATGATCATTGCCAATTTTCTGCCTAATTTGTATAACTTTGTGTGGGTCTAAGATCAAGTATGTTTCACTTCACCTCAACGGTGAGTGTTGCTACTGTCTGCTTCATAGGTAGCTTTTGCCTAAGTAACCTGCTCATGTCATACCACACACTTAGATTTTAGTTTATCATGAGCTTGCATCATGGGTGTATATCTTCTGGGTTTGGCAATGGCCATTGCTTTCATAGCTTCGTCTTCGCTCCTCTGTTTTTCCGCCTGACCTTTTTATGTTATTATTAATCCTGGCTGCTCAACAAGGCCGTTTTACTGCATTCGAGAAGGCGCACACAATGGATCCGAACTCAAGCGGTCGTGGAGTTAGGCAGTTCAAAACCTATCTGTTACATAGGCTGGAAAAGGTATGCACATGCTGCTGAACATGGATGCTCAACACTCAACGCCATAATTAAATGAACTGCAAAATCAGAATTATCATCGTGTCTTGATAAATTTGGCCAGCCAAGTAATATTATTAAAGGAAATAATATAAATGGCTAGTTGGTTACGTTCCTGTATTTATTCCCCTGCTCAAGTTATTGACCCTATGAAGTATGGAAACCGGGTTTAAGAGCATCTTCAGTCGCGTCCCCGAAACCGTCCCCCAACGGCCTTGGGGCACGCCAGGCAGAAAAACGCGTCCAACCGCGTGCCCCAAAGCCATTTTTGGTTCGGCGCGACCCAAAAGCGTGTCCGATGCACCGAGCCCATCCTAGAACCACATGGGACGCTGCAGGCGTCCCGGACAAAAAGTGCGGGCGACATGGCATTGGCGGCAAACCCTATCAGTGACACAACGTTGTTGGTCTTCGTCATTAACTCCCGTCGCCAATCTCCGGTGGTCAAAGGCGAGTAATTGCCGTGCCGGAGGCCGCAGCGCTTCGTCCCGTCGTCTGCCTGCGCGCATGCATGCATCCCGTAGTCGCTGTGAAGCATGTGCATTTGCGTGTCGTGCCGGCAAGCGCACCGGCATTAATGCTCTCGCGACATGTTCGCTTGCTCCTGAGATAAATAGGCGTGCACGTACTGTCCATGCCACATGCCCTCGCCCAAGCCCTAGCCACTCGAGCACCACAACCACCGCGCAATGTCGAGCTATAGACACATCACCGCTCAGAACAGCTACGGGCTGCGCAACCTCACCTTCGATGAGGCAGGGACGCTGTACGTGCGGTACCCGTGCCCGCTAGACTACCGCCTCCCAAGCGGTGGCTGAAGGATGGCGTCGAACGGCATCAGCATCCCGCTGGTTCCCAAGGTCGGCAGCAAAGCATGGCACCAGTAGATCCGCAATCACCGAAGGTGCTTGTCGACGGTAGAGCGGGCCTCCCCCTCGTGGGTTGCCGATGACAATGACGAGTGGTGGCTCTAGATCTTTCAGGAACGGTGGACAGAGGGCATGGCGGACCTCGATGGTCTCATCGAGCACCCCAACTCCTACAACCAGGAGGAGCGCAACCTGGTCTAGGGCATACCGAGCCGCACCATCGAGGAGGTTCTTCGTGGTGGCGATCGCCTGGACATGCCACGTCTCCCCCACCATCACCACCACGAGCTCAAACGCAAGCGCCACTACGAGTGGTCCAGTGGCTTCCAAGGGCCTCGACGACAATGTTCGGCTCCTCGTCCCACTTGTCATCCTCCGACGAGCCCGTGTGCTCCTTTGGCCGGTCCTCTCCGCGCGCCTCCCCTACACTGTACCCGTGAAGGATTTTCCGCCGGCGGGGTGCAACCCTTCACAGGGCATCCTCATTCGCGAGCCGCGGCAGCCGGAGCCAGCCAGGAGTGGCCAATGCCTCGCCGCCCCAAGCTAGAGCTGGAGGAGACCGCAAGCGGTGAGTCCGCTCTGGATGACCTCCTCCGCCAGCAGCGGCTCTTGGCGAGTGCCAATGACCCTGAGGACATGACTGGCTTCAACTTGGCTTGGTTGGACTCGGTGAACGTTCACGACGCCTAGGGGGGACGGTCGACCAGGCGATGGAGCAGTCCATCCACGAAGCTGGTCCGGAGCTCGTCGACCTGACATGCGACGACGACGGTGCTGGTCCAGTGACGTCGTTGAGGATGAGCCCGCCGACGGTGCAGGGCCAAGCGGCATCGTCGAGGACAAGCATTGGACTTTAGCGTCTTTGACCAGTACGGCGGCGATCTGTATCCCGACGAACGCCACTGCCGCCGTTAGATTAGTGTTTCGTTAAATTTCGTTTGTTTTAGTTGAATTTCGTTCGAACCTTGTAAAATATAATGAAGTTTGAATGAAATTTTAAGTTCCTGTTCGTATTCATTTTTTTCATAAAATAAAACGTTTGGGGCACGCTACTAGGAACAGGCATGACCCAAATGCAGCACACCGCAGCATCTCTCCCAAGCGATCGATCTGGTGCTTTCGCCGGACGTCATTTGAGGGACGCGACTGAAGATGCTCTAAGAAGTTTAAGAATTTTGCCAAAGGTGTGTCATATTGGTATGGGTCATCATGGGTAAAGGTCCAATGACTAGGGTGCATCACGTGCCCTCGCTTAGAGCATCTCTAGCAGACCTGTTAAAAGAGGCAGATCCTTAAAATAACAGCCAGTTGACGGGTTTGGACGGAAAAAATTGCCCGAACAGACACCTTAATACCGCGTGACCCTTAATTTTTTTTAATGTGCTAGTAAAATCATTGTCCCAACCTGTAGATTCAAGATTTCTGTGGTGGAACTAGGGTGCCCTTATCCCACATTTGCTTGGCGAGAGGGGAGTATCAGCCTGAAACAGTGTCTTCCGCCACCGGACCTCCACCAAGTACCATCGATTCTGGCCAAACTTAATGATTCTGGCTAAGCCGAGGCGGTCGCCCAAGGCCCATGGATCTGAGGCGGATGAGGCGAGGCTCAAGCGACCGAAGCGAGGCGGATGTGCAGCCCCCGACATGTCGAGGGCCCGGTGCAAGAAAAAAAATGGGGCCCCTTACAAATAATACGATGTTTTTTAACAATAGCAGTTTAAATATCCAACATAATTCTTCCTAACACTATAGTACATGAATTAGTAGTACATGGAATTAAAATATGGAACAAATATACCTAGAGCAAGGTTGAAGATTGATGACTCGCTAGCTGTAGCTTTCCGCTGCCACACCGGCCCCTGTTGCCCTACACTGCTGGCTGATGCCTTGGGCTACCGCCACTACCGATCCCCTGGACTTATTCCTAGGACCCTGCATAATCCTCTGCCCTACCGGCTTGCCTCTCTTCAATTCTTTCTCTCTCAAGCCTATGGGAATTTGGGGAATGAAGAAGAAGGGGAGAACGAATCAAATCGAAACGGATGAACAAGAACTACTACCCTGGAAGAATATATTGGAGGGAATTGTACCGAACCTTGCAAATTCGAGAGGGATTTCGTGGGAATCAGTGAGACACTATCTCCTCCTTCGTTAATCCCATCAAAAGGGCTCGAAATCTCGACGGGAGAGCTTGTCGGCGGTGATTAGGGAGCGAGAAAGGAGAACGAGGAGGCGGGAGGCAGGGCCCTGGCGAGACGAGAAGTCAATGCGGCCTGGAGTCAATGCGGTCGGTTCTATTTTTCCTTTAGCGATAATTTTTTCCGAGGAAAAGGGTGTAGAAGCCGTAGGTAATCGTACCTGGGGAAGGGCCCCTAGCGATCGGAGGCCCCGTGTGCCCGCACCGGTTGCACCTGCTCAGGGCCGGGCCCGCGGATGCGAGCCTAGGGGTGGGTGGCTGAGCTCACACGCGCGTCCATGGCCTCACGGTGGCGGGTGGCCGAGCTCGCGTGCATCCATGGCGGGCGGAGGCGGATGTGGGGTTGGGACCGGGCGGCCAAGCAGGGGCGGGAGGGCGAGCTCACGTGCTTCCATGGCCTCGCGGGGGCGGAGGAGCCTCGGTGCGGTCAAGGCAGCCTCATGGGTGGCGGTGATAAAGTGAGGCGCCACGGGCGCGGTCTTGACGGTCCTGTGGTGAATGGGCAGCAGTGGAGTGGGAGGAATAAGATAGAGAAGAAAAGAGGAAATGAAAAAGAAAAATTGCTGTTGCACAATGACAGGTGGGCCCAACGTGGTAGAGGCTGGTTTAGGGGTCAGTTTTACAGTATCTAGCCTGTGGTGACCATACTGTAAAAGTGGTTTTTGGCGTCCCTTATACCGCGTTTAAGGTTTTGACTTTTAAGGAGTCTACTAAAGATGCTCTTACTCGATGGAGAACATGATCCATGTTGTTGTCGCAAGCTCCCTCATGTCCTTGGTCACTCCCGAACAGAAACAATGCGACCGAAACCATAAGCTCCTCCATGAGTTGACCCGCGTTGCCGCCCGATTCACGCTTGCCGCCGGCGAAGCAATCGACGATCCGGCTGCACGAATCGTACCCTACATGTCGCGAGGAGCTGGCAGGATGCTCAAATTGAGCCAGTGCCCATCGTTAGATACCTGCGGCCGCAACAAGGTCCCCTCCGCCGCATCCCTGCATCCACGGCGAGGTTGCCAGTTGTGGCTCAACTGCTCGACCAGACCTCTGACCAATCTCTTTTGATATTTTATCGCTTGACACTAATCCTGTGCATGGTTTGGTTTCAAACTGTGCAAACTGCCAAACCAACTCGCTCAAAACCGTGTAGCCGGTTTCAACGGGTTCCTGTTGTTGCGCGGGTTCAAACTGCCTAAACTGTAATTCCAGTCTCCTTCACGGTGTCCACGGGCCACGGAGAGCATGCAGGTTTCTCGCAGGCCCCTGCAGCAGGACGCCGGGAGAGGCGCATCCGTATGGCTCTCCTGGCAGTAGCAGCACCCCAGCACCAACTGAGCCCGTCCAGATGATTGTGCCTGGTCTTTTCACTAACAGTCACGGTGTTCTTGCTACTTAGCCACGCCGCCGTCGGCGTGGTAGTCGACGAGGTCGTGCGATTGCCGTGAGGACTAACCCCGCTGCCTGGGGCCACAGCCCCCGCGCAGACGCTCTTCAGGCTCGGGGAAATAACCGCGGCAACGTCTTGACTCGCGCCGTCGCTGCACCGTGGCGGCCACCACCATCTTTGTCTCCGTCGGGAGCAGCTTCGGCTCCGGCCGCTCCTACCGCCACCAAAGCGAGTTGATAGGCCACAGTAACTGGCACCGCCGTTCAGCGGCCACGCGCACTGTGACGGCAACCTTGGCACATGGCTTGGGATCCACGCGGTCCACGAGGAAGAGACGAAGAGAGCTACGGCGATATCGAACACCTCTCTATCAAACAGGCGGAAACGGATACCCTCTCGGGTCCGTGCTTCGTGTTTATATAGGGTAGGAAAAGCCCCATACCGTGGCGTGTACAAGGGATATACTGTATAGGGTGGTGTACTACACCATGCCTATATGGTAGAGTACATATATTTAACACTCTCATTCTGCGACGTCCTGGAGTCCAGGGCTGCGGCAGCGTGTTATGCGTCGTTAACTGAATCTGGTGGTGGTTCCTGCTAACATCTCGCGGTTTCAAACCGTACAACCCGTGAAACCAAACTGTCTAAACCGATGACTTTAACACTGGTTTAGTGTAACCGTTCAAACCCGGCTAAACTGGCTATGCCCACCCTTACTTGACACCACTTGTGACTTTTATTTTCACGGAACCATAATCTTTGTATTTTGTTTCACAAAACACCAACTCTTATAGTATTCATAGAACACAAAATACAACATTAACTCATTTGATAACTACTTAGCTTGCTGGACCTACGCATCAGAATGCCACCGTGGCAGGTGGAGGCCTCTTCAATGAAAGAACCGGTCTAGTTGGCTGGCTGTAGATTCACAGGAGGCATCAAAATTTTATAGGGGAAAAACTCAATATCGCTCTAATCCTGAATTTTGGAGCTCTAAATTTTGCTCTGCTATAAGGAAGACGCAATCATCATTGTGCCTTGTCAATCTGGGGCGAAGTGCTAGTTGTCGGACGTCGCTATGCCTCCGCTCATGCCACAACTACTGACTAGCGGTCATCGCCCACACCGCCGCTACCGAGTCGTGCCGACGCCCATGCCGACGCTACCGACCAGCACGCGCCGCTGCTCCTGAGTAACGCGATGCCGACTGTGCCAACTCTAGCTCCATCATCCCCGCCGCTGGCATGCCGCCGGTCCTGAGTAACGCGACACCGACTGTGCGAACTCTAGCTCCTTCATCTCTGCCACTGGCACGCAGCCGTTCTTGGCGCCATAGCCGATCTCTAGTCACGGTATCACATGAGGACAGTGGCCGCCTCCGCTTCTCTCTGTTCGATTTGGGTCGAACCAGACCGGTTCCTCTGTTGAAGACAAGGGATCTACCACGGTGGCGTTCTAACGGGTAGGTCCAACAAGCTAATTAGTTATCATACGACCTAATATCGTTTTTTGTGTTCTGTGAAAAAATTACCACAAGAGTTGGTGTTCTATGGAATAAAATACAAATGTTGTGGTTATGTGAAAATAAAACCCCAACAAGCGGTGTTAACCGATAAAATCTCTCTCTCTCTCTCTCTCTCTCTCTCTCTCTCTCTCTCTCTCTCTCTCTCTCTCTCTCTCTCTTTTCCCCCTGCATCCATGGGCTCCATCTGCTAGAATGGGCTGGCAGCCAATGCTCTCACGGAGAGGCGCGGTCCGAACGTTTCTAGCAAGAATGTCTCTGATAAGTCATCCAATCAAGCGAACCTGTCTTTTTTCCCTCTTGTCCCTCGTCACTCTAGAACATAAACGATGCGGCAGAACCCCAGAAGCTCCTCCACGAGTTGACCCGTGCCGCCGCCTGATTCACGCCTGCCGCTGCCAAAGTGAGGCCTCCGGCGAAGCAATCGACGATCTGGCCGCACGAATCGTACCCTACATGCCGCGAGGAGCTGGCACGACGCTCAAATCGAGCCGGTGCCCGTCGTCAGATACTTGCTGCCGCAATAAGGCTCCCTCCGCCGCGTCCCTGCATCCACGACGAGGCTGCCGGTTGTGGCTCAACAGCTTGACCCGACCTCTGACCCATCTCTATTTTCCCTACATCCACGGGCTCCATCTGCTGGAATGGGCTGGCAGCCCATGCTCTCACGGAGCGGAGCATCCCGAACAGTTCTAGCCAGATCGTCTCGATCAAAAGAGCGCGATTCGTTTGAAGGCACGCAAGTGGCTGGCTGTGATGATCGAGACACTGCGTCATGAGGATCAAGTGAGAGTTTTTGTCACTCTGTGGGCCATCTGGCACGCAAAGAGGAAAGCACTACACGAGCAAATTTTCCAGAGCCCTCTATCTGTACATGCGTTCGTGAAAAGTTTCATCGCTGATCATAAACTTAGCCAGGGTGGCGGTACCCAGGGTCGATAGAGCGCCAAGATGGTTACCACCGCCATGTGGTTCTATCAAGATAAATGTCGATGCGGCTGTAAGTAAGAACACCGGGAGAGGCTCGGTAGCAGCAGTTGCACGAAGTGAAAGGGGCGAGTTCATGGGCGCCTCGGCACGATGCTTCCCTGGAAAAACCGATGCAGAAACCCTGGAGGCACTGGCATGCAGGGAAGCAGTGGATTTAGCGCTGGACATCAGCGCGCGTAGAGTCATGGTGGCGTCTGACTGCCGCAATGTGATCACAAGCCTGGAGCAAGGAACCCCGGGAGTTTATGGTCATATCGTTAATGAGATTACTGCATCTAAGTCGAGCTTTGAGGACCTGAGTTTCCGCCATGAGATTAGGGCGTCCAATAAAGAGGCACATAGCCTAGCTAGGATTGTAGTTCGTGATGATCAGGGCCGCCATCTGTGGCTGGTTGAGCCCCCGGAGGGCCTTTGTATTCCACTTGTTCTTGAAGTTTAATAAAGGCGGCCTGAACCCTCACAAAAAAAATGTAATGCATGGAGCTGTCCGTTGCCGAATGGGTCCAAACTATTGACCAAACTGCAACTTAATGTTCCTCATTTAACTAGACTCCTCCTGAATTAAATGATCCAACCACAGCCAACTCATGCTTTTTTATATCCCTACACACACCCTTTCATGTACATCAATGTCTGCACACACGAGGCTGCTAACGTGCACACATGCCAAGCCCACACTGTTGCCATTGCGGGCTTGCCCCATAGCTGCTGCGAGTCTATGTTAGCCTGCGTGAAGGTTTTTTGTGAGAAGTCATATAGTTTCACATTTTAGAAAAGAATAATCTGAAATAAGGTGCTTGGATACATAAATTGATAACTCTCCACATGTTTGATGTTTTCTATTTTGCAGGATGAACAAGAAACAAAGCGCATGCTTGCATCAACCGATGCAAAGGAGATTCAGAGGTTCTATGAGCAGTATTGTAGAAAGAATCTGGAGGAGGGTCTGAACATGAGAAAACCGTAAGAAGTGTGCATTGCATTAACAATCTTCTTGTAAAGAATATCATCCCTGAGCTATGTTCACCTTTTTGTGTATCACATAGGGACGAGATGGCGAGATACTATCAAATTGCATCTGTCCTTTATGACGTGCTAAAAACCGTGACACCAGAAAAGTCTCACTCTGAGGTTCTACGTCTGTCAATTGCAGCATTCTGTTTCACCTTCGTGACTCCTTGCACATCACGAAACATTATAATGTGGAACGTTTTTTTTTGCAGTTTGATCAGTATGCTAAAGGGGTTGAGAAGGAGAAAGCTTCCTTTTCACATTACAACATTTTACCCCTTAATATTTCTGGTCCTACCCAACCTGTAATGGAAATACCTGAGGTCAGGTCATATACTGTAAATTTCATTCGGAATATTTTCTTTAATACACGTGTATGAAAGATTTTCTTGGCCATGGAAACTGCAGATTAAAGCAGCAGTGGACCTTCTTCGGGGGATGGAGAGTCTTCCAATGCCAAGGCCTGATATGAATACCGTGCCTGAAGAAACAGATGGACCTATTGTCCGTGACTTGCTCGATTGGCTCTGGCAAACATTTGGATTTCAGGTGGAAACTAGTAAATACTTAAATTATATTCTTAGCTATAATGTGATCAAATTTTGTATGACTACAGGATCTTGAAAATTTCTGGTTTTCTATTTCCTACTTTTTACTGAAAACCGTAGAGGAGGCCGCGGAAATAAAATTATATTGCAAAGAGAATATATATATAGACAGGGGCTGTACAATGGGTCAGGGAGTTGGTCAAAGCAGGCTCTGAGAACAGCCCCTCTTCATCCTTTTTGTATTGTGATGACTTTCATCCATCATAGTTATGTCTCTCTAAGTCAGTTCTGTTAATCAGCTTGCAACTTAGTTGTTTGAGTAATTGATTTGGCATGGAAGGCAGATACTAAATGCTTATCTTATGCTAATGAACAATACAATGTGGGGTTCCACTACATATGTAATTATTTTTAGACCAAAGTAATGACATCACACATATAAAAGTTGTGTGCAGGCATTCATGATTCATGCTAAGAGTTTTGGAGTCACCGGAGCTGCGGATATAGATTACTCTAGTCAAAAAGTGATATGTTGGTTTTGTGTTGGGTGGTTAGGCACCAGGTGTTCTGTTATTTGCTTAGGATTTCATACTATCTTTGGCTTTATTTGTTGTAGAAAGGTAATGTGGAAAATCAAAAGGAGCATTTGATTTTGCTGCTTGCTAACGTCGATATGAGAGAAAGTGGTAGTGTCGACCAGGGCAGAAGACAAAATCACGTGGTAAATCTTTTCTGTAAACATTGTTTGTCTCGCTAATGCTGAATCAATTCAATTTCGTGCATCCCTTCTGCAAATGGTTTTAAGCTCTTATAGACCCTGTCCATGTTAAACTTGCAGATACATAGTAATACAGTGAAGCACTTGATGAATAAAGTTTTCCAAAATTATATTTCATGGTGTCGGTATCTGCATTTGCAGTCAAACATCAAGTAAGTGATATAACCTTTTGTTGCACAGCTCAAAATAATCCTTGTTAACTGTGAAGAATTTCCCTGTAGAATTCCAACCGATGCTTCCACACAACAACCAGAGCTTCTTTACATAGGTTTATATTTGCTGATTTGGGGTGAAGCTTCAAATGTCCGCTTTATGCCTGAATGCCTTTGTTATATCTTCCACCATGTAAGTGTCAATCTTGTTCTTGCACCTGAAATTTCTGCTTTTGAGACATTTCTTGAATGGAATTGTTTCATTTAAATCCGTACTTACGTTGCAATTTTATTGAAAATCTAGTATGTTCAGTTCCTTTTTAACACTGGTTAGTGCTACAAGGCAGTAAATGCTAAATCTTTTCATTATATCTGTATAAGCTTACGAGTGGCAGAAGGGTGAAGTTCATAGACCTATTCATATGGCAATGATTATGTAATCATGTGATGAGGAAAATTCTTCTGATCCAGCTCTGAAGGTCACATTTTGATGGTACTATATAGTCCTGAGAACAAATAAATTCTTTTTTCGCGAAAACACAAAAGCCTTGCGTTTTGATGCATTGATAGGAAAAGAAGTTTTGTACAAAGTCCGTAGACCGGAACAACACCCTCGCCTTACAACTCAACCCAAGTCACCTAAACTAAGGGACAAGTTGGCGGAGCCCTCGTGCTCCCGCCTCAGCCCATGATCTCGCCTCGGCTTTGATTGTGTCCACGAGGGAAGTCACCGAAGGGCGGTCGCTGTTGAAGGTGATCGTGTTCCTATGCTTCCAAATCCACCACGCCGTGAGCATGACCAACAGCGAAGTTCCTTTGTGCATGTGACGTGAGTTGGAACGCACCACCAGTGTCCACCACTCCGTGAAGTCCCCTTCAGCAACAGGAGGGCCGGAAATGGATCGTATCCAAGACAGGACCTCAGTTATTCATAACTGATTCCTATAGGCTATCACACCTGTGAAAAAGAAAGACTTATCTGGAAGATATGGGTGTCGGGAAATGCACATGATGAGGGTTTATGAGGAAGATGCTTGTCATTGGCTGATTATTTCAGAATACCTATACCACACTATACACTGTTTTGCTATGTTTGTGCTGTAAGGTCAGGAGTCCTTTACATTTTATAGCTCGAAAACAACATGCTTTTTGCCAGGTGTAAATGGTGTAATGCATGAAACCCATTAACTACTTATGGATGAGCATAAACTCCGAAAAGAACTACGTAAAACTGCAGTACACAAAATATATAGCTGGCTTCACAGATAGTTAAGTGTTTCTTTGTTCTTCCATGTTTTTATGACATTTGTATCTTTTGTTATGAGATGAAAATGTTCAGATATATTTTTGAAAATGGAGCTGCATTCAATTTTTTTTGTTAGAGTTTCACATTTTCTGGTAAACAGACCTGGAGCTAATGTGCATGGGCATGTCTTGAAGACACACTAACTTCTTGACCAATCTTTTTTACCCTAAATTCATGATCTAGATGGCAAGGGATTTATATGACATAATATCTGATAGAAGAGAAGGTTCTTTTGACCCACCCTTCCGGAGAGAGGGGAGTGATGATGCATTTCTGCAGCTGGTTATCCAGCCCATCTACAATGTTATTCACAATGTATGCAGTCAAATGTCTTATATATAATTCCTTGGTAATTTTTTTTTGTTGTGCTTATGTTATTTAATGTTCATTTGATGCGAAAGGAAGCTATGATGAGTAAGAAAGGTACCGTGAGCCACTCAAAGTGGAGAAACTATGATGACCTGAATGAATACTTTTGGTAAGTTTTACTCTTAACAGTTCATTTTGTGCTTTACTTATCAATAAGATCTAAAGAATCATTTCTCACTGGTCACATTTTTTGTTATAATAAAACCTCCACACTTTCAGGTCGAAGAAATGCTTCAAACAGCTAGGATGGCCAATGGATCCAGCCTCTGACTTTTTTGGGGATCCTACAAAAGCTAAAGATGACATTGAGGTTACTGACTAATCCTTTGCCTAATTTTCGTGCACCAGATAGTTTTTGCAATCTTGCATAAAAGATAAGAGGTTATTCGTTGATTTTCACATGTCAGGTTGCATCATATTATCGCAGCATGTATCATTGGTTTGTTAAACTTCTCAGGGGTCTGAGTCTACTATAGTTACTCCTTTATTCTATCTGTTTTAGTACGGTCGGGATAGAAATTGCAGAAGTTGTAGTTATGCACATAACAGCCAACTAAAAGAAATGGCAGATATGGAACCAGCAATATTTTTTAGTTGTACAATTGGAATAAGGAGTTTTTGCATGGCGACTCTGCAATTGGAGAAATTATGAGTGGTGATTTTTTCTAGGAGGAGTACTCCTATGCTTTCCGGAAGTTGTTTTGCATGACTTTTAAAGCAAATCAAAGACTGTGATTAGAAGAACTAATCCACCTGCTTTCATTAACGAAAGGGAAATTTGGTCACTGCGCATCCACACGAGGGCCAGACAGAACCTGCAGCGTGTCACGCACATCCGTTGCCAAATTAAGTTCTCGAAACAGGCTTTCGCCCCGCTTTATAAATAAAGCAACCACGTCCATACAACATACAAGCAAGTGCAGCCTGAGGGCAAAACGAAAAAAGACAGTTTGCTGGGGCAGCAGCACAATCATGCCCAACTAAAAGGAGAAAACAAAAGAAGCGATACAGCTCCCCATGGCAGTAAGACTCATCGGCCGGACTGCGTAGATAAGTGAAGACCCCACTAGAAGATCCTCCAGCTTCCAAAATTAAGTTACGGTCGTTGCCGGCGGCCAGAAGCGGAGGAGATGAAGGCACCGCTTCCACGGCCTTCCCGAAAACATCATCTATCACCGCCGCGCCCTATCACATGCCAAACCGTTTTTTTTTGTGCCGCCACGACGAACTAGGTGGCATTGCAACGCTTTACTCACAAGAATCGTGCGACAAGATGATCTTATTGGGCAAGTAGCACAGGACAAGATCCCAGCTCTGTCTCTAAGCTCGGTAGCTTGTAGAATTGGCAAGAACACAGGACGAGGCAAACTAGCTACTTATATCCTGCCTCCAGAAGATCCGATTAAGTACAATGTATGCATGTAGTTGTAGTGCTATGTGTGTGCACTTGGTCGACCTTTCCGTCAGGGCCATGCGGCTGACCATTCTTTCGTCAGTGTTCATGCAAAAGGAAGCATGACGTTGATACTGACGCCGGAAAGTCGCCGTGACAACGCTGGTTGGAGGCGGTGGTCGCGCTTCTCGTCGTTAGGACTTGGACGGAACCGCCGCGAGGGGTTGAATGGGTCGAGACACTCGATATGGGCTGGCTCCGCAAACCCTCTAATTAAGTTACTAATCTACTCCTTAATGATGTCAGGTGCGTACTTCTAGCCTTGTCCTAAGTCAAACTTTACATTAGAGATTAAATTAGTACCATTAGATTTGTTTCCAAATTTAGTTTCATAATATATCAATTTCATGTAATATATGTTGTTATATTTACCTATAAAATTGGTCAAATTTGATTAAGTTTGACTTAGGCAAAAGCTAGAAGAACACTTATTTGCGGAAGGAGGGAGTATTTTGAAGACAATCAACTTGTATGATACAAGAGTTTATGATTAGAGACAAAATTAATAGGCTGAAATACTGTCAAGCATATGGTGATAAAGTTGTACATTCAGAAACAATTGTGGCACCTGCACAATCATCTACTACATCTCAAATTGTGTACTCCGCAGTAGAAAGCATACATCTGAACAAGACATGTAAAAGAAGATGGCAAGGTAGTTTCAGCAGGAAAACATGATCTGAACGCCTCACGTTCTAAATCTGGTGTCTGAACTCTGAACTGTTAATTTTCGTGCCCAAACTGATAGCGCATGTACATTGACACCAAGAGGCGAAGAGGGCTTTGGCGGCCTCGTGAGCGCCCGCACCACGGCCGTCGTCCGCCCGGCGAGCAGCGCCTCCAGCTGATCTCGCACGTCGTGCACGTACACCTGCCTCGCAGGCACAAATTCGACGAGATGCGTCGGTCCAGGTGGAGGCGACGAGCTCCGGTACAGGTCCGCGAATTCGTCCGCATGGCTGCAGAGAGCTCGACAGGCCGCGGGGACAACTTGTCGCATGGCTGTGGCGTTCATCGTGGAAGAGCTTGTCCCGAGGAAGCGGGCGGCAGGCGCTTGCGAGCGGATTTGGCTAACTCGTTGAAGTTCAGAAATAATGCGTCGGCGAGGCAGCGGGCTCGGTGTGCCTCGTCGCTTCTATCTCCTCCCACCCCGCGCTCCCTGTGTTCTTTGACTACCCCGCCGTCTACCGTCAGCAAATCTTCAAAGTCAAAGCCCAATTCCACCAATTCCGCCTCTAGCCTGCCGTCCACGTGCCCGTACTGTGCGTACTCCCAGCCGCCATCTGAGTACTCTGTTCCGCGCGGCAGCCACATCCACGACATGGGGCTTCACCTCAGCATCTTCGGCAGCTCCCTCTCCCAGTGCCCACCGGGCAGCTGGTAGCGGCAGATTCGGGGTTGAGGTACCCATGCTCTGCAAGTTTCAGGAATTAGGGACGGGGGACCGGCGCGAGATCCCGGGCCAGCGGCGGCGATGCCCTACGCCGGAGTGCACGGGCAGAGGCGACCTGGTTTGCGGCGGGGAACAGAGATGCGCCAGCGGCGGGAGGCCTGACCGCGGCAGGGAGCTAGGGACAAGAGGGAGAGGATAGCCTCGAAAGCTGTCCGGCAGAAAAAAAACCCGAAGAAGTAGATTGACTTATGGGTGGCAGCGTGGGTAAATATCTTTGGATAGCAAGGGGCAAAACCGTCATTCACGGCAGACAGAAATTCCTTGGCGATGAACGCACGCGAATCTTTTTAGTAGTATAGATTGTCAGCGCATCGGCCACAATGTTAAACAAAATACTCCATCTGTTCACTAATATAAGACGTTTTAGCAAACTAATTTATTTTTTCTAAAACATATTATATTGGTGAACAGAGGTGGTAGGTGATAACGGATCTCCATGTCAAAATAGCTGTTGGAGCGGCTGGAAGGATCCCAAATAAACGCACCCTTAGTTTGGAAGAAAGGCCCAACATCATTGTTTTACCTTAATGGCAACGCTACCGTGCTGGAAAAAACTGTCCACCCATGTCTTCCAAGTACGGGAAAAACCCTTCATTTGTAAGGAATGTTGCAAACAGGATCAGCGCACCTTATCATATGTTTGTTTTTAATTTATTTTGAAATTTACGCTATCCATCTTATTGTGTGCAATTCGTGAATAGTTTCGTTCAGAATAACCACTCCTTCCACGACCAGGTAAAAAGGCCATTTGTGATTGTTGAAGGACATTAAGACCCACTGAAATATCAAGATTTGTGCCCAAAAAATCACGTTCAGTACACAAATGGGTCTATATTGCTGGATTTTAGTTGCTTCCGGACCTTTAGGAAGGAGGGTGATAACCCCGAAAATCAGATTGTACAGAGGAAGTGTAGTCTTATGGAAATCCTTAAAGAAGTGTGATAAGATCTCCTTTAGTAACCTCCCAAAAAGTTTGGTAAAACTTTGGGGAAACCAACCGGACCCGGAGCCATATTATGCTCCATCTGGATGACCATATTTCTCTCCTGTTCTGAGAATTCAGCTGATAAAGTGGCATTCTCATCTACCGAAACCTGAGTTATGTCATCAACCCTTATCTCATCTAGGGAAGCTTAGTTATCGACATGAGGTTAAAAAAGATACTCCCTCGGATCCATAATGTACTAAATCAGCGACTCTTATTATGGGTCGGAGGGAGTACTTGGTTTTGGTCTTAGATTCGTGACATGCCCGTACAATTCATTGGAATATATTTCCCGCCCTTCTCTATCAGTTTGGACTTTTGGATGACTAGATGGTGCATGCAATTCAATATGCCAGTTCACCCAAAGTCTGGAACCCAAATGGTGCATGCAATTCAAGATGATATCAGAGCCAAAAGGTCTCAATTTCAAGACCTCGCCAAACACGCTATTAATAAAAATAGTTGCGGGCTTGATGGATCTATTCCCATGTCTAAGGTCTGGTGGAGCCTAGACGCTAGGGGGAGTGTTGAAATATTTTGTGCGTGCTTTTCCATCAATTCGGACATTTGGATGATCTGGATGGTGCATCCAATCACAATCGAGTAGTCTCTTGTTCCTCAAAGCATCAAACTTCTCCATAGGCAAACGGAACAAAACATGAAAGAACGATGTTTAGTTCAATGGTGGGAAAGAAATGAGAACTGTCCAAAGAAAAACAAAAGAGAAAGTATGTTTTATTTCGTTAAGGCTATGGATTGGATAAGGTAATAGTGTGAGAGCTGAGCATTTGTCGGCACTCCCTTGGGTTTGGGCGGTGCAGTAATGACAACAAAATAGATATATGGTTTGTGGAGACGATCAGGCGAATCTATGTTTCTGTTTTTTTAATGATGGAATCAAAAGGCACAGATCTCTGTTTCTATTTATTTCTACATGGAATCAAAAGGTGCGCCTTTGCATTTCCCAACAAACTCAGTCTAACCTAACCAATCTAAACAACCTACATGACTTTAGAGGAAAGCAAATAAGCATGTTGCTCATTTGCACCCCTCTTAGCCCACCACACCCTCATTTTGATTAGGGTGCTGATGGTATTTCTAACCCTGCATGACATATTTCACCTTTGCTAATGAACATGCATATGTAATTATATACTTCCAGTGGGACATGTATTGTATTTGCACCCATTGGTTCATATGCGTATTTCTGGAAGAAATTCAATCAAAATTAAATATCTTTATTAGCATAATTAAACTAACTTTAGATGTGTGCACTATGCAGCGACATGATCGTTCAATTAGCAGACGGAGGATGTCCAAAACAAATTTTGTTGAAGTTCGTACATTTTTGCATCTCTTCAGAAGTTTTGATCGAATGTGGGCTTTTTTCATATTAGCTCTCCAGGTATGAACTTAATCTTTCAATTAAAAGATATCATGTTTCTTTATTTCCATATCACATATTTCTTTTTTCTCTTAGGCCATGATAATTATTGCATGGAGCCCTTCTGGATCACTTTCTGCTATATTCGACCCAACTGTTTTCAGAAATGTTATGACAATATTCATAACAGCTGCATTTCTAAACTTCCTTCAAGGTGCAAATGTACATAACCGTATCTTTAGTGTTCTGTTCCAGTTTTTAAGCAGTCCGTGCTTAATTTCCTTTTGGCATCTCAGCAGAATTTTAAATTACTTTGGCTGTTTTTTATTCAAATGGTGTACAGTATCTAAACTGCCTCTTATAATTTTTCAGCCACACTTGAAATAATTCTTAACTGGAAGGCTTGGAGGAGCCTGGTGTGCTCGCAGATGATACGACATGTTCTGAAATTTGTTGTAGCTATTGGCTGGTTGATAATTCTTCCAGTGACGTATGCAAGTTCTATTCAAAATCCCACAGGCTTGATCAAGTCCTTCAGCAATTGGATTGGAAATTTTCAGAGTCAATCGATTTATAATTTTGCAGTTGCTCTTTACATGTTGCCGAACATATTTAGTGCCTTGTTTTTCATATTTCTACCAATTCGAAGGGCATTGGAACGCTCAAATTCTCGCATTGTTAGATTCCTTTTGTGGTGGACACAGGTATATTTGAGATATCTAGATGACTCAGTAGAATTGATTATAGTTGTCATTTCTCACATTATGTTTACTTATCAGCCAAAGTTATATGTTGCCCGAGGCATGTATGAGGACACATGTTCACTTCTTAAGTAAGTCTCATTGTCTTCTTCATTTGTTGCAAATAAAACACAGTTTTACCGTATTTTCGAACGCTAATGTTTTTCTTCATGAAATAGGTATACGACATTCTGGATTCTATTGCTCATATGCAAACTCGCCTTCAGTTATTATGTTGAGGTTGGTCTAATCTAGGCACTATAATAACATTTAATAGTTTAAGTATCACAGTGGATTTATTATTGGTTGCACAAACGAGTTTATGCTTTATTGGTTAGTATTGGCTCAAATTAAGGTTTGATTTGCGCTAGATTGTACAACAACTTACCCCTTTGTCCCAAGAAAGTTGGGTTAGGCTAGATATGAAACCCAACATTTGTGCTAGACTTACGTTATTTATACTCCATCAGATTCAAAAAATAGATGTCCTTTTAGAAAGACAATAGTCAAGACTTTTTATCTTTGACCACTAGTTGATTGAAAATTGTAGGTTTTTTAGGGAAATCTCTGGATGGGCGAGTCCCTTGGACCTGCACACCCTCATATATATAGCTCAACTTAGGATTACATCGTAACTTGTACACTAGAATACTCTAGACTCTGCTAGGACACTAACTCAGACCCCAACACTCCACTAGAATATTCCAGACTTTCCTAGGACACCACTGCTATACTAACCCAAACTCCAACACTCCCCCTCAAGATGGGCAAGGGTCAGTCACCATGACCATCTTGGTACAACTCCATGACACTTACTACGACCAGTGCACTTCTAGCTTACAAGCATACAAAGATACTCCCTCCGTTTCAAAATACAAGATGTTTTAGATTTGTGAAAGAAGTGTATCTAGACCCCTTTTAGTGTGTAGGTTCATTTAGCTTTGGAGTGAACCTACACACTAAAAAGAGTCTACATACACTCCTTTCACAAAGCTAAAACATCTTATATTTTGAAACAGAGGAGGTACATGAGAGCATTTTACTCTAGCTCTTGCTCCATCGGTCTTTTACCATCTGCGGTCAAGCACCCATTCGACACTGACCATTCAAGCTCCACCACATGCCGCCTCAACATCACCATCACCATGCACAAACTTTGCATCAAGCTAGCCACCTCCAATCCTTGTTGCGTTGGTCCACTGTTGCCTCCAACCATGCGCCTCACACCGGCACCTACAATAGCGGCACAATACGCCTTTCATCATCAGCTTGAGCATAGCCATTGCCTCTTCATCAACTCTGGTTCCCGCAGAACTACGGCTGCCTCGCCTCAACAACGGCTCGTTCCTACAGAGCCGCAACCGCCTCACCTGACCGTTCAACATCCACAATTCCACACTCTCCTGACCTCCACATGACTTCCACCTCTCCAACACTGTCACAACCCTCCGGCCATCTTGCCTCAACCATCTTCACGTCGGTCATAAATAGCTTAAATTTGTGGGTGGATTAGTTGGTTAAAGAATCAACATTTTTCCGCTAAAGGGCACTTTTATTAACATGGTATAGGCGTTTGATCATATGCCCCACTTTACTTGCACTTTGATAATTTGCGCCGTCCTTGAGCCACTATATATGCCCTTTTTTATTTGTGACATGTATAACCTGCCACATATTACCCCTTTTTTATTTGCGACATGTATAACCATTTTTTCTCTTATGCAGCTTCAAATTCAAAATGTACTGACATTATTCTGTATTGTGATCACTGTTGCCAGATTTCTCCTCTAGTTGGACCTACCAAGATAATTATGTTTTTGGGACGGGGCACTTACGTGTGGCACGAGTTCTTTCCATACTGTAAGATTATGCTGTAGTATTGCAGTGTCACCTGTAATTATTTTGATAAGGTTTCAAACACTAATATGATGCTAATTTTCACAGTGCAGCATAATTTGGGTGTTGTTTTTACTATATGGGCACCAATTGTCATGGTATGTTTTAATTATTGTGTTTGTCCGTGTCTGTAGGGGTGGTATTGGGGCATATATAGCAAGGTTCTTATTTTGATTTTTTTCTATAGGTATACTTCATGGATACACAAATATGGTATGCTATTTTTTCCACAATATGTGGTGGAGTAAATGGTGCCTTCAGCCGCTTGGGTGAGGTTGGTAGCATGTCTGTTTTTACAATTGGAGTGTTGATGCTTTAGCTACTGCTAGTAAGTTTGCAGAATACTTACCTTCCTGCAGATCCGAACCCTTGGGATGTTAAGATCAAGATTCGAAGCAATTCCAACAGCTTTTGGTAAAAATCTTGTGCCTAGACATGGTAGTCAATCAAAGAGACGTGAGCGTGAGGTCAAATTTTGCTTAACTTGTTACAATCTTTTTTCTGACATTCATTTTGGCACGATAGCTAATTTATTGCATTTTCTAATGCTTGTGTAAACTCTTTACACCAGGAGGACAAAAAATTGCATATTGATAAGTTCTCTGACATATGGAATGCATTTATAATCTCTTTGCGAGATGAAGACTTAATTAGTAACAGGTTTGTTGTTGGTGTTAATATTTCTTCTCACTTTTTTTGAAGATGAACAGGGGGAGAGCTTCCCACTGCATATTTATTTATTTATTGGTATGAACTGTACAAGGTACTGTTTTATGTTTGCTTCTAGGGAGAGAGATTTATTGATTGTTCCATCATCTGTGGGTGACACTAGCGTTTTTCAGTGGCCCCCTTTCCTTCTTGCTAGCAAGGTACTCTCTTTTCATCATCAATTAGTTTAACCACTCGATTTTCTCCCTGATGTAATACTTTAGTGCTTATCATTATGGTGTTTTAGATTCCAATTGCACTTGACATGGCAAAGAGTGTCAAGAAAAGAGATGAAGAATTGAAAAAGAGGATAAAGCAGGATCCATATACATATTATGCCGTAATAGAATGCTACGAGACATTGTTAAATATCTTGTACAGCCTTACAGAAGAAGCAAGTGATAGGAAGTAAGTTATATCATGTTTTTTCTTGGAAAAATAACTTATCATATGGGCATGTGGTTAACTAATTCAATGACTAATTCCTTGCTTCATGTGTACAGAGTTGTTGATCGAATACGTGATAGCCTTGAAGATAGCATACATCGTCAGTCACTTGTGAAAGAATTCCGATTGGATGAACTTCCTCAACTAAGTGCTAAGTTCGATAAGCTGCTAACTCTATTATTGGTACTGATAACCAACATCCTTGTGATTTCTTTGCAAGATACTCCCTCCGTCCCAAAATAAGCGACTTGAGTTTGTCTAGATTCACATGTATCTAAGTCGCTTATTTTGGGACGGAGGGAGTATAATTTTCATACTCCCTCCGTCCGGAAATAACTGACTTGGGTTTTTCTAAATTTGAATGTATCTATACACTAAAATGCGTCTAGATACATTTGAATATAGACAAACCAAAGTCAGTTATTTCTGGACGGAGAGATATTTTCATTTTGGTACTCCAGTAGCTGATTAATTGATTTACAGAAAACTGAGCAAGAGGAGCATGACACAATAAAGACACAAATTGCCAATCTGTTACAAGATACAATGGAAATCATTACACAGGATATTATGAAGAATGGACAAGGGTAAGATCTATGCCATTGCTGAAATGTGCACCTTCAGGAATATTTTTTTAACAACCAACATTCTTGCAAATCCCAGTATTTTGAAGGATGAAAACAGAAACAATCAACTGTTTGCAAATCTCAATCTGGACTCGATAAAGGATGAAGCATGGAGGGAGAAGGTCATTTATCCTTTTTAGCAATTTATTTCAGTAATAGCATTCATTCCTATAAGTTTACAAGCAACACTATCCTCATTATCTATTGGTATTCTGTGTTAACAGTGTGTTAGGCTTCAACTATTGCTGAAAACGAAAGAATCTGCAATTTATGTGCCAACAAACTTGGAAGCTCGGCGCAGGATCACTTTCTTTGCAAACTCACTATTTATGAAAATGCCAAGGGCACCACAGGTCCGCAGCATGATGTCCTTCAGGTCAGAAACCTAACTCACTGGCTTGACACCTTTTTCTTTCATGAATCCTTATTTTTCTTGGCAACTAGTTGATTCCCTTTTGAACTGTTTGGTGAAGTCAACTGCACCATTCTTTGTTAATTTTGTTTCTTTCTAATGCTTTGACTGTATTGCTTACTTTTTTCTGAAGAGAATATCCAGTTAACAGCATTTGTTTTTTCACATCAGTGTTCTAACTCCATACTTCAAAGAGGAGGTACTCTTTTCGAGCGAAGATCTTCATAAAAAAAATGAGGACGGCATATCCATCCTGTTCTATTTACGGAAAATATATCCAGGTACCCATACATTGATTTATCTAACAGTCGTGTATGCTATTTATGTTCTGCTATCAGTAAATGTTCATCATGAACTATTGCATGCTAATAGATGAATGGAAGAATTGCCTTGAGCGGATAAAATTTAAACCGAAGGATGAGGAGTCCCTTAAATTAAAGATGGATGAGATCTCACCCTGGGCATCTTATAGGGGACAAACGCTCACCAGAACTGGTAAATTTACTAACTCCCTTGTGTTGCATGAGCTATATCTAATGTGTTGTCTAACTCCCTTGTTTTTACTATGCTAGTGAGAGGAATGATGTACTACAGGAGGGCACTTGAGATTCAATGTATTCAAGATAAAATTGATATTGGTTCGAAAAATTGTTTCTCTGTTACATTTATTTGCACTATTTGTAGATCTGTATGGGTTTTTAACTCCATTTAGTATTTTGCAGCTAAACTAGACCGCCAGAGAACACCAGCATCCTATCAAGAGGGTGCGTCCATTGTAGATATGGCACTGGCCATCGCTGATATCAAATTCACCTATGTTGTCTCTTGTCAAGTCTACGGCATGCAAAAAATATCCAAGGATCTCAAAGATAAAGCTTGCTATCTGAACATCCTTAATCTCATGATAACGTAAAACCTAGTGCATTCAGTTTTTCACAAAGACCTCTTAAATATGTTACTCAAACCCATCTGATATCTAAAATGCACAGGTACCCGTCATTACGGATTGCTTATATCGATGAGGTAGAAGCTCCGACCAGAAATGGAACTACAGAGAAGACTTATTATTCTGTTCTTGTCAAAGGAGTGGGTGAAAAGTATGATGAGGTACTTACTGAAGATAAAGATGAATATTTTCACTTAACTTAATTTGCATCATATAGATTTGTTAACTTTCTAGATAAAGGTAGAGAATCCAGTTTTTATGATGCTTTTCTGTGTTGGAGTCTGAGTTAGTATAGCAGTAGTGTCCTAGGAGAGTCTGGAATATTCTAGTGGAGTGTTGGAGTTTGAGTTAGCGTCCTAGCAGAGTTAGAGTATTCTAGTGTACAAGTTAGGACATAATCCTAAGTTAGCTATATATATGAGGGTGTGCAGGTCCAAGGGACAGCCCATCCTGAAATTTTCTCCCGAAACCTACATGGTATCAGAGCTAGGCTCCTCCTAACCCTAGCTGCCATTGTTCCAGCACTGCAGCACCCATCCCGGCTCTTGTTGTCAACAACACCGGGAACATTGTAGTCACCTAAGCGGCGGCAGGCTGCACCCCGTTGCTCTCTGTGGGCAGTAGCCACCTCATGTTGCACGGTGCATTGTGTGAGGCTTGGTTGCTGCTCTGCACGGGAGTTGCTCAGGGAGCTAGTTAAAATGGTGAAATTGAGGTGTTGATAGGAGGATAGTAAGTTAGCGAGGTTGGATTTGGGGACCAAGAGAAACTGGAGGTGGAGGAGGACCTGATCTGGTCCGAGATGGGCAGATGTAGAGGCGATGTAGGCAGATGTGAAGGGGCTGGGCATCTGTGTTATGGAGGTGATGGCTGGAGCAGCACTGAGTTGTGGTGGTGAAGGGAGACAACTAGGTGAGGTCTTCTGTGTGTTGTGGGAGAACAAGGGAGGTGCAACTGCAGACTTTCGTACAAACTGTTGCTGCAAGATAGGGAAAAGAAGAGAGGCAAGTTGCGGAGAAGGGGGTGTGGAAGCCTGTAGGTGGTTCCTTTGGTGTCGCTGGGCAAGATTCGGTTTCAGGAGGAAGGTGTTGCGGCTGTGTTGCAACAGAGAAAAGAGGAGTCCATGAGGGAGCAGCTACTAGAGCTGATTTGGGTCGGCTGTGAGGAGCAAAGGGAACAGAACTTGCTGCTGGGAGAAGAGAAGAGAAGAGAAGAGAATGGAATGGATCTGAGAGAGAAGTAGAGGCTGTGGTGACCGAGGCAAAGATAGTTGAGGCAAGATGGCCGTAGGGTTGATGGAGAGGAGGTAGAGGTTAAGGTTGTGACTGCGTTGGCAAGGTGGAACTCATGTGGAGGTCAGGAGAGTGTGGAACTGTGGATCGCTGACCGGTGAGGTGAGGCTGCTGTTGGCTCTGTAGGAGCTGTTGTTGAGGTGAGGCAGCCATGGTTTTGTTTTTGTGGGATCCGGAGTTGATGAAGAGGCAATGACGTTGCTCAAGCTGATGATGGAAGGCATGTGGTGCCGCCGTTGTAGGCGCCGGTGTGAGAAGGCGCATGGTGGAGAGGCAACATTGGTCCAACGCAAGAAGGATATGAGGTGGCTAGCTTGATGCCAAGTTTGTGCATGGTGATGGTGTTGTTGAGGCGGCATGTGGCGTAGCTTGAATGGTCAGTGTCGAATGGGTGCTTAACCGCAAATTGTGAAAGATCGATGGAGCAAGAGCTAGAGTAAAATGCTCTCATGTATCTTTGTATGCTTGTAAGCTAGAAGTGTAGTGGTCGTAGTTTCATGGAGTTGTAGCAAGATGGTCATGGTGACTGAGCCATGCCCATCTTGAGGGGGAGTGTTGGAGTCTGAGGTTAGTATAGCAGTAGTGTCCTAGGAGAGTCTGGAATATTCTAGTGGATTGTTGGAGTCTTAGTTAGCGTCCTAGCAGAGTTTAGAGTATTCTAGTGTACAAGTTAGGATGTAATCCTAAGTTGAGCTATATATATGAGGGTTTGCAGGTCCAAGGGACAGCCCATCCAGAAATTTTCCCCCAAAACCTACATTCTGAATATTTTTTTAAACAAAAAATACACTCTTATTTCTCTATCTGAAATTTCTGGTGGTGGGTCACACTTGTTAGTAGTTTCACATCAGTTTTTACAAACCTATTGATGCATCCAGCCACAAACTCATGTAAAGGAACAATGCACCATCTTTTGCATATGCTTCTTTAATTTAGTGACACTTTTTGTGCTCTAAACTTGATTTAGGAAATTTACCGCATCAAGCTTCCTGGAAAACCCACAGATATTGGAGAGGGAAAACCTGAAAATCAAAATCATGCCATAATTTTCACCAGGGGAGAAGCACTCCAGGCCATTGATATGAATCAGGTACAATTTTCATTTCTACATTGGATTCCATGCGTCAACCAGTCTATCCTCAGCTCAAGTTGTCGAAGAAGGCCCAACCAGGCCAACAATGTAGGCTTATGTGGGCTGCAGGTGTGACTCAGTTCTCCCCTACAAGTCCTTGGCCTCACCACTTGGATATGTCAACCATCGGTATTTTGTGGCAACATTGGATACAGCAAAGTGCACTTTTTGGTCGTAATTGTCCAAACACACCTCAAAGCAGACTCACTATCTAATTATATTATTAAGTCATGTTCATTTTCTAGCCCAACAACACCAAAAATCATGTTAAGATGCTGGCATACATGGCCATCTCTTAAATCGTGACACCTAGATCCTGAGCCCAATGCCTTTGGTTCTGACAACAATGCCATGTTAGCAGTACGGAAAAACAATAATGATCTGCATTTGTGGATGAGCTGGTCAATGTGTGCATGGGAAAACCATGTGGAACCAGTTGGGACTAACCTAAAGGTCCTACAGTATTCCTTATACATATTGGTAACTGTTGCTCTTTTGCTTGTAGGATAATTACCTAGAAGAGGCATTTAAAATGAGAAATGTGCTGGAGGAGTTTGGGAGTGAAAATTATGGAAAGAGCAAACCCACTATATTAGGTCTTCGAGAGCATATTTTTACTGGAAGGTATCTCCATCTATCCGAAGTTCTGTCCAATTTTATCTTGTTCGTGAAATTCATGCTAAATTTATCTTTCTCTTTTTGTATTCTAGTGTTTCATCACTTGCTTGGTTTATGTCGAATCAAGAGACCAGCTTTGTTACGATCGGACAGCGGGTTCTGGCCAATCCTCTGAAGTATGTAACCTTATTTTCATTTTTATATAGAAGCTATAATCCAATGCTTTAAGTTAGAATAGGGATGGTTTTAAGTTGGCTATCAACTCCACTTACAGTTGTGCCATTTTTCCTTTACTTAGTATTTGGTAATCATTTCAATTTTATCTTATGAGAATTTGTCAAATAAACTTCCTTACATACTAGAACGTTTATAAAGTAGATCAATTTATGTATATGTTCTACAATAAATTCCTATTTTGTCAAATATAATTAGTCTAGTAAGATATGATATTTGAGATATTTTATAAAGCTACGAGATCATAAGTATGATTAAAATTTGAAGTGTTAGATTATGGTCTGACAGAAGAAGAAAGCTAACCATGATACTACCTCTTAATAGTTCACACCATAACATTTCAAGTTCCAGGCACGTCCTAGCTAAAATGTACTTTTGCTCTAACCACTAATTGCAACTTTGATGAAAGTTTATAAAACCATGTTTTCATAAAGTGAGACTCCTATGTGGCCAGAGATACTAGTTTTTTTAGATAAAGGGTACTTTTATTAGACTCAAACAGCTTACATCAAGATGATACAAACTATAGAGTCCACACCTGGCTTCTGCACGACTAGGATGCACACAGCCGGAAAGCAAAAAAAGAAGAAAAAGAAAAACCAAAGACCCGCCGAAGCAAGCAGAGACTCTCAATAGCAACAGCACCACCAGTGTGGACGACACCTCGACTTCGAGAAAGCTTCTCCAAAAACGATGCCTTAAAGAAGGAAACGTTGCACAAAAACCATCATCGTCTGGGCTGACCAGCATGATTAGATCCTGGGTTTTCACCCTGGAGGAGATCCTAACTCCATACAATGCCTTCAACAAGGGGATGACTCTCAAGCCACCATTGCCAGATACCACCACGAAGGTCCTACCTAGGGTTTTCGCCCCGGATACTGAGACAACAAGTCAGATAATCACCATCACCTGGCAGGGACCGCTGCTAAAGCTGCAAAAATCTGGTTACTAGGCACGCATACGTCTTCACCCCATCTCTCTTGGTCCATGTAGGTCCTATGATCCTCGATTCTCCTTTACAAGCCCACCTCCGACCATCCCATGGACGATTTCGACACAATGGAATAGATGCAATTGGCCCTCCGCTGACTGCCTGCCCCGGTCATATGAGCCGCATAGGCATTTTGACGACCGTCGGCGAGACCGCGTTCCGCCATGGCTCGGCGAAGATCTAGGCCAGGTGCTCAATCTTCCAGTACAAACGAATCTCAGGGAGATGCTATCTAGAACAATCTACTAGGGGTCCTCCCTGCCACTTCCATCCGCTGTCGGACGGCCTTCTCCTTCAGCGGTGGGGGTAGGTAATGGAGAACTGCGGTCACAGGCCTGATCCCAGCCGCTCCGTCAAGCTGCGCCCCCATGGAGGACCGGAGTAGCCCCATCGAGTCGGGGCCGAGTCTCCCCCGCCGCCGCCGAAAGCACTGCTGCGAGGCAAAGGGATCCCGCCGCCGCCGTCCGCCTTCCAGGCTTAGCCTGGAGGCATCCTCTGGCGGCAGAGAGGAGGGGCCACGGATCTAGATCTGGTGCAGGAGGGGGTCGGGAGAGGAAAGTCTTCAGTCTCTTAGGTTTGGTCGGTGCAGGCCAGAGATACTAGTAGTTACTAACAATAAGTCACTAGATCTTTTCAACTAGACTACTACGGTTTCACGGAGTATGAAGGTTTAAGAAGTGGTTTAGAGAGCAATTCAAGATCATCTGAAAAATTGGTGCAGAAACATGCCAGACCATGCTGGACAGTCATACTATGTACAAAGGTAACTAACAAAATTACAAACTGGAAGCAAGGATCATAACAAATTTGCCATATTTTAAAATAAGTTTGTGAAGCTCTTCCTTATGTTTGTACGCAAGATGCACATTTTTTTGACTTCTTATGTTTCTAACTCATTTTAATGTACTACAGGGTTCGGTTCCATTACGGCCATCCTGATATTTTTGATAGACTCTTCCATATTACTAGGGGTGGCATAAGTAAAGCTTCCAAGACTATAAACTTAAGTGAAGATATCTTTTCAGGTAAGCTTGCATCTCATATGAAAATTTTGCAGTCATGTCTTACCTAAAATGCATTTACTGAGATCAATGTTCCTAGGTTTTAATTCGACAATGAGAGAAGGAAATATCACACATCATGAGTACATGCAAGTTGGTAAAGGGCGTGATGTGGGAATGAACCAAATTTCAAGCTTTGAAGCTAAGGTTGCCAATGGCAATGGTGAACAAACATTGAGTCGTGACATATATCGTCTTGGACGCAGATTTGACTTCTACAGGATGCTATCTTTCTACTTCACTACAGTTGGCTTTTATTTCAGTAGCATGGTAAGAACACACTAACTGAAGCTGTCTAGGCAGAACATTTTATCCAAATAGTACCTAGGCTATTTCTGTCTTTCTGATGCGTTTATGGTTGGACCATAGGAGAGCATACTGGAAATTTAGATAAAATCTAGATTGTGATAGTTGCATGCAAAAGAAAAAATCCCACTAAATAAAATTGGAGGATTGGGTGGAGATAATAGTTCAAGCCATTTATTTCTTCATGCCCTAGTATTTTTCGAGAAAACGCAAAGGGCTTTTGCGTTTCATTTCATTGAAAAGGAGGAGTTGCTGTTACATTCCTCCTAGGAGTCCGAATACAGATTTGAAAAAGGGGAACAAAAACTCAGTGCACGTCCCATGTTGTTGGCAGGATAACCCTCAGCCCTTTTGCGCCAGCTCTGGCCCAAGCCACTGCCTCGTCTTTGATTGATGCAACTAATGCAGGCACCGAGGGTTGCGATCTGTTGAACACGCTGTCAATGCGATATTTCCAGATGAACCACGGCGTGAGCAGGGCCATGGAAGCCAGCCCCTTGCGCAGGGTCTTCGGTGTGTCACGGCGGGCGGAGTGCCACCAGTCTGCCAGGGAGTTGTCGCTGTCGTCCGGCGGTCTGCAGGTGACTCGCAGCCAGGCGAGAATCTCATACTACACTTCCTTCGAGAAGGGGCAGGCAATCAGGAGGTGGTGCATCGTCTCCGGCAGCTGGTCGCATAGTAGGCATCTCGGGTGGTTCTGTAGTCCCCGCCGTGCCAGCCGTTCCGCGGTCCAGCAACGGTCCAGATCCGAGAGCCAGTGGAAGAACTTGACGCGTGGAGCTGTGGTCCAGATCCGGTGTGCAGCCCCTGGAGCTGTGGCCAGAAAGGAGGCAGCTTCGGCAACGGATTTCGTTGGGGCATTCGCGCACCGGGTGTCCGGCTTCAAGGCAGTGGAAGCACAGGCCTCCCTCCATCTCCGGCGTGGGGCTACGTCGGCGGCGCTGGTGGTGCCTGCGCCGAGACCGCTGCCAGCCCTCTGCATGGGGCAGCGTCAACGATGCGGTGAACCTCGGAGTGGGGACCATGGCGGGTGGCGGCGGGGGCGTGTCGAGGCGAGGGCGTGGCCGTGGGTTGCAGCAGCGGTGCCGTCTCCGTGGAGGCGCGGGCCGGGGAGCGGGCGACATCGCTGTAACTGCGAGAGGTCGAGCCTGAGGCGCCGCCGTCGGATGGCAGCCAGCGTTCCCCGCGGCGGTGGTGGCGCTCGTCTCAGCTGCTGCTGGAGGACATGGCGCCAGGGAGGGTTGGGGGGAGGGAGGCGAGGGCTGCGGGAGGGCTACCGGCGGGGAGTCGGCGGCGGCGGCGCTATGCTAGGGGAGGTAGAGAAGTGGGAGGTGGGCGCAGTTGGATCTAGAATCGTGCAACATCTGACTCTCGGTCATGTGACAGACAGGGTATATATCTTCAAGCTCATGCGCTAGTATGTTAAAATGATTAATTAGCAATATAGTACTTCAAAAGAAGGCAATTGGCATCATTAATGGGATCCTTTTAAATGGCCCCTTTCAGTATTTCAGTATTTTCACGAATGATACACTTTCAATAGAAGGCTGTGTGCATCAACCGTTGCAGGGGCCAGGGTGCTTTTTCCCCCTTCTCGAAAAAAAAGTTACATAACTGATAGTTTAGCCATGTTGTCAACATATAATGTGTTCATTCTTCCTTTTGACATTCATAGTTCCTTCTTTCAGGTTACTGTACTTACAGTCTATGTATTTTTGTACGGAAGGTTATATCTCGTCATGAGTGGTCTGGAAAAGTCTATTTTTCAGGATCCACGTATTCAGGATAATATTAAGACGCTTGAAAATGCATTGGCTTCACAGTCTGTTTTCCAGCTTGGTTTGCTGCTTGTCCTCCCTATGGTCATGGAAGTTGGATTAGAGAAGGGATTCCGCACAGCGTTAGGAGAGTTCATCATCATGCAGCTTCAGCTGGCCTCTGTGTTCTTTACATTCCAGCTTGGCACCAAAACACACTACTATGGGCGAACGATACTCCATGGTGGCGCCAAATACAGGCCTACTGGCCGTGGATTTGTTGTGTACCACGCAAAGTTTGCTGACAATTATCGCATGTACTCCCGGAGCCATTTTGTTAAAGGACTTGAGCTGTTAATACTTCTGGTTGTGTATCTAGCCTATGGGAAGTCCTATCGCAGCTCTCGTTTGTATCTATTTGTCACTTTCTCCATCTGGTTCCTGGTTGCATCTTGGCTGTTTGCACCATTTATCTTCAATCCTTCATGCTTTGAGTGGCAGAAGACGGTTGATGACTGGACAGATTGGAGGAAATGGATGGGAAACCGAGGGGGTATCGGTATGTCTGCGGATCAAAGCTGGGAGGCTTGGTGGACTAGTGAGCAGGAGCACCTCAGGAAGACCAGCATCCGTGCTCTTTTCTTGGAAATCCTCCTCTCTCTTCGTTTCCTGATCTATCAGTATGGTATTGTGTACCATCTGAACATAGCACGCCGCAACACAAGCATTCTGGTACTTTTATCTACATATGGTCTGCTTTATTTGCTTCATTTGTAGTTCATATAGCTACTGTAATTTACATTTCCTTTCAACTTCTAGGTATATGGATTGTCATGGCTGGTTATGCTAACAGTTCTAGTAGTTTTGAAGGTAAGGGTTTGACCTTTCATTTTCACGCCTGACGCTTAAAAATCTTACCATCTGGATGCTTTACCTTCTTTCAGATGGTTTCAATAGGACGGCAGAAATTTGGGACAGATTTGCAGCTAATGTTCCGCATGCTGAAGGGTCTTCTCTTCCTTGGCTTTGTTTCTGTGATGGCGGTCCTATTTGTTGTATGCAACCTCACAATTTCGGATGTCTTTGCTAGTATTCTTGGGTTCCTGCCGACCGGTTGGTGTATTCTTCTGGTGAGTAAAACCTCTATTTAATTATTGGACCGTGCTATCTAGGGCACGTGCCCCAACTTACCTTTTCGTGGGCATGGATTAAATCTGATAACCCAGCCATGCATGCATGCATGTAATCCAGTCGCCACGTGAGATTCTTTTTGAGTTTCCAACTTCAAAATGTTTTATCTCTTTGAACCGTAATTTGAAATTTAGATTCGTTTTCATGGTTAGCTTTTTCGCGTCGAGATTTTTGAAACTAGATTCCATGTTAATATATTTTGACAACTTTTTTTTCTGACCCTAGTTGCCAGATTATTGACACTTGGTTGCCAAGTAAAGTCAAGTTGGTTATCAGGTTAAAATCAAATGGTTACCAGAGATTTCTAAACTTTGTTTCTCAACAATATAAGACTTATATGATGGTAATACAGTATTTTACATGTTTATAATGGATCAAGTACCTACTTTCTGTACATAATCATTATAAACATGTAAAAACTATCTAGTGACAGTATATTATTTGGCTGGCAACTGTTAAGTATCAATTTGGCTAAAATACAGTAATCTGGCAACTGACGACGGAAAAAAATATCGTCGAAACATATCAAGAGGGGATCTTATTTTGAAGTACTCGTCAAGACGAACCCAACGGTGAAGATAGATCATCAATCGGATTAACGGTTTAAGAGATAATTTATTTTAAAATTTCAGACCAGGAAAGATTCCTGCATGCATGTTGGCCTGAGCTCCTCCGTCCCTATAGGGCCCTATCTAACTCCCTGGGCCGCCGGACGAAATCGTTTCCTCGGGCACGTTTGATTAGTAGATTAACCGTTAATTATTTTGAGCATTGTATATGCACCAAAAATGTAAAATGTTCCAAAAAGAAAAAAATCAAACCCTTTGCTTTCCTGCTCATGAGAGAACCAGCATGCAACTAGAAAACAACATTGATTTTGTTAATTCTCTAGCAGTAGACTGAAAGCTCGTTCCTTTTTGGAAAAAAAACATTCTGCTCCCAGTGATATAAAAAAATTCTTCTTTGCAGATTGGGCAAGCATGCTCTCCACTGATTAAGAAGACTACGCTGTGGGACTCCATCATGGAACTCGGGAGGGCATACGACAACATCATGGGTCTCGTCCTCTTCCTTCCCATCGGCTTCTTGTCGTGGTTTCCCTTCGTCTCAGAGTTCCAGACTCGGCTGCTTTTCAACCAAGCCTTCAGCAGGGGCCTCCAGATCTCAAGGATCCTTGCCGGCCAGAAGGACATTGGGGAGTTCGAGTGACTGGCTTCATTCCCCCTTGTAAAATTACCTAGACTGTGGCAAAGCAAGATGAATGCTCCAGGTTCATGTGTCATCATTGATTTTAGGTATCTCTTGAAAGGACAATATTTTCTCTACAACGCGATCGACCTTTAAAGAATGTATGCATGTATGTATGACATAGTAGGAGAATATCGCTGGTATATGTTGGAGGTGCTCACTGTAAACAGTTGGGGGGTTTTGTTTCCTCCCATGGATATTTGCCAGTCTGTCTCTGCCGCGTTACATACTATTTTGTGCAGCAGGTCATCTGACTGCTCGTGATGCCTGAGGTACCTGTGTAAAACTTGTAGATTACATATCATTCCGCCTGCTCAATAGTGTAATATGTTTCCAGCTGAAAAGAATTTTAGGTTCTTGTTCATAGAACAGGTGGTTGCGGAGATGTAATTTGTGTGCTTACACATACTGTTTGTTATGTTGTCTACACGGCCGTGCCCATTTTTTTTTTTGGGTGAAATTGAGATATACTCCCTCCATTTCAAAAATATAAGATGTTTTAGCTTTATGTAAGGAGTGTATCTAGATCCCTTTTAGTGTGTAGGTTTACTCTAAATCTTTTTTTTTTTTGCGGAGAAAGAGATAATTATATTAGCACACTGTTCTTACAGAAAGGTCCAGGACCTAAAAGAAAATTACACAACACTCCTCCTGGATCCCGACTCCATCGCTGACGCGGACGAGCCAACGGCGCGCCGCCGCCACTGCGCCTCTTCAATCTTGGATTGGACGCAGTCCCTCCACGGCCGGGAAGTCGCTGGTCAGTGGATCCGGAGATCCTGCACCCAGCGCCGCCGATTTCATCGCAGTGCACCGCAACACCATCTCAATCTGGACCATCTACACCCGAATCGGCCGCCACGCCGGATCCGGTGAGGGAACGAAGAACTCGACGAATCTAAATGAACCTACACACTAAAAGAAGTGTAGATACACTACTTTCACAAAGTTAAAACATCTTATATTTTAAAACGAAGGGAGTATTACTTAGGCAGGAGGAGAAATGTCCCTCGGGCCCGGATCCGATCCAGGTCATAGTCCTAGTGGAGGTTCTACCAAAGTTTGCCAAAATATGGCTTACATTCTGATCACGATGTATGGCTACTAAAATAATATTACTTCTAGACTGCAGCAACATTTTTATTTCCTGTACCACAAAGTTGTTTGCAGATCGCCCAGTCGAATTAATCAACTTCACGGCTTCAGGCAGTCCATCTCCACAGTACAAGATACGTCATAGTGATCTATCACGAGCAATGCCTTCTTTGCAGGCTGCTAGCTCAGCCTTCATTGGACTTCAGCGGGACGTTAGGTATCTGCACGCTGACAGTCTGAATGTCTGATATAGTGATATCTCCATTATGGTCCAGTGACTCTATGCTCGCCCTGCCATTGCCTTCCTTCTCCGAGAAAGATCCATCCACATTAATCTTTACAGCCCCTTCAGTGGTTTAGTCCACAACTTGGGTGGTACTAGACGGTATGTGCCTTGTGCAGCATCTTCCACATGTGCCATCCCCCGTCCCAGGTCGACCTCGACCACCTCCTTCCCTTTGATGTTATCAGTCATGGGGTGTTGTTTGATGTGGAGCAGTGAATTTAGATAGCTTGATAGAAAGCGCTTCCATGAGTCAATCGAGGGAGCCAGCTTGTGGTGCACAACTTCATTCCTGCAATGCCATATACGCCACAGGGTCAAGAGCAGCATCAGTCCTTCCATTTCGTTTGTTGATCGAGCAGGTGAAGGAGCCACTCCGGATGTCGCCCGCCATGTCCACCTCTGGGAGCCGCCATATTTCCTTCATTGTCGTCCATAAATCTCTTGCCATCGGGCATCTGTAGAAGGCATGAAACATCGTCTCGCATTCCATGCCACGGAGGACACATGTGTCAGTCAGTTCGATTTTCCGTCGACATTTATTCTCCATGTTGCACGAGAATTGGTGATTAACTTCCAAGCGAACACTCGTACCTTCGGGGGAGCAAGGCACCTCCATAATGCCTTCCAGATGGCACGCGTGCCATCCCGGTGCCCCGCTAGCTGCGGTCGCCAATGGTCTATCAACTTCTTCCTTTGCAAGCCGGTAAGCGCTACAGACAGAGAAGATACTGGATTTCTCCGGGGCCCAAGCTAGCACATCCTCCATAGCTTGTGGTGACAGCTTGATCTGCAATATAGATTCCACGTCGATAGGTAGGAAGTATTTTCGAAGGAGAGTGATGTTCCATTCACCTTGTCTAGCAACAAAGTCTGATACCCGGCGCAATCTGCAATTTCCTTGCTGATAAATTGGTCTCCATGAGTATGGTCTCGGGATCCATGGGTCACTCCAGGCCCGCACTTGTTTCCCGCTAGCGATGCGCCATAGCAGTACCTTCTTCAGCAAATCAAGACCATAGATGATTGCCTGCCAGGATGACGAGGCATAGCCAGTAAAGACCGTTTCCTCTAGGCGGCCTCTTGGGTAATACTTCGCTTTCAGTACTTGTGCACAAAGACTGTCCGATTTAGTGAGTAGGCGCCATGCTTGCCCCGCCAATAATGCTTGGTTAAACAGTCTGAAATCACGAAAACCCATGCCATCTTATTGTTTTTCTCTTGTCATCACATCCTAAGATTTCCAGTGAGTTTTGCGGTTCCCCTTTGTTGAACCTCACCAATAGTTCCTAACCATTGTAATTAATTCATTACAAACCTATATCGGTAGCTTGAACACCCCCATAATATATGTGGGGAGGGCTTGGGCTACTTCTTTTATTAGTACCTCCTTTCCAGCTTGTGACATTTCGTCCCCCAATGCATGAGCCGCTTTGTCAGTTGTGCCTGCAGGTTCTGGAACTTGCTCCTCCCCATACGGCCCTCTGGTGTCAGCAACCAAGCTACTTATGTGAACTCCTCTTTCTAAAGATCATGCACTTGCTTCACCCTCACTTCATCACCATTTGGACAGACCGGACCAAAGCTTATCGAAGATTTTGCAGGGTTTATGAGTTGGCCCGTAGCATCTGCATAAATTTGCAAGGTTTTCTTTATGTGTTCAGCTTGAGCCTGGTTGGCCTTCAAGAAGAGAAGAGTATCATCGTCAAACAAGAGATGGGACTAGGGATGGCACCCACAGGGTATGGATGCGGGTGGAGCCACCCCATACCTGTACCCGTTCTCCCCGAGTATACCCATCACCCGCACCCGTACCCGTCAACGGTGCAAGTTTTTCCCATACCCGTCACCCGACAGGGTTAGTGGGTACCCGTGGGTTAAAATACCCGCATATACGGCACATCAAAATGAACATTTTTTTTGTAAAAAATAATATTTAACAATATAATTTATAAGCATCAATACAATAAATTAAGTTCACAAACTCACACAAGAAAAGAGATAATTTAACCGTATATAAGACCACAAAATAAGCATCACAATAAAGTATGTTACGTTATCTCAATTAATCCTAGAGATACCATGCTGGAGTTACAGGAATGGACTACGACAATAGAGGAAAAAAGTATGCGTGCACCCCGGTAAATCGAGATAGTAGGCGTGAAATATGTGTGTTGTTTTGGCCTACCGAGATTAACGGGATAAAATAGATTATCTAAGTTAGAATTTTGTATCGAAGGTCCACTTGTCAGATATGTTGATGGGTACATGGGTACACGGGTGTGGGTTTTATGATCCCTTACCCGTACCCGTCACACCCGATGGGTTTAGAATTTACCCATTTATATATCCATGGGTATTTTTCTGTCCCAAACCCTTACTCTAATAGGGTTTTTACCCGCCGGGTAAACGGGTGATGGGCACCCATTGCCATCCCTAGATGGGACACCCCGGGCGCCCGTCTACAAATATTC
The DNA here is from genome assembly GCA_023614405.1 of Avena insularis. Taxonomy (NCBI): domain Eukaryota; kingdom Viridiplantae; phylum Streptophyta; class Magnoliopsida; order Poales; family Poaceae; genus Avena; species Avena insularis. The sequence continues at coordinate 282,916,818 of CM042688.1, read as the reverse complement.
ATAGGTTCAATATCACCATTGCCGACTTTCCTCTTCAAGAGTGAAGACAAACCATCAACTACAACAAGGAATAAAAATGGGGAGAGAGGATCACCTTGTCGAAGCCCTCGCGACGGTGCAAATGAATTCAAGAGGGTTCCATTTAATTTAACTTTGTAAATCACTGAGGTAACACATGTCATTATCTAGTTAACCCAACGGTGACCAAAACCCAACTTTTGCATCATTTGATCCAAGAATCTCCAATCAACCCTGTCATATGCCTTCGATAGGTCTAGTTTGTATGCACAAAAACTCTTCTCCGGATCTTTTTCTTGCTGAATGTAGTGGAAACACTCAAAAGCTAATATTACATTATCTGTGATGAGGCGTCCTGGAACGAACACACTCTGATTCGGGGAGATGATCTCATCAAGTATTGGCCTCAAACGGTTTGCTAAGCATTTAGCTAGTATCTTGTATATTACTGTACATAGACTTATGGGACGAAAGTCGGAGAGGGATACCGAGTCATCCTTCTTTGGTATGAGAACAATAGTTGTGTCATTGACTCCCCGCGGCATGATTCCTGATCGGAAAAATTCCTTGACAGGCCCTGTTATTTCTTTCTTTAGTGTTGCCCGATTTCGCTGGAAAAATCTCGCCGGGAAGCCATCAGAGCCTGGAGCGTTAAGTGGTCCAATCTGGAATAAAGCATCGGCTATCTCTTTGTCTAAAAATTCTGCAGAGAGACAACTATTCATGTCACTCGTGATCACTCTATCAAATAAATTCACAACGGGTTCCAGCGATAGATGGTCGTCTGATCGAAAGAGTTGTTGAAAATGCCCTGTAGGCATCATGTCCATTACATCCTTCTACGAAGGCCACACCCCAAGATTATCCTTTAGTCGTATCATCACTTTGTTCTTCCTAGCTCGCCAAACTGCCTTATTGTGATTTTTTTAGTATTTCTGTCGCCCTCTCGGAGCGAGTTGATATGTGTAACACCCTCGAATCGGCCCTATGCAGATTTTAGCGCTTTCCGCCAAACCTGCATAGAAACGATTCAAGGACGTCTACCAGGCACTTGCGTGCGGGTGGAAAACGAAGTAATACCATTACACATTAGTCCACGATGGAATCCACAGAACATTGATATACAACAACGACTCCATGAGTCAAGAATACAGATATACAATACAAAGATCCAAATCACCTTGAAAATGATACAACATCCGAGTACGAATAATATGCAAATGGAGCTAAGAGCCCTGAAGAATAACCAATGGCGTCCATAACCCTGCCCAGGCCAAGCCGAAAGGGTAACCCTGCTAACGACGTCGAATTAAACCTGCTAAAACAAAAAGGGGTGCCGACAAAGGGCAAAGGAAAAAGAGGAACGTCAGTACTGAGGCCAGTACACGGCGAGGCTAGAATTCGGCGGCTCTCGCCTACATAGGTATGGTGGACTGAAGCGGCAACGGAGCATGCACTAAACAACCTATAGAGACTCGATACAACTGTCGGCTATTAGAGAGGGATAAGAGAGACCTATTCGGGACCAACCTGATACTAACACTAATCATACCCATCCTGGTATTTCCCCCTCGAGACCAAACGAGGAAGTCAAACCAAGGAACTCACACAGTTGGCAGTTTTATTCATTCCATTATAGTTGCAGCACTTACTAGTCAGATATAGATAGCATAAGTCATCCTGTTAGCATGGATAGTGGGCAGTTTTATTTAACCATTCCATTGTAGTTGCAATACTTACTAGGCAAGTATGACATGATACACCTCAATTCCTCCAGTAGTTGGCACTTTTATATCCATTCCGTAATAGTGAAGCTGATCACTAGTCACATATTAAGTCAAATTTATAGCACTACTTTAGTTATGCTTGTCTATGATCGAGATATTGTGCTCCAAGTCATCCATAACCGCGGACACGGCTTTCAGAAAGATTTACCCTGCAGGGGTGCACAAATAGCAACACACGCACGATCAACCTCGGAAAAAACAAATCAAAACCCAACGAGGCTTTCACGACAAAACAATCAGAGGATTCATAAATCATTTCAGGGGGCCACCCCACTAAGCTACCCGCAACAAAGTTGGCCGGCTCCGAGACGGACCCAGGGTTTGTGTCAATGGCTGTAAACGGCTGGGAACCCGAAAGTATAACTGGGCTTGTCGATACCACGAAAACATTCCACGTTCCAAAACAGTACAGGTGCTCCATGCACAATCGTAAATAAAGCAGTAAAGCATGGCATACGTACATGATAGTAATAAAGCCCCAAACTACTTTGTGGCTCCAAAAAATAAGAATGAATCAAGCTCTGACTAAGGGGATTCATGGTCCCACATGCGAATAGTGCGATAGTCAAGGAACAGATATCAAGTACTCGGGGCCTACGGGACACAAGTGAGCGTGGAAGAACCAAATAACATCTATTGCCCACCGATGCCTCTGCATTAGTTATATCTATTCCCAGCAATTTAATAGTTGTATTCAAAGTCATGATCCTCTCCATCGTAAAGCATATGACAACATTCCAACAACTATGTGGTACTTCACGACACGAGATCACACCTGAGTAAGCGACTACGACTCGCAAGACCATCTATCTACCAAACAACAGGTAATAGGAGGTGTCCAAGGCAATATAAAGGCTGCACGGAATATAACTGGTATGGAACACTAAAGCATCGCGACACGGATAGCAATAGATCAACAGGAGGAAATAAAGACTATAAATGCAAAATAGGTAGAAAGGGGGAGATGCTCGCCTGGGAAACACTGCCGAAGATAAATATCCGAAGGACTTGTCGATACTCGCATCCACTCAATGGCCTAATCCGCGAAGAACAAAACACTAAAACAAACACCGGATGCAATATTTAATACTACGACAGAAGAATCGGCATGTTTATGATATGATGCATGACATGGCAAAGATGCAATGCAATTAGGCAATATTAAGCGGAACCGAGGTCCTGACAATTTAATAGAAGGTTCATGTTGTTTAACTACCCCGCACATTAAATGTGGAATTAACAAGGCAATCATGGCACCAGTTTGCTACACAAATTTAAATGGAGCCAATATAAGACTAGAATAACCCGCATATAGTCTTCATATTTAATCATTAGGTGAATCGTCTATATGCCCCAACCATATGATGAGATGTATGCAAGCATGAGAGATTTAATGTGCAACAATTTATATAGATGACATTTATAAAATAGGGCTTCGAGAAAGGGGTCACACATCTAGTATCGGCGATCTTGGGGTCCGAGGGTTGGGGCTTCGGGTCCGAGAGGAAGAACTTGGCGCGCTGGGGTTCGCTCTTCGGGTCTGGTTTCTTCGTGCTCCGTGTGAAGGTCTCGGGGTTCCGTGTTGAAGGTCTTGGCGTGCCGTGAAGAAGATCTTCGACTTCGACGGTCATCGGGTTCCTCGAGGTTCTGCCCTGGGATCCACGAAGAAGGTCTTGGTCTCGGTCAAGACGCGAATGTAGATCTAGGCAGCGTACGAAGTGCATGTCGAACTTGTTTTCCGAAGGCCTGCAGCACCACTTGGTCACCTCCTTGATTCCCAATAGCAATACACCATCGAAACAGATAACAACATAGGTAGGGTCCTGATCCAAAAGAAACCTCGATGGGCAACGAACAAAACCTGCAGAACCACCACTAACAGGAGTCCCATATGCCAAAACGTCTGTAGGCAGAAGAATGGGAGAACAACAGACAGAAATGACCATGCGGTTCAAGGAGGCGAGGGCGCGAGTCGAGGCAGAACTCAAGCCAGAACAGGGGCTACCGCTGTCGGGGAAGTCCACCAGAACCAGGGCCTATGTGCGAGCACGCGGAGGCTGGCACCGGCCATAGATGTAGAGGAGGGCACCGGCCGGAGATGCGGGGAGGAGGCGGCCCTGAGCGGCGCTGGACACAGATAGGACCGGCGGCGCTCGCGGTGGTCACGAGAATAGAGGAAGACCGGGTCGGGGCGAGGGCAAGCTCGAGAGGTGGCGTGCGGCGATGGAGCTCCCAGCGGTGGCGCTCGGACAGAGGGACAATAGCGCTCCTGCGGAAAGGCCGCGTGGGCGCCTGTGGCGGTAGCAAAGGCCGGAGAGGGAGGGCCTTGGAGAAGGGCGGCGCGAGGCGGCGGACCCGGGGAGGTCACGACGGCGCGCGGCCGGTCTCGGGGCCGGTTCGTGTAAGAGGGCGAGGGCGAGGCGCGGGGCCGGGCTCTAGCGACGGAGGCCGTGAGGAGCAGCGTTGGTGAAGTTCCTGGCGGCGCTCGCAGAGGAAGGTGGGATCAAGCGGGGGTAGGTGAGGATTGCATCGGGAGGAAGCGAGGAGGAGTGGGGCACGTGGGCGGTACGTGGTCTGCACGCGTGGTGGCTGGGTCCGCGGGTGGGGCCGGGTCAACGCGAGGCTGGGACGCGCGCGCGTTGGCGTGTCGGTGCAACGCTGTTGCGTGCGTAGTGTGTTGCGGCTGGGGAGTGGCGACGGGGTGGAGGGATGTGGTGCTGGGTAGGTGGATTAGGGTTAGGTCTAGGTTAGTGTTTTCGGATTTGTAGCGGGTAGTAGGCCGGCTGCTGGCTGGGCTTTTGGGCCTGGCCAGCGGCTGCCTTCCCCAATAAAAAATAGTTTTTATGTATTTGTTCACTTATTGTTATAAGTAAGCTTTTGTAAATTGATTTTAAACAAATAAAAGATTCGGACAAGACCGGGCTTCCTAGTTTGAAAAGGGGAGAGTTATTTAGAAACAAAGATAGACATTTAGAAAATAGTTTTAGACAAACAAATGTATGATGACATGACGATGCTCAAATGCAATGTGGCATGATGACATGAGCATGTTGTCATAAGGATACAATGCACAAAGCACACGCGATTTTCTAGTAGTGATTTTACTGGGATGCTATAATATGCTATCTTTGGAGCCACATCATTTATTCTTTGTACATTAACTCAATCATGCGACTGTTATTCTTCGTATTTCTTGCCGGTCAGCGTTCATGTGTATCAGTTCAATCAACTTTGATCGGTAGAGATCAAGTTCAGCACATACTTTTCCAAAATGTTTTTTTGCTCCACAAACACAGACCTTGCATCACTTTGTCCAAAGCCATACGTACATCTCTAAGGTGTTATTTCATTCCCGCCTTGATCCAGAGATTTGAAATTCTCTCTGGCATGCTAGCTTCTGTTGAGGGCAAACCTGTAGGGTGGCCCGATCTTTTACGAATCCCACTCAAACCGAGGATAGAGTGCGGGAAAAAAAAGGGAGGATGAACACGATGAACTCACACACGAAGAACACGATGAATACACACGCAAAACCACGATACACACCAATAGCTCACGTCGGCAGTGACCGGTCCGACGTAATCCCTAGGATCGGCGACGGGCGGAAGACTCTCTCTCAAACCGGCACGGCGAGATGGGAGACTCGGTGAGATCTTGACGTCTAGGCAAAGGGACTCCGATGCCTAGGCCTTGTACAATGCGGAGGCACGATGCAAACTCCAACGAGGTTTGGGATATTTGGTGCTCCTTTGTTAAAGGAGCATGAGGCAAGAACTAGATAGATCCACAAGGGGTTTCCACTAATTCCAAATATCATGCCTATGGTTTACAATAGAGGTGGGGGACTATATATAGGCCAGCCACTCAGTCAGAGGTACTTTAGTAATAAAAAACAAGTTCTGGACGGATTAAGGGTTACATGGGCCGAAGGCCCAAATGCCTTTTACATGCCTGGCGTCGGTCGGTCCGGAGACTCCGGCGTGCAGACCAGAGACTCCGGTCTGGGCCGGAGATTCCGGAGGGGTCTCCAGAGGGGCCATCTGGCTGTCCTGGGGCCTGGTTCAGGAGTCAGAACGGAGGTGAGCTGGAGTCTCCGGGGTCTTCAGGCCGGAGACTTTGGTGGACCGGAGACTCCAGTGTGCGCAGACCGGAGACTCCGGTCTGAGCAGCTCCAGCGGCTTCTTCTTCATGATCTGCTCCTTGTTCTCCATCCTTGGGTGCTTGGTGATGTGTTGGGGCTTCGTACCTAATGATGCATAGAATAGTTGCATGAAGTAGCACACCATCCAAGGAGGTATCACATTGGCACGAGGAGAGGAGCAAGTCCACCTTAGCTTGTAGGAGTTTGGCTCGGGCACGAGTCATGGGTCCACTTGGAGGACTTGATGGTGTAGATGTAGGAGCGTCCATAGGACGGGCTGCATCAGCTCCCCCCTTGGGAAAGAGTCGTCCTCGACTCTTCATGGGTATCATCTTGAACACCTCCATGGTAGGGTGAGAGGTCCTTGACATTGAATGTGTTGCTTGCAAGGTACTTGGAGACTGGAATGTCGATGATGTAGGCGTTGTTGTTGATTCTCTTGAGGACCTTGAAAGGGCCATCTCCTCTTGGTTTGAGCTTGGAGTCGCGTTCTTTGGGGAAGCGGTCTTTGCTTAGGTGTATCCCCACAAGGTCACCTTCTTCAAAGATCATCTCCTTCTTGTCCTTGTTTAACCTTGAAGCGTGGCAAATGACTTGTTGCTCGATAATAGCAATTGTTTCTTCATGAAGATTCTTCATAGCTTGTGCGCACTTCTCAACATCCATGCTGGTGCGCTCATGGAGAGGTAGAGGTAGGATGTCGAGCGTGGTGAGGGGCCCGAAACCATAGACGATCATGAAGGGACTCATCTTGGTTGTTGAGTGCTTGACTCGGTTGTAGGTGAACTCAGCGTGGGGAATGCATTCCTCCCAATCCTTCAAGTTCTTCTTGATCAACACACGTAGAAGAGTTCCGAGGCTTCAGTTGACAACCTCGGTTTGTCCATCGGTTTGAGGATGCGACGCGGATGAAAAGAGAAGCTTGACACCGAGCTTGGCCATGAGGGTCTTCCATAAGTAGCTCATGAATTTGATGTCGCGGTCGGAGACGATTGTTCTTGGCACACCGTGAAGACGGACGATTTCCATGAAAAACAGATTCACAACATGTGAAGCATCGTCGGTCTTATGGCACGGTATGAAGTGTGCCATTTTGGAAAAGCGATCCATGATAACAAAGATAGAATCATGACCATGCTTAGATCTAGGCAATCCTAACACAAAATCCATGCTAATGTCAGACCAAGGTGTAAGAGGAATAGGCAATGGCATATAAAGACCATAAGGGTTAGCTTGCGACTTAGCTTGAACACATGTCATGCATCATTGAACGTAGGGGCTCCATGTCGCGCTTCATCTTGGGCCAAAAGTAGTGAGTGGAGAGCATGTCCAGTGTCTTGTCACGGCCAAAGTGACCCATAAGGCCTCCACCATGAGATTCTTGGAGAAGCAAAAGTTGGAGCGACGATTTTGGAATGCAAAGCTTGTTTTGTTTAAAGAGAAAGCCCTTATGCAAATAGAAATCATCAACTCCTTTGTCAATGGAGCACTTTGCGAAAATTGGTTCAAAGAACGGGTCGGAAGCATACAAATATTTTATTTCCTCAAGACCCAACACGTTGATTTCAAGTCTCGTAAGAAGGCTTGTGTGTTTGCGCGATAAAGCGTCCACAAATACATTATCTTTGCCCTTCTTATACTTGACAATGTATGGAAAAGACTCCATAAACTCAACCCACTTAGCGTGTCTCTTACTCAAGTTGGCTTGGCCTTTGAGATATTTCAACGACTCATGGTCGGAATGTATGATAAATTCCTTGGGCCATAGGTAGTGTTGCCAAACTTGAATGACACGAACTAAGGCAAAAAACTCTTTGTCATAAATCGGATAATTAAGGCGAGCACCATCAAGTTTCTCGCCATGGTAGGCTATAGGACGTCCGTTTTGCATCAGGACTCCTCCAATGCCAATACCACTAGCATCACACTCTATCTCAAAAGTTTTTGTGAAATCCGGTAACGCAAGGAGAGGTGCTTCGGTGAGCCTCTTTTTAAGTTCATGAAAAGATTTTTTTTGTGCTTTGCCCCACACGAAGGTGACATTCTTTTTCGTCAACTCATTGAGAGGACAAGCAATGGTAGAAAAGTCTTTCACAAAGCGACGATAGAAACCAGCCAACCCATGAAAACTTCGGAGTTCCCTCACATTTGTTGGGATGGGCCAATCCCGTATGTCCTTTACCTTGGACACATCAACTTCAATTCCCTTTGAAGAAACGACAAATCCAAGAAAAATCAACTTGTCTTTAGCAAAAGTGCACTTGGGAAGATTAGCATAAAGCTTTTCATGTCGAAGGTTTGGAAAACTTCCTTGACATGTGTAATATGGTCCTCAAGTGACTTGCTATAAACAAGTATATCATCGAAATAAACAACAACACTTTTTCCAATGAGAGAACGCAAGATGTGATTCATAAGGCGCATGAAGGTGGATGGGGCATTAGAGAAACCAAAGGGCATAACCAACCATTTATAGAGACCAAGTTTGGTCTTGAAGGCAGTTTTCCACTCATCACCTTCAACCATGCGTATTTGATGGTAACCACTACGAAGATCAATTTCCGAAAAAATAGTGGCTCTACACAACTCATCAAGCATGTCATCAAGACGCGGCATAGGATGTCGACAACGCACGGTGATAGCATTGATTGGATGGCAGTCCATGCATAACCGTAACGTATCATCCGTTTTTGGAACAAGAATCATGGGTACCGCACTTGGACTAGTACTCACTTGGATCAAACCTTTGGAGACGAGTTGGTTGATTTGACATTCGATCTCCTTCGTCTCCTCCGTGTTCTTGCGGTAGGCGACGCGGTTTGGAAGGGGTGCGCCGGGGATGAGGTTAATGCGATGTTCGATGCCGCGAAGAGGAGGTAGTCCATGTGGGAGCTCTTCAGGAAATACATCCTTGAATTCCTGCAAAACAATCATCAAAGATGGAGGAACATTGATTAATTCATTAGTTCCTTGCGCTAGTCCCTTGCAAAGGAGGACATAGTGCAAGATGGATGGGTTGTTCCGAACATCTCTCATCTCACTTTTGGTGGCAAGGAGAACACTCTTAGTTTTTCCACTCGAGTTTGGCTTGTGGCTCTCACTCACTATGAGGTGGTTCTCTCTCTCACCACTCTTCTCACAAGTAGGTGTTGTGCTTTGCACCCTCACTAAAGCCTTTGCATTGTCCGCAATTATTTGTCTAGGAGTCATTGGTTGCAAAACACATTATTTGTTAGCCATTTGAATGTGTAAACATTGGTGCGACCATCATGTAGAGCAGCCTTGTCAAATTGCCATGGTCGACCAAGAAGCATGTGGCAAACTGTCATAGGAACCACATCACACTCCACCGTGTCTTTGTAAGGACCAATAGCGAAGGAGACCGATACGGTATGCTTGATCTTCACGGATCCTTGGTCACTTAGCCATTGCACGTAGTAGGGGTGCTTGTGTGGATGGAGGGTGAGGTTGAGCTTCTCACACAACTTGGTGCTAGCAAGGTTGTGGCAACTCCCTCCATCAATGATCACTTTGATAGATTTTCCATTGATGCCAGCTCGTATTTGGAAGATATTGGAGCGTTGGTTTCATGCTCTTGTGCTTGAGTGGTCAAGATACTTGTGACGACAAGCGATGGACTTGCGTCATGTTCACACATGAGGAGTTCTTGGTCATCTTCCACTCGTTGCCTTGCCATTGCTTCCTTGACTCGGGCATCAAATTCATGTTCACTCAAGTACTCTTCGTCTCCATTGTCATGGATGAACAATACCTTCTTGTTTCCACATTCGGCTGACTTGTGTCCTTTGCCTCCACACTTGTAGCATTCACCATTGAAAGGTGTATCACTCTTTGCTTGTTTGCCACTTGGGGGCATTTTTCCTTGAGGAAGTGTGGGCTTGAAGGAAGGCTTGGGGGTACTTTAGGAGCTTCCATTGAAGGTTGTTGGCGTAGCGGTTGAAGCTTGCTTGTAGGTGAAATACGTCTTGGGCTTGTTGTACTTGATGTCCTCTTGCACTTGACGTTCGGCCTTTGTTGCGATGTGCACAAGCTCAACCATGTTGTTGTATGTTTAGAACTCGACGATGCGCTTGATTGGGTGATTCAAGCCCATGAGGAAACGTGCCATAGTTTGCTCCATGCACTCTTCAATGTTGGCGCAGATCAAGTTGAGTTCCATTTCCTTGAAGTACTCTTCCATGGTCTTTGTCCCTTGATGAAGCGATTTAAGGTTGTTGAAGAGGTCACGCGTGTAGTGCGCGGGGACGAACCGGGATCTCATGTGAGCCTTCATGTCATGCCAAGTTGTGATTGGCGGTTCTTGTCTTGCATCACGAGCAACTTGAACTTGTTCCCACCAAAGGTTGGCGTAATCATCAAACTCAAGCGAAGCCATGGCGACCATCTTCTCGTTGCTATAGTTGTGCATGTGGAAGATCTTGTCGAATTTGAGTGCCCATGAAAGGTATTCTTCGGGGTCATTGGATCCGGTAAACTTGGGCATTGTGAACTTGAGCTTACCGAAAGTTTCTTCATCATTGCGGTCATTGCGACGAGCTAGGTGACCTTGTTGATGATCTTGTGGTTGATGTGGTGGAACTTGGTTCTCGTGACCTTGTTGCGGAGCTTGCTCTTGATATTGTTGTTGAGGCGCTTGCTCTTGCTCTTGGCGCGGTTGTTGACGACGTTGGGGCACTTGGGCCCCATGATGTTGTTTAAGATGTGGAGCCTCATGACGCGGTTGATGACGAAGAGGAGGCTCGTTCCTCGGTTGGTGATGTTGATTAGGCACATGGGCCTCACGTCGAAGATCATGGTTGTGAGCCTCTTGACGTGGTGGGCGTCGCTCAACTTGTACCACATGACGCTCCATGTTTTGGTGTGGTGGAGGAGGCGCCTCATGATGACCATGGTGTTGGTGCGGACGTTCATGACGATGATGACGAGGAAGAGGATCTTGGAGAGCTTCACGTCGATGACGAGCTTGACTTGCCGCATTAGAGTCATCACTTGTTGTGTCAAGTACATGTCACGGACGATGGTGGTAGACTTGCAGTTGCACTTGCGATTCTTATTGTGGTTGCTCTTGTTGGATCACCAATGCCCTTGCGTGATGACGGTGTGCTTCTTGCCTTGCTCATGGTCTTGAAGAGAAATCACCATCATAGCTTGACATTGCGGCGTGCCGTGGGGAAGGTACATAGTTCACAGAACTTCCATCTTCAACCACGGGGGCATCATTGTGTCTTGGAGCACTTAGATGAAGGTCTTGTTGAAGAGGAGCATGACAACGCGAAGAGCTTGAAGAGCTTGAAGCACGTGAACGTGGTCTTGCCATTCAGTCGATGAGGCGTCGAAGATTGTCATTTGTTTCGGCGACGGAGCGTTGAAGCACTTCATTTTGGTGGCAGAAGTTGTGATGCATTGCATGCATTTGTCATTCGAGTCGACGGAGATGTTCTTGCATCTCGCCAAATTGTTCATCTTGTCGCGTCTCAAGGGCTTGGCAACGTTCACGGAACTCTTGTCGAACGATGAAGTGGCTTGCGCGCGTCATGTATGGTCCTTGATCTTCTTCTTGGGGAGGTGGTTAGCTCGACTAACCGTCCATATCCATCATGCAAAAACACAAGTATTGTATATGGAAGTGGAATATGGTGGTGTTAGCCTTGTACCTCACCTTGGGGATTGCACCAAACTAGAAACCACAAGTGAGAGCTATAAGCGTGCAAAGTGAAATTGCAAAGAAAACTCACACTAAAGAAAGAAATTACTCTCAAAAAGCTTGTTGGTGGTAGGTTAGGGTTGTGGAATGCCAAAGAACCAACCAAAAGAAAAGGGATAGTCAAAAGTGGGTAAAATCCAACAAAACTCAAGTCAAAGGCAAAGGTCAACAACTCAAAGGGGTGACGGGAACCTACAACTATATACACACACGTGGAGATTGTTGGGATTGACACGACTATGAAAATGAGCAAATAAAATGTCCTAACGAAGACTAAGTCGTTGTCGTGCCAATGCAAGGAGAGACCGTGGCTCGTTTGCAAAGAAGAAAAATGAGCAACGGATTTGTGCACTTGCCTTGGGCGCTCTTCTTTCTCTCTTGCTTACAAGCTTCGAGACTCTCTTTTGCTATGGGAGACTATTTTTTTCTTTTGCTTTGTATCTTTTTTTGCTCTCCCTTGATGCTACCTAGTCACACTTGATATTGCTCTTGCATTCTCACTATCCAAGGACAAATGCACAATGCTCAAGCAAACACAAGATGAGCCACTCTCGTGGGATAGGTACACACAAAGGAAGATAGGGGTTAACAAGGTGACGCAAGTTATACCTTCGTTGGTGATGATGAACTTGTTGTCGGTGGTGCGGGATGATGTTCGTGGGCCATGGTGTCGATGAGCGCGGGGTTTGTTGATGCGGAAGCTTGCTATTAGTTGACGACACGCACATAGGCACAAACAAACAAGAGGAAATTAGTCAATGCAAGATAAGAGGCAAAACTGACAAAATCAGGCGCCAGGGCCGGAGACTCCGGGGTCTTAGGCCGGAAAGTCTGGTCCAGGCCGGAGACTCCGGTGTGTTCAGGCCAGAAACTCCGGTGTAGGCCGGAGACTCCGGTCTGCAGGCTGTAAACTCCGGTCTGGAGTCAGATCGCGAACTGCTCGTGTTCTTGAGCGGAAATCCACACCTTGGGTCCTCAAATCCGTGAAAAATTGGCCAAATTGGGCTAGGAAAACGTAGGATAAAGCTGGACCAACTCCTAAGACAAGGTTTGGTCGGATCAAAACCACAAATAACACTCCAAATCAAGAGATCGATCCAAAGGCAAATTTGGGCTGTTTTTTGGGGATTTTCGAATTTTTGGTGGATAGAAGAAAAATTTGTGGGGGAATTCATGAGCAACGAAGCTCTTGATACCAATATGTTGAGGGCAAACCTCTAGGGTGGCCTGATCTTTCACGAATCCCACTCAAATCGAGGATGGAGTGCGGGGGAAGGAGGGGAGGATGAACACGACGAACTCACGTACAAAGAACATGATGAACACACACACGCAAAACCACGATACACACCAATAGCTTATGCCGGTGGTGACCGGTCCGGCACAATCCCTAGGATCGGCGATGGGCAGAGGACTCTCTCTCGAACCGGCACGACGAGATGGGAGACTCGGTGAGATCTTGACGTCTAGGCAAAGGGACTCCGATGCCTAGGTCTTGTACAACGCGGAGGCACGATGCAAACTCCAACGAGGTTTGGGATATAGGCAAGAACTAGATAGATCCACAAGGGGTTTCCACTAATTCCAAATATCATGCCTAGGGTTTACAATAGAGGTGGGGGACTATATATAGGCCAACCACTCAGTTAGTGGTACTTAGAAATAAAAGACAAGTTCTGGACGGATTAAGGGTTACATGGGCCGAAGGCCCAAAGGCCTTTTACATGCTTGGCGTCAGTCGGTTTGGAGACTTCGGCGTGCAGACCGGAGACTCCGATCTGGGCCGAATATTCCGGAGGAGTCTCCGGTGGAGTCTCTGAAGGGGCCATCTGGTTGTCCCGGGGCCTGGTTCGGGGGTCAAACCGGAGGTGGGCTGGAGTCTCCGGGGTCTTCAGGCCGGAGACTTTGGTGGACCGGAGGCTCTGGTGTGCGCAGACCAGAGACTCCGGTATGAGTAGCTCTAGCGGCTTCTTCTTCACGATCTGCTCCTTGTTCTCCATCCTTGGGTGCTTGGTGATGTGTTGGGGCTTCGTACCTGATGATGCATAGAGTAGTTGCATGAAGTAGCACACCATCCAAGGAGGTATCACATTGGCACGAGGAGAGGAGCGAGTTCACCTTAGCTTGTAGGAGTTTGGCTCGGGCACGAGTCATGGGTTCACTTGGGGGACTTGATGGTGTAGATGTAGGAGCGTCCATAGGACGGGCTGCATCAGCTTCTCTTTCCCACATGATTTCGTTTTGACGTTGCTTCGGTCCAGTGGGCATGCTTTCCTCCCCCATGCATTTTAGCAGCAGCGACAGGTGGTCCAAGCAGGAAGAGATTTGGTGGACTACACGAGCCTCCGCAAAAAGATTTCCCCAGTTGTTATCTGCCACAGCCTGGTCGACGCGAACCTTTACATTATTTGTATGGCTCCACTTATTGTCATACTGCGGTGACCCATCATACCACTGCATGTGTAGTATACTATAGTCATTGACATGACATCCACAGAACACCATTCTGTAAATTTCACATCCCTCAGAGTGGTACAACAGAAACATTGCGGGTCCAGTTTACAAACATACACACTTCATTATTATTACAATACTAGAAGTTCAAGACTTCAAGTGATTCAAACTTACAAACCAAATAACTTATTTCATAAGTTTAGCGGAAGAACAAAAGACACAACGATAATAAAGACGTGAGCTCAACATCTTATTCTATAGGGTTCGTGCTGCTCGGCTCAACCTAGGTAACTACATTCCGGCCTGACAACTACTCTGACTCGTTGTCTTCAGCTCCATAGTGTGTTTTGTAGTCCACCCCTTCGATTCCACCAGACAGGTCCGGCTCTTCATAGTAGACGTCGTTCTGGACCTCCGTAGCATACACCTGGTCATCCTTCTGGCCCTCAAAGTCTAGCAAGGGGTTCAAAGGAAAGAGTGAGTAATAGTGTTACCCAGCAAGTTCACTATATGCAAGGTGGGAAGTTTGATGCTCTAACTACCACCTCGGACTATAAGTCCTTGGTACTATGCAGTTTTGGTAAACGTTTCTTCAAAGATTGATTTTAATATCAAAACTATGCCCATCAGTCTTCACAGGTTGACCAGAACTTCATGGATTTCCTTTCCTGCCGCATTCGTAGCTCCTTCCCGGAACAGGGAGTAACATGTCACAATTCTTATACTCCGCAGAGGTGCGTTACTTTATCCACAAGAGACCAAATCCTTATCGCACAACCGGGTGTACTTTCCCATCCACAATTCCATGATGTGTGGCCTAGCAGATGATCCAAGCCAATCACTGCCCCCTTCGCGACTCCGCATGTCCCCTTGGTGTACGCCATGCCCACATCTTGAATTATGGCAATTGTTAGTATAGACCGTCAGATGCCAGAACTATCGTGGGACGTTGAGGGTTCCCACCCATATGTTGCATATCCTCTACGAATTACCAATTAATGCACTCTATGAGGATAACAGCCACGACCTAGCCATCCGGATGCATGCGAGAGAAAGAAGATGCAGCTGACTTCTCCGTCCCATTCCAAATCTCATGGTTAACGCGTAATATACGGCGCTAGAATCACTGATGTCATGGGTTATTAAGCCCTAGATGTTCGACCATTGGAATCCTAGATTCCATTGTCATTCTTAGTTTTATCATCACTTAGGATGATAATAGCATTCATTTGTTTGGGAAAAATATTTATTTTCGGTCTCTTTTAGAATATAGGTGATAACATACAATTTTCAAATACTTTCAATAAAGACTCTTCAAAGGACATGAGCAAGTGGTGAACTTGCCTTGTGACTGCAAGGTAGTGAAGTCAGATACTTCCCCTTGACCTTGAGCTCCGGTTTCTACAAAAAAACCATTATTTCCTGGTAAGGACAATATTTAAAGAAGCAATATGCAATGCATAGTAATGTTGATGCAGCTCGTCCTACGGACGCTACTACATCTACACCAACAAGTCCCCCAAGTGGACCCATGAGCCAAGCTCCTACAAGCTAAGGTGAACTCGCTCCTCTCCTCGTGCCAATTTGATACCTCCTTGGATGGTGTGCTACTTCATGCAACTACTCTATGCATCATCAGGTACGAAGCCCCAACACATCACCAAGCACCCAAGGATGGAGAACTAGGAGTAGAGCATGAAGCAGAAGTCGCTGAAGCTGCTCATACCAGAGTCTCCGATCTGCGCACACCGGAGTCTCCGGCCTGCCAAAGTCTCCGGCCTGAAGACCCGGAGACTCCGGCCCCTCCTCCGGTCTGACCCCCTAGACCAGGCTCCGGGACAATCTGAATGCCCCTCCGGAGGTTGGTCCGGAGGCTCCACCGGATTCTCTGGCCTAGACCGGAGTGTCCGGCCTGCACAACGGAGTCTCCGGTCCGACCGACACCAGGCATGTAACAGGCCTTTGGGCCTTCGGCCCATGTACCCCTTAGTCCGTCCAGAACTTGTCTTTTATTCCTAAAGTACCTCTGACTGAGTGGCTGGCCTATATATAGTCCCCCACCTCTATTGTAAACCCTAGGCATGATATTTGGAATTAGTGGAAACCCCTTGTGAATCTATCTAGTTCTTGCCTCATGCTCCTTTGACAAAGGAGCACCAAATATCCCAAACCTCGTTGGAGTTTGCATCGTGTCTCCGCATTGTACAAGGCCTAGGCATCGGGGTCCCTTTGCCTAGACGTCAAGATCTTACCGAGTCTCCCATCTCGCCGTGCCGGTTCGAGAGAGAGTCCTCCGCCCATCGCTGATCCTAGGGATTGCGCCGGACCGGTCACCGCTGGCGTGAGCTATATGTGTGTATCGTGGTTTTGCGTGTGTGTGTTCATCGCATTCTTCATGCGTGAGTTCGTCGTGTTCATCCTCCCCTCCTTCCCCCGCACTCCATCCTTGATTTGAGTGGGACTCGTGAAAGATCAGGCCACCCTAGAGGTTTGCCCTCAACATATTGGTATCAAGAGCTTCGTTGCTCACGAATTCCCCCACAATTTTTTCTTCTATCCACCAAAAATTCGAAAATCCCCAAAAAAACAGCCCAAATTTGCCTTTGGATTGATCCCTTGATTTGGAGTGTTATTTGTGGTTTTGATCCGACCAAACCTTGTCTTAGGAGTTGGTCCAGCTTTATCCTGCGTTTTCCCAGCCCAATTTGGCCAATTTTTCGCGGATTTGAGGACCCAAGGCATGGATTTCCAGTCAAGAGCATGAGCAGTTCGCGATCTGACTCCAGACAAAAGTCTTCGGCCTATCCACACCGGAGTTTCTGGCCTGAAACCCCGGAGTCTCTGGCCCTGATGCCTGATTTTGACAGTTTTGCCTCTAATCTTGCATTGGCTAATTTCCTCTTGTTTGTTTGTGCCCGTGT
Source organism: Avena insularis (assembly GCA_023614405.1). Lineage (NCBI taxonomy): Eukaryota > Viridiplantae > Streptophyta > Magnoliopsida > Poales > Poaceae > Avena > Avena insularis. The sequence continues at coordinate 282,899,772 of CM042688.1, read as the reverse complement.
GCGTGTCGTCAACTAACAGCAAGCTTCTGCATCAACAAACCCCGCGCTTATCGACACCATGGCCCACGAACATCATCCTGCACCACCGATGCCAAGTTCATCATCCCCAACAAAGGTATAACTTGCGTCACCTTGTTAACCCCTATCTTCCTTTGTGTGCACCTATCCCACGAGAGTGGCTCATCTTGTGTTTGCTTGAGCATTGTGCACTTGTCCTTGGATAGTGAGAGTGTAAAAGCAATAGCAAGAGTGACTTGGTAGCATCAAGGGAGAGCAAAAAAAAAGAAAAATATACAAAGCAAAAGAAAAAGAAAAATAGTCTCCCATCACAAAAGAGAGTCTCAAAGCTTATAAGCAAGAGAGAAAGAAGAGCGCCCAAGGCAAGTGCACAAATCCGTTGCTCATTTTTTCCTCTTTGCAAACGAGCCGCGGTCTCTCCTTGTATTATCACGACACTGAGTGTAGTCTTCGTTAGGACATTTTGTTTGCTCATCTTCGTAGTCGTGTCAATCCCAACAGTCTCCATGTGTGTGTATATAGTCGTAGGTTCCCGTCACCCCTTTGAGTTGTTGACCTTCGCATTTGACTTGAGTTTTGTTGGATTTTACCCACTTTTGACTATCCCTTTTCTTTTGGTTGGTTCTTTGGCATTCCATAATCCTAACCTACCACCAACAAGCTTTTGAGAGTTATTTCTTTCTTTAGTGTGAGTTTTCTTTGCAATTCCACTTTGCAGGCTTATAGCTCTCACTTGTGGTTTCTAGTTTGGTGCAATCCCCAAGGTGATGTACAAGGCTAACACCACCATATCCCACTTCCATATACAATACTTGTGTGTTTTGCATGATGGATATGCACGGTGAGTCGAGCCAACCACCTCCCCAAGAAGAAGATCAAGGACCGTACATGACGTGCGCAAGTCACTTCATCGTTCGACAAGAGTTCCGTGAACGTTGCCAAGCCCTTGAGACGCGACAAGATGAATAATTTGACGGCCTCGAATGACAAATGCATGCAATGCATCACAACTTCGGCCACCAAAATGAAGCGCTTCAATGCTCCGTCGCCAAAACAAATGACAATCTTCGACGCCTCATCGACGGAATGGCAAGACCGCGTTCACGTACAGCAAGCTCTTCAAGTTCTTCGTGTTGTCATGCCCCTCTTCAACAAGATCTACATCCAAGTGCTCCAAGATGCAATGCTGCCCCCGTGGTTGAAGATGGAAGTTCTTCGAACTATGTACCTTCCCCACGGCACGCCGCAACTTCAAGCTATGATAGTGATTTCTCTTCAAGGCCACGAGCAAGGCAAGAAGCACACCTTCATCACGCAAGGGCATTGGTGATCCAACAAGAGCAACCACAAGAAGAACCACAAGTGCTACCGCAAGTCTACCACCATCGCCCGTGACACATACTTTACACAACAAGTGATGACTCCAATTTGGAGAACCAAGCTCGTCATCGACATGAAGCTCTCCAAGATCCTCCTCCTCGTCCTCATCAATGTCCACACCGACACCATGGTCATCACGAGGCGCCTCCTCCACCACAACAAAACATGGAGCGTCAAGTGGTACAAGTTGAGCATCGCCCACCACGTCAAGAGGCTCAAGACCATGATCTTCTCCATGAGGCCCATGTGCCTAATCAACATCACCAACCGAGGAACGAGCCTCCTCTTCGTCATCAACCACGTCATGAGGCTCCACATCCTCAACACCCTAATGAGGCCCAAGTGCCCCAATGTCGTCAACAACCGCGCCAAGGGCAAGAGCAAGCTCCACAACAACAACATCAAGAGCAAGCTCCGCAACAAGGTCACGAGAACCAAGTTCCACCTCCTCAACCACAACAAGCTCGTCGCAATGATCGCATGGAAGATGAAGATCATCATCAACATGGCAACAACCGATAACGTGACCGCAATGAGGAAGAAACATTTGGCAAGCTCAAGTTCACAATGCCCAAGTTCACCGGATCCAATGACCCCGAAGAATACCTCTTGTGGGCACTCAAGGTCGACAAGATCTTCCGCATGCACAACTATAGCAACGAAAAGATGGTCGCCATGGCTTCACTTGAGTTTGATGATTACGCCAACCTTTGGTGGGAACAAGTTCAAGTTGCTCGTGACGCAAGACAAGAACCGCTAATCACAACTTGGCATGATATGAAGGCTCACATGAGATCCCGGTTCGTCCCCGCGCACTACACGCATGACCTATTCAACAACCTTCAATCGCTTCGCCAAGGGACAAGGACCATGGAAGAGTACTTCAAGGAAATGGAACTCAACTTGATTCGCGCCAACATTGATGAGCGCATGGAGCAAACTATGGCACGCTTCCTTATTGGGTTGAACCACCCAATCAAGCGCATCGTCGAGTTCCAAACATACAATGCCATGGTTGAGCTTGTGCACATCGCAACAAAGGCTGAACGTCAAGTGCAAGAGGACATCAAGTACAAGAAGCCCAAGACATATTTCACCTACAAGCAAGCTTCAACCGCTTTGCTAACAACCTTCAATGGAAGCTCCTCAAGTACCTCCAAGCCTTCCTTCAAGCCCACACTTCCTCAAGGAAAAGTGCCCCAAGTGGCAAACAAGCAAAGAATGATACACCTTTCAACGGTGAATGCTACAAGGGTGGAGGCAAAGGACACAAGTCGGCCGAATGTGGAAACAAGAAAGTCTTGTTCATCCATGACAATGGTGATGAAGAGTACTTGAGTGAGGATGAATTTGATGCCCGCGTCAAGTAAGCAATGGCAAGGCAACGAGTGGAAGATGACCAAGAACTCCTCATGTGTGAACATGACGCAAGTCCATCGCTTGTCGTCACAAGGATCTTGACCACTCAAGCACAAGAGCATGAAGACCAACGCTCCAACATCTTCCAAACACGAGCCGGCATTAATGGCAAATCTATCAAGGTGATCATTGACGGAGAGAGTTTCCATAACCTTGCTAGCACCGAGTTGTGTGAGAAGCTCAACTTCACCTCCATCCGCACAAGCACCCCTACCACGTGCAATGGCTAAGTGACCAAGGGTCCGTGAAGATCAAGCATACCGTATCGGTATCCTTTGCCATTGGTCCATACAAAGACACGGTGGAGTGCAATGTGGTTCCTACGATAGTTTGCCATATGCTTCTTGGTCGACCATGGCAATTTGACAAGGCTGCTCTACATGATGGTCGCACCAATGTATACACCTTCAAATGGCTCAACAAAACATGTGTTTTGCAACCAATGACTCCTAGCCAAATAATTGCGGATAACGCAAAGGCTTTAGCGAGGGTGCAAAGCATAACTCCTACTTGTGAGAAGAGTGGTGAGAGAGAGAACCACCTCATAGTGAGTGAGATCCACAAGCCAAACTCGAGTGGAAAAACTAAGAGTGTTCTCCTTGCCACCAAAAGTGAGATGAGAGATGTTCGGAACAACCCATCCATCTTGCACTATGTCCTCCTTTGCAAGGGACTAGCGCAAGGAACTAATGAATTAACCAATGTTCCTCCATCTTTGATGATTGTTTTGCAGGAATTCAAGGATGTGTTTCCCGAAGAGCTTCCACATGGACTACCTCCTCTTCGCGGCATCGAACATCGCATTGACCTCATTCCCGGCGCATCACTTCCCAACCGCGCCGCCTACCGCACGAACCCGGAGGAGACAAAGGAGATTGAACGTCAAATCAACCAACTCACCTCCAAAGGTTTGATCCAAGTTAGCACTAGTCCAAGTGCCGTACCCGTGATACTTGTTCCAAAAACGGATGATATGTTACGGTTATGCATGGACTGCCGTCCAATCAATGCTATCACCGTGCGTTATCGACATCCCATACCACGTGTCGATGACATGCTTGATGAATTGTGTGGAGCCACTATTTTTTCGAAAATTGATCTTCGTAGTGGTTACCATCAAATACGGATGGCTGAAGGTGATGAGTGGAAAACCGCCTTCAAGACCAAACTTGGTCTCTATGAATGGTTGGTTATGCCCTTTGGTTTATCTAATGCCCAATCTACCTTCATGCGCCTTATGAATCATATCTTGCGTTCTCTCATTGGAAAAAGTGTTGTTGTCTATTTTGATGATATACTTGTTTATAGCAAGTCACTTGAGGACCATATTACACATGTCAAGGAAGTTTTGCAAATTCTTCGACATGAAAAGCTTTATGCTAATCTTCCCAAGTGCACTTTTGCTAAAGATAAGTTGATTTTTCTTGGATTTGTCATTTCTTCGAAGGGCATTGAAGTTGATGTTTCCATGGTTAAGGACATACGAGATTGGCCCATTCCAACAATTGTGAGTGAACTCCGAAGTTTTCATGGGTTGTTCGGTCACTATCATCGCTTTGTGAAAGACTTTTCGACCATTGCTTATCCCCTCAATGAGTTGACAAAAAAGAATGTCACCTTCGTATGGGGCAAAACACAACAAAAAGCTTTTGATGAACTCAAAAAGAGGCTCACCGAAGCACCTCTCCTTGCGTTACCGGATTTCACAAAAACTTTTGAGATAGAGTGTGATGCTAGTGGTATTGGCACTGGAGGAATCCTTATGCAAAATGGACGTCCTATAGCCTACCATAGCGAGAAACTTGATGGTGCTCACCTTAATTATCCGATTTATGACTAAGAGCTTTTTTTGCCTTAGTTCGTGTCCTTCAAGTTTGGAAACACTACCTATGGCCCATAGAATTTATCATACATTCCGACCATGAGTCGTTGAAATATCTCAAAGGCCAAGCTAACTTGAGCAAGAGACACACTAAGTGGGTTGAGTTCATGGAGTCTTTTCCGTACATTGTCAAGTATAAGAAGGGCAAAGATAATGTAGTTGCAGATGCTTTGTCTCGCAAACACACAAGCCTTCTTACGAGACTTGAAATCAACATGTTGGGTCTTGAGGAAATAAAATCTTTGTATGCTTCCGACCCGTTCTTTGAATCAATTTTCGCAAAGTGCTCCATTGATAAAGGAGTTGATGATTTCTATTTGCATAAGGGTTTTCTCTTTAAAAAAACAAGCTTTGCATTCCGAAATCGTCGCTCCAACTTTTGCTTCTCAAAGAATCTCATGGTGGAGGCCTTATGGGTCACTTTGGCCGTGACAAGACATTGGACATGCTCTCAACTCACTACTTTTGGCCCAAGATGAAGCGCGGCGTGGAGCGCTACGTTCAACGATGCATGACATGTGTTCAAGCTAAGTCGCAAGCTAACCCTTATGGTATTTATATGCCATTGCCTATTCCTCATACACCTTGGTCCAACATTAGCATGGATTTTGTGTTAGGATTGCCTAGATCTAAGCATGGTCATGATTCTATCTTTGTTGTCGTGGATCGCTTTTCCAAAATGGCACACTTCATACCGTGCCATAAGACCGACGATGCTTCACATGTTGTAAATCTGTTTTTCAGGGAAATCGTCCGTCTTCACGGTGTGCCAAGAACAATCGTCTCCGACCGCGACGTCAAATTCATGAGCTACTTATGGAAGACCCTCATTGCCAAGCTCGGCGTCAAGCTCCTCTTTTCATCCGTGTCGCATCCTCAAACTGATGGCCAAACCGAAGTTGTCAACCGAAGCCTCAGAACTCTTCTATGTGTGTTGATCAAGAAGAACTTGAAGGATTGGGAGGAATGTATTCCACACGCCAAGTTCGTGTATAACCGTGCCAAGCACTCGACAACCAAGATGAGTCCCTTCATGATCGTCTATGGTTTCGAGCCCCTAACCACGCTCGACATCCTACCACTACCTCTTCATGAGCGCACTAACATGGACGTCGAGAAGCACGCACAAGCTATGAAGAAGCTTCATGAAGAAACAAGAGCTACTATTGAGCAACAAGTCCTTCGCCAAGCTTCAAGGTTAAACAAGGACAAGAAGGAGATGATCTTTGAAGAAGGCGACCTTGTATGGATACACTTGAGCAAAGAATGCTTTCCCAAGGAACGAGATTCCAAGCTCAAACCAAGAGGAGATGGCCCCTTCAAGGTCCTCAAGAGAATCAACAACAACGCGTACATCATCGACATTCCAGTCTCCAAGTAACTTGCAAGCAACACATTCAATGTAAAGGACCTCTCACACTACCATGGAGATGTTCAAGATGATACCCATGAAGAGTCGAGGACGACTCTTTCCCAAGGGGGGGAGCTGATGCAGCCCGTCCTACGGATGCTACTACATCTACACCAACAAGTCCCCCAAGTGGACCCATGACTCGTGCCCGAGCCAAGCTCCTACAAGCTAAGTGATATGGGGTGGCCCGATCTTCTCAGTAAGCGGATGGCGATGATGATGGTGGATGATAGATAACTAGTGCGTAGCTATGATCTCTCCCGCTCGATCCCTGATGCTAGCGCAACAGATCTCGAACCTTGTAGGATATTCACAACACCACACTCTTGCGCACGCAACCGTGACCACGAACGGTAGTATGCAATCTACTAATTCCCAATGGAACAACAGATCACACTCAATTATAGTTGGTAGATTCGAACACAGGGTAATTCCAGAGGTTCTATGAAAGAAACAACTCCAAAATATTTTAACGTGGTCTTAAAACCTAACTTGTGACGGCTACGGAGGTTTATATGAGGGCTGGGGCGTCCTCCCCTCTAAACGGGCCTAAAAACAACCATAACTTGGCCCAAACTGACTCGGTTCGACTCAAACTGATACATACCGACCCATACATGGGTTCGGCCTTATTGGCACGCAGTCCAAACGTCGTGGAACACCTCAAACATGTAATTCTTGGTGCGCCATCTCTCTCTCTTGCTCATACGTGATTTCCTCATTGCCTCCTAGTGCGCATGCCTCCCGCTCCTCCCTCGCGCACTTGTTGATATTGGAAATCAGCGCTTGTCCTTCTTGCTGCAACTCTCCTCCTCCTCGTGCAATGCTTGTGTTATCAATAAACCTGATCATACAAAGATGCATAGACTTAGGTAGTATAAAGTTCTCATTAAATAAAACATCAGGTTCAATTAGGAATAAATTCACCTAATAGTCATTATTGATTTGACTCAATATTTCCTTCTAGTTCAGGCAGTCAGAATCATCATAATCCATATATATCCTCATCATCCTCCCTCGGCTTTGGGTAAGCTGAAAGTGGGAGAAATAAAAAGAACAATGTGTACGCAAAGTATATGTATATATAACATGTTGTATTATTGTTGTTTATATGAAAAGTATGTCCAGTATACATCAAGCAACTTAAATTGCAGGTATAAGTGAAGTACAAAGAATCATGATCATGGTGAAAAACAACTAAATAGATAGTCATGTTCTTCAATATTAAATTCAGTTTTCTCAAAGAAGATCTATGATCAAATTTGTGAACAAGATCAAACCAATTCAATATGTCTGAAAACCAAATTGAATCATGACATGCTTCAACTGCGCTACTCTGATTATTATGAACATGATCATGTTGTCCAGTATGTAAAATGCAACTCAAGTTGCAAATATCAAGGAAGTCTAAAGTAGTAACAAAACTAGACAAAGACTTTTGGGACAAACATAGTGAATATGAAAACTTGGGTCCTATTCTAGCAAGATTAGAACAATCCAACATAGGTAAAATTACGTGTGTTGGTTGCAATATATCAACTAGACCAGAATGTATTTCCATAATATCTGGAACATGAACTATTGTCCCATAGCAACCATTTTGTGATGTATGGCTGAAAACAGCATGTTTCAGTTCAGCGATTCTATCACAAGTAATGTATATGTGATCCACAAGAAAATTTTCATGCATGCTATATTCACCAATCCGATTGAAAGTGAAACAAGGAGAATATGTGCTAGAATTCAGAAATGAAATTTCAGAAATCTTATCCATAACACAACTCATACTCATAGGTTCATTTAGCATGATGGAATACACAATATCAGCAGGTGGTATTCGAGCAAGTATTTCCTTATGTGTTATCAGTACCACATGATCAAAATTTGAATTTGGTAAACTATCACATGGTGCTGAAACGGTAGTGCAAGGCAAATCACAAGGAGGCTTCAGTAAAGGAATAGACTCACAATATGTCGCACATGTTGGCTAAAGCTCCAAATCAGTACCAATGTCATTAACAATCTTCTCAGCTGTAGTAGTTACTACGACATCCTCCTTAAGTGACAATACCAGATCGTGTGATGCAGGTTGTAAAATAGGCGGCTCCCTTTCTTCAAAAGCAACCTGCACATCACAAGATACAACACTAGGAGTAGACATGATTACATTAGTAGACAACTCACATGTCTCATTAGTGTCCACTCTCAAAAGTTCTGGAAGAGGCCATTTGCAGTTGTTCAAAAACATAGAACGTAGAAATTGCTTGAAATCTTCCCAAAGATTTTTTTTACCCATGACACCATACACAATCCTTGCGTCCTTCCACCAACGAGCTACCTCTTCATCCACACGTCGGTGAGCAAGAATGTATTCTATATGGCCATTAAACTTGCTATCGAAAGTACGACATCTCGCAAAACCAAATTCCATATCAATTTCCCAAATCTGATATTCTGCGGGTGTGGCGGAACTTTCTAATCGCCACTTGATTTTAGTTGGATCATATGCCATGCTAACCACAATAGCTAAATAGTCATGGTAAACATCATCTGATTTCTGCATCACATCAACACTAGTAGAAGTCATGATTAGTACATTAGTGCAAAAACACAAAACTGTTTTGGTGGCACACTCACAACTCACTCAAAAACTGACAAGAAAACAGATCTTACCGTTCCAAAGTGAATAGTGATGCTTACCAGTTCGAAATCAAGGACTGATGCACTGATGTGATGAAGTGAATACCAAAGGTATAGAGAACGATCGTAGGGCACACAGGTTATTTATGGTGGAGTTGTAGGTATGGTATCCTAACTACACCGCAAACAAGTCCTAGTGCTGATCGTATGACAAAGACCCACGGAAACACACACGGTGGAGATAAATGGGGCAATTGCAACTATGAAAATGAGCTCAAAAAAGTAAGGTATGTCGTAGGAATGCTCGTGTTGCAATGCACAAGGAGAGACGCTAGCAATGTCTCAACGAAACGGGCACAAGATTGCTAAACTGAGCAGCCCGCAGAGCACTAAGTCATATATGGATTATGATGATTCTGACTGCCTGAACTGGAAGGAAATATTGAGTCAAATCAATAATGACTATTAGGTGAATTTATTCCTAATTGAACCTGATGTTTTATTTAATGAGAACTTTATACTACCTAAGTCTATGCATCTTTGTATGATCAGGTTTATTGATAACACAAGTATTGCATAGACTTAGGTAGTATAAAGTTCTCATTAAATAAAACATCAGGTTCAATTAAAAAAAAATTTTGACCTGAGAATTGGTCTCTGCCACGGCAGAAAAACGGCCTAAAATCCTGCCGCGGCAGGAGGTCGGCAGACTCAAAAAAATTCTCGTATGAGGGCAGACGATGCAGTAAGGTAAGACGGTCCAAAAATTTTTTCACGCTGGAGCACGAATTGCGGTTAGGCGTGAGGCAGCGAGCCAATTTTTTTTATTCCGACTTGCCAAGTAGTACACAACTAGGACTCTTTACTTGGGTCGGATCTGACTTGATGGTAGCGGAAAAAGATGGTAGAAAACAACTAGAACAACTAGAAAACAAATCTACGAAGAACATATCTGAATCTAATCTAATAGAGGGACTCGACCATCAACTATTACTCGATTACGATGTAATCTAGGCTATGGCAACTCGTTTTGTGGGCCTTTTTCTGTATAGGATGAAAAACACTCTCTAATCTATGGATGGATTGTGGATTGCTTACCGAAGCAACGAGGAAATCTGATACCAAGATGATATGGGGTGGCCCGATCTTCTCAGTAAGCGGATGGCGATGATGATGGTGGATGATAGATAACTAGTGCGTAGCTATGATCTCTCCGCCGATCCACGATGCCAGCATAGCAGATCTCGAACCTTGTAGGATATTCACAACACCACACTCTTGCGCACGCAGCCGTGACCACGAACGGTAGTATGCAATCTACTAATTCCCAATGGAACAACAGATCACACTCAATTATAGTTGGTAGATTCGAACACAGGGTAATTCCAGAGGTTCTATGAAAGAAACAACTCCAAAATATTTTAACGTGGTCTTAAAACCTAACTTGTGATGACTACGAAGGTTTATATGAGGGCTGGGGCGTCCTCCCCTCTAAACGGGCCTAAAAACAGCCATAACTTGGCCCAAACTGACTCGGTTCGACTCAAACTGATACATACCGACCCATACATGGGTTCGGCCTTATAGGCACGCAGTCCAAACATCGTGGAACACCTCAAACATGTAATTCTTGGTGCGCCATCTCTCTCTCTTGCTCATACGTGATTTCCTCATTGCCTCCTAGTGCGCATGCCTCCCGCTCCTCCCTCGCGCACTTGTTGATATTGGAAATCAGCGCTTGTCCTTCTTGCTGCAACTCTCCTCCTCCTCGTGCAATGCTTGTGTTATCAATAAACCTGATCATACAAAGATGCATAAACTTAGGTAGTATAAAGTTCTCATTAAATAAAACACCAGGTTCAATTAGGAATAAATTCACCTAATAGTCATTATTGATTTGACTCAATATTTCGTTCCAGTTCAGGCAGTTAGAATCATCATAATCCATATATATCCTCATCACTAAGGTGAACTCGCTCCTCTCCTCGTGCCAATTTGATGCCTCCTTGGATGGTGTGCTACTTCATGCAACTACTCTATGCATACTTAGGTACGAAGCCCCAACACATCACCAAGCACCCAAGGACTGAGAACTAGGAGCAGAAGTCGCTGAAGCTGCTCAGACCGGAGTCTCTGGTCTGTGCACACCGGAGTCTCCGGCCTGCCAAAGTCTCCGGCTTGAAGACCGTGGAGACTCTGGCCCCTCCTCTGGTCTGACCCCCTACACCAGGCTCCGGGACAATCTGAATGCCCCTCCGAAGGTTGGTCCGGAGGCTCCACCGGATTCTCCGGCCTAGACCGGAGTCTCTGGCCTAGACCGGAGTCTCCGGCCTGCACACCGGAGTCTCTAGTCCGACCGATGCTAGGCATGTAAAAGGCCTTTGGGCCTTCAGCCCATGTACTCCTTAGTCCGTCCTGAGCTTGTCTTTTATTCCTAAAGTGCCCCTGTTTAAGTGGCTGGCCTATATATAGTCCCCCACCTCCATTGTAAACCCTAGGCATGATATTTGGAATTAGTGGAAACCCCTTGTGGATCTATCTAGTTCTTGCCTCATGCTCCTTTGACAAAGGAGCACCAAATATCCCAAACCTCGTTGGAGTTTGCATCGTGCCTCCGCGTTGTACAAGGCCTAGGCATCGGGGTCCCTTTGCTTAGACGTCAAGATCTCACCAGGTCTCCCATCTCGCCGTGATGGTTCGAGAGAGAGTCCTCCTCCTGTCGCTGATCCTAGGGATTGCACTGGACTGGTCACCGCCGGCGTGAGCTATAGGTGTGTATCGTGGTTTTGCGTGTGTGTTCATCGCGTTCTTCGTGCGTGAGTTCGTCGTGTTCATCCTCCCCTCCTTCCCCCGCACTCCATCCTCGATTTGAGTGGGATTCGTGAAAGATCGGGCCACCCTTGAGGTTTGCCCTCAACAAATGTCATGTTATGATTTGTTTTCTTCTTCTTTGCATGTTTTACCCACCTTATAAATGTTTTAAGTTTCTTTTAATTTAATAAAAGAAAAGCATTACTCAAGAATCATTAAATTCATATTATTTTGATATTTAGCATTTTTATAATAATTAATATTATTCTAAGAGTCTAAAAATGAATTTATTTATTTTTTAACTCTTTTAAATATTTAACTAGAATTCCTTTAAGGAAATAACACTTTATTATTAACGCACTTAATTTACTTTTCAAAAATACAAACTAGTATTTTTTATAATAGTACTTCCTTTTAGAATCTTTAAATTGAATTTTATTAAATTTTAAGTATTTTATTTATTTTTATAAAATTCTAAAAGGAATAAAAACAATAATTATAATAGACCTAGATTTAGTTACTTAAATCTACTATCTATTATTTATATTGAGTAGAGGATATTTTTATGAGTTCATAAATATATTATTTATATTTTTAGGATTTTTATTTATTTTTCTAGAGCTGATTTTTGTTTCAGAGGCATATTTGTAAATATTTATTTTTAGATATGTCTTTTGAGACATGGGCCCGACAATGGCCCAGCCCTAGACTGCATTCTATTCGCCTGGTCAAAGACCACATTTAGTGTACCCACCAAGGCCAGTACCCCCATGTGTACCTCTCTTCCTCACCACTATCTCTCTCACGATTCTCTCTGCCGTTCGATGCCACCGCCGCAGCTACTACGCATGATTCCGGCCAAGTCTGGCCACCGTGGTACAGGACGACCAAGTCAACGCCCCTGCACAACGTTGTCCAAGGCGATTCGTTGCTAGTGCCCCCTCCTGGCCACGCTAACCCCTGCACGAGGCTAGGGTTAAGGTTGGTCGTGCTCTGGCGCTTCCTCGACGACACTGTGGAGCTCGTAGCACCGTTCCTCCATGGCCACCACCGTCGTGTGCAGGCGCGGGTTACAGCGCCCCCTTGGGGTGCTCCCCTACCGCCACCTCTCTGCCATCGGCCTTCTCTCTACTTCCTCTCCAATAAACTTACGAGGACCTCGAGTAAGTGCCCAATCTTCCTCTGTGTGCTCTACCTTGCCTCTAATCCATGCTATGTTGTCACTTGCGCTAGATTTTCCCATTTGGGGTTCATCCCTAAATTTCTAGGGTTCATACCCCCTACAGAGGTGATTTAGCATACTCTAGGGTTAATCTTGCCTATGGTAATCATATGATGTTGGTCTACTGATAGTGTAGTGTCAATTTCCATTGAGCATGTTTGTTACTCTGTTCTCTATCAGAGAACACCATGCTATTCATGCTTTTGTTATCTGTTCTGTCATGAAACTCTCTGTAAAAGCATGCTTAGTTAATTGTGGATGCTTAAGTTATTGTGGATGTGGATTTACTCTTATGGATTAAGTTGGCTGCTCTCTATACTGATGTTGGGTTAATTACTTACTTGTGGAACACTAATGTGTTCAGTCTCAGAATTTAATCTTGTTACTGTGTAAATCTAGTGCTAGTCTCTGCTCTGTGATTAATAAATAGATGATTATAAAGAGATGATTCCTATGTATGATACGGATCAAGCCGATGATCCTTGAGTTTTGTCCCGATCTTTCACAACGAGTCAACCTGGATAGTAATCCTTCCAATCACGCGATGAACGCAACCTAAAGAAGAGGAATCAATCCAGCAAGTAGCATGATGAAGATCACCACGCCTCAAACCTGAGCACGACAATTCTTGATGAACACAAGAACCTCCACAGCAATAATATGATAAACGGTATCACCATCCCTGGAGGGATGATACACGGTGGAGTTCAACTATTTAGTCTAAAAACTATATTGTGCTCATCGTGTGATTGGAAGGATTACTATCCGGGTTGACTCGCCGTGAAAGATCGGGACAAAACTCAAGGATCATCGGCTTGATCCGTATCAATGTATTTCTAGGAAAATAATTACACTCAGTGGTTTCTAAATAGTGTAGCCTAGAAATAGATAGTGTTGATCTATACTGTCTTTTTGAAAGAAAGTGTCCATTATGATTCCTAAATCATTTAGGAAGATGATTATCTGTGTTGAAAAGGATCTACTTGAGTTTGTACTCAAGCAGACTTGAGCTTCTAGGTACAGAGGTGCTACCCATCTAGGAATGTGCCCTATACCAGCAGCTGTGATGTGTATCTATCTAGTGAAAACTAGATGATAGGTCAGTGATGCTAGTCTGAGACCCTGCCTATGCAAGAACACATGCATCAATTGGTTGTTTATTATTTGCTGTCCAATATGCATACCTATCATGTGCTTGCAAGCAAAAGAATGTGTAAAATGGAAAAATTTTAGATCGAAGTGTTGGGATATACTTTGGTTGCCTTGTGCTGATGTTGATTTCTACTTATGGTTTGTGGTAGCTCTGGTTTTGTTTTGGCTTCCTCTTGGCCTTGTCGTGCTCCTCCTGGTGATGTTGCTCCTGTGTGACCTTGCTGTCCACCTATTACTTTCCCCTCCTCAGGTCACCATCTTGGCTGGTGATCTCTTGGGTTTTCTATGGTGGAAAATGGCTTGATCTAGTGTTTTGGTTTCAAGATCTGGTGTTGTTATTGGCTGGTGACAAACTGTGCGATGCTCTCTCTGCGAAGTGGATAGCAAAGCTTGCTTTGCTCTACACTGCTATGATTTAAACTCGCCCTTGGCTCTCGGCTGTTGACACCTCAGTGCATGCATTTAGGTGTGTGAGCTGCTTGACTGTTTGCTTTGGTTGTGGATGAGATCAAGTAACTCTGGTTTAACTTCCCCATCCTTTTACTGTTACTTAACCTAGTGAAACTTACCACTTGTCTATTTGGCTGATGCTATTTGATTAAAAGAACAGATACTACACTTTGGTGAAACTTTCCCCTTTAGTTTACTGTATGATGTAATATGAACAGTGCACCTCGCTGTTCACCACTGAGAGTAAACTAATCCACTAATATTTTGTTTCTTTATTTGTGTGTTTATCTTATTTTTGCAAGAACAAAGTCTAGATGCTCAAGATATAGTATAGGATTAGATAAATAGGATAAATTCTTATTGTAATATCTTTTTATTCTTTTTGTAAAGAATATTGTAACAATATTTCTATGATTTAATAAAGATTCACTTTATTGGGTTATCTTCCTTGTAATTATCTGTCTTAGTGTAAATATCTCCCTTTGTAATCTCGTTATGGAATAAAGGAAAGAATAAGAATTCATTTATTGTTTGAAATTCCTTGTCTTAAATTCATATGGTTGTTCATAATCAAACAATGTTAATACACCCTTTTGGAAAAAAACCACTTCATGTTTCTAACTTCTAATTTTCAAATATTATTCAAATGATTTGAATTTCAAATTTGAGTTCAAAATATTCCTCCCAAAACACAATAATTCCTAAAGATCATGTCAAAATTTATAGAAATCACTTCATTGAGCTA
Source organism: Avena insularis (assembly GCA_023614405.1). Classification (NCBI taxonomy): domain Eukaryota; kingdom Viridiplantae; phylum Streptophyta; class Magnoliopsida; order Poales; family Poaceae; genus Avena; species Avena insularis. The sequence continues at coordinate 282,884,642 of CM042688.1, read as the reverse complement.
TTCCTACCTCTAGATAGTGAATGAAACTCTGATCTCTTTAGGTTTTTATTTGGCGAAAAATTTACCCCGATTTTTACAGATGAATGCATGCATATGCACAAATTGCTATTTCTACCCTTCGTTGGTTCCTAAATGCTGGGGTGTTACACATACATAACTGACCCTTCTCCCCTCCCACCTCTCATGCGTCTACAGTGTTTTGAGAGTCCATTGCTGTAGACCGGGCCACTCCGTTGGCCGCTCTGCCGGAATAGCCAGCCGGAGTTGGTCCCGGAGAGACGCCAGAGTAGTTAGGCTATGTAGCTATAGTAGTAGGAGTGGGCCTTATGCTCGAGTTTGGTGTCATGCCGGGGATTTCAGAGTGGATCTTGCTGGCCAGATCTGCTGCCTGCTATTGCTTTTCCATCTCGTAGTGGTGCTCCATCGGGAGGAGCCAGATGCGGTGCCGTTGGTCTCTAGTGGCAGCCCCATTAATAAGGTCTGGGTTTCCGATGAGCTTCGATTCCTTGATCTGCATCCTTCTTCTCCGGCCGGCCATGGAGGAGAGGGGAGAGGGTGGGGTGCTCGCGATCTGGGAGTGAAAGCTCACCGACGACGGGTGTTCCTGCTACAACAACAAGATGCTATACAGTGACCCATTGCAGGTCACTGATCTGCGATGCCCAAAGGAGGCATCTGTTGACGCCATCGACGCGTCCTTTCAACCTCCTAGTGTGGAGGCCCCTTAGCTATGGAGCGCTGGCGGCGCCTGATGCCTTCTTCTTCCCAAGTGGCCTAGTCCCCGGTGAAGAAGACGGTGGCCGTCAGTCATGTCCATCTCGGAAGATTAGCGGTGCGGCAGAAGGACTTGATTGTTTTTTTTGTGATTTTCTAGAGGTCCTTCCTGCATGTTTCAAGGACTGTTCTGTAATTTCTTTTTTAATTTGGGTCCGACTTGTATCTTGTACCACCGCTTGGATTGAAAACAGCAACTAGGTCCTTCGGGACCTATCCCGTTCAAAAAAAACTTATTGTCATATGTGTAGGGTACTCCTGTAAATCCAATATTAATCAACTCGCATATTTTAAGAGTATCGTCGAAAGCTAACGTCTGGGATTCAGGGCTAGCACGCACAGAGAAGTGTTGAAAGGGCCACAACACTTCATTGAAATCGCTGAAAAACACCAAGGTAGATCCGACTGTGTTTTTAAGGATTGCAACAACGACCACATACAATGTATGTCCTGTAATCTCGACTCTCCATACACACAAGTTAATCTCCATTATTGATCTAGCGGGTTGATCTGGATATGCACAACGACTGGACTTCCATGGTCTGATCACACCAAAATAGAGCGAGACCCCCACTTTGATATGGGGTGGCCCGATCTTCTCAGCAAGCACTTGTCGATGATGATGGTAGATGATAGATAACTAGCATGTAGCTATGAACTCTCCCGTTCGAACCCTGATGCCAGTTCAATAGCTCTCGAACCTTGTAGGATATTCACAACACCACACTCTTGCGCACGTAGCCGTCGACCATGAATGGTAGTTTGCAATCTACTAATTCCCAGTGGAACAACAGATCACACTCAATTATAGTTGGTAAAATTGATCACAGGGTAATTCCAGAGGTTCTATGAAAGAAACATCTCCAAAATATTTTAACGTGGTCTAAACCTAACTAGTAGTGCGCCCCCATCTATTTAAGAGTATGGGGGTGCGTCGGCCTAAGCTTGGGACGACTTGGTCCCACCTAACTAGGATACAAACCGACCCAAAGTTGGATTCGGCTCAGGGTTCTACCGTGGCAGAGTTTGGGCCTGTTTCTTTGCCGTGGTAGCCCGTCGTGGCAGAAAAGGACTCTGTTTCTGTGCAGTGGCAGGAAAACACGCCGATTCTCTTTCGCGGCAGAGATCCTGCCAGGTGTTGATCTTCTTATTGGTAGCTCCTTGCGCTTCCTCCCTCTCCTCCCTCGCGCATTCTTCATTGATCAACACACCATGCTCCATATGCTTCAGCTCCTCGCTTCGTACTACGCCTTCTTCTCCCATGTACCTGATCATACAATAGCACAAAGACTTAGGCAATATAAAGTTCTTATAAATGAAAGCATCATGGTCAACTAGGAGTGAATTCGCCTGATAGTCATTATTGATTTGACTCAATATTTCCTTCCAGTTCAAACAGTCAGAATCATCATAATCCCTGTATATATTCTCATCATCCTCCCTTTCTTCATGAAAAGCCGTCCACGGCTTTGGGTAAGCTTAAAGTAGAAGAAACAAAAAGGACAACGTGTACGCAAAGTATATGTATATATAACATGTTGTACTATTATTGTTCACATGAAAAGTATGTCCAGTATACATCAAGCAACTTAAATTGCAGGTATAAGTGAAGTACAAAGAATCATGATCATGGTGAAAAACAACTAAATAGTATAGTCTTGTTCTTCAATATTAAATTCAGTTTTCTCAAAGAAGATCTATGATCAAATTTGTGAACAAGATCGAACCAATTCAATATGTGTAAAAACCAAATTGATTCATGCCATGCTTCAACTGCGCTACTCTGATTATTATGAACATGATCATGTTGTCCAGTATGTAAGATGCAACTCAATTTGCAATATCAATGAAGTCTAAAGTAGTAACATAACTAGACAGGGACTTTTTGATGAGGACATCCCTACAGTTACACCTACCCCAATTGATAATGAAGATGTTCCAATTGCAAAGAAGGATCAATCCAATGAGATAAGGATTAGACCAATCACAAGAGCTCGTGCTAAGCTGCTAGAACAACAGGTGAACTTGTTTCTTAATGAACCTGGTGTTTTAATTAATGAGAAATTTATACTACCTAAGTCTTTGAATTATTGCATGATCAGGTAGTTAGGAGAAGAAGGCATATCAAGGAGCGAGGAGCAAATGGAACAAGGTGTGTTGATCAATGAAGAATGCACAAGGGAGGAGAGGGAGGAAGCGCAAGGAGTTGTCCAAGACAAAGATCAACAAGAGACGGGAGTTCTCTGCCGCGGCAGAGAAAAGCCCCAGTTCTCTACCACGGCAGGCTACCGCGACAGGAAAACAGAGTCCAACTCTACCATAGCAGAGAAAGCAACTACAACTCTGCCACGGCAGAGTCAGTTTGACCGAACCCAAGTTGGGTCGGTTTGTATCCAAAGATGGGTGGGACCAACTCAGATCCACCCTTAGGCCGCCGCCTCCCAGACCCTTAAATAGATGGGGGCGCTCTAGCTTTAGTCTTCAGACCATGTTAAAATATTTTGGAGTTGTTTCTTTCATAGAACCTCTGGAATTACCCTATGTTCGCATTTACCAACTATACTTGAGTGTGATCTGTTGTTCCATTGGGAATTAGTAGATTGCATACTACCGTTCGTAGTCACGGCTTCGTGCGCAAGAGTGTGGTGTTGTGAATATCCTACAAGGTTCGAGATCTGTTGCACTTGCATCAGGGATCGAGCGGGAGAGATCATAGCTACGCACTAGTTATCTAATCATCCACCATATCATCGACAAGAGCTTGCTGAGAAGATCGGGCCTCCCCATATCATCTTGGTATCAGATTTACTCGTTGCCTCGGTAAGCAATCCGCAATCCATCCATAGATTAGAGAGTGTTTTCGTCCTATACAGAAAATAGCCCCACAAAAAGATTCGCCATAGCCTAGATTACATCGTAGACGAGTAATAGTTGCTGGTCGTGTTCATCAATTAGTCTAGATCTAGTTTTTCTTTCATCGTTTTCCTCTTTCTAGTCGTGTTCATCACCTGTTCTTCCGCGCCATAGTCAGATCCGATCTAGCTTGAAGAGTACTGGTTAGTTCCTTTTGGCTGAGTCGGATTCACAAAAAAAAATTAGACTTACCGATTCTGCCGCGACACGGAAACGGCCACTTTCCCTGCCGCGAAACCGAGTCCACCAGTGACTCTACCGCGGCACACTTTTTTCGGCGCTGCGCTGCTCTCCATGATGCGCTTTCTCGCAATTCTCTCGCCACGCCACCGTTCGGCGGCACAAGTTCTGCCTGTTTTGCTGCCGCCGCTCTGCCACGACAGGATTTATGCCTAGTTTTCTGCCACGACAGGATTTGTTCTTCCACGACAGGATTTTGAGCTGTTTTTCTGCCACGACACCATAATTACAACGTGTGATAAATTTGCACTTTTCCAAAACCCTTAGCCATAGCCAATCTACTACATAGGTGTAGGAACTTGCCCATTGACACTAGTTTCCGCTCCTATGCTCTTAGGATTTTTGGTGCTGTACTTTGTAATTGGCCGTGTGTTATCTATAAAATCAAAAAAAAAAAGAGAAAAACAATATAGCAAAAGAAAAAGTATATAAAAAAGAGAGCTATACAAAAGAAAAAGAAAAATTGTGGAAAAAAGAGAATTTGAGCAAGAGGCCTAGTAATATCTTTGTGCACCGGTAGAGTGAGCAATCTTGTGCCTGTTTACTAGCTTTGCTAGTGTCTCTCGAGTGTAGTGCAACACCCTTCATAGTTGTATTGCCACGTTTTTCTCCACATGTGTGTTTCTTGGGTTTTTGTACGATCAGCACTAGGACTTGTTTGCGGTGTAGATAGGGTACCATACCTATAGCTCCACCATAAATAACCTGTGTGCCCTGCGATCGTTCTCTATACCTTTGATATTCACTTCATCACATCAAGTGCATCAGTCTTTGATTTCGTTTGGTAGAGTATCTCTATTCACTTTGGAGCGGTAAGATCTCCTTTCTTATTAGTTGTGAGTGAGTTGTGAGAGTTTTCCACCATACAAATTTTGATTTTTGCACTAACCTACTAATCATGTCTACTAGTGATGGTGATGTTGTGTTGCAGAAAAAGAAGGATGAGGAGCTTGTTAATTGGCGTGAATATGAGGCTTTAAAGTCCCACTTGACACGTGTGTTTACTAACACGACAGATGCCATTGACAAGAATCTCCAGGATATGAATATGAGATTGGATCAGCATGTTGGAACGGTTGATACTATCCAAACGCAAGTGGCTACACTTAATGCCAATGTCGCCACTTTGTAGCGTTCCATTGAGGGCTTGATAGCCGCCATACATAGTGCTTTTGATGATTTTGATGAGGGTAGTGCTGTGGATGCTGCTCCACATGTTGGCAGGGGACGTGCTATTCCCCCTGCCCATGCACCTGCTCATGGCCGTGGGCTTGCCCCCCTGGGCGTGCTCAGCGTGTGCTCAACCAACCGACTGATGATGGTTTGGGCAAGCCAAAATTCTCAATTCCCAAGTTTGATGGTTCCATTGATCCTGAAGATTACCTCACATGGGAGTTGAAGATTGAGAAACTCTAGCGTTTATTGGACTATCTAGAAGATAAGAAGGTAAAGCTTGTAACATCTGAATTTGTGGTTATGCTTTGCGTTGGTGGGATGCTCTTGTGCAACATAGAAGGGAGGATAATGAACTTCCTGTGATGGATTGGCGCGAGATGAAGCAAATCATGAAGGCTCGTTTCATACCAATCAACTACTTGCGATCAGTTTTTGACAAATCGATCAAGAGCATAGTTCGTCATCACAAGTATGAGACCATGAATGAGCTATTGCACCATGCTAGAGAGGCCGAATCCCAGTTGGCAGAAGAGGCGAAGTCACGTGCTCGTTTTCCATCCTCCAACAGATTTTCGGCCAGATCTACTCCTCCTACAGCCACGCCACCAGCTGCTGCTCCATTTACACCATCGGCCAAGCCAGCAAGTACTCCTTCGTTTGGTGTTTCTAATGCTCGGAAACCCGCTGCTCCTGCTGCTAGCTTGGGTTCTAACATGTCCACGGAACCTACTCGTGATGTGGTGTGCCATACTTGTGGAGGTAGAGGGCACTACAAGAAAGATTATCCAAATAGCAAGGTTATGTTTGTTAATGAACAAGGAGAAGTAGAAAGTGGAGATGAAGCTTCTGACACTGATATTGATGATGGCGAGGATGGTGCTGATGCATATGCTAAGCGTGCACCAACTATTGTCGTATCTTCACGTGTACTTAGTGTGCAACCAGTTGAGGAATCCTAGCGTTGCAACTTGTTCCAAACAAAAGCTCTAGTTGGACCTAACAAGGCTTGCAAGGTCATTATTGATGGAGGTAGCTACAGAAATCTTGCAAGTAAGGAACTATGTGCCAAACTGAATTTGACATACTTACCTCATCCCAAGCCATACTACATACAATGGTTGAGCAACAATGGTGAGATGAAGGTAAATCATATGGTACGTGTGAATTTTCAAATAGGGCCATACAAAGATTCTATTGATTTTGATGTGGTTCCTATGACTGTTTGTCACCTACTATTGGGTCGGCCTTGGCTCTATGATCGCCATGTGCAACACAATGGCCGAGCCAATACATATCACTTGGAATTCAAAGGGAAGAAGATTACTATGCAGCCAATGACACCACACGATATTGTGAATGATTCTTGCCAGAAGATAGAGGTGAATTTGAAGAAAGATCCTATAGCTCGGCGAGATTGTGTGACAGCTGTTCCTGATGTAATTGAGCCTAAATTGAGTGATATAATGAAAAGTGAGAGAGTGCCTGGGTTATTGATACTAGCCACCAACGAGGATATGAGAGAGTTTCGTGACGATCCTACAACCATGCCACTTGTGCTCATGTATAAGGGCGAACTATTGGTTTCTAACGACATGACCCCTATTTCTCTTGGTGTCTCTTCTGTTTTGCAGGACTTTGGGGATGTGTTTCCAGAAGATGTACCCGCAGGTTTACCTCCATTGCGTGGTATAGAACATCAAGTGGACTTGATTCCTGGCGCCACACTTCCCAAACGTGCACCATACAGGACTAATCCCGAAGAAACTAAGGAAATTCAGAAGCGAGTACAAGCGTTGCTGGATAAAGGGTACATTCATGTCTCTCTTAGCCCTTGTGCTGTTCCTATTATTTTAGTTCCTAAGAAAGATGGTACATGGCACATGTGTGTTGATTGTAGAGCGATTAATAACATCACTATTCGATATCGTCATCCTATTCCATGCTTAGAGGATATGCTAGATGAATTGAGTGGTGCTATGTTTTCTCTAAAATTGACTTGCGTAGCGGTTATCATCAAATTAGGATGAAAGAAGGGGATGAATGGAAAACTGCTTTCAAAACTAAATTCGGCTTGTATGAGTGGTTAGTCATGCCATTTGGTCTTACTAATGCACCTAGTACCTTCATGCGTTTGATGAATCATGTTTTGAGAGAGTTTATTGGTAGTTTTGTGGTTGTTTACTTTGATGATATACTCATATACAGCCACACCGAATCTGAACATTGCACTCATATTAGACAAGTTTTGCAAGTGTTACGTGATAATAAACTGTATGCTAATCTTGAGAAGTGTACATTTGCAAAAGATAAGGTCATATTCCTAGGATTTGTTGTATCTAAACATGGAGTAGAGGTAGATCAATCTAAAATTGAATCAATTCAGAATTGGCCTACTCCAATGAATGTAAGTCAAGTGCGTAGTTTCCACGGTCTCACTGGTTTCCATAGGCGCTTTGTGAAAGATTTTAGCACCATTGCTGCACCATTAAATGATTTGACAAAGAAAGGTGTTCCTTTTGTATGGGGCGCAGCCCAAGACATTGCATTTGATACATTGAAACGTTTGCTTACTTCTGCACAATTGCTTGCATTACCTGATTTTTCGAAGCAATTTGAAGTTGAATGTGATGCTAGTGGTATAGGCATAGGTGGCGTTTTGATGCAAGAGGGTCGGCCTATAGCTTATTTTTTTAGAAATTGGTAGTGCTCGTTTGAATTATTCAATCTATGATAAAGAATTGTATGCACTTGTTAGAGTACTTGAGGTTTGGCAACATTATTTGTGGCCAAGGAATTCATCATACATTCTGATCATGAAGCATTGAAATACTTGAAAGCTCAATCAAACTTGCATAGAAGATTAGCTAAATAGGTTGAGTTCATTGAGTCTTTTCCTTACATCATTAACTATAAGAAGGGAAAAGAGAATGTTGTTGCTGATGCTCTATCTAGGAAGAATATGCTATTAACCAATCTTGATGTTAAAATTCCTGGATTAGAAGCTATTTGTGCACTTTATGCAATTGACCATGATTTTGCTGAACCATATCATTTGTGTGCTATTAGAAACGCATGGGATAAGTATCATATCCATGATGGCTATTTGTTTCGAGCTAACAAACTATGTATTCTAGAATCGTCGTTGCGTTTGTTCTTAGTGAAGGAATCACATGCTGATGGTTTGATGGGTCACTTTGGGCATGAGAAGACGTTGCTCATGCTCCTGATCACTTATATTGGCCCAAGATGAGGCGTGATGTGTACAGATTTGTGAGCTGATGCATTACTTGCCACAAGTCGAAATCCAAGCTGAAGCCTCACGGTTTGTATACACCTCTCTCTGCACCTACTACTCCATGGGAGACATTTGTATGGATTTTGTGCTAGGTCTACCTAAAACTCAGAGAGGTCATGATTCTATATTTGTGGTAGTGGATAGGTTCTCTAAGATGGCTCATTTTATTGCCTGCCACAAAAGCGACGACGCGTCGCATGTTGCTAACCTGTTTTCAGGGACATCGTGAGATTACATGGAGTACCAAAGACGATTTTTTTTGACCGAGATGTGAAGTTCATGAGCTACTTTTGGAAGACCTTATGGGGGAAGCTAGGCATGAAGCTGCTGTTTAGTACTACATGTCATCCCCAAACAGATGGTCAAACGGAGGTGGTGAATAGAACGTTGTCACAGTTGCTAAGGACCATGATTAAAAAAAATCTGCGGGAGTGGGAAGAGTGTTTGCCACATGTTGAGTTTTCTTACAAAAGGGCTGTGCATTCAACTACTCATCTTTGTCCTTTTGAGGTGGTGTATGGGTTCAAGCCATTGACGCCACTTGATATGTTGCCTCTGCCATTGCATGAGCGAGTTGATATGGAGGCATCAAAACGTGCTGATATGGGGTGGCCCGATCTTCTCAGTAAGCGGATGGCGGTGATGATGGTAGATGATAGATAACTAGCCTGTAGCTATGAACTCTCCCGCTCGATCCCTGATGCCAATGCAACAGCTCTCGAACCTTGTAGGATATTCACAACACCACGCTCTTGCGCAATGACGTGACCACGAACGGTAGTATGCAATCTACTAATTCCCAATGGAACAACAGATCACACTCAATTATAGTTGGTAGATTCGAACACAGGGTAATTCCAGAGGTTCTATGAAAGAAACAACTCCAAAATAGTTTTAACGTGGTCTAACCTAAACTAGAGGGCGTTCCTAGGCTTATATGGCTGCCAGAACGTCCGAAAAACGCAACGAACGTGTTCGATATGATCGGATCCGTCCGGATCTGATGGGAACTTCTTGGGCCGGATTATCCGGCCTAAGAGGGCCGGATTATACGGTGGCCGGATTTTTTGGGGGAAAAGTCCGGTCAAATATCCGCCCCGGTACTGAACGTCACGCACGAAGTCCTTTGCAGAATCTCCAAAGCAGGGCCGGATTATCCGGGGTGTGGGGGCCGGATTATCCGGGGTCTTTTAGGCGTGGAAGTACTCATTGGAAAGATCTTGGAATTATCTATCCAACAAGTGCTTATTTGCTTGATTTGGAGTTCGTATGAAGAATCCACGTCCGTTTGAATTTCAGGACTTCTGTCTGTCCGAATTGAACGTTCCTTCTCTTCGATGATCTCCCTTGCTTGTATTGCGCCTTCCTCCCGCTCCTCCCTCGCGCATCCTTGGGCGGTCATCATGTTGGGCTTCTCTTGTAGCCCTTCTCCTCCTCGCGCCATGCTTGTTTCTCCAACAAACCTGATCATACATAAATGCATAGACTTAGGGCAGTATAAAGTTCTCATCAATCAAAGTACCAGATTCGTTTAGGAGTAAATTCACCTGTTGTTCAAGTAGCTTAGCACGAGCTCTTGTAATAGGTCCAATTCTAATCTCATTGGACTGATCCTTTCTTGCAACAGTTGTAGCATCTTCAGTAGTCATTGGGGTAGGTGTAATTGTAGGGATGTCCTCATCATCTCCCCCCCTTCAAAAGGCGTCGACCTCGACGCTCCAAGGTCTTCTCCAGCATATGGTGACAAATCAGCAACATTGAAGCTATTGCTAACTCAACCAAACTCCTCAATAGGTATATCAACCGAGTAGGCGTTATCATTAATCTTGGCTAACACCTTGTAAGGACCAGCACCACATGGCTTCAATTTTGACTTTCGAAGTAGTGGGAACCTATCCTTGCGTAGATGCACCAAAACCATATCTCCAGGCTCGAACAACACTTCTTTCCTTGCTTGATTCCTTGCAGCAGCAATGTTCTTGCCTTTCTTCTCAATAGCCTCTCGAGTCTTCTCATGTATTTTCTTCACATAATCAGCACGTTTTGATGCCTCCATATCAACTCTCTCATGTAATGGCAGAGGCAACATATCAAGTGGCATCAATGGCTTGAAACCATACACCACCTCAAAAGGACAAAGCTGAGTAGTTGAATGCACCGCCCTGTTGTAAGCAAACTCAACATGTGGCAAACACTCTTCCCACTCCCGCAGATTCTTTTTAATCATGGTCCTTAGCAGCTGTGACAATGTTCGATTCACCACCTCCGTTTGACCATCTATTTGGGGGTGACATGTAGTACTGAACAGCAGCTTCATTCCTAGCTTCCCCCATAAGGTCTTCCAAAAGTAGCTCATGAACTTCACATCACGGTCAGAAACAATCGTTTTTGGTACTCCATGTAATCTCGCGATGTCCCTGAAAAACAGGTTAGCAACATGCGACGCCTCGTCGTTCTTGTGGCAGGCAATAAAATGAGCCATCTTAGAGAACCTATCCACTACCACAAATATAGAATCATGACCTCTCTGAGTTTTAGGTAGACCTAGCACAAAATCCATACTAATGTCTTCCCATGGAGTAGTAGGTGTAGAGAGAGGTGTATACAAACCGTGAGGCTTCAGCTTAGATTTCGACTTGTGGCATGTAATACATCGGCTCACAAATCTGTACACATCACGCCTCATCTTGGGCCAATAAAAGTGATCAGCAAACATGAGCAACGTCTTCTCACGCCCAAAGTGACCAATCAAACCAGCAGCATGTGATTCCTGCACTAAGAACAAACGGAACGACGATTCTGGAATACATAGTTTGTTAGCTTGAAACAAATATCCATCATGTATATGATACTTATCCCATGCGTTTCTAAGAGCACACAAACGATATGGTTCAGCAAAATCATGGTTAGTTGCATAAAGTGCACAAATAGCTTCTAATCTAGGAATTTTAACATCAAGATTGGTTAATAGCATGTTCTTCCTAGACAGAGCATCAGCAACAACATTCTCTTTTCCCTTCTTATAATTAATGATGTAAGGAAAAGACTCAATGAACTCAACCCATTTAGCTAATCTTCTATGCAAGTTTGATTGAGCTTTCAAGTATTTCAATGCTTCATGATCAGAATGTATGATGAATTCCTTTGGCCACAAATAATGTTGCCAAACCTCAAGTACTCTCTAACAAGTGCATACAATTCTTTATCATAGATAGAATAATTCAAACGAGCACTAGTCAATTTCTTAGAAAAATAAGCTATAGGCCGACCCTCTTGCATCAAAACGCCACCTATGCCTATACCACTAGCATCACATTCAATTTCAAATTGCTTTGAAAAATCAGGTAATGCAAGTAATGGTGCAGAAGTAATGATATGGGCATGAAGGAGGAGGTGAAGCCTAATTTTAGGACTCCACCAAGCTAGGTGATGTGGGCGCATCCCATTGATGATTGGCACGCCAGGACGATCTATGATATGTAATGATAAGTCTAAGGTTGTGTCAAATATTGTTGCTATGTTATTGAGTCCGAGTCCATGTTAGGTTCGAGTCCGTTTGTGTGTTCGGTTTGGGTCTAGCCAACCGACTAGTTGCAGGCCTCCTATATAAAGGAGCCAGCCACCTAGGGTTTAGGGGAGTTCAGTTGTTTAGTCTACAAACTATATTGTGCTCCACCGTGTATCATCCCTCCGGGGACGGCGATACCGTTTATCAGATTATTATTGCTGCGAAGGTTCTTGTGTGCATCAAGGATTATCGAGCTGTGCTTTGAGGCGTGGTGATCTTCATCACGTTACTTGCTGGATTGATTCCTCTTCTTCAGGTTGTGTTCATCGCGTGATTGGAAGGACTACTATCCGGGTTGACTCGCTGTGAAAGATCGGGACTAAACTAAGGATCATCGGCTTGATCCGTATCAGGTGGTATCAGAGCTTTTGTTGATCACAGCGTGTTTTTGGATCATCTGTGGACTATTTTTCTACAAGTAGTTTACAGATCAGTTGTGTTTGAGGAAGAGATTGGGAGACGAGTTCTTGGGCTAGAACAGAATCGCAGATCTGATCCGCAGCAATTTGATCAGATCCGATCAAGGCAGATTGTTTTTGGCGAGTGTTTCTTGCAGTAGCCGCCTGGAAGAATCGATCTCCAGACTTCACGTGACGTGTATCTGATCGTGGACTAGAAGGAGTCACAGACAGATCGATCGCTATTTCCGGATATGTTCCCATCGGATCGGTTTCTGTTCAGATTCGAGCGTGGCAGTAGCAAAAAAAAAACAAAGGAAGGAGGCCACCCTGCCCGCGCCTGACGTTATCACGCGCACCTCACGATCGGGGGTTTGTTCCCCAGATCCGATCGAAGGAAGAAAAAAAGACTGCTACAGATCGAGCCTTGGAGTCCTACCGATCTACTACTAGATCCGATCGTGTGCGGTACAAAAAGGACTCCGCCACCGTGACGACCGAGGCGTTTTCCTTGGCTTTCGCGCCAGATCTCATTGAGCTGCCGCTCGCTAGACCACAGCGGCGTCTGCCCTTGGGCGAGCCTCGGTGGGAGTCCTGCCGATCGATCGATAAAAAAAAACGGCTGTGTGATTTTTGTCAGAGTCTGCTAAAGTTCAGAGATGGATCTTGAGGGTAATGTTAGTGATTTTTTAGCGCAAGACGTCTACAATGATTATCTAGACCTGAAAAATTGTGTGCGCTGGGATTCTAGTAAATTGAAGTGGAGGCTTCTACATACTGCAACCTCGACAGAATACAAGATATGGGAAGAGACAATGCAAGCTGGTTTTCGCTTATGTGTTGATCTTTCTCCAGATCTGCAGTTTGACGACACTATCGCTTTTCGTCTTGCAAAAAGGCATGAGGATGCGCGAATTTTCCGGTGGTGGAATATGGACACACGTACGCGAGGTGTCTCAATAAATACTGTTTGGGAGGACTACAAAAAGTTTTTATGTGCTAAATTTTTGGCACCATTAGAGATAGAGGACAAGGTGATTGTTCCGGAGGATGTTGTACCATTGAGTGGGCTGAATTTGCAACTCAAGAAAGTACAAGACGATGCTTGCATGACAGTTGACAAGGGCCAGCGTTGGAATTTATTTTAGACGCAGTGTATGATCAAAGGCAAAGCATGCATGCAAGTTGATTGTTGATGGAGGAAGCTGTACTAATGGCATTAGCAAGGCAATGGTGGCAGCGTTGGGGTTGTCCACATGGCGTATTCCTGAACCTAAGCATCTACAGTGGTTCAATAGCTGCGGTATGGTGAAGGTAACTCATAAGGTGCGTGTGCCATTTACAGTTGGTGATTATGTTGATGAGATTGAGTGCGATGTGTTGCCATTGGAGGTATGTGGGCTATTACTTGGACGTCCATGGCAGTATGATCGCAATGTTATCTTTGGAAGAGCAAATACATATTCTTTTGTGCATGGTGGCAAACAACAGACTTTGAAGCCTATGCAGGATGATCACATAAAGTCTAATGTGGAGCTAGTGGTACATAAGGAGAAGGTGCGCAAGGCTAAGCCAAAATATGGGCTAGCTAAGGTGCAGGATGGAGAGTATGATGCGCAGTGCGACAATGTTGATACTGCTTCAGCTATGCATGTACATGACAAGACAGTGGAACTTGTTAGTGACAAGCCAGTTGAAGTGCATCCTCTTATTGCTGAGAGGAAGGATGTTGCAGCATGTGTTCAGAAGGTAGTTTGTGTTGACACAGGTGTTCAGACGGATGATAGTTGTGCTCCTGATGTTTTAGTGCATGCAGTGCAGCGGGGTAACAAGAGTAGTTTTGTTAGCACACCTGTGAGGCGTTTTGTTGGGACAGTTGTGCGGATGCACAGAGGCAAGGATGGACATGTTCGACAATTGTGTGGTCCAGGCATTACTCATCTTATGCCAGGTCGTGCAAAGAAGATCCATGTTCATCAACCACGGGTTCCAACAAGAGTTGAGAAGAAGAAGAAGATGGCGCCTAGGTCCAAGCTCGTATGGAGACGCAAGGAGGTGCAGGCGCCAAGGGCTGTATCAAGTCGAGCAGGCCAAGAGGGAGGATGTGGTAAGGAAGGCAAGCAAGACTTGAAGATGGCGAAGACGCGTGAAGCGATTGTTCATATCACGCCACCTTTCCGACCCAACCCGCAAGCGTTAGGGACAACGCTTCTTGAAGGGGGGATGATGATATGGGCATGAAGGAGGAGGTGAAGCCTAATTTCAGGACTCCACCAAGCTAGGTGATGCGGGCGCATCCCATTGATGATTGGCATGCCAGGACAACCTATGATATGTAATGATAAGTCAAGGTTGTGTCAAATATTGTTGCTATGTTATTGAGTCCGAGTCCATGTTAGGTTCGAGTCCGTTTGTGTGTTCGGTTTGGCTCTAGCCAACCGACTAGTTGCAGGCCTCCTATATAAAGGAGCCAGCCACCTAGGGTTTAGGGGAGTTCAGTTGTTTAGTCTACAAACTATATTGTGCTCCATCGTGTATCATCCCTTCGGGGACGGCGATACCGTTTATCAGATTATTATTGCTGCGAAGGTTCTTGTGTGCATCAAGGATTATCGAGTTGTGGTTTGAGGCGTGGTGATCTTCATCACGTTACTTGCTGGATTGATTCCTCTTCTTCAGGTTGCGTTCATCGCGTGATTGGAAGGATTACTATCTGGGTTGACTCGCTGTGAAAGATCGGGACAAAACTAAGGATCATCGGCTTGATCCGTATCAAGTAAGCAAACGTTTTAATGTATCAAATGCAATGTCTTGGGCTGCGCCCCATACAAAAGGAACACCTTTCTTTGTCAAATCATTCAAAGGTGCAGCAATGGTGCTAAAATCTTTCACAAAGCGCCTATAGAAACCAGCGAGACCGTGGAAACTACGCACTTGACTAACATTCATTGGAGTAGGCCAATTCTGAATTGATTCAATTTTAGATTGATCTACCTCTAATCCATGCTTAGAAACAACAAATCCTAGGAATATGACCTTATCTTTTGCAAATGTACACTTCTCAAGATTAGCATACAGTTTATTATCACGTAACACTTGCAAAACTTGTCGAATATGAGTGCAATGTTCAGATTCGTTGTGGTTGCATATAAGTATATCATCAAAGTAAACAACCACAAAACGACCAATAAACTCTCTCAAAACATGATTCATCAAACGCATGAAAGTACTAGGTGCATTACTAAGACCAAACGGCATAACTAACCACTCATACAAACCGAATTTAGTTTTGAAAGCAGTTTTCCATTCATCCCCTTCTTTCATCCTAATTTGATGATAACCACTACGCAAGTCAATTTTAGAGAAAACAGCAGCACCACTCAATTCATCTAGCATATCCTCTAAGCGTGGAATAGGATGACGATATTGAATAGTGATGTTAGTAATCGCTCTACAATCAACACACATGCGCCATGTACCATCTTTCTTAGGAACTAAAATATCAGGAACAACACAAGGGCTAAGAGAGACACGAATGTACCCTTTATCCAGCAACGCTTGTACTTATTGCTGAATTTCCTTAGTCTCTTCGGGATTAGTCCTGTAAGGTGCACGGTTGGGAAGTGTGGCGCCAGGAATCAGGTCCACTTGATGTTCTATACCACGCAATGGAGGTAAACCTGCGGGTACGTCTTCTAGAAACACATCCCCAAAGTCCTACAAAACAGAAGAGACACCAAGAGAAATAGGGGTCATGTCGTTAGAAACCAATACCTCGCCCTTATACATGAGCACAAGTGGCATGGCTGTAGGATCCTCATGAAACTCTCTCATATCCTCCTTGGTGGCTAGTATCAATAACCTAGGCACTCTCTCACTTTTCGTTATATCACTCAATGTAGGCTCAATTACATCAGGAACCGCTGTTACACAGTCTCGCCGAGTGGTAGTATCTTCCTTCAAGTTCACCTCTATCTTCTGGCGAGAATCATTCACAATTTCTTGTGGTGTCATTTGCTGCATAGTAATCTTCTTTCCTTTGAATTCCAAGTGATATGTATTGGCTCGGCCATTGTGTTGCACACGGCAATCATAGAGCCAAGGCCGACCCAATAGTAGGTGACAAACAGTCATAGGAACCACATCAAAATCAATAGAATCTTTGTATGGCCCTATTTGAAAATTCACACGTACCATATGATTTACCTTCATCTCACCATTGTTGCTCAACCATTGTATGTAGTATGGCTTGGGATGAGGTAAGTATGTCAAATTCAGTTTGGCACATAGTTCCTTACTTGCAAGATTTCTGCAGCTACCTCCATCAATAATTACCTTGCAAGCTTTGTTTGGTCCAACTAGAGCTTTTGTTTGGAACAAGTTGCAACGCTGGGATTCCTCAACCGGTTGCACACTTAGTACACGTGAAGATACGACAATAGTGGGTGCACGCTCAGCATATGCATCAGCACCATCCTCGCCGTTATCAATATCATCATCAGAAGCTTCATCTCCACTTTCTACTTCACCTTGTTCATTAACAAACATAACATTGCTATTTGGACAATCTTTCTTGTAGTGACCTCTACCTCCACAAGTATGGCACACCACATCACGAGTACGTGTCGTAGACATGTTGGAACCCGAGCTAGCAGCAGGAGCAGCGGGTTTCTGAGCATTAGAACCAAACGAAGGTGTACTTGCTGGCTTGGCCGATGGTGTAAAAGGAGCAGCAGTTGGTGGCGTGACTGTAGGAGGTGTAGACCTGGCTGAAAATCTGCTGGAGGATGGAAAACGAGCACGTGACTTCGCCTCTTCTGCCAACTGGGATTCGGCCTCTCTAGCATGATGCAACAACTCATTCATGGTCTCATACTTGTGATGACGAACAATGCTCTTAATCGGTAACTTCAAATTGTTTAGGAATCGCTGCATGGTCATCTCAATGGACTCATGAATTCTAGCACGCTGCATAAGCATCTCCATCTCCATGTAGTACTCATCAACTGTCATGGTGCCTTACTTCAATTGCGTCAATTTATCAAAAACTGATCGCAAGTAGTTGGTTGGTACGAAACGAGCTTTCATGATTTGCTTCATCTCGCGCCAATCCATCACAGGAAGCTCACTGTCCTCCCTTCTATGCTGCACAAGAGCATCCCACCAACGCAAAGCATAACCATCAAATTCAGATGCTGCAAGCTTGACCTTCTTATCTTCTGGATAGTTAAATAAGCGCCAGAGTTTCTCAATCTTCAACTCCCATGTGAGGTAATCTTCAGGACCAATGGAACCATCAAACTTAGGAATTGAGAATTTTGGCTTGCCCAAACCATCATCAGCAGCTTGGTTCGGCACACGGTGAGCACGCCCAAGAGGGGCAAACCCACGACCATGAGCAGGTGCATGGACAGGGGGAATAGCACGTCCCCTGCCAACATGTGGAGCAGCATCCACGGCGCTACCCTCATCGAAATCATCAAAGGCATCATCATGTTGAGGATCTTCCCTTCTATGTAAGTACCGTCAAACCCTCAATGGAATGTTGCAAAGTGGTGACATTGACATTGAGCGTAGCCACTTGCGTCTGGATAGTATCAACCGTTCCAACATGCTGATCCAATCTCATATTCATATCCTGGAGATTCTTGTCAATGGCATCTGTCGTGTTAGTAAACACACGTGTCAAGTGGGACTTTAAAGCCTCATATTCACGCCAATTAACAAGCTCCTCGTCCTTCTTTTTCTGCAACACAACATCATCATCACTAGAAGACATGATTAGTAGGTTAGTGCAAAAATCAAAATCTATATGGTGGAAACTCTCACAACTCACTCACAACTAATAAGAAAGGAGATCTTACCGTTCCAAAGTGAATAGAGATGCTCTACCAAACAAAATCAAAAACTGATGCACTTGATGTGATGAAGTGAATATCAAAGGTATAGAGAACGATCGCAGGGCACACAGGTTATTTAAGGTGGAGCTATAGGTATGGTACCCTATCTACACCGCAAACAAGTCCTAGTGCTGATCGTACAAAAACCGAAGAAACACACACGGTGGAGATAAACGTGGCAAAGCAATTTATGAACATGAACATTGCAATGCACAAGAGAGACGCTAGTAATAGCTCAAATAGAACAGACACACGATTGCTCAATCTACTAGTGCTATAATGAAACTAGGCCTCCAACAATGCACACTTTGATATCTCTTTTTGTCACGCTTGTAGCTCTTTTCTTCTCTTTTTTTATACCGATTCTCTTTTTTTTCCACAACTTTCTTTTCTTTTTTTTGATTTTTTTAACTATCTGACACAAAGCAAAACGGGATACAACAATTCTGAGCAATTATGGGCCGGATATTCCGGTTTGTCGGGGGCCGGATAATCCGGTCTACCTGGACGAAAAATTTGCACTTCAAACCCTAATGAGCAGCCTGTCGGAGCAAAGCAACTAGTCTCGTGGGTACGTTCCTAGGCACGAATGCTGTAGATAGGCTGTGTCTATGGTATGCAAACAAAGGTACACTATGTGGACTCAGACAAACGAGGAAAACTTGCGGAACACGGTGATGGTTGACACAGCGGAAAACAAGATCAAACCCTAAACCTAGACACAAACGAAAAAACTAGACTCCTACGAGGAAAAACCTGCAGATCGGATCTACGAGAAGATACAATCAGCAATTAAAACTCGAAAATGATGCAATCTAGTCTACGGCAAATCTTTTTGTAAGGCTTTTTCTGTATAGGACAAAAAACACTCTCTAATCTATGGATGGATTTGTGGATGCTTACCGAGGCAACACTGGAAATCTGATACCAAGATGATATGGGGTGGCCCGATCTTCTCAGTAAGTGGACGGCGGTGATGATGGTGGATGATAGATAACTAGCCCGTAGCTATGAACTCTTCCGCTCGATCCCTGATGCCAATGCAACAGCTCTCGAACCTTGTAGGATATTCACAACACCACGCTCTTGCGCACGCAGCCGTGACCACGAACGGTAGTATGCAATCTACTAATTCCCAATGGAACAACAGATCACACTCAATTATAGTTGGTAGATTTGAACACAGGGTAATTCCAGAGGTTCTATGAAAGAAACAACTCCAAAATAGTTTTAATGTGGTCTAACCTAAACTAGAGGGCGTTCCCAGGCTTATATGGCCGCCAGAACGTCCAAAAAATGCGAAACAAAAACGTGTCTAATACAGTCAGATCCGTCCGGATCTGATGGGAACTTCTTGGGCCGAATTATCTAGTCTAAGAGGGGCGGATTATCCGGTGGCCGGATTTTCCGGGGGAAAAGTCCGGTCAAATATCCGCCTGCATCGAACGTCACAGACGAAGTCCTTTGCAGAATCTCCAAAGCAGGGCCGGATTATTCGGGGTGTGGGGGCCGGATTATCCGGGGTCTTTTAGGCGTGGAAGTACTCATTGGAAAGATCTTGGAATTATCTATCCAACAAGTGCTTATTTGCTTGATTTGGAGTTCGTATGAAGAATCCACGCCCGTTTGAATTTCAGGACTTCTGTCTATCTGAATTGAACGTTCCTTCTCTTCGATGATCTCCCTTGCTTGTATTGCGCCTTCCTCCCGTTCCTCCCTCGCGCATCCTTGGGCGATCATCATGTTGGGCTTCTCTTGTAGCCCTTCTCCTCCTCGTGCCATGCTTGTTTCTCCAACGAACCTGATCATACATAAATGCATAGACTTAGGCAGTATAAAGTTCTCATCAATCAAAGTACCAGATTCGTTTAGGAGTAAATTCACATGTTGTTCAAGTAGCTTAGCACGGGCTCTTGTAATAGGTCCAATTCTAATCTCATTGGACTGATCCTTTCTTGCAGCAGTTGTAACATCTTCAGTAGTCATTGGGGTAGGTGTAATTGTAGGGATGTCCTCATCACGTGCTGATTATGTGAAGAAAATACATGAGAAGACTAGAGAGGCAATTGAGAAGAAAGGCAAGAACATTGCTGCTGCAAGGAATCAAGCAAGGAAAGAAGTGTTGTTCGAGCCTGGAGATATGGTTTGGGTGCATCTGTGCAAGGACAGATTTCCACTACTTCGCAAGTCCAAATTGAAGCCACGTGGTGCTGGTCCTATTGAGTTGATATACCTACAAGGTGCTAGCCAAAATTAATGATAATGCCTACTCAGTTGATATACCTATTGAGGAGTTTGGTGGCGCTAGCAACATCTTCAACGTTGCTGATTTGTCACCATATGTTGGAGAAGACCTTGGAGCGTCGAGGTCGACGCCTTTTGAAGGGGTGGGGGGGGAGATGATGAGGACATCCCTACAGTTACACCTACCTCAATTGATAATTAAGATGTTCCAATTGCAAAGAAGGATCAATCCAATGAGATAAGGATTGGACCAATCACAAGATCTCGTGCTAAGCTGCTAGAACAACAGGTGAACTTGTTTCTTAATGAACCTGGTATTTTAATTAATGAGAATTTTATACTACCCAAGTCTTTGAATTATTGCATGATCAAGTACTTAGGAGAAGAAGGCACAACAAGGTGCGAGGAGCAAATGGAACAAGGCGTGTTGATCAATGAAGAATGCGCGAGGGAGGAGAGGGAGGAAGCGCAAGGAGTTGTCCAAGACAAAGATCAACAAGAGACGGGAGTTCTCTATCGTGGCAGAAAAGCCCAGTTCTCCTCGGCCTTCGGCTAGAGAAAGCAACTACAACTCTGCCACGACAGAGTCAGTTTGACCGAACCCAAGTTGGGTCGGTTTGTATCCATAGATGGGTGGGACCAACTCGGATCCACCCTTAGGCCGCTGCCTCCCAGACCCTTAAATAGATGGGGGTGCTCTAGCTTTAGTCTTCAGACCACGTTAAAATATTTTGGAGTTGTATCTTTCATAGAACCTCTAGAATTACCCCGTGTTCGAATTTACCAACTATAATTGAGTGTGATCTGTTGTTCCATTGGGAATTAGTAGATTGCATACTACCGTTCATGGTCACGGCTGCGTGCGCAAGAGTGTGGTGTTGTGAATATCCTACAAGGTTCGAGATCTGTTGCACTGGCATCAGGGATCGAGCGGGAGAGATCATAGCTATGCACTAGTTATCTAATCATCCACCATATCATCGACAAGAGCTTGCTGAGAAGATCGGGCCACCCCATATCACTTTTGGGACAAACACAATGAATATGAAAACTTGGGTTCTATCCTAGCAAGATTAAAATAATCCAACATAGATAAAATTACTTGTGTTGGTTGCAATATGTCAACGAGACCAGAACGTATTTCCATAATATCTCGAACATGAACTATTGTCCCATAGCAAACATTTTGTGACACACCGCTTATATGGCTGAAAATAGCTTGTTTCAGTTCAGCGATTCTATCATAAGTAATGCATATGTGATCCACAAGAAAATTTTCATCCATGCTATATTCACCAATTAGATTGAAAGTGAAACAAGGAGAATATGTGCTAGACTTTAGACATGAAATTTCAGAAATCTTATCCATAGCACAACTCATACTCATAGGTTCATTTAGGATGATGGAATACACAATATCAGTAGATGGTATTCGAGCAAGTATTTCCTTATGTGTAATCAGTACCACATGATCAAAATTTGAATTTGGTAAACTATCACATGGTGCTAAAACAGTAGTGCATGGCAAATCACAAGGAGGCTGCAGTAAAGGAATAGACACAATATGTCGCACATGTTGGCTGAAGCTCCAAATCAGTACCAATGTCACCAAAAATCTCCTCAGTTGTAGTAGGTACTAACACGTCCTCCACAAGTGACAATGCACAGTCCAGTGATACAGGTTGTAAAATAGACGACTCCCTTTCTTCAAAAGCAACCTAGATATCACAAGAAACAACACTGGGAGTAGAGATGATTCCATTAGTATAAACCTCATTTGTCTCATCAACTCTCACTCTCGTTTCTTCTACGACAGGATCAACATGTGGTTTGGACGGTGGTGCAGGATGGCTAGCAGCCATTGCAGGTGGCGCCATAGGAGGCGGTGTAGATCTGGCCGCAAAACGGCTGGTAGATGGAAAACATGCACGTGACTTAGCCTCCTCAACTAGCTGTGATTCGGCCTCTCTAGCATGGTGCAACAATTCATTCATAGTCTCATACTTGTGATGACGAACAATGCTCTTGATTTGAAGCTTCAAATTTTTGAGAAAACGCTGCATAGTCATCTCAAGGGATTCACGAACTCTAGCACGTTGCATAAGCATCTCCATTTCCATGTAGTACTCATCAACTAACATGTTTCCTTGCCTCAACTGTGTGAGCTTATCAAAAACTGATCGCAAGTACCTTGGCTGAATCGTCGCTTGAAGGGTCTTAATTGAACGCTGCAAGGTGGCAAAATTGATATTCATTGCTGTCAGTTGAGTCTGAATACTATTCATTGCACCAGTATTATGCTCCACTGCATCTTGCATGTCCTTGATATTCCCATCAATAGACTCGCGCCAATTAACAAGCTCCTCAAGTTGCTTTTTCTCGACACAACTTCATCATCACTCAAAGACATGATTAGTAGGTTAGTGCAAAAATCAAATCTGTTTGGTGGAAAACTCTCACAACTCACTCACAACTGACAAGAACGGAGATCTTACCGTTCCAAAGTGAATAGAGATGCTTTACCAAACGTACTCAAAGACTTATGCACTGATGTGATGAAGTGAATATCAAAGGTATAGAGAACGATCGCATGGCACACAGGTTATTTATGGTGGAGCTATAGGTATGGTATCCTATCTACACCACAAACAAGTCCTAGTGCTGATCGTACAAAAACCCAAGAAACACACACGTGGAGAAAAACGTGGCAATGCAACTATGAAGGGTGTTGCACTACTCTCGAGAGACACTAGCAAAGCTCAAAGTAAACAGGCACAACATTGCTCAATCTACCGGTGCACAAAGATATCACTAGGCCTCTTACTCAAATTCTCTTTTTTTTCTCCTTTTCTTTTGTATAGCTTCTTTCTCTTTTTGCTTTTTATTTTGCTATATGCTTTTTCTCTTTTTTTGAATATATATCACACACGGCCAAATTACAAAGCACATCACCAAAATCCTAGGAGCAGCCTATAGGAGCGGAAACTAGTCTCAATGGGCAAGTTCCTACACCTATGAAGTAGAATGGTTGTGGCTAAGGTTAAGGAAAAGTGCAATTTTCACACTTTGTAAAAATTCCTGCCGTGGCAGAAAAACTGATCAAAATCGTGCTGTGGCAGAAAAAATTCCTGCCGCGGTAGAGAATCCAAACCGTGGCAGAGAAGAACTCCGCGGCAGGAAAACAGGCTGTTTCCATGCTGCGGCAGAGTTGGTAGGGAATTTTTTTTCTAATCCGACTCAACCTAGTGTAGCAACCAAGGACTCTTGTATGGATCGGATCTGACCTTGTGGCGGCGGAAAAAGATGGTGGAAAACAATTAGAACAACTAGAAAACAAATCTATGAAGAACAGATCTAGATCTAAACTAAAAGAGGAACACGACCAACAAGTATTACTCGAATACGATGTAATCTAGGCTATGGCAACTCTCTTTGTGGGCTTTTTTCCGTACAGGACAAAAAGCACTCTCTAATCTATGGATGGATTGTGGATTGCTTACCGAGGCAACGAGGAAATCTGATACCAAGATGATATTGCTCACCGAGTAAACCCACCGCTCTGATACCAAGATGATATGGGGTGGCCCGATCTTCTCAGCAAGCACTTGTCGATGATGATGGTAGATGATAGATAACTAGCATGTAGCTATGAACTCTCCCGCTCGAACCCTGATGCCAGTGCAACAACTCTCGAACCTTGTTGGATATTCACAACACCACACTCTTGCACACGTAGCCGTCGACCACGGACGGTAGTTTGCAATCTACTAATTCCCAGTGGAACAACAGATCACACTCAATTATAGTTGGTAAAATCGATCACAGGGTAATTCCAGAGGTTCTATGAAAGAAACATCTCCAAAATATTTTAACATGGTCTAAACCTAACTAGTAGTGCGCCCCCATCTATTTAAGAGTCTGGGGGGTGCGGTGGCCTAATCTTGGGACGACTTGGTCCCACCTAACTAGGATACAAACCGACCCAAAGTTGGGTTCGGCTCAGGGTTCTGCCGTGGTAGAGTTTGGGCCTGTTTGCTGCAGGCCGTGTGAAAAGACTCTGTTCTATGTCAGCATGCCGTAAGCGTGAAAAACGCGTCGTTTGTCTGCCGCGGCAGAGATCCTGCCAGGTGTTGATCTTCTTATTGGTAGCTCCTTGCGCTTCCTCCCTCTCCTCCCTCACGCATTCTTCATTGATCAACACACCATGCTCAATATGCTTCAGCTCCTCGCTTCGTGCTACGCCTTCTTCTCCCATGTACCTGATCATACAATAGCACAAAGACTTAGGCAATATAAAGTTCTTATAAATGAAAGCATCATGGTCAACTAGGAATGAATTCACCTGATAATCATTATTGATTTGACTCAATATTTCCTTCCAGTTCAAACAGTCAGAATCATCATAATCCTTGTATATATCCTCATCACACTTAGCCCTTCACTATCCACTCCAGAGAAGCCTCGTAAACCCAATCTATTTCTTAGTTTCCTCATTTTCTCAGCTTTCTGCCTCATTTTGCATAAGAACACCAACATGGCTTTGGTAGCCTTCACCATGGCTACCAAATCATGAACTGTCGGTTTGTTGACAACGCCCCTACAGTTTCATCCTACACAATTCATTGCTCCTGACGGGACGCGCCGTGCGTTTCTGTCAGTTCACCAGCGGCCCCTAGGCTGGTAGCCTTCACATCCTCCATTTGTTCCCCTACCTCCTCCTCTCAATCATCTCCATATAGTTTCATGTCATGTTTTACTTTCCATCTCTTCTGCATGTTAGTATCCCATCTGAAGCGTGCATCACATTTATATAACCATGCCCCTACATACATTGTGTATTTTCTGCCTAACTAGCAAGCCTCTTCCCCTGCACCGAGTTGACCTCGGGCATAGTGGTTCCCAAGTTGATATGGGGTTTCCCTTTATTCTCAGTTAGCTGGGTAGATGACGATGTATATGATGAAGATAACTTGTATGAATCTGAGAACTCTCCGGCTAATCCTTGCTCCTAGATGCAACAGCTCTCAACCCTTTGGATATTCGCAACTCCACACACTTGCGCGTAGCCGCTGACCAGGAAGCGGTATTGCAATCTACTAATTCCCAATGGAACAACAGATCACACTCAAACTTGTAATTGGTTAACTCCCAATGGAATAACTAATCACACTCATATTATAGTAGCAACACACTAGATCGATACGAATTGGTGCTAAATAATTCAGAGGTTTTCCTATAGCAAAACAATCTGGATGTAGGGTTTATTTTAACATGGTCTTACCTAATTGTGATGGATATAGAAGTTTATATGTGGGTTGGGGCATCCTCCCCACGAACCAGGACTAAAAATAGTCATATCTTGGCCTAAACTGACCTGGTTTCACTAAAACTGATACATACCGACCCATAGATGGGTTCAACCTACTTGGCGCGTAGGCCATATGTCGTGGTGCACCTCAAACGTGTCCTGATGTGCCACATATCTCTTGATCATGCTTGCTCTTCTTATTGCCTCCTAAAGGCGTATTCCATCTCTCGACCGTCTTCCTCCCACAGGCGCTAATCTGATAGATGCCAAATCTAGTCAAACAATAAGACCATGATTTAGTGATACGTCGTAAACGTATCTATAATTTTTGATGTTCCATGCTTGTTTAGTATCTACTTTCTTATGTTTTGTTCCTACTTTGAGGTATTTTTATACATTTTCTGGAACTAACCTATTAACAAGATGCCACAGTGCCAGTTGCCTGTTTTCTGCTGTTTTTGGTTTCAGAAAAGCTAGTAAGGAAATATTCTTGGAATTGGACCGGACAAAAGCCAAAGTCAATATTTTACCCGAAGCAACACGAAGTCCGGATGGGAGATGAAGTGGCGCACCAAGGCAGCCATACCTGGTGGTGGCGCGGACTGGGCGGGCGCGCCACCAGGGGTGTGGGCCCCTAGTGCTCCATCGACCTAGCCCTTCCGCCTATAAAAGCCTCCCGGGACGAAAACCCTAAGGACCCGATCAAAATTCCATGAAAGAGTCTGTAGCCGCCGCCATCTCCATCCCTAGATCGGGAGGGATCTGAAGCTCTTCCCGGCACCCTGTCGGAGGGGAGAGCTCACCCTGGAGGCCTTCTTCATCACCATGACTGCCTCCGGTGTGATGCGTGAGTAGTTCATCCCTGGACTACGGGTCCATGTAGTAGCTAGATGGTTGGTTCTCCTCATTTGTGCTATCATGTTTAGATCTTGTGAGCTCCGTTCATGATCAAGATCATCTATTTGTAATCCTACATGTTGTGTTTGCGGGGATCCGATGGATATTGAGATGCTATTTTAGATTGATTATTGATTCTATCATGTCTATGTTATTTGTGATCTTGCATGCTTTCCGTTGTTAGTAGCTATCTTGGCCAAGTAGATGCTAGCAACTCCAAGAGGGAGTATTTATGCTCGATAGTGGGTTCATGCCTCTAGTAATCTGGGGAAGTGACAGGAATCTCTAAGGTACTAGATGTGCTGTTGCTACTAGGGAGAAAACAGCAATCCTTTGTCCATGGGACAATCGTATTGTTTACTTTACACACTTTGCTTAATGCAATTATCTGTTGCTTGCAACTTAATACAGGAGGGGGTTCGGATGATAACCTGAAGTTGGATTATTAGTCATAGATGCAGTTGGATTACGGTTTATGTATAATGTTGTAATGCCCAATCAAATCTCATAGGAGTCAAGATGATCAGTATATGCATGGTATGCTTTCTCGAGTCTGTCAATTGCCCCGCTGTAATTTGTTCACCCAACATGTTATTTATCTTAAGGAGAATCACCTCTAGTGAACTATGGACCCCGGTCCATTCTTTTACCATTGATAAACCATCTACTATTTACTGTTTACTATTTACTTTCTGCAAGCAATTACTATCTTCCACACAATACGTTTAATCCTTTGTTTTCAGCAAAACCGGTGAGATTGACAACCTCACTGTAAGTTGGGGCAAAGTTCTGTGGTTGTGTTGTGCAGGATTCCAAGTTGGAAACAACACCTTGGGGTTGTTTCCTTGCTCCTACTGGTTCGATAACCTTGATTTCATAACTGAGGGAAAACTTGATGCTATGCTCATCATACCTTCCTCTTGGGGTTCCCAACGAGCTCGATATATTTTGAGCCATCAAGCCTTTTTCTGGCGCCGTTGCCGAGGAGTCAAGGACATCTTCACAAGGGGAGTCCCTCACAACCAATCTCTATACTTTGTTTTTTTGTTTTTCTTAGATTATTTCTGCTTTGTTTACTTGTTTCTTTTTATCAAAAACACAAAAAAATTAGTTCTTTCTATAAGTTGTCCCCTCGTTCTTAGCTCACCATGTTCACACCTAAGTTTACTCTGAAAGACCTTTCAATAGGTAGTGGCTCTATAATTGGTAAAGATAATATTGAAGAATTCTTCAATCATGTTAGCAAGCATGAGGATACTGAGGATAGATCCTTAGCAGAACTTGCTCCAAATTATGAAATTACTGCAACTTCTTTAGTTCACATGTTGGAAGCTAGGTTTGTTAACCTTAACCCATAATGCAAGTAATGTTTCTTAAGCTTAAAGATATTGAGGATACTGAAACGAGAGATTTCATTCTAGAAACTTTGCTTAAAGAATTCTATGATGTGGTTAAAGAAGCTAGAAAAGTCTTTGATCGTTTTAATATGCTAGGCTCATGTGTAGATGTTATTGGTACACGAGAAAAGATGGACGAAACCAAACCTAAAGATGGAGAGGAAATTAAGACACCAATACCTTTTAAACTTGGAGGAATACATGAAGCCTTAGAAAAGAATTTTGATTGGATTGTTCCATAAAACCCGTTTGATGAAAATTGTGAACCCAAGAGTATTGAGAGAGGATCCTCTAGAACTTATTTGGATGAGATACCTTGCCTTGTTGAAGATATTTCTGGTATTGCTCTTAATGCTTCTTCATTTGAGGATACTTGAATCTTGCTTCTTATGCCTAGCTCAAAGGCGTTAAAGAAAAGCACTTATTGGGAGATAACCCAAATTTTTAGTCAATAAATTTTTCTTTTGTTGAGTCTTGGAAGTTATTACTTCTTTAATAACCTCTCCTTATCATTTTTGTGTGGTTTTTATGCCAAGAATAACCTCTAATGAGAGATAAATAATGCTTGGGAAAGTTGCTGTCCTGAAACAGATTTTTGTTCTTCGCTGTAAAAATTCGTGAAAAATCTCTGTACGTCGGATTGAGTTGTAATTGTTTGTGCTTCTGCCCCAGGTTGTTATCTAACTTTCGTTAGTTTAACACTTTTCGATTTGAGCAATAGAAGGTTTTCGAAAAATCGGTTTTACCTGTTGGTCTGTTTTGACAGATTTCTGCCATTATTTGCATTTGCCTCTTAATCTCTTTCTCTTTGAGTTCTCTTTGATCACTTGAACTTTTAAAAGGAATTGCTACAGTAGCTTGTGTTTTAATGGAAGTTTTACTGTGTTGAAACTGAACCTAAAGACTTATTATCTTAAGTATACTAATGTTGCTAATGAAGATTGTGTGAAGTTTTGTATGAAGGAAATTTTAAAGTGTAGGGAAGAATAATATGATAAGGTGAAGCATGGACAAAAGCTCAAGCTTGGGGATGCCACCCGTGTCACCCCAAGAAATATTCAAGAAGTACAAGCGTCAAAGTTTAGGGATGCCCAAGGCATCCCCTTCTTCATCAATAAAAATCTCAGATTTCTTCCAAACACTTCATTTTTATTGTTTCATGCACAATTGTGTTGTACTTGGAGCGTCTTTGTTTTTTTAGTTTTCTTTTGTTTAGTTTGCTTAAATAAATTGGTTAGACCCCCGCATTCATACATAGTTTCAAATAAGTTGATTTGGATTGGAAAAGAGTAGGAAAGTTCATACTTATAAGTGGTATAAAAGGAGTCTTGTTTTGACTATGGCCTAGACTTTATCATGTCATGTTTGATATTGCTATAACTTTATGTGTTGAGGGCAAACCTCTAAGGCGGCCCGATCTTTCACGAATCCCACTCAAATCGAGGATGGGGTGCGGGGGAAGGAGGGGAGGATGAACATGACGAACTCACGCATGAAGAACGCGATGAACACACACACGCAAAACCACGATACACACCAATAGCTCACGCCGGCAGTGACCGGTCCGGCGCAATCCCTAGGATCAGCGACGGGCGGAGGACTCTCTCTCGAACCGGAACGACGAGATGGGAGACTCGGTGAGATCTTGACGTCTAGGCAAAGGGACTCCAATGCCTAGGCCTTGTACAACGCGGAGGCTCGATGCAAACTCCAACGAGGTTTGGGATATTTGATGCTCCTTTGTCAAAGGAGCATGAGGCAAGAACTAGATAGATCCACAAGGGATTTCCACTAATTCCAAATATCACGCCTAGGGTTTACAATGGAGGTATGGGACTATATATAGGCCAGCCACTTAAACAGGGGTACTTTAGGAATAAAAGACAAGATCTGGACGGACTAAGGGGTACATGGGCCGAAGGCCCAAAGGCCTTTTACATGCTTGGCGTCGGTCGGACCGGAGACTCCGGTGTGCAGGCCGGAGACTCCGGTCTAGGCCAGAGAATCCGGTGGAGCCTCCGGACCAACCTCCGGAGGGGCATTCAGATTGTCCCGGGGCCTGGTTCAGGGGGTCAGACCGGAAGAGGTGATGTAGCCCAACATACGGAAACCACCTTTGGTCCACATCATGCCACGCTAATCATCACTCCAAAGGTGAACTCCTTCCATGCTTTGCCTTTCGTTGGTTATTATGCGAATGGAATCCTACTTGAGACAAATGCCCATGATGTGACTAGGTCCATGAACATGATGCCAAGGAGATGCAGCAAGGATGGCTCTAGAGCCAAGACACCCAAGCAAGAGGCCTGGAAGAGAAGACGCAAGAAGTCTGGCTGTAGGGACGAGTCTCAGGACCAGCAGGAGTCTCCGGTCTAACACCGAGTCTCCGGCCCGTCTCTGACCGAGGCCCAGACCAGCGCTGGGACGGTGGTGACCCCTCCGGAGGTTGAACCGGAGATCGACCGGAGTCTTCGGCCCAGACCGGAGTCTCCGGACAGCTACACCGGAGTCTTCGGACCGAGCATCATGGGCCTATGCGCCTCAAGCTGGGCTTGGCCCATGTAACGTCCCAAACTTCCTGTTTATGCCTTTTTTACCCCTAGCTCGTGGCTGGCCTATATATATGCCCCCACCCCCTCCTTGAAACCCTAGAGATGATGATGAATTAAGGCATGTGCCTAACCCTTGATGGGAACCCCCCTCTCAATAGTAAATCTATGAGTTGTACAAGGCCTCGGAGTCGGTGCCCTTCTCCAAGTTGTCAAGACCCTCCTCAAGTGTTTGGTCTCTCCCTATCAAGGATTCTAGTAGTGCTTGGTCTCTCACCTTTGGGATTCTACTTGGTTGCTACTCTCTCCTTGGTTTGGATTCTATCGTCCGCTTGCCGATCTCTCCTTTGGTGATTCTACCAAAAGGTCTCTCGCCGAGGATTCTATTGGATTGGTTGTTCGAACCAACGGGAGCAAATCGAATTGGGTGTGATTTGGCGTGTGGTTGTATCTTTACCTTGCATTAGAGTTGTGTTCATCGTGATTTCCCTCACTTCCGCCTCAAATCCGTGAAGATCGGGCCACTCCAAGGGTAAATCCACAAGGAGACCCATAACAGGAGGGGCCGGAGTCTCCGGGGTCTTCAGGCCAGAGACTTTGGTAGGCCGGAGACGCCGGTGTGCGTAGACCTGAGACGCCGGTCTGAGCCGATCCAGCGACTTCTACTTCATGCTCTGCTCCTTGTTCTCCATCCTTGGGTGCTTGGTGATGTGTTGGGGCTTCGTACCTGATGATGCACAGAGTAGTTGCATGAAGTAGCACACCATCTAAGGATGTATCAAATTGGCATGAGGAGAGGAGCGAGTTCACCTTAGCTTGTAGGAGTTTGGCTCGGGCACGAGTCATGGGTCCACTTGGGGGACTTGTTGGTGTAGATGTAGGAGCGTTCGTAGGATGGGCTGCATCAGCTCCCCCCCTTGGGAAAGAGTCGTCCTCGACTCTTCATGGGTATCATCTTAAACATCTCCATGGTAGGGTGAGAGGTCCTTGACATTGAATGTGTTGCTTGCAAGGTACTTGGAGACTAGAATGTCGATGATGTAGGCGATGTTGTTGATTCTCTTGAGGACCTTGAAGGGGCCATCTCCTCTTGGTTTGAGCTTGGAATCTCGTTCCTTGGGAAAGCGGTCTTTGCTCAAGTGTATCCACACAAGGTCACCTTCTTCAAAGATCATCTCCTTATTGTCCTTGTTTAACCTTGAAGCTTGGCGAAGGACTTGTTGTTCGACAGTAGCTCTTGTTTCTTCATGAAACTTCTTCATAGCTTGCGCGCGTTTCTCAACGTCCATATTTGTGCGCTCATGGAGAGGTAGAGGTAGGATGTTGAGCGCGGTGAGGGGCTCGAAACCATAGACGCTCATGAAAGGACTCATCTTGGTTGTTGAGTGCTTGGAACGGTTGTAGGCGAACTCGGCGTGTGGAATGCATTCTTCCCAATCCTTTAGGTTCTTCTTGATCAACACATGAAGGAGAGTTCCGAGGCTTCGGTTGACAACTTCGGTTTGGCCATCAGTTTGAGTATGCGACGCGGATGAAAAGAGGAGCTTGACGCCGAGCTTGGCAATGAGTGTCTTCCATAAGTAGCTCATGAATTTGACGTCACGATCGGAGACGATTGTTCTTGGCAGACCATGAAGACAGACGATTTCCCTGAAAAACAGATTTGCAACATGTGAAGCATCGTCGGTCTTATGGCACGGTATGAAGTGTGCCATTTTGGAAAAGCGATCCACAACAACAAATATAGTGTCATGACCATACTTAGATCTAGGCAATCCTAACACAAAATCCATGCTAATGTCAGACCAAGGTGTATGAGGAATAGGGAATGGCATATAAAGACCATAGGGATTAGCTTGCGACTTAGCTTGAACACATGTCGTGCATCGTTGAACGTAGCGCTCCACGTCGAGCTTCATCTTAGGCCAAAAGTAGTGAGTGGAGAGCATGTCCAATGTCTTGTCACGGCCAAAGTGACCCATAAGGCCTCCACCATGAGATTCTTGGAGAAGCAAAAGTTGGAGGGATGACTTCAGAATGCAAAGTTTGTTTTGTTTAAAGAGAAAGCCCTTATGCAAATAGAAATCATCAACTCCTTTGTCAATGGAGGACTTTGCGAAAATTGGTTCAAAGAACGGGTCGGAAGCATACAAAGATTTTATTTCCTCAAGGCCCAACACGTTCAATTCAAGTCTCGTAAGAAGGCTTGTGTGCTTGCGAGACGAAGCATCCGCAACTACATTATCTTTGCCCTTCTTATACTTGACAATGTACGGAAAAGACTCCATAAACTCGACCCACTTAGCGTGTCTCTTACTCAAGTTGGCTTGGCCTTTGAGATATTTCAACGACTCATGGTCGGAATGTATGATAAATTCTTTGGGCCATAGGTAGCGTTGCCAAACTTGAAGGACACGAACTAAGGCAAAAAGCTCTTTATCATAAATCGGATAATTAAGGCGAGCACCATCAAGTTTCTCGCTATGGTAGGCTATAGGACGTCCGTTTTGCATAAGGACTCCTCCAATGCCAATACCACTAGCATCACACTCTATCTCAAAAGTTTTTGTGAAATCCGGTAACGCAAGGAGAGGTGCTTCAGTGAGCCTCTTTTTAAGTTCATCAAAAGCTTTTTGTTGCGCTTTGCCCCACACGAAGGTGAAATTATTTTTCGTCAACTCGTTGAGAGGACAAGCAATGGTGGAAAAGTCTTTCAAAAAGCGACGATAGAAACCGGCCAACCCATGAAAACTTTGGAGTTCACTCACATTTGTTGGGATGGGCCAGTCTCGTATGTCCTTTACCTTGGACACATCAACTTCAATGCCCTTCGAAGAAACGACAAATCCAAGAAAAATCAATTTGTCTTTAGCAAAAGTGCACTTGGGAAGATTAGCATAAAGCTTTTCATGTTGAAGGATTTGCAAAACTTCCTTGACATGTGTTATATGGTCCTCAAGTGATTTGCTATAAACAAGAATATCGTCGAAATAGACAACAACACTTTTTCCAATGAGAGAACGCAAGATATGATTCATGAGGCGCATGAAGGTGGATGGGGCATTAGATAAACCAAAGGGCATAACCAACCATTCATAGACCAAGTTTGGTCTTGAAGGCAGTTTTCCACTCATCATCTTCAGCCATGCGTATTTGATGGTAACCACTACGAAGATCAATTTTCGAAAAAATAGTGGCTCCACACAATTCATCAAGCATGTCATCGAGACGTGGTATGGGATGTCGATAACGCACGGTGATAGCATTGATTGGATGATAGTCCATGCATAACCGTAACGTATCATCTGTTTTTGGAACAAGAATCACGGGTACGGCAATTGGACTAGTGCTAACTTGGATCAAACCTTTGGAGACGAGTTGGTTGATTTGACGTTCGATCTCCTTTGTCTCCTCCGGGTTCGTGTGATAAGCAGCGCGGTAGGGAAGTGGTGCGCCGGGGATGAGGTTAATGCGATGTTTGATGCCGCGAAGAGGAGGTAGTCCATGTGGGAGCTCTTCGGGAAACACATCCTCGAATTCCTGCAAAACAATCATCAAAGATGGAGGAACATTGGTTAATTCATTAGTTCCTTGCGCTAGTCCATTGCAAAGGAGGACATAGTGCAAGATGGATGGGTTGTTCCGAACATCTCTCATCTCACTTTTGGTGGCAAGGAGAACACTCTTAGTTTTTCCACTCGAGTTTGGCTTTTGGCTCTCACTCACTATGAGGTGGTTCTCTCTCTCACCGCTCTTCTCACAAGTAGGTGTTGTGCTTTGCGCCCTCGCTAAAGCCTTTGCATTGTCCGCAATTATTTGGCCAGGAGTCATTGGTTGCAAAACAGATGTTTTGTTGAGCTATCTGAATGTGTATACATTGGTGCGACCATCATGTTGAGCAGCCTTGTCAAATTGCCATGGTCGACCAAGAAGCATGTGGCAAACTGTCATAGGAACCACATTGCACTCCACCGTATCTTTGTAAGGACCAATGGCAAAGGAGACCGATACGGTATGCTTGATCTTCAGGGACCCTCGGTCACTTAACCATTGCACTTGGTAGGGGTGCTTGCGCAGATGGAGGGTGAGGTTGAGCTTCTCACACAACTCGGTGCTAGCGAGGTTGTGGCAACTCCCTTTGTCAATGACCACCTTGATAGATTTACCATTGATGCTGGCTCGTGTTTGGAAGATATTAGAGCGTTGGTCTTCATGGTCTTGTGCTTGAGTGGTCGAGATCCTTGTGACGACAAGCGATGGACTTGCATCATGTTCACACATGAGGAGTTCTTCGTCATCTTCCACTCGTTGTCTTGCCATTGCTTCCTTGACACAGGCATCAAATTCATCTTCACTCAAGTACTCTTCGTCGCCATTGTCATGGATGAACAATACCTTCTTGTTTCCACATTCAGCTGACTTGTGTCCTTTACCTCCACACTTGTAGCATTCACCATTGAAAGGTGTATCACTCTTTGCTTGTTTGCCACTTGGGGGTAGTTTTCCTTGAGGAAGTGTGGGCTTGAAGGAAGGCTTGGAGGTACTTGAGGAGATTCCATTGAAAGTTGTTGGCATAGCGATTGAAGCTTGCTTGTAGGTGAAGTATGTCTTGGGCTTGTTGTACTTGACGTCCTCTTGCACTTGACGTTCAACCTTTGTTGCGATGTGCACAAGCTCAACCATGTTATTGTATGTTTGGAACTCGACGATGCACTTGATTGGGTGATTCAAGCCCATGAGGAAACGTGCCATAGTTTGCTCCATGCGCTCTTCAATGTTGGCGCGGATCAAGTTGAGTTCCATTTCCTTGAAGTACTCTTCCACGGTCTTTGTCCCATGACGAAGCGATTGAAAGTTGTTGAAGAGGTCACACGTGTAGTGCGCGGGGACGAACCGGGATCTCATGTGAGCCTTCATGTCATGCCAAGTTGTGATTGGCGGTTCTTGTCTTGCGTCACGAGCAACTTGAAGTTGTTCGCACCAAAGGTTGGCGTAATCATCAAACTCAAGCGAAGCCATGGCGACCATCTTCTCATTGCGATAGTTGTGCATGCGGAAGATCTTGTCGACCTTGAGTGCCCACGAGAGGTATTCTTCGGGGTCATTGGATCCTGTGAACTTGGGTATTGTGAACTTGAGCTTGCCGAAAGTTTCTTCATCGTTGCGGTCATTGGGACGAGCTTGGTGACCTTGTTGATGATATTGTGGTTGAGGAGGTGGGACTTGGTTCTCGTGACCTTGTTGCGGAGCTTGCTCTTGATATTGTTGTTGACGATGTTGGGGCACTTGGGCCTCATAAGGATGTTGAGGATGTGGAGCCTCATGACGTGGTTGATTATGGAGAGGAGGCTCGTTCCTTGGTTGGTGATGTTGATTAGGCACATGGGCCACATGGCGAAGATCATGGTCTTGAGCCTCTTGACGTGGTGGGCGTCGCTCAACTTGTACCACTTGACGCTCCATGTTTTGTTGTGGTGGAGGAGGCGCCTCATGATGACCATGGTGTCGGTGTGGACGTTGATGCCGATGAGGACGAGGAGGAGGATCTTGGAGAGCTTCACGTCGATGACGATCTTGGTTCTCCAAATTGGAGTCATCACTTGTTGTGTCAATTATGTGTCGCGGGCGATGGTGGTAGACTTGCGGTTGTACTTGCGGTTCTTCTTGTGGTTGCTCTTGTTGGATCACCAATGCCCTTGCCTGATGACGGTGTGCTTCTTGCCTTGCTCGTGGGCTTGAAGAGAAATCACCATCATAGCTTGACGTTGCAGCATGCCGTTGGGAAGGTACATAGTTCGAAGAACTTCCATCTTCAACCACGGGGGCATCATTGCGTCTTGGAGCACTTTGATGAAGATCTTGTTGAGGAGGAGCATGACGACACGAAGAGCTTGAAGAGCTTGATGCACGTGAAAACGGTCTTGCCATTCCGTCGATGAGGCGTCGAAGATTGTCATTTATTTCGGTGACAGAGCGTTGAAGCGCTTCATTTTGGTGGCCGAAGTTGTGATGCATCGCATGCATTTGTCGTTCGAGGTCGTCGAAGCGGTTGTCGATGTTCTTGAACTCGGCTTCCGTCTCGCCAAATTGTTCATCTTGTCGTGTCTCAAGGGCTTGGCAACATTCACGGAACTCTTGTCGAACGATGAAGTGACTTGCGCGCGTCATGTACGGTCCTTGATCTTCTTCTTGGGGAGGTGGTTGGCTCGACTCACCGTGCCCATCCATCATGCAAAACACACAAGTATTGTATATGGAAGTGGAATATGGTGGTGTTAGCCTTGTACCTCACCTTGGGGATTGCACCAAACTAGAAACCACAAGTGAGAGCTAGAAGCGTGCAAAGTGGAATTGCAAAGAAAACTCACACTAAAGAAAGAACTAACTCTCAAAAGCTTGTTGGTGGTGGGTTAGGGTTGTGGAATGCCAAAGAACCAACCAAAATAAAAGGGATAGTCAAAAGTGGGTAAAATCCAACAAAACTCAAGTCAAAGGCGAAGGTCAACAACTCAAAAGGGGTGACGGGAACCTACGACTATATACACACACGTGGAGATAGTTGGGATTGACACGACTATGAAAATGAGCAAACAAAATGTCCTAACAAAGACTAAGCTTGTTGTCGTGCCAATGCAGGAGAGACAGTGGCTCGTTTGCAAAGAAGAAAAATGAGCAACGGATTTGTGCACTTGCCTTGGGCGCTCTTCTTTCTCTCTTGCTTACAAGCTTTGAGACTCTCTTTTGCTATGGGAGACTATTTTTCTTTTTCTTTGTATCTCTTTCTGACGAGGGTTTAACTCGTCAATGCCCATTGTTATGGACTTGGGTTTTGGAGAAGGAGGGAGCGCTGGAGACATCTATCGGCTAGCAAACAAGCACACATGGGACAAAGGATTTACCCAGGTTCAGGACTCGTAGAGGTCCCTACTCCTGCTTGTCTGCTCGTGGAATTATTGAGGGAGTCGAAAGTTACAATGGTGCGCAGATGTAATCTGGCGAAGGTTGTGGAAACTAGGGTTGCGTGTGTCCTTCTCACGCCCTCCTAGCCTTTATATAGATAGGCTAGGTCTCGGGTAGCAGGTCGAGTCGGTTACAAGTTAGGGTTTTTCCCTTTAATCTTTCTATCTTTAGCTTCTTCTTGTTCTTCAAGCAATCGAGAGTCCGTAGGTTACTCGAGTCCCTCCATCCGGGCCTTGGCGACACCGTGGGCCTGTATGTATTTGGACCGTATATACCAAGCTCGAGTACCTGTAGGGTATACCCATGTCAGTAGCCCCCGAGTGTCCAGTGGAATCGCAGATTCGACTAGGGACTTTTTGAAGCCTTCGAGTTCCTAAATGAGTACATTTCGATTGCTTTTATTTGTATCATAGGGATTGTTGATATACGTGCCTGATATAACCGAAGTATCGGTATTAGTTAACCACCTTAGGGTGAAACAACGCAATCTACTCAAATTCGAGTCCCCGGACTCGAATCCGGAAAAGTGCTGGTGTAATTCGACTCAGGCCGCAGAGGTCTTACAAGAGTCGAATTCCAGTTATATGGGTGTGAGCACTCAACGCGTCCGTCAAGGCATGTTCATCGTGCCTGTAGGCACGGATATATTTCTGGTAGTGCGCAGTTAAATGCGTTGCCAGGCCTTATTCAGGTCTTACCTTCACGCCGTAAACGCGGCATCCGAATTTTATCATCACGGAGATGATTCGGGCGTCCCAGGAGACGTAGTCTCTTTGTAGGGAAAAATTGTGAGGCGGTGTCGCCAAGGGCTGCGAGTGCGGATGTTATCAATACACAGTTTTTGTGCAAATAATCATAGGGTGCGCGACTAGCGCTCCCTATGGGAGTAGCCCCGAGTGCCTGGTTGAGTCGAAGACTCAGGCAGGGACTAAAGAACTTTTGCGACTGCTGTCGTCTTTTTGCTTACTTGTTTCAGTCGAGGACTCAGGCAGGGACTAAAGAACTTTTGCGACTGCTGTCGTCTCTTGCTTGCTTGTTTTCAGTCGAATTTGTTTCCGGTGCTCCCTATGGGAGTAACCCATGTCCATAGTCGAACTATGTTTCGAGTGGTTGGGTTTGCTTTGTGATTGTCCACGTTCCTGCAACAAGGAAAGAAAAAGTCGTAGGGTGCATGGCCAGCGCTCCCTATGGGAGTAGCCCCCGAGTGCTTGGTGGAGTCGAAGACTCCAGCAAGGACTAAAGTAGTCGAAGTTTTCTGCTGCATAGCTTTGATGACGTCAGTGCTGACACTTGTATGACCTTAGTTGCGTGCGTGGCGGTTTGACGGACGTGACGAGCGGTGGGTCCTACTTTCGACTTTGATTTGGTACCGGGCGTCGTAATCTTATTTTTAACGCCTCCTCAATTTCGCGTGTAATGGTAGAAGTGGGGGGCGATTCGCGCTTCCTCTTCTCCACGTGTCAAACACGCGTACACGCGTCCAATAGGGTTTTGTCGACGTTGGATTGCATCTCCTGGGGTTAAGTAAGCGGCTAGGGTAGTAATTTTCCATCTGCGCTCTTTCATCCTCGCTGCCATTGCCATTGCTGCCGTTCTTCTGCTTTCCTGCGCTCGTCTCCTCCACAGCGCTGGACCACCTCCGTTCATTTCCAAGCTACTTTCTGCGCTCTCATCGCCGCCGCGCAATGGGAAAGAAGAAAGGAGGCGCTGTCGCTGATTCCACGGCCACCGTTGCCGCGACGAAGAAGAAGGGTGGCTCCGCTGCTGCGGGCACCAGCGCCGCCGCCGGCGGGAAGAAGAAGGTCGCGGGCACCCGCATGACAAATGGTGCATGGCGCCCCTCCATCATCAAGGCGTCGGATCTCCGTCTTCTTCGCCAGGATGGAGTTATTTCTGCGGCAGTCGCCGATGCGTGCGTCCCCGACGGTGAGACCATTCCTGCTCCTCCCGCTGGTTTTCGAGTGATGTTTCTCGCATTCGTCATTCGCGGTCCCTCCTTGCCTCTCCACCCCTTTCTTAGGGGTCTTCTTTGCTTCTACGGGCTCCAGCTCCATCAGCTGTCCCCAAATTCGATTCTCCACATCACCTGCTTCATTATCCTTTGCGAGTGCCGGCTCAGAATCGAGCCACACTTTGGTCTTTTCAAGCGCTTGTTTAAATTGAAGCGTCAGTCCGCATCTGGCTCTTTAGTTTATGACGTAGGTGGTTGCGGAATCCACATCGACCCATCCACCACCTACTTCGACATCAAGCTTACCAAGTCCGTCCAGGGATGGAGGGACAAATGGTTCTATGTCCGCGATCAGAAGGCCAAAGATGAGCACTTTGGACTCGCACCCTTCGATCCGGCGACTCCCTGCAAGAAGATGCGTTCTTGGAAGGACATAGTTATGCCTGACGAACTCGCGGAGACGAACGTGCTGTATCAGCGCGTCTGCAACCTCGAAAGTCGCATAGGCGCAGAAGAGGGAGGCTGCGCTCTTATCAGAACTTGGCTGCGCCGTCGCGTCCAGCCTCTCCAAGCTAGAGTCCATCCCATGTTTCAATGGGGTGGCGCTGATGATGCCACTCGCGTGTCTGCCGATGGCATGTCCGCGAGTGAGGTGGATAAGAGGATTCGACTGGTCACGAAGTGCACTGTCAAGGATGTGCTTCCAAGTGAACCAGTTGTTTCTCCTTTTGATGCTTCGAATCCTCCTCCTGAGGTATAGTTGTGCTACACAGTAGCTTATTTTCACGATTTCTTTTCTGTTTGCTTACTTGTTCTGTTTGCTGATCTTCACTGTCTATATATAGGATTGGGTGGTGTCACCTTGTATGCCTCCTCTCCCCTGAGGGGATTATTCCTCGTGAAGCTTTGGAAGAGGACGAGTCTGAGTCGACTGTCCCTTCTGATGTGGAAGAAGAAGCCCTCGAGTCCGAGAGCCCGGATACTCGCAAGCGTTCGCGTAGCGAGGACTCTGACACGTCGACTCCTTCGACTCCAGGAGGCACGGCTGTTGGCACGAAGTCGCCAATTCCAGCCGTTCCTGTGAGGGTTGTGGCACCGTCTTCTCGCAAGAAGATGCGATTGCCCAACGAGTCTTCGTCGGAGTCGGCGGCGGCCACGTTTGATCTTGACAAGTTTGACTGGTAAGTTTGCTAGTTCATTCATTCTTTTCTGTTTTCTTCTTGTTGACTTTGCCCTGGAGTTTGCCATTTCTCAATGTGGATTTGGTCTTGTAGTCAAGAGGCGTCGTCATCTTCTGGCGACGTTGAGTTTTTGAAGGAATCAGGAGTCGCGACTTCAAGGGCCAAGGTAGAGGTCGAGCGTGCTCCTTCCCCTCCGGCGGCGGCCCACTCCGGGCACAATTCTTCGAGCTCTCCTCACGTAGGGGAACATCGAATGGTTGCTCAGATGACCGTTCAACAAACTTCTTCAGAGTCGCTGGAGGACCATGTAAATATATTTTTCCTTCTCTTTAGTATGGCAGTCGATGTTCTCAGTTGCCCTCTCTGATTCCTTGTTTGTGCGACAACTCCTTGTAAAGGCAGCCGCGCAAGTGGCGGAGCAGGTGATGGCGATGGGTCGCCAGCATGCAATGCTGGAAACACGTCACCGCATGGTCGAAAGTGAGTGTTCTACACTTATTCTTTTTCGTTCCTCCTTTTTTTTTGGTATAGTCGACTGATAGTCAACTTTTGGTTGCCATGTAGCTGAGCATAACGCTTTACTGCGCAACGTCGCCACCTTGGAAAAGACATTAGCCGCGGCTGTGAAGGGGCGTGACAAGGCAATCGCGGCTCGTGATGATGCACAGAAGCGCGGAGAGGATCTGCGTGCCTCCTTTGCGGCTAGGGAAAAGTTGTTCGAAGAGCAACTATTCTCAGTCGCCAAGGCCCTCTCAGGTACCTTTGCTGGTAGATATTTTATTGTTGTCCTTCTCTGCATCTGGAGTTTTGCCGGTGGCATTAGAGATTTCATCCATGTGTGGGTTTTACGTGCGAGATCTGCGATTTGAGCTTTGACCCGCAGGCCCTTCGTCGCGATGACGCTCTGGCAGGCGCGGTGTCTGCAGTCGAGGACCGTAGCGCCGCTGTCCAAAATACGTTGTCCAAGGCCAAGGTCACCCTTAGTCGCCTCCGGGAGGAGTTGATGCCGAAGGCGGAGCTAGTCGATAACGTGGACGAGCTGGTGGAGTCACTCGCCGGGGGTGTGCCTGCCACCTACAAGAACTCCCTCCGCGCGGCTGGCGCGACCATGTCACTTGCCATGGTGCAAGCCCACGGAGTCGAGATAGATCCCTCTGCGGTGTCAAAGGCGATGCTTGTTG
Organism: Avena insularis; assembly: GCA_023614405.1. Classification (NCBI taxonomy): domain Eukaryota; kingdom Viridiplantae; phylum Streptophyta; class Magnoliopsida; order Poales; family Poaceae; genus Avena; species Avena insularis. Next base: position 282,842,710 of record CM042688.1, on the reverse strand, counting down.
GCATGGATGGTCAGTGGGTAGTCTTTGCTCCCTTTGCGACTGCCTGTGCCAAATATGGCCATTCCTTGATAAATACCGTTGCCAAGTATTCGGAGGAGCTCCAACGTGCTAAGAAGGCGGCGAAAGCTTCGGCCTCAGGGGCCGGCGGAAAGTCAGTGGCGTCTGATACTGCCACGGACTTGATGAAGCCCCCGAAGCCGTCGAAGTCAAAGAAGCCAGCTGCTCCGTAGTTAGTTTTTTGTAATAGTTGATGAATTGTCCTTTTGGTCTAAGAACATGCCTTCTGGCGAGTGTGTTTGTGAATACTTTATGCTGGTCCTGAATGCATCTGATACTTTTGCCTTTGTGTTAAGTTGGTCGCCTTATTTGCCTCTGTCTTGACTTTGTGGTAGGGTACATCAAGTGGTCCTGTTGGGGGAACCCAGGACTCGCCATCTCTTGAGGATACAGTGGCACCACCGCGCTCCAGGGTAGAGGAGTTGTCCTTGCTTTCGTGACTTCATGATCGCGTTAAGCAGCTGGAGCGTGAGTTGCCCGTGATCATGATGGCGGTGGAAGTCGAAGGCTGAAAAAGCCACCATGACGAGATTCGCTGGCGAGGTGACGCAGCTGGGCGACCAGTGTAAGTGTTAGTTTGCTTATTGTCATCTTTTCCTTTGTAGTTACTCGCAACAGTACGTTGTACTCATGCTATTTGATGCTGCTTCGTGTAGTTGTTAGCGCGCGCCGTCCGCAGGAGGAGAAGGATAGAATTGCCATTTGCCTTCATGATCTCACCCAGGAGCAACTTCAGGAGAGCGGATACTTCTGGGTAGATCATGACCGTGCGACTACGTTGGCGACCCTGTAGGATCGCGCATCACGAGTGCTACTCTTCCTGAAGAAGTCGCAGTCTTGCTTGAAGAACATTTATCGGGCAATGTTCCCGCTGGATGACGCTCCTTCAATCCTGCTGGCTCTCCTTGCCAAATTTCAAGATATGTCCGCGGTTCGCGAGTGCGTGAGGCAACAGTTGGTGGCTGGTGCCAAGGCTGCCCTTTCAATTGTGCGATTGCACAGGCCTGACGTGGATGTCGCCGCCATTGCTTCTAGGCCGCTAGTGCCATCAGCAGGATCTTCTTGGAATATGGTGCCGCACTATCAGGCGGTGGACCGTCCAGCAGAGGAGATTGTCGACTTCTTCGAGGAGCAAACCAACGTTCATCTGTTGCGAGAGTAGCCAAAGTTGTATCCTGCACATAAGTGTACTTGTGTTGTAAAGTTCGTACAGATGTTGTAGATAATTTGTTGTCGAAATGTGTATAAGGAGCTTTGTGAGCTCGAGGTGCGTTGCACTTTACGCGAGTCCTTTTCGTTAGTCTGGCCATCCTTTATCTCAGTCCCTTGTCAACCTGTCAGGTGCGTTGCAGCTAGGTTTTGTTTGTGTTAAGGGGATTGATGTGCCAGCTACTCAGGATATCGCGTTTTGGTTCGAAGAACAGATGCAAGTAGGGTGGCGCAGCCCCCGAGTGTAAAATTGACAAAGTAAAGGAGAAACACGGAGTTTTGGGGCACTTAGCTTTTATTTAATCAGAGAACAGTGCGAGGTACAATGTGTGGCTGAGTAGCCTTGGCTGAGTAGCCTTATTTGCGATGTAAAAGTAAAGAGAACGACTAAGGGTAGAAGCGTCGCAGTTGTGCGACGTTCCAAGGGTTGGAGTATGTGACTCCTGTCTCTAAGTCTTGAAGGCGATAGGCGCCACCTGGGATTACTTCTGTAATCACGTATGGTCCTTCCCGGGGGGACTCGAGCTTGAGATGTCCCTGCTGCTTCAGTCGCAGGACCAGGTCACCTTCGACGAAGGATCTGGGGCGAAGCCTTCTACTATGGTAGTTGCGCAGGTTCTGCTGGTAGATCGTAGATCTTTCTGCGGCGATTTCCCTTGCTTCGTCGAGGAGGTCGACGGAGTCTTCGAGTGCAAGGGATGACTCTTGTTCGCTGTAGGCGACCACGCGCGGTGCCTTGTACCGTACCTCGGCGGGTAGTACTGCTTCTGCTCCGTGCACCATAAAGAATGGCGTGTAGCCCGTGGCGCTATTTGGAGTTGTACGTAGACTCCAGAGTAAGGATTGCAGCTCATCTGGCCAGCAACCCGCCGCTTGTTCGAGTGGGTGCAGGAGTCGCTTCTTGATGCCGCTGCAGATGAGCCCGTTTGCTTTTTCCACCTGACCGTTGGTCTGTGGATGCGCTACTGAGGCGTAGCTGATGTTGATCCCCAGGTTCTCGCAGAATTCTTGGAACTCCTTGGATGTGAAGTTCGTCCCGTTGTCGGTAATGATGATGTGCGGCACACCGAAGCGGTAGACGATGGACTCGAAGAACTTGACTGCGCTGTGCCCTGATTGGTTGGTCATTGGCATGGCCTCGATCCACTTTGTGAATTTGTCGACTGCAACCAAGAGGTAGACGTAGCCTCCGTGCGAGGATCTTGGCAGCTTGCCAACCATATCGAGCCCCCATTGTGCGAAGGGCCAGGCCAATGGGATAGGCCGTAGCTCTGCGCCTGGTGCGTGTGGCTTGTCCGCGAATCGCTGGCAAGCATTGCATTTTTGGACTATGTCCTTGGCGTCGCGCATGGCCATGGGCGAAGAAATCCAGCTCGTAGAGCTTTGGCGGCGAAGCGGCTCGCTGCGTGGTGCCCGCAGGTCCCTTCATGGATGTCGAGGAGTATTGCTCTTTTGTCAGCCATGGAGACGCATCGTTGTAGCACTCCTGTGATGCTGCGTTTATACAGTTTGCCATTGAGAACGGCGAATGCCTTGGAGCGCCACGCGATGTGCCGTGCATCTGTCGGATCGTCTGGTAGTATCTTGCTGAGGAGGTACGTAATGTACGGCTGCGTCCAAGATTGCTCGATCATCATGACGCTCGTTGGTCCCTCGAGTCCTGTGTCCAGCTCCAAGTCATCGAGTGCCATTGGCTCATTGGGTGGCGTAGCCCCTGAGTCCGTGGATGCGCTTGTTTTCTTCTCTGCGGCCTTTGGCTTGATGGAGCGTTCGCATATGTGCTCGAGAAATACCCCAGGTGGTATGGGGGCGCAGGTAGAGCCTATGTTGGCGAGTGTGTCCGCCTCCTCGTTGCTTTCGCGACCTATGTGTCGCAACTCGCAACCATCAAAGTCTCCTTCGAGTGTATCGTAGAGGTCGCGGTACGCGATCATGTTGTCGTTCAGTGTGTCGCACTCATGCATTGTTTGGTTGACGACCAACTTGGAGTCGCCATATATGATGAGCCTTTTGGCGCCACAGGCTTTTGCCACCCTCATCCATGCAACAGGGCCTCGTATTCAGCCTCATTGTTTGAGGCTGTGAACTGCATTCGTAGGATATATTTCAGCTTGTCCCCTTGAGGTGATGTCAATATGACACCTGCGCCTGCTCTGTCTTTCCGTTTGGACCCATCGAAGTGCATTGTCCAGAGGTAGGACATATCTGGCTTGTCCGGGAGCTGGTTCTCCATCCAGTGCACGAGAAAGTCAGGGAGCACTTGCGACTTGATGGCGTTGCGTTTTTCGTATGTGATGTCTCGTGGAGATAGCTCTATTCCCCAAAGCGCGACTCGCCCCGTGGTGTCAGGGTTATTGAGGATATGCCCCAACGGGGCGTCGTTGACTACCACGATTGGGTGTTCCTGGAAGTAGTGGCGCAGTCGCCGGGCGGTCATAAAGACGTATGCCGGCTTACAGTAGTGCGGGTACGCTGTTTTGTTGGCGTGAGGACCTCGCTGAGGTAGTATACCAGCGTTGTCGCCATGGACTTTGTTTTCCTCAGCTCGCTCGACGAGAAACATCTTTGTCGACCACCTGGTTGGTGGCGGAGATGTACAGCAACCGTGGTTCCCTTTCTCGTGGAGTCACCAGTACTGGCGAGGTGGATAGCAGGCGCTTGAGATCTTCGAATGCTTCTTGCGCTTCATTGGTCCACTTGAATTTTTGGCTTTGCGGAGGAGCTGGTAGAAGGGCAGTGCCTTTTCACCCATCCGACTGATAAATCGACTGAGGGCCACGATTCGTCCAGCCAGTTGCTGGACGCCTCTTATGTTCTTCGGCTTCTCCATGGCCAGTATGGCTTTTATCTTCTTCGGGTTCGCCTCGATCCCCCTCGCAGAGATGAGATATCCGAGTAGCTGCCCAGATGTGACGCTGGCGCATTTGTCCGGATTGAGCTTGATCCGGTAGCGATCGAGGTTGGCGAAGGTTTCGCGCAAATCGTTGATTAGAGAGGCTTCCTCCTTGGTCTTGATTACTATGTCGTCGACATAGACTTGGATGTTGCGACCTAGTTGTTCCTTGAGGCAAGCCTGCATGCATCGCTGGTAGGTGGCTCCCGCGTTTTTTAGCCCGAAGGGCATTGTGTTGTAGTAGAACACACCAAAGGGCGTTGTAAACGCTGTTTTCTCCTGATCTTCCTCCTTCATTCGAATTTGATTATAGCCTGAGTAGGCGCCAAGGAAGCAGTGGCGCTCGCATCCCACGGTGGAGTCGATGATCTGGTCGATCCGTGGTAGCGGGAAGTGATCTTTGGGCAGTGCTTGTTTAAAGAAGTTAAGTCCACACACATCCGTAGGATGTCCGTGTCCTTTTTTGGTACCAGCACCGTATTGGCGAGCCAAGTGCTTTCCTTGATCTCACGTATGAACTTGGCCTCGAGGAGTCTGTTGATCTCCATTCCGACTGCATGCGCTCGTGGCTCAGACAGTTGCCTGATTGTTTGCTTGACTTTCCTTGCGTCGGGGTTGACGTTGAGTGCGTGCTCGGCGAATTCCCTGGGAACTCCTGGCATGTCCGCAGGACACCAGGCAAAAATTTCCCAGTGCTCACGGAGGAATTCGACGAGCGCGAGTTCCTATGCGGGACTCAAGTTGTTGGCGATGAGGGTCATCTTGGCGGGATTCAATGGATGGACCTGCACCTTCTTTGTGTGCATGGATGAGTCGAAGGAGAGATCAGGTGAGCTTGGCCTACTCAAGGGAGGCAGACTGTTGTCTGTCGTCTCTTTCAGTCTTGCGAGTTCCTCCTGCATGCCAAAGGACTAGGAGATTCTGTTGAATTCCCTGTCGCAAGCGTCAGATCGCTCAAAGTTCCCGTTGATCGTTATGACGCCATTGGGACCTGGCATTTTCATATGCAGGTAGGCGTAGTGGGGTACTGCCATGAACCTAGCGAATGCGACGCGCCCAAGGATGCTATGGTATTGTGAGGGCCAGTCGACGACCTCAAAGTCGATGCGCTCGCGCCGGAAGTTCTTCGGCGTGCCAAAGATGACGTCGAGGTTGATTTTGCCTAGGGTATCGCTTTCCACAGGACGATGCCGTGGAACTTTGTGTCCGATGCCTCCAAGCAGGTTAGAGGGATCCTCATTGCTCGCAAGGTACTCGCGAATATGAGGTTAATGCCGCTTCCGCCATCCATGAAGACGCGACTCATGTCGAAGCCTCCAATTTGCGCCTCGAGTACGAGGGGGCAATGACCTGGGCGAGGTACTTGAGGCGGGTGGTCGCGTTTGTTGAAGGTAATGCACGACTCACTGCCACTGATGTACTCAGTGGTGGAGGGTGGCGAGTGCGTGGCCAAGTTGACTTGGCGAGTGATGGCTTTCTGCACCCTGTTGGAGGGACGCCCCTTTTGGATCATCATGGTACCCATGCCCGTGGGTACGGTTCGCCTCCGTGGTGCTGGTCCGGTGCATCTCCGTTCGGGGGTGGCCCAGGTGGTGGTGGTGGTGCGCCATGTGCCACGGCGCCTGGAGCGGCTCCGTAGCCTCTTTCGACTGCATTGTGGTTCATCCGAACCAGTCCCTCGTGTAGCTTGAGGAACTCGCGGTAGTCCTTGAGGAGGTGGCTGGACTTTCTCTTGCCATCATGCTTGTCGATGTAGAAGTGTACCGTGCATGGCCCGGACAGTTTGTCCTCGATGGAGGTCGCGGGTGCCTCATCACGAGTGCGGTGTTGCCACACTTGCGTGCTTTTTCTAGAGTCGCGGTATCCGCCACTGCGGTATCCGCTGTTGCGGTTATCGTCGCGTCTATCGGCATAGCCGGCTGCGACCATGTTGATGTCATCGCGATCGTCGTAGATGCGCATGCGACGCTTGCCCCGGCGGTCGCGTCTGCGTTCGAGTTCTGCCTCCTTGTCGGAGTGAGCATGATTCTTCACTGAATCTTCTCCATCGGCCCACCGGTTCGCGATCTCCATTAGGTGGTCGATGGTCTGGGGCTTTGAGCGGCCTAGCTCCTCCCTGAGTTCCATGCGGCGGACACCACCGTTGAATGTGTCAATCGCGCGGTCTTCCGAGATGTTCTCCGTGGAGTTCTTGATGATGGACCACCTTTGGATGTAGGAACACAGCGATTCACCAGATCCTTGCTGGCAGCATCTCAGTTCTTCGATTGAGGCGGGCCGTTTGTACGTGCCCTTAAAGTTGTGCACGAAGCTGTAGACCAGCTCATCCCAACTGCGAATGGATCCGCGTGGGAGGTTATTGAGCCATGCCCGGGCGGCGCCCTGCAGCTGTAGCTGCAGGCATTACATGGCAGTACTTCGACTGCCTCCATGTAGCATGACGGAGGAGATGTGGTCCTCCAGCCAGATCTTAGGGTCCTGCAGACCGTCAAATTTCGGGTTCTCCGATGGGAGTTTAAACCCTTTAGGCATTCGCTTTTGACTGATGGATCTGCTGAAGCATCTGGCGCCGCAGAGCTCCTCATCTTCCTCTTCCGAGTCAGTCAACCGAGCACGTCGTGCCCTTCACTTGTTGATCTTGCGCTGTGTGAGGTCGTCGCGCGCATCGTAGTCGCGGTCGTGTCGCCGTGAGCGTCGTGTGCCGAGACAGTCGAGGGCGGCCTCGATTAACCCCAAACCCGCGATCGTAGATCGGTGCATGGCGGTTCGGGGATCTCCAGCTGGCGGCTGGTTATTGAGGAGGTACATGGTGGCTGCTGTCACCGCAGCCTGTGGCGTCCTGGGAACCATGTTGCCTCTCGTGTCAACTGTCATAGAGCTGAAGTCGAGGACTTTCGTGGCTTCTATGCGCTCTTGTTCGGTGAGGTGAGCCATCCGTGACTGCCTCATCTTGGAGAGGTACTCGTTGCCTCTTGAGGAGGATCCTCCGTAGGAGGAGAGCCCAGCACGACGAAGGCTCGATTCGTCTGCTGCCTCTTTACGCGCCTCAAGTTGCGCGATTGCTTGTTTTTGGCGCTTGAATTCCTCTTTTAGGAGCCAGTGGTAGCCCATCAATAGTTCCTGCAGGGACCCGAAGGGTAGAGGTGCACCCCGTAGGGCTTCGCGGCAGCGATCCCACTCTTGCTCGTTGAGCCTGATCACGACGCGTTCGCCGGTTTGCTCATTGATCATGCTGGGAGGTTCGACTTCTCCTCCGTTGCCACCGTTGTCGGCGTTGGGTGGATCGGTGCCGTTGCCGGGTTACCACCGTATCCGCGATTGGGTGGATCGGTGCCGTTGCTGGTGTTACCACCGTTGCCGCGATTGGCGGAGGTGTCGCCTACGTTGATGACGGTGCACATGAAGTGATTAGGGAAGCTGTTGCTTCCACATCTTTCAGATCCGGAACTGTAGGTTCCATCTTTAGTGGCCAGATCACTTAGATCGGAGTCGTGACTGCTGTCGCTGACCGTGTTCTCGACTGCCACCGGAGCGTTGAGCTCGCTGAGGGTGCCGATCGATTGAGGGAACCATGATGCCGGGGCAATCGCCGGTGTTGTCGGCTGATCAGGCATGCGAAGCGTGCCCATCTGACCAACTTGGAAGCGGAAGCTCCCAATCACCAGGCTGATTCTGTCGCCCACGGACTCGAAGGCCGGGCGAGTGGCCAGCGTGTAGACGGTGAAGTTGAAGGCGCTGAAAAGCTGACGAATCTCTGCCGTTGCGGAGTTGTAGATCGCAGTTAATGGGGCCGAAGAAGCCGCAACATCAGCACTCCCAGTTCCCATAGACGGCGCCAATTGACGAGGGTTTAACTCGTCAATGCCCATTGTTATGGACTTGGGTTTTGGAGAAGGAGGGAGCGCTGGAGACATCTATCGGCTAGCAAACAAGCACACAGGGGACAAAAGATTTACCCAGGTTCAGGCCTCGTAGAGGTCCCTACTCCTGCTTGTCTGCTCGTGGAATTATTGAGGGAGTCGAAAGTTACAATGGTGTGCAGATGTAATCTGGCGAAGGTTGTGGAAACTAGGGTTGCGTGTGTCCTTCTCGCCGCCCCCTCCTAGCCTTTATATAGATAGGCTAGGTCTCGTGAGTCGAGTCGGTTACAAGTTAGGGTTTTTCCCTTTAATCTTTCTATCTTTAGCTTCTTCTTGTTCTTCAAGAAATTGAGAGTCCGTAGGTTACTCGAGTCCCTCCATCCGGGCCTTGGCGACACCGTGGGCCTGTATGTATTTGGACCGTATATACCAAGCTCGAGTACCTGTAGGGTATACCCATGTCACTTTATTTCTCTTTTTTTTGCTCTCCCTTGATGCTACCAAGTCACTCTTGCTATTGCTTTTACACTCTCACTATCCAAGGAAAAGTGCACAATGCTCAATCAAACACAAGATGAGCCACTCTCGTGGGATAGGTACACACAAAGGAAGATAGGGGTTAACAAGGTGACGTAAGTTATACCTTCGTTGGGGATGATGAACTTGGCGTCGGTGGTGCGGGATGATGTTTGTGGGCCGTGGTGTCGATGAGCGCGGGAGTTGTCGATGTGGAAGCTTGCTGTTAGTTGACGACACGCACACGGGCACAAACAAACAAGAGGAAATTTAGCCAATGCAAGATTAGAGGCAAAACTGTCAAAATCAGGCTTCAGGGCCGGAGACACCTAGGTTTCAGGCCAGAAACTCCGGTCCAGGCCGGAGACTCCGGTGTGGATAGGTCGAAGACTCCGGTCTAGAGTCAGATCACGAACTGCTCGTGTTCTTGAGCGGAAATCCACAACTTGGGTCCTCAAATCCGCGAAAAATTGGCCAAATTGGGCTGGGAAAACGCAGGATAAAGCTGGACCAACTCCTAAGACAAGGTTTGGTCGGATAAAAACCACAAATAACACTCCAAATCAAGAGATCGATCCAAAGGCAAATTTGGGCTGTTTTTTTGGGGATTTTCGAATTTTTGGTGGATAGAAGAAAAATTTGTGGGGGAATTCGTGAGCAACAAAGCTCTTGATACCAATATGTTGAGGGAAAACCTCTAGGGTGGCCCGATCTTTCACGAATTCCACTCAAATCGAGGATGGAGTGCGAGGGAGGGAGGGGAGGATGAACACGACGAACTCACGCACGAAGAACGCGATGAACACACACACGCAAAATCACAATAGACACCAATAGCTCATGCCGGCGGTGACCGGTCCGGTGCAATCCCTAGGATCGGCAACAGGCGGAGGACTCTCTCTCAAACCAACACGGCAAGATGGGAGTCTCGGTGAGATCTTGACGTCGAGGCAAAGGGACTCCGATGCCTAGGCCTTGTACAACACGGAGGCATGATGCAAACTCCAACGAGGTTTGGGATATTTGGTGCTCCTTTGTCAAAGGAGCATGAGGCAAGAACTAGATAGATCCACAAGGGGTTTCCAGTAATTCCAAATATCATGTCTAGGGTTTACAATGGAGGTGGGGGACTATATATAGGCCAGCCACTTAAACAGGGGTACTTTAGGAATAAAAGACAAGTTTTGGACGGACTAAGGGGTACTTGGGCCGAAGGCCCAAAGGCCTTTTACATGCCTGGCGTCGGTCGGACCGGAGACTCTGGTGTGCAGGCAGGAGACTCTAGTCTAGGCTAGAGAATCCGGTGGAGCCTCCAGACCAACCTCTGGAGGGGCATTCAGATTGTCCCAGAGCCTGCTTCAAGGGGTCAGACCGAAGGAGGGGTCGGAGTCTCCGGGGTCTTCAGGCCGGAGACTTTGGCAGGCCAGAGGCACTGGTGTGTGCAGACCGGAGACTCCGGTCTGAGCAGCTCCAGCAACTTCTGCTTCACGCTCTGCTCCTTGTTCTCCATCCTTGGGTGCTTGGTGATGTGTTGGGGCTTCGTACCTGATGATGCACAGATTAGTTCCATGAAGTAGCACAGCATGCAAGGATGTATCAAATTGGCAGAGGAGAGGAGCAAGTTCACCTTAGCTTGTAGGAGTTTGGTTCGGGCACGAGTCATGGGTCCACTTGGGGGACTTGTTGGTGTAGATGTAGGAGCGTCCATAGGACGGGCTGCATCATTATGCTTAGTGATTATTGCTATAGCATGACTTGTTACAAACAATTGAGATTGCTTAATGTGCCTTGAAAGAATCATGCGTTGTTTTAGCATAAAAAGCATAATATTGTGGTATTCTACTATTGAGGGCAAACCTCTAGGGTGGCCTGATCTTTCACGAATCCCACTCAAATCAAGGATGGAGTGCGAGGGAAGGAGGGGAGGACAAACACGACGAACTCACGCACGAAGAACGCGATGAACACACACACGCAAAACAATGATACACACCAATAGCTCATGCCAGCGGTGACCGGTCCGGCGCAATCCCTAGGATCGGCGTCCGGCGGAGGACTCTCTCTCGAACGGGCACGGCGAGATGGGAGACTCGGTGACATCTTGGCGTCTTGGCAAAGGTACATTGATGCCAAGGCCTTGTACAACGCGGAGGCACGATGCAAACTCCAACGAGGTTTGGGATATTTGGTGCTCCTTTGTCAAAGGAGCATGAGGCGAGAACTAGATAGATCCACAAGGAGTTTCCACTAATTCCAAATATCATGCCTAGGGTTTACAATGGAGGTGGGGGACTATATATAGGCCAACCACAAGTTCAGGGGTAATTCAGGCATTAAAGTAGAGTTCTAGGTGAAGTAGAGGGGTACATGGGCCACAAGGCCCAGCTAGGCTCGCATGCCAATCTTCAGGCCAGACAATCCGGGTCAAGTTGACCGGACAGTCCGGGGTGGCCTGACACTCCGGGTAGTGTCCGGGTAGTGTCTAAACTGGCCTTCTAAATGTCCATGCCAGGTTGGGGCTAGGGAGGCCGGACACTCCGGCTGAGTTGCGCCGGACACTCCGGCTGGATCCGGGCGGACACTCCGGCTCAGGTAGCTTCAGGACAGGTGCAGCTTCAGGGCTCGTGGGTCGACGCGGCGGGGGTTCGTACCTGATGATGCACAGAGTAGTGGCCTGAAGTAGCAAGCCATCCAGGTGTATGTCAAAGTCACATGATGAGAGGAGCGAATTCACCTTAGCTTGAAGGAGCTTGGCTCGGGCACAGGTCATCGGTCCACTTGGGGGACTCGGTGGTGTAGATGTAGGAGCGTCCGTAGGATGGGCTGCATCAGCTCCCCCCTTGGGAAAGAGTCGTCCTCGACTCTTCATGGTTGTCATCTTGAACATCTCCATGGCAGGGTGAGAGATCCTTGACGTTGAATGTATTGCTTGGAAGGTACTTGGATGTCGGTATGTCGATGATGTAGGCTTTGTTATTGATTCGTTTGAGGACCTTGAAGGGACCGTCTCCTCTTGGCTTGAGCTTGGAGTCGCGTTCCTTGGGGAAGCGGTCTTTGCTTAGGTGTATCCACACGAGATCACCTTCTACAAATATCAACTCCTTCTTGTCCTTATTTAACCTTGAATCTTGGCGAAGGACTTGTTGCTCGATAGCAGCTCTTGTTTCTTCATAGCTTGTGCGTGCTTCTCGACGTCCATGTTGGTGCGCTCATGAAGATGTAGTGGTAGGATGTCGAGCGTGGTGAGGGGCTCAAAACCATAGACGATCATGAAAGGACTCATCTTGGTTGTTGAGTGCTTGGCTCGGTTGTAGGCAAAGTCGGCATGGGGAATTCATTCCTCCCAATCCTTCAAGTTTTTCTTGATCAACACACGTAAAAGAATTCTGAGGCTTCGGTTGACAACCTCGGTTTGTCCATCGGTTTGAGGATGCGACGCGGATGAAAAGAGGAGCTTGACGCCGAGCTTGGCCAGGAGGGTCTTCCATAAGTAGCTCATGAATTTGACGTCGCGGTCGGAGACGATTGTTCGTGGCACTCTGTGAAGACGGATGATTTCCCTGAAAAGCAAATTGGTAACATGTGAAGCATCGTCGGTCTTATGGCACAGTATGAAGTGTGCCATTTTGGAAAAGCGATCCACGACAACAAAGATATAATCATGACCATGCTTAGACCTAGGCAATCCTAACACGAAATCCATGCTAATGTCGGACCAAGGTGTATGAGGAATAGGCAATGGCATATAAAAGACCATAAGGGTTAGCTTGCGACTTAGCTTGAACACATGTCGTGCATGGTTAAACGCAACGCTCCACGTCGCGCTTCATCTTGGGCCAAAAGTAGTGAGTGGAGAGCATGTCCAATGTCTTGTCACGGCCAAAGTGACCCATAAGGCCTCCACCATGAGATTCTTGGAGAAGCAAAAGTTGGAGCGACAATTTCGAAATGCAAAGCTTGTTTTGTTTAAAGAGAAAGCCCTTATGCAAATAGAAATCATCAACTCCTTTTTCAATGGAGCACTTTGTGAAAATTAGTTCAAAGAACGGGTCGGAAGCATACAAAGATTTTATTTCCTCAAGACCCAACACGTTGATTTCAAGTCTCGTAAGAAGGCTTGTGTGTTTGCGAGACAAAGCGTCCGTGACAACATTATCTTTGCCCTTCTTATACTTGACAATGTACGGAAAAGACTCCATGAACTCAACCCACTTAGCGTGTCTCTTACTCAAGTTGGCTTGGCCTTTGAGATATTTCAACGACTCATGGTCGGAATGTATGATAAATTCCTTGGGCCATAGGTAGTGTTGGCAAACTTGAAGAACACGGACTAAGGAAAAAAGCTCTTTGTCATAAATTGGATAATTAAGGCGAGCACCATCAAGTTTCTCGCTATGGTAGGCTATAGGACGTCCATTTTGCATAAGGACTCCTCCAATGCCAATACCACTAGCATCACACTCTATCTCAAAAGTTTTTGTGAAATCCGGTAATGCAAGGAGAGGTGCTTCGGTGAACCTCTTTTTAAGTACATCAAAATCTTTTTGTTGTGCTTTGCCCCACACGAAGGTGACATTCTTTTTCGTCAACTCATCGAGAGGACAAGAAATAGTGGAAAGGGCTTTCACAAAGCAACGATAGAAACCGGTCAACCCATGAAAACTTCGGAGTTCACTCACATTTGTTGGGATGGGCCAATCTCATATGTCCTTTATCTTGGAGACATCAACTTCAATTCCCTTTGAAGAAACGACAAATCCAAGAAAAATCAACTTGTCTTTAGTAAAAGTGCACTTGGGAAGATTAGCATAAAGCTTTTCATGTCGAAGGATTTGCAAAACATCCTTGAAATGTGTAATATGGTCCTCAAGTGATTTTCTATAAACAAGAATATCATCGAAATAGACAACAACACTTTTTCCAATGAGAGAACACAAGATCTAATTCATAAGGCACATGAAGGTGGATGGGGCATTAGATAAGCCAAAGGGCATAACCAATCATTCATAGAGACCAAGTTTGGTCTTGAAGGCGGTTTTCCACTCATCACCCTCAGCCATGCGTATTTGATGGTAACCACTACGAAGATCAATTTTCGAAAAAGTAGTGGCTCCACACAACTCATCAAGTATGTCATCAAGACATGGTATGGGAACGCACGGTGATAGCATTAATTGGACGAGAGTCCATGCATAACCGTAACGTATCATCCATCTTTGGAACAAGAATCACGGGTACGGCACTTGGACTAGTGCTAACTTGGATCAAACCTTTGGAGACGAGTTGGTTGATTTGACGTTCAATCTCCTTTGTCTCCTCTGGGTTCGTGCGGTAAGCGGCGCGGTTGGGAAGTGGTGCACCGGGGATGAGGTCAATGCGATGTTCGATGCCGTGAAGAGGAGGTAGTCCATGTGGAAGCTCTTCGGGAAACACATCCTTGAATTCCTGCAAAACAATCATCAAAGATGGAGGAACATTGGTTAATTCATTAGTTCCTTGCGCTAGTCCCTTGCAAAGGAGGACACAGTGCAAGATGGATGGGTTGTTCCGAACATGTCTCATCTCACTTTTGGTGGCAAGGAGAACACTCTTAGTTTTTCCACTCGAGTTTGGCTTGTGGCTCTCACTCACTATGAGGTGGTTCTCTCTCTCACCGCTCTTCTCACAAGTAGGTGTTGTGCTTTGCACCCTCGCTAAAGCCTTTGCATTGTCCGCAATTATTTGGCTAGGAGTCATTGGTTGCAAAACACATGTTTTGTTGAGCCATTTGAAGGTGTATACATTGGTGCGACCATCATGTTGAGCAGCCTTGTCAAATTGCCATGGTCGACGAAGAAGCATGTGGCAAACTGTCATAGAAACCACATCACACTCCACCGTATCTTTGTAAGGACCAATGGCAAAGGAGACCGATACGGTATGCTTGATCTTCACGGACCCTTGTTCACTTAGCCATTGCACGTGGTAGGGGTGCTTGTGTGGATGGAGGGTGAGGTTGAGCTTCTCACACAACTCGGTGCTAGCAAGGTTGTGGCAACTCCCTCCGTCTATGATCACCTTGATAGATTTGCCATTGATGTCGGCTCGTGTTTGGAAGATGTTTGAGCGTTGGTATTCATGCTCTTGTGCTTGGGTGGTCAAGATCCTTGTGACGACAAGCCATGGACTTGCGCCATGTTCACACATGAGGAGTTCTTGGTCATCTTCCTTGACTCGAGCATCAAATTCATCTTCACTCAAGTACTCTTCATCGCCATTGTCATGGATGAACAATACTTTCTTGTTTCCACATTCGGCCGACTTGTGTCCTTTGCCTCCACACTTGTAGCACTCACCGTTGAAAGGTGTGTCACTCTTTGCTTGTTTGCCACTTGGGGGCAGTTTTCCTTGAGGAATTGTGGGCTTGAAGGAAGGCTCGGAGGTACTGGAGGAGCTTCCATTGAAAGATGTTGGTGTAGCAGTTGAAGCTTGCTTGTAGGTGAAGTACGTCTTGGGCTTGTTGTACTTGATATCCTCTTGAACTTGATGTTCATCATTTGTTGCGACGTGCACAAGCTCAACCATGGTATTGTATGTTTGGAACTCGACGATGCACTTGATTGGGTGATTCAAGCCAATAAGGAAACGTGCCATTGTTTGCTCTATGCGCTCATCAATGTTGGCGCGAATCAAGTTGAGTTCCATTTCCTTGAAGTACTCTTCCACGGTCTTTGTCCCTTGACGAAGCGATTGAAGGTTGTTGATATGGTGTTGAGGGCAAACCTCTAGGGTGGCCTGATCTTTCACGAATCCCACTCAAATCAAGGATGGAGTGCGGGGGAAGGAGGGAAGGATGAACACGGCGAACTCATGCATGAAGAACGCGATGAACACACACACGCAAAACCACGATACACACTAATAGCTCACGCCGGAGGTGACCGGTCCGGCGCAATCCCTAGGATCAGCGTCGGGCGGAGGACTCTCTCTCGAACTGGCACGGCGAGATGGGAGACTCGGTGAGGTCTTGACGTATTGGCAAAGGGACACCGATGCCAAGGCGTTGTACAACGCGGAGGCCCGATGCAAACTCCAACGAGGTTTGGGATATTTGGTGCTCCTTTGTCAAAGGAGCATGAGGCAAGAACTAGATAGATCCACAAGGGGTTTCCACTAATTCCAAATATCATGACTAGGGTTTACAATAGAGGTGGGGGATATATATAGGCCAGCCACAAGTTCAGGGGTAGTTTAGGCAATTAAAGTAGCAAAAGGGGGCGTTACAAGGCCAAAGGGCCGAGCTGGAGCGCGCAGGCCCTGGGGTGTCCGGTAGTACCGGTCGGTTGAGCGGTAGTACCGGTCAGATGCGCTAGTACCGCTTGAATGGTGTGGTAGTACCGGAGTGAACAGAAGCTTTGGCGTGAGTCTTCAGGTGCGTGCGGTAGTACCGCTTGTTGAGTGCGGTAGTACCAGTGGGATCTGGGGCTTCAGGTCCATCTCTCTGCCTGGGGCGGTAGTACCGTTGCCCATGAGCGGTAGTACCGCTTGTGCGGTAGTACCGCTTCTAGGAGCCGGTAGTACCGGGGTCTCCTGGCAGCTGTTTGCTGCCGTGTCGCTCCTCTGGCTCGTGTCTTCGTACCTGATGATGCATAGTGTCGAGGCATGAAGTAGCAAGCCATCCAGGGGTGTATCGAAGTCACATGAGTACAAGAGCGAATTCACCTTAGCTTGGAGAAGCTTGGCTCGAGCACGAGTCATGTGTCCACTTGGGGGACTTTGTGGTGTAGATGTAGGAGCGTCCGTAGGACGGGCTGCATCAGCTCCCCCCTTGGGAAAGAGCCGTCCTCGACTCTTCATGGTTATCATCTTGAGCATCTCCATGGTAGGGTGAAAGGTCCTTGACATTGAATGTATTGCTTGCAAGGTACTTGGAGGTCGGTATGTCGATGATGTAGGCATTGTTGTTGATTCTCTTGAGGACCTTGAAGGGGCCATCTCCTCTTGGTTTGAGCTTGGAATCTCGTTCCTTGGGAAAGCGGTCATTGCTTAGGTGTATCCATGCGAGGTCACCTTCTTCAAAGATCATCTCCTTCTTGTCCTTGTTTAACCTTGAAGCTTAGCGAAGGACTTGTTGCTCGATTGTAGCTCTTGTTTCTTCGTGAAGCTTCTTCATAGCTTGTGCGTGCTACTCGACGTCCCTGTTTGTGCGCTCATGTAGAGGTAGCGGTAGTATGTCAAGCGCGGTGAGGGGCTCGAAACCATAGACGATCATGAATGGACTCATCTTGGTTGTTAAGTGCTTGGCACGGTTGTAGGCGAACTCGGTGTGTGGAATGCATTCCTCCCAATCCTTGAGGTTTATCTTGATCAACACACGAAGGAGAGTCCCGAGGCTTCGGCTGACAACTTCGGTTTGACCATCGGTTTGAGGATGCGACGCGGATGAAAAGAGTAGCTTGACGCCGAGCTTGGCCATGAGTGTCTTCCATAAGTAGCTCATGAATTTGACGTCGCGGCCGGAGACGATTGTTCTTGGCACACCGTGAAGACGGACGATTTCCCTAAAAAACAGATTTGCAACATGTGAAGAATCGTCGGTCTTATGGCACGGTATGAAATGTGCCATTTTGGAAAAGCGATCCACGACAACAAATATAGAGTCATGACCATGCTTAGATCTAGGCAATCCTAACACGAAATCCATGCTAATGTCGGACCAAGGTGTATGAGGAGTAGGCAATGGCATATAAAGACCATAGGGGTTAGCTTCCGACTTAGCTTGAACACATGCCGTGCATCGTTGAACGTAGCTCTCCACGTCGCGCTTTATCTTGGGCCAAAAGTAGTGAGTGGAGAGCATGTCCAATGTCTTGTCACGGCCAAAGTGACCCATGATGTTATGGGGTGTTATGGGGTAACCCCGTGGGTGGCTCGATCTTCACAGATCTCGTGGTCAAATCGATGGGAAAGCGAGGGGAAAGGGAGAAGGTAGCAGAAGCGGACGCACACCTCGTGAAGAACACGATGAACACACGCAAAACTCACACGATACATGGCCGATTACTCTCACCGGTGGCCACCGGTCCGATAGAATCCTCACAAGGAAAGATCGGTCAACATGCTCCCTCGATCCCATGCGGAGAGGGAAGAACACCTTGGAGAGGGTCTTGACGTCTTGGCAAAGGGACACCGATGCCAAGTCCTTGTACAACGAGGGAGGCGCGATGCAAACTCCAACAAGGTTATGACGATAGTCGATACCCTTTGGTAGAAGGGGATGAGGCAAAACTAGAGATTCCACAAAGGGGGTTGTCTTTAGTCTATCATCTATGCCTAAGGGATACATGAGGGGGTAGGGGATCTATTTATAGGCTAGCCACAAGTTCAGGGGTAGTTTGGGCATAAAACTAGGGTTTGGTGCGGAATAGAGGGGTACATGGGCCAAGGGCCCAGCTGTTGGCTCGCAGGCCCATTACTTAGGCCGGACAGTCCAGGTCGAGTTGACCGGACAGTCCGGGGTAGCTGGACACTCCGGGTAGTGTCCGGGTAGTGTCTGAACTGGCCTTCTGAATGTCCACACCAGGTTGGGGCTGGGGCAGGCCGGACACTCCGGCCGAGTCGCGCCGGACACTCTGGCTACGCCGGACACTCCGGCTGGTTCCAAGTGACACTCCTCGGCCAACTTTAGGGACAAAAAGCCTGTGGCTCGTGGGTCGATGCGGCAGGGGTTCGTACCTGAAGATGCACAGAGTAGTGGTATGAAGTAGCAAGCCATCCAGGTGTATGTGAAAGTCACATGATGAGAGGAGCGAATTCACCTTATCTTGAAGGAGCTTGGCTCGGGCACGGGTCATCGGTCCACTTGGGGGACTCGATGGTGTAGATGTAGGAGCGTCCGTAGGACGGGCCGCATCAGCTCCCCCCTTCAAAAAGAGTCGTCCTCGACTCTTCATGCTCATCCTAAGAAGATGATGTCGAGAGACCTTCTTGATCCTAGGGTTCATCATATAGTCGTCCTTGAGAAACTTGATGTGGCAACTCTTCAATGTTCCTTCACCTTCCATGAAGCCTACAAAGCTCACAACAAAAGCGAAGCAACACTCAAAGAGTAGCCAATTCATGAAGATCATAGCATGAGTCCTCAAGTAGAAGGAAGTCACCTTATAATGTAGAGATAGCTCATTGAAGGGTAGCCCTAGGTAACTCTCTTCGATTCGTCTTGTCAACTCTTTGTCCATAGAGGTTGACACGTATGCAATTGTACCTTCACACAACAAAGACCATGTAACATATGTTTGTGTGTGATAGAGGAGCATGTCATTTGTGGCATGTCCATTCTTGTTCACAACACTATTAGCACAACTCAAGTATCGCAAAACGAAATGTGTATGCAAGGTCAAAGTGCATGGAAGCTAATTGAACATCATCCAAATGTGGGAACACAAAAACTCCATATAACATCTTAGTGTGGCACTCAAAGCAATTGACTAAAATATTGATCAACATCTTTGATGCAAAGCTAGGAGAATTCGACAAAAACAGATGAGGAAAGATATCCAAAACAACATCATTATGTGTGCAAACCAACCATTGGAAAGAACAATTTTCAATATGTTGGATGCCATACACATATCATCAAAGGCCAAGATCATGGGGGTATGAGTATCGCAAGCGGAAGAAAAAACCATGTTTGCAAACAAACCATATGAAAGAGCAAGTGGTCCTTATGTTTGTTGCAACAACAATACGAGAGACTTGGAAGCTCTCATGACAATACATGTTCAAAATGGTATTATGGTTGCACACAAAACATCAGAAAGAGAAATTGTTCAACATTTTTGTGGCAACACACAAAGCATCAATATCCAATAGCAACGAAACATGATTGTCACAAGGTGAAAGAATACCATTAACATGCTTGCAAGCTAACCATATGAAAGAGCAATTTGCCAACATGAAAGATGCAAAGCATGCAAAAGGTATCAGAGCTGGGTTCGATCTTGAACTCACTCGGGGGATGCTCTCTAGAGCTCTTTTTGTCAACTCGTGCTCAACCGAGGTTGACATTCTTGTGCGGGTACCTACACACATGAAACACAAAAGGAAGAACGTGTGTGCATGGTAGAGAAACACATCATCCATCATGACATATCTCTTCTTGTGCACATCACCATGAGTGTCAGTCAAGTGTAAAATAGATGCATGGTGAGTATGCAAGTGGGGAACATGCTTATCATGGCATTTACTAAAATCTCCAAAAGTTGAGAAACCTATGGGGGCCATCTCAATACAAAACATATGATAATTATTGTTGCAAGCAAAACAAGTGAAAGAGCAATCATCCATACTATTGCAAGCAATGGGAGAAATAGTAAAACACTCATGACAAAGCATGGTTCGAGGGGTACCATTGGTAACATCATTGCAAGCAAAACATTGGAAAGAGCAATTGTTCAACAAAGTGCAAGCAATGATATCATCAACGTAACATTTAGAGCATGGCATGTCTATGGGAACATCATCACAATCAAATAATTTCACATGCTCAACATTATGCAAAGGCAAAGTATCACATGGAAATATCAATGAAGCATATGTGATATCACAAACATCATCCATAGCATGCCAATCATCACAAGTCATCATGTCCACTAGTGGGATCATGGCATCATCAACACCCTTATTTTTACCTTGTTCATACCTCTCATATGAAGTGGGTGTTGTGGTAGTATTGGCCTCCATGTGGGCGACTTCTTCATCCAATATGGGGATGGCATCACCTTCATCCACCATGTACATCTTCTTGGTTGGAAGCATCATCATCTCCAAGCTTGGCGCTTCTTTATCCATGGAACCTAGCACATCATGGGATAACACACTAGAGGTAGAGGGTAAGTCGTTAGAAATCAAAGTGGTCTCACATGACCTATCAACTACCACTCTCAGCTCACTTGGTGTATCACTCATGCCCTCCAAATGGAAGCACTCAATCTCACATATGGTGGAGTCACTCATCTCACTCTTGTTTTCACTCAAGTGGGCTAAGTGGCTCTCATACTCACATGGGATTGGTACCACATCATCACTCAAGCATATGGGGGTAGGCTCGGTTCTCTCAACTCCATGCGCCTCCTTTGGTGAAGGGAAAATCCCATGCTCACCATTCTTGATCTTGTCGTCTCCATCTTGTGGTGTAGGCCCTTGTCTTGGAGCTTGCTCATCCTTTGCCATGGCCTCCTTGGCTTGCATAGACATCCTCCTGGCGTACTCATCCAATTTGGCAAAGTAGAGGTCATCGTCTTCCTCATCCATGAAGTTGCATGCGTCATCTAGGACATCAAGTTTGGGCGTTGAAGCTTGATGGCGTGGAGGAGAGCTTGCTCTTGGTGCCATTTTGGTGGTGGCACGAGTCATAGAAGGAGCCTTATGATGGTGTCGACGGAGGTCATTGGCGTTCCTTGCCAAAGTTTGATGTAGATGGCTCACTTGGTCATCCACATGACGCTCGCGACGATGCTCCTTTGTTATGGGGTAACCCCGTGGGTGGCCCGATCTTCACGGATCTCGTGGTTAAATCGATGGGAAAGCGAGGGGAAAGGCAGAAGGTAGCGGAAGCGGACGCACACCTCGCGAAGAACACGATGAACACACGCAAAACACACACGATACAAGGCCGATTGCTCTCATCGGTGGCCACCGGTCCGATAGAATCCTCGCAAGGAAAGATCGGTCAACGTGCTCCCTCGATCCCACACGGAGAGGGAAGAACACCTTGGAGAGGGTCTTGACGTCCTGGCAAAGGGACACCAATGCCAAGGCCTTGTACAACGAGGGAGGCGTGATGCAAACTCCAACGAGGTGGTGACGATAGTCGATCCCCTTTGGTAGAAGGGGATGAGGCAAAACTAGAGATTCCACAAAGGGGGTTTTCTTTAGTCTATCATCTATGCCTAGGGTTACATGAGGGGGTGGGGGCACTATATATGGGCCAGCCACTAGTTCAAGGGTACTTTAGGAATAAAAGGGGAAAGTCTGGGTGGACTAAGGGGTACATGGGCCAAGGGCCCAGCTGGCGGCGCGCAGGTCCATACGCTGAGGTCGGAGACTCCGGTGTGGGGTCCGGAGACTCCAGTCTAGGACAGAGACTCCGGTCTGTCTCCGGTGTTGTCTCCGGAGGGGCCTTCTGGCTGTCCTCGAGCTTGATCTGGGGGTCAGTCCAGAGGTGGGTCCGGAGACTCCGGGGTCTACAGGCCAGAGACTCCGGTGTCTTCAGGCTGGAGACTCCGGTGTCTTCAGGCTGGAGACTCTAGTGTGGTCGGAGACTCCGGTGTGCGAAGGCCGGAGACTCCGGTGCTCCAGCTGCTGCTTGTTCCGTCTTCTCTTCCAAGCCTCCGTCTTGTCGAGCTTGGTGCTCCAGGCTTCCTCCCGTGCCTCCGTACTTGTCGGTGTGAACCTATCATGGATATGGAACGGAGTATGAAGTAGTATACCATTCAGGAGGGTAGGAAGTGGGCTCACATAGAGGAACGGATTCACCTTTGGAGTCCATGACGATTTGGCATAAGTTGGAGACCATGATGTGGTAACGACCGAAGGTCGGGCTACATCATCTCCCCTTCCTTCAAAAAGAGTCGTCCTCGACTCTACACGCTTATCACAAAGTAGAAGATGTCGAGAGACCTTCTTGATCCTGGGTGTCACCATATAGTCGTCCTCGGGAAGATTGAATCGACAACACCTCAATGTTCCTTCACCTTCCATAGAGCCTACAAAGCTCACAACAAAAGTGAAGCAACACTCAAAGCGTAGCCAATTCATGAAGATTATAGCATGAGTCCTCAAGTAGAAGGAAGTCACCTTATGTTGTAGATATAACTCGTTGAAGGGTAGCCCTAGGTAACTCTCTTCGATTCATCTTGTCAACTCTTGATCCATAGAGGTTGACGCGTACACAATTGTACCTTCACACAACAAAGACCAAGCAAAATATGTTTGTGTGTGATAGAGGAGCATGTCATATGTGGCATGTCCATTCTTGTTCACAACGCTATTAGCACAGCTCAAGTATAGGAAACGGGATGCATATGCAAGGTCAAAGTGCATGGAAATCGTTTGAACATCATCCAAATGTGGGAACTCAAAAACTCCATATAATGTCTTAGTGTGGCACTCAAAGCAATTGACTAGAATATTGATCAACATCTTTGATGCAAGGATAGGAGAATTCGGCAAAAACACAAGCGGAAGAATATCCAAAACAACATCATTATGTGTGCAAACCAACCATTGGAAAGAACAATTGGTCAACATGTTGGATGCCACACACAAATCATCAAAAGCAAATATCATTGGGATATGAGTATCACGAGCGGAAGCAAAAAACAAGATGTTTGCAAACAAACCATATGAAAGAGAAAGTGGTCCTTATGTTTGTTGCTACAACAATACGAGAGACTTGGAAGCTCTCGTGACAATACATGCTCATAATGCCATTATGGTTGCACACAAAACATCGGAAAGAGAAATTCTTCAACATTTTTGTGGAAACACACAAAGCATCAATATCCAATAGCAATGAGACATGATTGTCACAAGGTGGAAGAATACCAGCAACATGCTTGCAAGCAAACCATAGGAAAGAGCAATTTTTCAACATGAAAAATGCAAAGCATGCAAAAGGTATCAGAGCTGGGTTCGATCTTGAACTCACTTGGGGGATGCTCTCTAGAGCTCTTTTTGTCAACTCGTGCTCAACGGAGGTTGACATTCTTGTGCGGGTACCTACACACATCATACAGAAAAGGAAGAATGTGTGTGCATGGTAGAGAAACACATCATCCATCATGACGTATCTCTTCTTGTGCACATCACCATTAGTGTAAAGCAAGTGTAACATAGGTGCATGGTGAGTATGCAAGTGGGGAACATGCTTATCATGGCAATCATCAAAATCTCCAAAATTTGAGAAAGTTATGGGGGCCATCTCAATATAAACCATATGAGAATTATTGTTGCAAGCAAAACAAGTGAAGGGGCAATCATCCATATTGCAAGCAACGGGAGAAATTGTAAAACACTCATGACAAAGCATGGTTCGAGGGGTACCATTGGTAAAATCATTGCAAGAAAAACATTGGAAAGAGCAATTGTTCAACAAAGTGCAAGCAATGATATCATCAATGTAACATTTAGAGCATGGCATGTCTATGGCAACATCATCACAATCAAATAATTTCACATGCTCAACATTATGCAAAGGCAAAGTATCGTATGGAAATACCAATGAGTCATATGTGATATCACAAACATCATCCATAGCATGCCAATCATCACAAGTCATCATGTCCACTAGTGGGATCATGGCATCATCAACACCCTTATTTTTACCTTGTTCATACCTCTAATATGAAGTGGGTGTTGTGGTAGCATTGGCCTCCATGTGGAAGACTTCTTCATCATGTATGGGGATGGCATCATCTTCATCCACCATGTGAATCTTCTCGGTCGGAGGCATCATCATCTCCAAGCTTGGCGCTTCTTGATCCATGGAACCTAGCACAGCATGAGGAAACACACTAGAGGTAGAGGGTAAGTCACTCATGCTCTCCAAGTGGTCTCACATGACCTATCAACTATCACTCTCAACTCACTAGGTGTATCACTCATGCTCTCCAAGTGGAAGCACTCAATCTCACATATGGTGGAGTCACTCATCTCACTCTTGTTTTCACTCAAGTGGGCTAAGTGGCTCTCATACTCACATGGGATTGGTACCACATCATCACTCAAGCATGTAGGGGTAGGCTCGGTTCTCTCAACTCCATGCGCCTCCTTTGGTGAAGGGGAAGTCCCATGCTCACCATTCTTGACCTTGTCGTCGCCATCTTGCACCTTGGCTTGTGTAGACATCCTCTTGGCGTACTCGTCCAACTTGGCGAAGTAGAGGTCTTCGTCTTCCTCATCCATGAAGTTGCATGCGTCATCTAGGACGTCAAGTTTGGGCATTGAAGCCTGATGGCGTGGAGGAGAGCTTGCTCTTGGTGCCATTTTGGTGGTGGCACGAGTAGTTAAAGGTGCCTTCTGATTGTGTCGATGGAGGTCATTGGCGTGCCTTGCCAAAGGTTGTTGTAGATGGCGCGCTTGGTCATGCATATGACGCTCACGATGATGCTTCTTGTCCTTGGCACTCTTCTTGGTGAGGCGTTGTAATGAGCGCAAAGCATCATTAGTCTTGGCCATCATGCTCATGGTTTTGGCGAAGTCGTTGTCCATGTCGCGCTTGAAGTTGTCCATTGGATGGTGGACCTTGGTGCTCTCGAGGTGGAGGCTCCGTCTTGGTTGACGCGACCTGAGGAGCTTGTCTTTGTCGTTCTTGAAGTCGTCCATGCTTGGGGAGTAATTGTTGTTGTAGAACTCCATATCACCCAAGCATGTGGAGTCATTGTCGGTGTAGTGCTCCATCATGTCATCCATGCTTGTGGAGGCGTAGGCATGGTGGCTCATCGTGGATTCTTCATAGATATCATCCTTGCTTCCGGAGTTCCTAGACATGCTTCACAAGACCAAGTGGTGTATATGGAAGTGGTAGGGGGGTTAGGGATGCAACGTCAAACCTTACTTTACCTTGGAAGATAGTATCATGCAAGTGGCAACACTTGAGAGCAATCAAAACCAAGCAAAGTGAAGTTCACGCGGAACACCAACACCAACAAACCACTAAAAAAACACACACACACACAAAGCTTATGGTGGATAGGTATGGAAGGTGGCGTGTCCAAGAACAATCCGAAATCAAGATATTGTAATGGCAAGTAAAGAACCACGATGATCACAAAGCAAAACAAGTCAATCCACATGATAGGAATATATACAAGGAAACACACACAGTGGGATAAATGGGACTTGTGCGATGGAGAAAGTGAGCTAAGAACCAAATGATTACCTAGCGAAGACTATAAGCTCGTGTCGCACAAGTGCAAGGAGAGACGCTAGTTTGATTGCAATAAATTGGTGGGCTACAAGATATGCACAATAAGTACCACCTATTTGATGTTCATCGAGCTTGCGCTTCCTATTCTATGAGGCACTTTCTTGTTTCTTTATTTTTCTTCTTTTTCTTTTTCTATTTTTTTCTTTTTTTTGCTTGCCCCTTCCTTGTGCCAACAAGTATACAAGATAACTATATGAGATAGCGCGCTCAAAACTTTTGCTCGGAATTCTACAAGGTATCAAATGTGCATAGCACAAGCAATCATAGGATGAACGAGTCTCAATAGGTGTTTGTTGGTCGCAAAGATAGTTTAGCTCACAAAGGGATGCAAGTGGGGAGAAGTCGTGGAATTTTTATACCTTTCGTCGCCGATCTTCACCCTTTATTGGTGGATTCCGCCTTGCTCACAGAATTTGAATGGAGTAGATATCATGAACCACAGAGATGATGATGTAGAGCTCTTTCTCCTCTTCAAAACGAGCTAAAGAACACCAAAATCTGAGTTCGTATGCAAACATTACGCCCAAAACGGTGAAATAGATTTGTGGTCAGCAGTGGGGGCGGAGACTTTGCCAGAAACTCCGGTCTGCACCGGAATCTCCGGTCTGGGGGTCGGAATCTCCGGTCTGGGCCGGAGTCTCCGGTCCGGGGGGCGGAATCTCCGGTCCGGAGGTTCTAGGACGTGTAGAACTCGTCCGGGACGCGATTTTGGCGGAAAAACTCGAACCAAAACACCAAATTGGTGGGGGGAAATCAAGGAATTAGGCCATGGGAACGCAGGGGAAGGTAGATCAACAAGTTTAGCAAGTAATCCACGGATCAAAACCTACCAAAACGCACTCAAATCACAGATCAATCCAAAACACGAATTGGGGCTGTTTTTGGTGGAATTTTCGAATTTATGGGGAAAAGACCAAATCAAGGAGAAATCCGTGGCAACCAAAAGCTGCTGATACCAGATGTTATGGGGTAACCCCGTGGGTGGCCCGATCTTCATGGATCTCGTGGTCAAATCGATGGGAAAGCGAGGGGAAAGGGAGAAGGTAGCGGAAGCGGACACACACCTCGCGAAGAACACGATGAACACACGCAAAACACGCACGATACAAGGCTGATTGCTCTCACCGGTGGCTACCGGTCCGATAGAATCCTCGCAAGGAAAGATCGGTCAACGTGCTCCCTCGATCCCACGCGGAGAGGGAAGAACACTTTGGAGAGGGTCTTGACGTCTTGGCAAAGGAACACCGATGCCAAGGCCTTGTACAACGAGGGAGGCACGATGCAAACTCCAACGAGGTGGTGACAATAGTCGGCCCCCTTTGGTAGAAGGGGATGAGGCAAAACTAGAGATTCCACAAAGGGGATTTTCTTTAGTCTATCATCTATGCCTAGGGTTACATGAGGGGGTGGGGGCACTATATATGGGCCAGCCACTAGTTCAAGGGTACTTTAGGAATAAAAGGGGAAAGTCTAGGCGGACTAAGGGGTACATGGGCCAAGGGCCCAGCTGGTGGCACGCAGGCCCATATGCTCAGGCCAGAGACTCTGGTGTGGGGTCCAGAGACTCCGGTGTGGGCCGGAGACTCCGGTCTGTCTTCGGTGTCGTCTCCGGAGGGGCCTTCTGGCTGTCCTCGAGCTTGATCTGGGGGTCAGTCCGGAGGTGGGTCCGGAGACTTCGGGGTCTGCAGGCCAGAGACTCTGGTGTCTTCAAGCGGGAGACTCCGGTGTGGCCGGAGACTCCGGTGTGCGCAGGCCGGAGACTCCGGTGCTCCAGCTGCTGCTTGTTCCGTCTTCTCTTCCAAGCCTCCGTCTTGTCGGGCTTGGTGCTTCAGGCTTCCTCCCGTGCCTCCGTACTTGTCGGTGTGAACCTATCATGGATATGGAATGGAGTATGAAGTAGTATACCATTCAGGAGGGTAGGAAGTGGGCTCACATAGAGGAACGGATTCACCTTTGGAGTCCATGACGACTTGGCGTAAGTTGGAGACCATGATGTGGTAACGACCGAAGGTCGGGCTACATCATCCTTGTCCTTGGCGCTCTTCTTTTCATGGTGGTGCCTTCTTGAGCTTGGTTGAGCATTATGTATGGTGCTCAACATGTATTCTCCGTCTTCATGGCGAAGATGCCTTGAACGACGTCTAGTATCCTCTTGATGTTGGTGATGATCTCGAGAGGATGTTTGTCGATGAAGATTCTTGCCTTGTGGCGCCTTGTGTGGAAGATGATGTTTGGACGCCACTCTTCTTGGAGTAGATGGCACTTGATGCCTTGGAGGTAGATGCACTTGATGCCTTAGAGATGGTCGTGCTTGGCGCCTTGGAGATGGTGGTGCTTGACGGCTTGGAGGTGATGGCGCTCGTCGCCTTGGAGATGGTGGTACATGACTCCATGTAGGTGGTGGCGCTTGACGCCTTGGAGGTGATCATCGAAGTAGGTGGTGCCCTTTGGTGTGGCACACTTGGCCTTGAAGGTCATGGTTTCTTGATGATGTGTCTCCGCTAGCTTGGCGTAGTAGTCCTCCATCTCCAAGCGGTGGAGGTATTCTTCATGGCTCATGGAAGAGCCCTCGAAGTGGGTGAAGCTCGCCATGTCCTCCATGCTTGGTGAGGCGTCGTTGTTGTAGCACTCGAAGTCGTCCATGCTTGGGGAGTCGTTGTTGATGTAGTACTCCATATCACCCAAGCATGTGGAGCTATTGTCGGTGTAGTGCTCCATGTACTCCATGCATGTGGAGCCATTTTCGGTGTAGTGCTCCATGTACTCCATGCATGATGAGCCATTGTCGATGTAGAGCTCAAAGTCATCCATGCTTGAGGAGCCATAGTTCATGACGTGCTCCATGTCTTCCATGCATGTGGAGCCGTCATAGGTGCAATGCTCCAGGTCCTCAAAGCATGCAGAGCCATTATCGGTGTAGTGCTCCATCATGTCCTCTATACTTATGGAGTCGTAGTCGTGGTGGCTCATCATGGATTCTTCAGAGACATCATCCTCGGTTCCGGAGTCCCTAGACATGATTCACAAGACCAAGTGGTGTATATGGAAGTGGTAGGGGGGTTAGGGATGCAACACAAACCTTACTTTACCTTGGAAGATAGTATCATGCAAGTGGCAACACTTGAGAGCAAGCAAAACCAAGCAAAGTGAAGTTCACGGGGAACACCAAAACCAACTAACCACTAAAACACACACACACAAAGCTTATGGCGGATGGGTATTGAAGGTGGCGTGTCCAAGAACAATCCGAACTCAAGATGTAATGGCAAGTAAAGAACCACGATGATCACGAAGCAAAACAAGTCAATCCACAAGAAGGAAATATGTACAAGGAAACACACACGGTGGGATAAATGGGACTTGTGCGACGGAGAAAGTGAGCTAAGAACCAAATGATTACCTAGCGAAGACTATAAGCTCGTGCCGCACAAGTACAAGGAGAGACGCTAGTTCAATTGCATTAAATTGGTGGGCTACAAGATATGCACAATAAGTACCACCTATTTGATGTTCATCGAGCTTGCGCTTCCTATTCTATGAGGCACTTGTTTGTTTCTTTCTCTTTTTCTTTTTTTCTTTCTTTTCTTTTCTTTTTCACTTGCCTCTTCCTTGTGCCAACAACTATACAAGATAACTATATGAGATAGCGCGCTCACAAATTTTGCTCGGAATTCTACAAGGTATCAAATGTGCATAGCCCAAGCAATCATAGGAGGAACTAGTCTTAATAGGTGTTTGTTGAACGCAAAGATAGTGTAGCTCACAAAGTAAAGCAAGTGGGGAGAAGTCGCGGAATTTTTATACCTTTCCTCGCCGATCTTCACCCTTTATTGGTGGATTCTGCCTTGCTCACAGAATTTGGATGGAGTAGATAGCATGAACTACGGATATGATGATGTAGAGCTCCTTCTCCTCTTCAAAACAAGCTAAAGAACACTAAAATCTAAGTTCGTATGCAAAAGTTATGCTCAAAACCGTGAAGCAAATTTTTTCTGTCTGTAGGGGGGCAGACAGTCCGGTGCACGCAGGCCGGACAGTCCGGATGATGAGGATATATACAGGGATTATGATGATTCTGACTCAATATTTCCTTCCAGTTCAGGCAGTCAGAATCATCATAATCCCTGTATATATCTTTATTGATAACACAAGCGTTGCGCGAGGAGGAGGAGAGTTGCAGCAAGAAGGACAAGCGCTGATTTCCAATATCAACAAGTGCGCGAGGGAGGAGCGGGAGGCATGCGCACTAGGAGGCAATGAAGAAATCACGTATGAGCAAGAGAGAGAGATGGCGCACCAAGAATTACATGTTTGAGGTGTTCCACGACGTTTGGACTGCGTGCCAATAAGGCCGAACCCATGTATGGGTCGGTATGTATCAGTTTGAGTCGAACCGAGTCAGTTTGGCCCAAGTTATGGCTGTTTTTAGGCCCGTTTAGAGGGGAGGACGCCCCAGCCCTCATATAAACCTCCGTAGCCGTCACAAGTTAGGTTTTAAGACCACGTTAAAATATTTTGGAGTTGTTTCTTTCATAGAACCTCTTGAATTACCCTGTGTTCGAATCTACCAACTATAATTGAGTGTGATCTGTTGTTCCATTGGGAATTAGTAGATTGCATACTACCGTTCGTGGTCACGGCTGGGTGCGCAAGAGTGTGGTGTTGTGAATATCCTACAAGGTTCGAGATCCGTATACCGCATCGTGGATCGGCGGAGAGAGCATAGCTACGCACTAGTTATCTATCATCCACCATCATCATCGCCATCCGCTTACTGAGAAGATCGGGCCACCCCATATCACCGGCCGGGGCGGATATTCCGGTCCGTTTACGCCGGAAACTCCGATGGGGCGGATATTCTGATCCGTTTTGGCCGGACAGTCCGGTCCGGTCGAACCAGAACTTCCACAACACGAACATGACGAGTTTTGGCGGAAAAACTAGGACCAAAACCTCAAATTGATGGGGGAAATAAAGGAATTAGGCTATGGAAACACAGGGGAAGGTAGATCAACAAGTTTAGGAAATAATCCATGGATCAAAACCTACCAAAACGCACTCAAATCACAGATCGGTCCAAAACACGAATTGGGGCTATTTTTGGTGGAATTTTCGAATTTATGGGGAAAAGACCAAATCGATGAGAAATCTATGGCAACCAAAAGCTGTTGATACCAGATGTTATGGGGTAACCCCGTGGATGGCCCGATCTTCACGAATCTCGTGGTCAAATCGATGGGAAAGCGAGGGGAAAGGGAGAAGGTAGCGGAAGCGGACGCACACCTCGCGAAGAACACGATGAACACACGCAAAACTCACACGATACATGGCCAATTGCTCTCACTGGTGGCCACCGGTTCGATAGAATCCTCGCAAGGAAAGATCGGTCAACGTGCTCCCTCGATCCCACGCGGAGAGGGAAGAACACCTTGGAGAGGGTCTTGACGTCTTGGCAAAGGGACACCGATGCCAAGGCCTTGTATAACGAGGGAGGCGCGATACAAACTCCAACAAGGTGGTGACGATAGTCGATCCCCTTTGGTAGAAGGGGATGAGGCAAAACTAGAGATTCCACAAAGGGGGTTGTCTTTAGTCTATCATCTATGCCTAAGGGATACATGAGGGGGTGGGGGCTCTATTTATAGGCCAGCCACAAGTTCAGGGGTAGTTTGGGCATAAAACTAGGGTTTGGTGTGGAGTAGAGGGGTACATGGGCCAAGGGCCTAGCTGTTGGCTCGCAGGCCCATTACTTAGGCCGGACAGTCCGGGTCGAGTTGACCGGACAGTCCAGGATAGCCGGACACTCCGGGTAGTGTCCGGGTAGTGTCCGAACTGGCCTTCTGAATGTCCACGCCAGGTTGGGGCTGGGGGAGGCCGGACACTCAGGCCGAGTCGCGTTCTACACTGCTACGCGGACACTTCACTGGTTCTGGCGGACACTGCCTCGGCCACTTTAGGACAGGTGCAGCTTCAGGGCTCGTGGGTCGACGCGGCGGGGGGGTCGTACCTGAAGATGCACAGAGTAGTGGTATGAAGTAGCAAGCCATCCAGGTGTATGTGAAAGTCACATGATGAGAGGAGCGAATTCACCTTATCTTGAAGGAGCTTGGCTAGCGCACGGGTTATCGGTCCACTTGGGGGACTCGGTGGTGTAGATGTAGGAGCGTCCGTAGGACAGGCCGCATCACATGAGGCCTCCACCATGAGATTCTTGGAGAAGCAAAAGTTGAAGCGACGACTTCGGAATGGATAGCTTGTTTTGTTTAAATAGAAAGCCCTGATGAAAATAGAAATCATCAACTCCTTTGTCAATGGAGCACTTTGCGAAAATTGGTTCAAAGAACGGGTTAGAAGCATACAAAGATTTTATTTCCTCAGGACCCAACACGTTGATTTCGAGTCTCGTAAGAAGGCTTGTGTGTTTGCGAGACAAAGCGTCTGCAGCTACATTATCTTTGCCCTTCTTATACTTGACAATGTACGAAAAAGACTCCATGAACTCAACCCACTTAGCGTGTCTCTTACTCAAGTTAGCTTGCCCTTTGAGGTATTTCAAAGACTCATGGTCGGAATGTATGATAAATTCTTTGGGCCATAGGTAGTGTTGCCAAACTCGAAGGACACGAACTAAGGCAAAAAGCTCTTTGTCATAAATTGGATAATTAAGGCGAGCACCATCAAGTTTCTCGCTATGGTACGCTATAGGACGTCTGTTTTGCATAAGGACTCCTCCAATGCCAATACCACTAGCATCACACTCTATCTCAAAAGTTTTTGTGAAATCCGGTAACGCAAGGAGAGGTGCTTCAGTGAGCCTCTTTTTAAGTTCATCAAAAGCTTTTTGTTGTGCTTTGCCCCACACGAAGGTGACATTCTTTTTCGTCAACTCGTTGAGAGGACAAGCAATGGTCGAAAAGTCTTTCACAAAGCGACAATAGAAACCGGCCAACCCATGAAAACTTCGGAGTTCACTCACATTTGTTGGGATGGGCCAATCTCGTATGTCCTTTACCTTGGAAACATCAACTTCAATTCCCTTCGAAGAAACGACAAATCCAAGAAAAATCAACTTGTCTTTAGCAAAGGTGCACTTGGGAAGATCAGCATACAGCTTTTCATGTCGAAGGATTTGCAAAACTTCCTTGACATGTGTAATATGGTCCTCAAGTGACTTGCTATACACAAGTACATCATCAAAATAGACAACAACACTTTTTCCAATGAGAGAACGCAAGATATGATTCATGAGGCGCATGAAGGTGGATGGGGCATTAGATAAACCAAAGGGCATAACCAACCATTCATAGAGACCAAGTTTGGTCTTGAAGGCAGTTTTCCACTCATCACCTTCAGACGTGCGTATTTGATGGTAACCACTACGAAGATCAATTTTCGAAAAAATAGAGGCTCCACACAACTCATCAAGCCCATCATCGAGACGTTGTATGGGATGTCTATAATGCACGGTGATAGCATTAATTGGACGGGAGTCCATGCATAACCGTAACGTATCATTCGTCTTTGGAATAAGAATCACGGGTACGGAACTTGGACTAGTGCTAACTTGGATCAAACCTTTGGAGACGAGTTGGTTGATTTGATGTTCAATCTCCTTTTTCTCCTCCGGGTTTGTGCGGTAAGCGGCGCGGTTGGGAAGTGGTGCACTGGGGATGAGGTCAATGCGATGTTCGATGCCGCGAAAAGGAGGTAGTCCATGTGGAAGCTCTTCGGGAAACACATCCTTGAATTTCTGCAAAACAATCATCAAAGATGGAGGAACATTTGTTAATTCATTAGTTCCTTGCGCTAGTCCCTTGCAAAAGAGGACATAGTGCAAGATGGATGGGTTGTTCCGAACATGTCTCATCTCACTTTTGGTGGCAAGGAGAACACTCTTAGTTTTTCCACTCGAGTTTGTCTTGTGGCTCTCACTCACTATGAGGTGGTTCTCTCTCTCACCGCTCTTCTCACAAGTAGGTGTTATGCTTTGCACCCTCGCTAAAGCCTTTGCATTGTCTGCAATTATTTGGCTAGGAGTCATTGGTTGCAAAACACATATTTTGTTGAGCCATTTGAAGGTGTATACATTGGTGCGACCATCATCTTGAGCAGCCTTGTCAAATTGCCATGGTCGACCAAGAAGCATGTGGCAAACTGTCATAGGAACCACATCACACTCCACCGTGTCTTTGTAAGGACCAATGGCAAAGGAGACCAATACGGTATGCTTGATCTTCACGGACCCTTGGTCACTTAGCCATTGCACGTGGTAGGGGTGCTTGTGCGGATGGAGGGTGAGGTTGAGCTTCTCACACAACTCGGTACTAGCAAGGTTGTGGCAACTCCCTCCGTCAACGATCACCTTGATAGATTTGCCATTGATGTCGGCTCGTGTTTGGAAGATATTGGAGCATTGGTCTTCATGCTCTTGTGCTTGAGTGGTCAAGATCCTTGTGACGACAAGCGATGGACTTGCGTCATGTTCGCACATGAGGAGTTCTTGGTCATCTTCCACTCGTTTCCTTGCCATTGCTTCCTTGACACGGGCATCAAATTCATCTTCACTCAAGTACTCTTTGTCGCCATTGTCATGGATGAACAATAATTTCTTGTTTCCACATTCGGCCGACTTGTGTCCTTTGCCTCCACACTTGTAGCATTCACCGTTGAATGGTGTATCACTCTTTGCTTGTTTGCCACTTGGGGGCAGTTTTCCTTGAGAAAGTGTGGGCTTGAAGGAAGGCTTGGAGGTACTTGAGGAGCTTCCATTGAGGTTTGTTGGCGTAGCGGTTGAAGCTTGCTTGTAGGTGAAGTACGTATTGGGCTTGCTGTACTTGATATCCTCTTGCACTTGACGTTCAACCTTTGTTGCGATGTGCACAATCTCAACCATGTCGTTGTATGTTTGGAACTCGACGATGTGCTTGATTGGGTGGTTCAACCCAATAAGGAAGCGAGCCATTGTTTGCTCCATGCGCTCGTCAATGTTGGCGCGAATCAAGTTGAGTTCCATTTCCTTGAAGTACTCTTCCACGGTCTTTGTCCCTTGACGAAGCGCTTTGATATGGGGTGGCCCGATCTTCTCAGTAAGCGGATGGCGGTGATGATGGTGGATGATAGATAACTAGCCTGTAGCTATGAACTCTCCCGCTTGATCCCTGATGCCAATGCAACAGCTCTCGAACCTTGTAGGATATTCACAACACCACGCTCTTGCGCACGCAGCCGTGACCATGAACGTTAGTATGCAATCTACTAATTCCCAATGGAACAACAGATCACACTCAATTATAGTTGGTAGATTCGAACACAGGGTAATTCTAGAGGTTCTATGAAAGAAACCACTCCAAAATAGTTTTAACGTGGTCTAACCTAAACTAGAGGGTGTTCCCATGCTTATATGGCCGCCAGAACGTCTGAAAAACGCGAAACAAAAACGTGTCAGATACAGTCAGATCCGTCTGGATCTGATGGGAACTTTTTGGGCCAGATTATCCGGTCTAAGAGGGCCAGATTATCCCGTGGCCGGATTTTCTGGGGGAAAAGTCCGGTCAAATATCCGCCCCAGTACTGAACGTCGCGCACGAAGTCCTTTGCAGAATCTCCAAAGCAGGGCCGGATTATCCGGGGTGTGGGGGCCGGATTATCTGGGGTCTTTTAGGCATGGAAGTACTCATTGGAAAGATCTTAGAATTATCTATCCAACAAGTGCTTATTTGCTTGATTTGGAGTTCGTATGAAGAATCCACGTCCGTTTGAATTTCAGGACTTCATGCTCCGATTGAACGTTCCTTCTCTTCGATGATCTCCCTTGCTTGTATTGCGCCTTCCCCCCGCTCCTCCCTCGCGCATCCTTGGGCGATCATCATGTTGGGCTTCTCTTGTAGCCCTTCTCCTCCTCGCGCCATGCTTGTTTCTCCAACGAACCTGATCATACATAAATGCAAAGACTTAGGCAGTATAAAGTTCTCATCAATTAAAGTACCAGATTCGTTTAGGAGTAAATTCACCTATTGTTCAAGTAGCTTAGCACGAGCTCTTGTAATAGGTCCAATTCTAATCTCATTGGACTGATCCTTTCTTGCAATAGTTGTAGCATCTTCAGTAGTCATTGGGGTAGGTGTAATTGTAGGGATGTCCTGATCATCTCCCCCCCTTCAAAAGGCGTCGACCTCGATGCTCCAAGGTCTTCTCCAGCATATGGTGACAAATCAGCAACGTTGAAGTTGTTGCTAACTCCACCAAACTCCTCAATAGGTATATCAACCGAGTAGGCGTTATCATTAATCTTGGCTAACACCTTGTAAGGATCAGCACCACGTGGCTTCAATTTTGACTTTCGAAGTAGTGGAAACCTATCCTTGCGTAGATGCACCCAAACCATATGTCCAGGCTCGAACAACACTTCTTTCCTTGCTTGATTCCTTGCAGCAGCAATGTTCTTGCCTTTCTTCTCAATAGCCTCTCGAGTCTTCTCATGTATTTTCTTCACATAATCAGCACGTTTTGATGCCTCCATATCAACTCTCTCATGTAATGGCAGAGGCAACATATCAAGTGGCGTCAATGGCTTGAAACCATACACCACCTCAAAAGGACAAAGCTGAGTAGTTGAATGCACCGCCCTTTTGTAAGCAAACTCAACATGTGGCAAACACTCCTGCCACTCCCGCAGATTCTTTTTAATCATGGTCCTTAGCAGTTGTGACAATTTTCGATTCACCACCTCCGTTTGACCATCTGTTTGGGGGTGACATGTAGTACTGAAAAGCAGCTTCGTTCCTAGCTTCCCCCATAAGGTCTTCCAAAAGTAGCTCATGAACTTCACATCACGGTCAGAAACAATCGTTTTTAGTACTCCATGTAATCTCACGATGTCCCTGAAAAACAGGTTAGCAACATGCGACGCATCGTCCCTTTTGTGGCAGGCAATAAAATGAGCCATCTTAGAGAACCTATCCACTACCACAAATATAGAATCATCACCTCTCTGAGTTTTAGGTAGACCTAGCACAAAATCCATACTAATGTCTTCCCATGGAGTAGTAGGTGCAGAGAGAGGTGTATACAAACCGTGAGGCTTCAGCTTAGATTTCGACTTGTGGCATGTAATACATCGGCTCACAAATATGTACACATCACGCCTCATCTTGGGCCAATAAAAGTGATCAGCAAGCATGAGCAACGTCTTCTCACGCCCAAAGTGACCCATCAAACCACCAGCATGTGATTCCTGCACTAAGAACAAAGCATAGCGACGATTCTGGAATACATAGTTTGTTAGCTCGAAACAAATATCCATCATGTATATGATACTTATCCCATGCGTTTCTAAGAGCACACAAACGATATGGTTCAGCAAAATCATGGTCAGTTGCATAAAGTGCACAAATAGCTTCTAATCCAGGAATTTTAACATCAAGATTGGTTAATAGCATGTTCTTCCTAGACAGAGCATCAGCAACAACATTCTCTTTTCCCTTCTTATAATTAATGATGTAAGGAAAAGACTCAATGAACTCAACCCATTTAGCTAATCTTCTATGCAAGTTTGATTGAGCTTTCAAGTATTTCAATGCTTCATGATCAGAATGTATGATGAATTCCTTTGGCTACAAATAATGTTGCCAAACCTCAAGTACTCTAACAAGTGCATACAATTCTTTATCATAGATAGAATAATTCAAACGAGCACCAGTCAATTTCTCAGAAAAATAAGCTATAGGCCGACCCTCTTGCATCAAAACGCCACCTATGCCTATACCACTAGCATCACATTCAACTTCAAATTGCTTCGAAAAATCAGGTAATGCAAGTAATGGTGTAGAAGTAAGCAAACGTTTTAATGTATCAAATGCAATGTCTTGGGCCGTGCCCCATACAAAAGGAACACCTTTCTTTGTCAAATCATTCAAAGGTGCAGCAATGGTGCTAAAATCTTTCACAAAGCGCATATAGAAACCAGCTAATCCGTGGAAACTACGCACTTGACTTACATTCATGGGAGTAGGCCAATTCTGAATTGATTCAATTTTAGATTGATCTACCTCTACCCCATTCTTAGATACAACAAATCCTAGGAATATGACCTTATCTTTTGCAAATGTACACTTCTCAAGATTAGCATACATTTTATTATCACGTAACACTTGCAAAACTTGTCGAATATGAGTGCAATGTTCAGTTTCGTTGTGGCTATATATAAGTATATCATCAAAGTAAACAACCACGAAACGACCAATAAACTCTCTCCAAACATGATTCATCAAACGCATGAAAGTACTAGGTGCATTAGTAAGACCAAACGGCATAACTAACCACTCATACAAACCGAATTTAGTTTTGAAAGCAGTTTTCCATTCATTCCCTTCTTTCATCCTAATTTGATGATAACCACTACGCAAGTCAATTTTAGAGAAAACAGCAGCACCACTCAATTCATCTAGCATATCCTCTAAGCGTGGAATAGGATGACGATATCGAATAGTGATGTTATTAATCGCTCTACAATCAACACACATGCGCCATGTACCATCTTTCTTAGGAACTAAAATAACAGGAACATCACAAGGGCTAAGAGAGACACGAATGTACCCTTTATCCAGCAACGCTTGTACTTGCTTCTGAATTTCCTTAGTCTCTTCAGGATTAGTCCTGTAAGGTGCACGGTTGGGAAGTGTGGCGCCAGGAATCAGGTCCACTAGATGTTCTATACCACGCAATGGAGGTAAACCTGCGGGTACGTCTTCTGGAAACATATCCCCAAAGTCCTGCAAAACAGAAGAGACACCAAGAGAAATAGGGGTCATGTCGTTAGAAACCAATACCTCGCCCTTATACATGAGCACAAGTGGCATGGCTGTAGGATCCTCACGAAATTCTCTCATATCCTCCTTGGTGGCTAGTATCAATAACCCAGGCACTCCCTCACTTTTTGTTATATCACTCAATTTAGGCCCAATTACATCAGGAACAGCTGTTACACAGTCTCGCCGAGTGGTAGTATCTTCCTTCAAGTTCACCTCTATCTTCTGGTGAGAATCATTCACAATTTCTTGTGGTGTCATTGGTTGCATAGTAATCTTCTTTCTTTTGAATTCCAAGTGGTATGTATTGGCTCGTCCATTGTGTTGCACATGGCGATCATAGAGCCAAGGCCGACCCAATAGTAGGTGACAAACAGTCATAGGAACCACATCAAAATCAATAGAATCTTTGTATGGCCCTATTTGAAAATTCACACGTACCATATGATTTACCTTCATCTCACCATTTTTTCTCAACCATTGTATGTAGCATGGGTTGGGATGAGGTAAATATGTCAAATTCAGTTTGGCACATAGTTCCTTACTTGCAAGATTTCTGCAGCTACCTCCATCAATAATTACCTTGCAAGCTTTGTTTGGTCCAACTAGAGCTTTTGTTTGGAACAAGTTGCAACGCTGGGATTCCTCAACCGGTTGCACACTAAGTACACGTGAAGATACGACAATAGTGGGTGCACGCTCAACATATGCATCAGCACCATCCTCGCCATCATCAATATCATCATCAGAAGCTTCATCTCCACTTTCTACTTCACCTTGTTCATTAACAAACATAACCTTGCTGTTTGGACAATCTTTCTTGTAGTGACCTCTACCTCCACAAGTATGGCACACCACATCACGAGTACGTGCCGTAGACATGTTGGAACCCGAGCTAGTAGCAGGAGCAGCGGGTTTCCGAGCATTAGAACCAAACGAAGGTGTACTTGCTGGTTTGGCCGATGGTGTAAAAGGAGCAGCAGCTGGTGGCGTGACTGTAGGAGGTGTAGACCTGGCCGAAAATCTGCTGGAGGATGGAAAACGAGCACGTGACTTTGCCTCTTCTGCCAACTGGGATTCGGCCTCTCTAGCATGATGCAACAACTCATTCATGGTCTCATACTTGTGATGACGAACAATGCTCTTGATCGGTAACTTCAAATTGTTTAGGAATCGCTGCATGGTCATCTCAATGGACTCACGAATTCTAGCACGCTACATAAGCATCTCCATCTCCATGTAGTACTCATCAACTGTCATAGTGCCTTGCTTCAATTGCGTCAATTTATCAAAAACTGATCGCAAGTAGTTGGTTGGTACGAAGCGAGCTTTCATGATTTGCTTCATCTCGTGCCAATCCATCACAAGAAGTTCATTGTCCTCCCTTCTATGCTGCACAAGAGCATCCCACCAACGCAAAGCATAACCATCAAATTCAGATGCTGCAAGCTTGACCTTCTTATCGTCTGGATAGTCAAATAAGCGCCAGAGTTTCTCAATCTTCAACTCCCATGTGAGGTAATCTTCAGGATCAATGGAACCATCAAACTTAGGAATTGAGAATTTTGGCTTGCCCAAACCATCATCAGCAGCTTGGTTGGGCACACGGTGAGCACGCCCAAGAGGGGCAAACCCACGGCCATGAGCAGGTGCATGGACAGGGGGAATAGCACGTCCCCTACCAACATGTGGAGCAGCATCCACAGCGCTACCCTCATCGAAATCATCAAAGGCATCATCATGTTGAGGATCTTCCCTTCTATGTAAGGCGGCTGTCAAACCCTCAATGGACCGCTGCAAAGTGGTGACATTGACATTGAGCGTAGCCACTTGCGTTTGGATAGTATCAACCGTCCCAACATGCTGATCCAATCTCATATTCATATCTTGGAGATTCTTGTCAATGGCATCTGTCGTGTTAGTAAACACACGCGTCAAGTGGGATTTCAAAGCCTCATATTCACGCCAATTGACGAGCTCCTCATCCTTCTTTTTCTGCAACACAACATCATCATCACTAGAAGACATGATTAGTAGGTTAGTGCAAAAATCAAATCTGTATGGTGGAAACTCTCACAACTCACTCACAACTAATAAGAAAGGAGATCTTACCGTTCCAAAGTGAATAGAGATGCTCTACCAAACGAAATCAAAGACTGATGCACTTGATGTGATGAAGTGAATATCAAAGGTATAGAGAACGATCGCATGGCACACAGGTTATTTAAGGTCGAGCTATAGGTATGGTACCCTATCTACACCGCAAACAAGTCCTAGTGCTGATCGTACAAAAACCCAAGAAACACACACGGTGGAGATAAACGTGGCAAAGAAATTTATGAACAGGAATATTGCAATGCACAAGAGAGACGCTAGTAATAGCTCAAATAGAATGCATAATACCACGATTGCTCAATCTACTAGTGCTATAATGAAACTAGGCCTCCAACAATGCACACTTTGATATCTCTTTTTGTCACGCTTGTAGCTCTTTTCTTATCTTTTTTTATACCGATTCTCTTTTTTTTCACAACTTTCTTTTCTTTTTTTTTGATTATTTTTTTAACAATCTGACACAAAGCAAAACAGGATGCAACAATTCTGAGAAATTATGGGCTGGATATTCCGGTTTGTCGGGGGCCGGATAATCCGGTCTACCTGGATGAAAATTTTGCACTTCAAACCCTAATGAGCAGCCTGTCGGAGCAAAGCAACTAGTCTCGTGGGTACGTTCCTGAGAACAGGTGTCTATGGTATGCAAACAAAGGTACGCTATGTGGACTCAGAAAAATGAGGAAAACTTGCGGAACACAGTGATGGTAGACACGGTGGAAAACAAGATCAAACCCTAAACCTAGACACAAACGAAAAAACTAGACTCCTACAGGGAAAAACCTGCAGATCGGATCTACGAGAAGATACAATCAGCAACTAAAACTCGAAAACGATGCAATCTAGTCTATGGCAAATCTTTTTGTAAGGCTTTTTCTGTATAGGACGAAAAATACTCTCTAATCTATGGACGGATTTGTGGATGCTTACCGAGGCAACACTAGAAATCTGATACCAAGATGATATGGGGTGGCCCGATCTTCTCAGTAAGTGGATGGCGGTGATGATGGTGGATGATAGATAACTAGCCTGTAGCTATGAACTCTCCCGCTCGATCCCTGATGCCAATGCAATAGCTCTCGAACCTTGTAGGATATTCACAACACCACACTCTTGCGCACGCAGCCGTGACCATGAACGGTAGTATGCAATTTACTAATTCCCAATGGAACAACATATCACACTCAATTATAGTTGGTACATTCGAACACAGGGTAATTCTAGAGGTTCTATGAAAGAAACAACTCCAAAATAGTTTTAACGTGGTCTAACCTAAACTAGAGGGTGTTCCCAGGCTTATATGGCCGCCAGAACGTCCGAAAAACGCGAAACGCAACGTGTTCGATATAGGATCGATCGTCCGGATCCGATAGAACTTTTTGGGCCGGATTATCCGGTCTAAGAGGGCCGGATTATCCGGTGGCCGGATTTTCCGGGGGAAAAGTCCGGTCAAATATCTGCCCCGGTACTGAACGTCGCGCACGAAGACCTGATCATACATAAATGCATAGACTTATGCAGTATAAAGTTCTCATCAATCAAAGTACCAGATTCGTTTAGGAGTAAATTCACCTGTTGTTCAAGTAGCTTAGCATGAGCTCTTGTAATAGGTCCAATTCTAATCTCATTGGACTGATCCTTTCTTGCAACAGTTGTAGCATCTTCAGTAGTCATTGGGGTAGGTGTAATTGTAGGGATGTCCTCATCACGGTTGAAGGTTGTTGAAGAGGTCACGCGTGTAATGCGCGGGGACGAACCGGGATCGCATGTGAGCCTTCATGTCATGCCAAGTTGTGATTGGTGGCTCTTGTCTTGCATCACGAGCAACTTGAACTTGTTCCCACCAAAGGTTGGTGTAATCATCACTCAAGCGAAGACATGGCGACCATCTTCTCGTTGCTATAATTGTGCATGCGGAAGATCTTGTCGACTTTGAGTGCCCACAAGAGGTATTCTTTAGGGTCATTGGATCCGGTGAACTTGGGCATTGTGAACTTGAGCTTGCCGAAAGTTTCTTCATCGTTGCGGTCATTGCGACGAGCTTGGTGACCTTGTTGATGATCTTGTAGTTGGGGAGGTGGAACTTGGTTCTCGCATCCTTGTTGCGGAGCTTGATTTTGATATTGTTGTTGAGGCGCTTGCTCTTGCTCTTGGCGCGGTTGTTGACGGTGGTGAGGCACTTGGGCCCCATGAGGTTGTTGAGGATGTGGAGCCTCATGACGCGGCTGATGACGAAGAGGAGGCTTGTTCCTTGGTTGGTGATGTTGGTTAGGCACATGGGCCTCACGGCGAAGATCATGGACGTCAGCCTCTTGACGTGGTGGGCGTCGCTCAAATTGTATCACTTGACGCTCCAAGTTTTGTTGAGGTGTAGGAGGCGCCTCGTGATGACCATGGTGTCGGTGCGGACGTTCATGACGTTGATGACGAGGAGGAGGATCCTGGAGAGCTTCACATCGATGACGAGCTTGATTCTCCAAATTGGAGTCATCACTTGTTGTGTCAAGTATGTGTCGCGGTCGATGGTGGTAGACTTGTGGTTGCACTTGCGGTTCTTCGTGTGGCTGCTCTTGTTGGATCACTAATGCCCTTGCGTGATGATGGTGTGCTTCTTGCCTTGCTCGTGGCCTTGAAGAGAAATCACCATCATAGCTTGACGTTGCGGCGTGTCGTGGGGAAGGTACATAGTTCGAAGAACTTCCATCTTCAACCACGGGGGCATCATTGCATGTTGGAGCACATGCTTGAAGATCTTGTTGACGAGGTGCATGACGACGCGAAGAACTTGAAGATCCTGATGCGCGTGAACATGGTCTTGCTATTCCATCGATGAGGCGTCGAAGATTGTCATTTGTTTCGGTGACAGAGCGTTGAAGCGCTTCATTTTGATGGCCAAAGTTGTGATGCATTACATGCATTTGTCGTTCTAGGCCGTCGAAGCGGTTGTCGATGTTCTTGAACTTGGCTTGCGTCTCGCCAAATTGTTCATCTTGTCACGTCTCAAGGGTTTGGCAATGTTCACGGAACTCTTGTCGGAGATGAAGTGACTTGCACGCGTCATGTACGGTCCATGTTCTTCTTCTTGAGGAGGTGGTTGGCTCGACTCACCGTGCCTATCCATCTTGCAAAACACACAAGTATTGTATATGGAAGTGGAATACAGTGGTGTTAGCCTTGTACCTCACCTTGGGGATTGCACCAAACTAGAAACCACAAGTGAGAGCTATAAGCGAGCAAAGTGGAATCGCAAAGGAAACTCACACTAAAGAAAGAACTAACTCTCAAAAGCTATGGGTGGAAGGTTAGGGTTGTGGAAAACCAATCGAAACGATCCAAAGAAAAGGTTATTGTCAAAAGTGGTAGAGGACCAAAGATCAAAGCAAAAAAGGAAACGATCTACAAAATACAAAGATACACACACGTGGAGACGGATGTGGTTAGCACGACTATGAAAATGAGCACAAAAGGTCCTAACGAAGACTACGCTCGGTGTCGTGCCAACACAAGGAGAGACCACAACTCGTTCGCCAAAAGCAAAATAAGCAATAGATTTGTGCACTTGCCTCGGTCGCGCTCTTTTTATCTCTTTGCTTACAAGCTTGAGACTCTCTTTGTATTGGGAGACTATGTATCCTTCTATTTTTCTTTTGCTTTTTCTTTTTTCTCTCTTTTTATTGATTCTTTTTCTCCCTTTCTATACTACTATGTTAACTCTTGTATTTGCTCTCACACTCTCACTTTCCAAGGACAAGTGCACAATGCTTAGGCAAACACAAAATGAGCTGCTTTCATAGGATAGATACACACAAGGAAGAAGGGTTAACAAGATGGGGCAAGTTATACCTTTGGTATTGATGACTTGCTACCAGTGTAGGGGAATGTTGTTCGGTGTCGCGGTGTCGATGAGCGCGGGATGTGAATATTGTTGCGGAAGCTTAAAGTTAGGAAGGCGACACACACGCAAAACACGAACAAGCTAATACTAAAATTAGCAAACAAAAATGGGGTGAAAAATTTCTTGTCGTGTGGGTAGTACAG
Organism: Avena insularis; assembly: GCA_023614405.1. Lineage (NCBI taxonomy): Eukaryota > Viridiplantae > Streptophyta > Magnoliopsida > Poales > Poaceae > Avena > Avena insularis. The sequence continues at coordinate 282,798,250 of CM042688.1, read as the reverse complement.
CTCAAAAGTCCTAGTAATACCTGGTGTCGGTAGTAGTACCGCTGTGAACAGTCGGTAGTACCGCTCGTTTTGGTGGTAGTACCGCTTTGTGGATTCCTGGGCGCGTGGATCTTGAACTTGAACGGACAATCGGCCCAAAATCCTCAAATTGGCGGAAAACTAAACAAAATTGGGGCTAGGGACACACCAAGAAGGTAGATCGATACCTCTAGCAACATATCTATGGACCAAAACCACGAAAAACGCACCAAATCCAGAGATCGATCTGAAGGCAAATTTGGGGCTCTTTTTTTTGGGGATTTTCGAATTTTTTGGTGGATAGAAGAAAAAATTGTGGGGGAATCGTGAGCAACGAAGCTCTTGATACCAATATGTTGAGGGCAAACCTCTAGGGTGGCCCGATCTTTCACGAATCCCACTCAAATCAAGGATGGAGTGCGGGGGAAGGAGGGAAGGATGAACACGCACGAAGAACGTGATGAACACACACACGCAAAACCACGATACACACCAATAGCTCACGCCGGTGGTGACCGGTCCAGCGCAATCCCTAGGATCGGCGTCGGGCGGAGGACTCTCTCTCGAACCGGCATGGCGAGATGGGAGACTCGGTGAGGTCTTGACGTCTTGGCAAAGGGACACCGATGCCAAGGCCTTGTACAACACGGAGGCCCGATGCAAACTCCAATGAGGTTTGGGATATTTGGTGCTCCTTTGTCAAAGGAGCATGAGGCAAGAACTAGATAGATCCACAAGGGGTTTCCACTAATTCCAAATATCATGCCTAGGGTTTACAATAGAGGTGGGGGCTATATATAGGCCAGCCACAAGTTCAGGGGTAGTTTAGGCAATTAAAGTAGCAAAAGGGGGCGTTACAAGGCCAAAGGGAGCTGGGCCTGCAGAGCTCTGGGGTGTCCGTGGTACCGGTCGGTTGAGTAGTAACGGTCGAGATCTTGATACCGCTTGAATGGTCTTGATAGTACCGAATGAGCGGAAGCTTTGGCGTGAGTCTTCAAGTCTTGGCGATAGTACCGCTTCTTTGAGTGCTGAGTGGGATCTGGGGCTTGGGTCCATCTCTGCCAGGCGGTAGTACCGCTTCACCATGGCCAGTAATCTTAAGCCGTGTGTAATGCCTCCTGGCTCGTGTCTTCATACCTGATGATGCATAGTGTCGGGGCATGAAGTAGCAAGCCATCCAGGGGTGTATCGAAGTCACATGAGTACAAGAGCGAATTCACCTTAGCTTGGAGAAGCTTGGCTCGAGCACGAGTCATGGGTCCACTTGGGGGACTTGGTGGTGTAGATGTAGGAGCATCCGTAGGACGGGCTGCATCATATGGGGTGGCCCGATCTTCTCAGCAAGCTCTTGTCGATGGTAATGGTGATTGATTGATAACTAGTGCGTAGATATGATCTCTCCCGCTCGAACCCTGATGCCAGTGCAACAGATCTCGAACCTTGTAGGATATTCACAACACCACACTCTTCCGCACGCAGCCGTAACCACGAACGGTAGTATGCAATCTACTAATTCCCAATGAAACAACATATCACACTCAATTATAGTTGTAGAATTCGAACACAGGGTAATTCCAGAGGTTCTATGAAAGAAACAACTCCAAAATATTTTAACGTGGTCTAAACCCTAACTTGTGATGGCTACGGAGGTTTATATGAGGTCTGGGGCGTCCTCCCCTCTAAATGGGCCTAAAAACAGCCATATCTTGGCCCAAACCTACTCGGTTCAACTCAAACTGATACATACCGACCCATATATAGGTTCGGCCTTATTGGCACGCGGTCCAAACGTCATGGAACACCTCAAACATGTAATTCTTGGTGCGCCATCTCTCTCTCTTGCTCATACGTGATTTCCTCATTGCCTCCTAGTGCGCATGCCTCCCGCTCCTCCCTCGCGCACTTGTTGATATTGGAAATCAGCGCTTATCCTTCTTGCTGCAATGCTCCTCCTCCTCGCGCAACGCTTGTGTTATCAATAAACCTGATCATACAAAGATGCATAGACTTAGGTAGTATAAAGTTCTCATTAAGTAAAACATCAGGTTCAATTAAGAGTGAATTCACCTGTTGCTCAAGTAGCTTTGCACGAGCTCTTGTAATGGGTCCAATCCTGATTTCATTGGACTTGTTCTTTGCAGCAACATCTTCATTGTGAATAGGAGTAGGAGATAGTGGAATAGTATGGATGTCCTCATCAGTTGTTGAAGAGGTCACGCGTGTAATGCGCGGGGACGAACCGGGATCTCATGTGAGCCTTCAGGTCATGCCAAGTTGTGATTGGCGGTTCTTGTCTTGCATCACGAGCAACTTGAACTTGTTCCCACCAAAGGTTGGCATAATCATCAAACTCAAGCGAAGCCATGGCGACCATCTTCTCGTTGCTATAGTTGTGCATGCGGAAAATCTTGTCGACCTTGAGTGCCCACGAGAGGTATTCTTCGGGGTCATTGGATCCGGTGAACTTGGGCATTGTGAACTTGAGCTTGTGGAAAGTTTCTTCATCGTTGCGGTCATTGCGACGAGCTTGGTGACCTTGTTGATGATCTTGTGGTTGAGGAGGTGGAACTTGGTTCTCACGACCTTGTTGCGGAGCTTGCTCTTGATATTGTTGTCGAGGAGCTTGCTCTTGCTCTTGGCGCGGTTGTTGACAATGTTGAGGCTCTTGGGCCCCATGAGGTTGTTGAGGAAGTGGAGCCTCATGACGCGGTTGATGACAAAGAGGAGGCTCGTTCCTTGGTTGGTGATGTTGGTTAGGCACATGGGCCTCACGGCGAAGATCATGGTCGTGAGCCTCTTGACGTGGTGGGCGTCGCTCAACTTGTATCACTTGACGCTCCAAGTTTTGTTGAGGTGGAGGAGGTGCCTCGTAATGACCATAGTGTCGGTGCGGACGTTCATGACGCTGATGATGAGGAGGAGGATCTTGGAGAGCTTCACGTCGATGACGAGCTTGATTCTCCAAATTGGAGTCATCACTTGTTGTGTCAAGTATATGTTGCGGTCGATGGTGTTAGACTTGCAGTTGCACTTACGGTTCTTCTTGTGGTTGCTCTTGTTGGATCACTAATGCCCTTGCGTGATGACGGTGTGCTTCTTGCCTTGCTCGTGGCCTTGAAGAGAAATCACCATCATAGCTTGACGTTGCGGCGTGCCGTGGGGAAGGTACATAGTTCGAAGAACTTCCATCTTCAACCACGGGGGCATCATTGCGTCTTGGAGCACTTGGGTGTAGATCTTGTTGAAGAGGTGCATGACGACACGAATACTTGAAGAGCTTGATGCGCGTGAACGTGGCCTTGCCATTCCGTCGATGAGGCGTCAAAGATTGTCATTTGTTTCAGCGACGGAGCGTTGAAGCGCTTCATTTTGGTGGCCAAAGTTGTGATGCATTGCATGCATTTGTCGTTCGAGGCCATCGAAGCGGTTGTCGATGTTCTTGAACTCGGCTTGCATCTCGCCAAATTGTTCATCTTGTCGCGTCTCAAGGGCTTGGCAACATTCACGGAACTCTGGTCGAACGATGAAGTGACTTGCACGCGTCATGTACGGTCCTTGATCTTCTTCTTGGGGAGGTGGTTGGCTCGACTCACCGTGCCTATCTGTTGAGGGCAAACCTCTAGGGTGGCCCGATCTTTCACGAATCCCACTCAAATCGAGGATGGAGTGTGGGTGAAGGAGGGGAGGGTGAACACAGCAAACTCACGCACGAAGAACGCGATGAACACACACACGCAAAACTACGATACACACCAATAGCTCACGCCGGCGGTGACCGGTCCGGCGCAATCCCTAGGATCGGCGTCGGGCAGAGGACTCTCTCTCGAACCGGCACGACGAGATGGGAATCTCGGTGAGATCTTGTCGTCTTGGAAAAGGGACGCGATGCCAAGGCCTTGTACAATGCGGAGGCACGATGCAAACTCCAACGAGGTTTGGGATATTTGGTGCTCCTTTGTCAAAGGAGCATGAGGCAAGAACTAGATATATCCACAAGGGGTTTCCACTAATTCCAAATATCATGCCTAGGGTTTACAATGGAGGTGGGGGACTATATATAGGCTAGCCACTTAAACAGGGTACTTTAGGAATAAAAGACAAGTTCTGGACAGACTAAGGGGTACATGGGCCGCAGGCCCAAAGGCTTTTTCATGCCTGGCGTTGGTCGTACCGGAGACTCCGGTGTGCAGGCTGGAGACTTCGGTCTAGGCCGAAGAATCCGGTGTAGCCTCTGGACCAGCCTCCGGAGGGGCCTTCAGATTGTCCTAGGGCCCGGTGCAGGGGTCAGACTGGAGAGTGGGCTGGAGTCTCCGGGGTCTTCAGGCCAGATACTTTGGTGGACCAGAGACTCCGGTGTGCGCAGACTGGAGACTCCGGTCTGAGCAGCTCCAGCGGCTTCTGCTTCACGCCCTGCTCCTTGTTCTCCATCCTTGGGTGCTTGGGGATGTGTCGAGGCTTCGTACCAGATGATGCATAGAGTAGTTGCATGAAGTAGCACACTATCCAAGGAGGTATCAAATTGGCACGAGGAGAGGAGCGAGTTCACCTTAGCTTATAGGAGTTTGGCTCAGGCACGAGTCATGGGTCCACTTGGGGGACTTGTTGGTGTAGATGTAGGAGCGTCCGTAGGACGGGCTACATACGCTCCCCCCTTGGGAAAGAGTTGTCCTCGACTCTTCATGGTTATCATCTTGAACATCTCCATGGTAGGGTGAGAGATCCTTGACATTGAATGTATTGCTTGCAAGGTATTTGGAGACTGGAATGTCGATGATGTAGGCGTTGTTGTTGATTCTCTTGAGGACTTTGAAGGGGCCATCTCCTCTTGGCTTGAGCTTGGCGTCGTGTTCCTTGGGGAAGCGGTCTTTGCTTAGGTGTATCCACACAAGATCACCTTCTTCAATTAGCATCTCCTTCTTGTCCTTGTTTAACCTTGAAGCTTGGTGAAAGACTTGTTGTTCGATAGTAGATCTTGTTTCTTCATGAAGTTTCTTCATAGCTTGTGCATGCTTCTCAACGTCCATGTTCGTGCGCTCATGGAGAGGTTGATGTAGCCCAACATACGGAAACCACCTTTGGTCCACATCATGCCACGCTAATCATCACTCCAAAGGTGAACTCCTTCCATGCTTTGCCTTTCGTTGGTTATGATGCGAATGGAATCCTACTTGAGACAAATGCACATGATGTGATTAGGTCCATGAACATGATGCCAAGGAGATGCAGCAAGGATGGCTCTGGAGCCAAGACACCCAAGCAAGTGGCCTGGAAGAGAAGACGCAAAAAGCTGCTGAAGCAGGACCGGAGTCTCCGGTCTACCACACCGGAGTCTCCGGCCCGTCTCCAGACCGAGCCCCGAACCGGCTCCTGGGACAGTCTGAGACCCCCTCCGGAGGCTACACCAGAGACAGACTGGAGTCTCCGGCCCACACTGGAGTCTCCGGACCCCGCACCGGAGTCTCTGGACCGAGAATCTTGGGCCTACGCGCCTTAAGTTGGGCTTGGCCCATGTAACGCCCCAAACTTCCTGCTTATGCCTGTTTTACCCCTAACTCGTGGCTGGCCTATATATATGCCCCACCCCTCCTTGAAACCCTAGAGATGATGATGAATTGAGGCATGTGCCTAACCCTAGATGGGAACCCCCTCTCAATAGTAAATCTATGAGTTGTACAAGGCCTTGGAGTCGGTGTCCTTCTCCAAGTTGTCAAGACCCTCCCCAAGTGTTTGGTCTCTCCCTATCAAGGATTCTAGTAGTGCTTGGTCTCTCCCCTTTGGGATTCTACTTGGTTGCTACTCTCTCCTTGCTTGGATTCTACCGTCCGCTTGCCGATCTCTCCTTTGGTGATTCTACCGCAAGGTATCTCGCCGAGGATTCTATTGGATTGGTTGTTTGAACCAACGGGAGAAAATCGATTTGGGTGTGTTTTGGCGTGTGTTTGTATCCTTACCTTGCATTAGAGTTGTGTTCATCGTGCTTTCCCTCACTTCCGCCTCAAATCCGTGAAGATCGGGCCACTCCAAGGGTAAATCCACAAGGAGACCCATAACAACTGGTATCAACAGCTTTTAGTTGCCACAGATTTGACTTCGCCCTTCTATTTCCACCATAAACTGAAAAATACCAAAAATATAGCCCCAAATTTCTTTTGGATCGATCTCTCGTTTTGGTGAGTTGATTGTGGTTTTAGTCCAATAGAAACTTGTCTTTGGAGTTGGTCTACTTGTGCCCTGCATTTCCCAGCCCAATTTGGTCGAAATTTTCTGGATTTGAGGGTTCAAGGGCCGAATTTCTGCTCAAGAACACGAGTTGTTCGTCGTTCAGACTCCAGACCGGAGTCTCCGGACAGGCAGACCGGAGTCTCTGGCCCAGACCGGAGTCTCCGGACACCAAGACCGGAGTCTCCGGACTACACCGGAGTGTTCGGCCCAGCAACACTGGAGTCTCCGGCCCTGACAAATTTTTTGACCCCCTTTTCCATTTTTGACTGATTTCCTTTTGACGTTTGTGTTTTGTGTGCGTGTCTGTCAACTAACAAAAGCTTCTGCAACGCCTCGCACTCGACATCGACACCACGGAACTCGAACCATCCCTCCCCCACCGGTTGCAAGTGCGACATCACCACAAGGTATAACTTGCACCACCCTTGTTAACCCCTTCTTCCTTTGTGTGTTACCTAACCTATCGAGAGTAGCTCATCTTGTGTTTACCGAAGCATTGTGCGCTTGCTCTTGCATAAGTCATAGTGTAGAGGCAATCACATAAACTTGACTCCATAGCATAGCAAAGAAAGAGGTACAAAAAGCTTATAAGCAAAAGAAAAAGAGAAAGATACCAATACAAAAGAGAGTCCAAAGCTTCTAAGCAAGAGTGCGAACAAGATCAAGGCAAGCGTACAAATCCGTTGCTTCTCCATCTTTTGGCAAACGGGCTACGGTCTCTCCTAGTGTTGGCACGACACCGAGCATTAGTCTTCGTTAGGACCAATTTTGTTCGTTGCTCATTTTCATAGTCGTGTTAGCCACATTAATGTCCACCATGTGTGTATAGTCGTAGGTTCTCGTCACCCTTTTGACCTTTTCCTTTGACTTTGTTTTTGGTTGGATTTTACCCACTTTTGACAATAACCTTTTAGTTTGGTTGTTCCATTTGCTATCCACCATCCTACCCATCCACCATAGGCCTTTATGTGTGTGTGTGTGTGTCTTGTATATTCGCTTTGCTCTCGGCAAGAACAACCTTTCCAATTTTTTACTTGGTGATACCACCAATACCACCCTCGTTTCACTTGTGGTCAAACAACATGTCTAGGGAAAGCGGAGAAAGCGGAGATGGCAACTTCAACAACCAAGATGGTTTTGCCACGCACCACAACTTATGCGTGCAACGCCAAGAATTCAATGCCCAATTTGAGAGGCTTGAGAACCGGCTTGATGAAACTTTTCGAGAATTCGACTACCGTGACCGGCAACGCCAAGTGGAGCACAATGCTCAATTCCAAGCTCTTCACCAAGCTATTGCCAACCTCGGCAACCGTCATGGACACCATTCAAGCTCGTCAAGTTCGTCACGGCACGCTCCTCAAGTCATCATGGCGACCCCTCGCGCTCCCATTCTCATCATGGAGAACCCCACCACCACAATGGAGAACATCAAGCTCATCATCGCCATGAACAAGTGGTTGAGCCACAACATCAACAACCGCACCACGCAAGACGTCATCGACACCATGATCACCAGGCGCATCCACAAAACCAAGAAGAACATGGTCGCCCTCCACAACAAGCTATGGTACAAGCGCCACCACCACCCCAAGAACAAGAACGCCTTGGTGAACACAACCGCGTTGATAGGCGCCAACACCCGAACCATGACCATCGCCATCAACAACAAGTTCATCGAGCACCACAATGGGATACCAGTGATGATGACGAGGCTGCACACCGCGCGAGACGCAACAACCGCTATGCTCAACCCCACCATCGTCATCAACAACCAATGAATGCAAATGATGCTAAGCAAAGGTGTAGAAGAGACTTTGCGCATCAAGCTCCTCCACAACCGCGTCCTCGAGAAAATCAAGCTCCTCATCCACCACCACGTGCACCAAGTGAAGCGAGCATAAGGCAAGATCGCCGCAACTACCACCGTGAACATGAAGAGGGCAAGTTTGGGAAGCTCAAGTTCATTATGCCCAAGTTCAAGGGAGAAGAAGACGCTGATGCATACATTGATTGGGAGCTCAAAGTTGATAAGATCTTCCGAGTCCACAACTACTCCGAAGAGAAGAAAGTTGCAATGGCATCCCTTGAGTTTGAGGACTATGCAAATGTTTGGTGGGAAGACTTCCAAAAGAACCGCGAGAAGAATGAGGAACCTCCAATTGAAACTTGGACCGAGATGAAGGAAGTGATGTACACACGCTTCATCCTCGAGCATTATCGCCAAGATCACTTCGACAAGCTACAAAACTTGAAACAAGGGACCAAGTCAATTGAAGAGTTCTACAAGGAAATGGAGAAAACCATGATGCGAGCTGATGTGAGAGAACTCGAAGAGCAAACCATAGCAAGATTCCTCAACGGTTTGAGCTGCCCAATAAGGAAGATTGTTGACTTTCAACCGTACAGGAACCTCACCGAGCTCCTCCATCAAGCTACCAAAGCTGAGCGGCACTTGCAAAAGGAGAATGCATACTAAAAGCAAAAGTCGTACTTTGCGTCCATCAATGCAAATGCTCCCGCAAAGCTAACAAATCAAGCAACGAGCTCATCCAAGCAAGCAAAGACCATGCTAGCACCCTCCTCCAACACGACATCGGATAGTCAAGTCACTTGCTTCAAGTGTGGAGTGAAAGGTCACAAGTCATATGAGTGCACCAACTCACATGTGATGCTTACGGATGAGAATGGCGCAACATACTCCGTAAGTGAAGAGGAGTATGAAGCTCTCACTCAACGAGCTATTGCAAGGACAGACGCAATGGAAGAGGATGACACACTTGTATGCGAGCATGATCCGGGCCCCGCACTTGTCATAGCCCAAATCTCGCCAACAAACTCCATCCCAAGAGAGGACCAACGCCTCAATATCTTCCAAACTCGTGCCGGAATTGATGGCAAGTCCATAAAAGTGATCATCGATGGAGGTAGTTGCCAAAACCTACAAGTCACAGAGCTTTGTGAGAAACTAAAGTTGCAATGCATAGAGCACCCTCACCCCTACCATGTCCTATGGCTTGATGACAATGGAGCACTCAAGATAACATCAAAGGTCCACGTCTCCTTCAAGATTGGACCATATGAAGACACCGTCGAGTGTAATGTCGTGCCAATGTCCGTGTGCCACATGCTACTTGGAAGGCCATGGCAATACGATAAAGGAGCAATGCATCATGGTTCCACCAACCAATACTCCTTCAAGTGGAATGACAAGAAATTGGTGCTCCAACCCATGACGCCTAGCCAAGTCATCGCATTCAACATGACACCTGTCAACAAGATAAAGCAAGCTAAAGACCCTTGTGAGACGGTGGTGAGAGAGTGAACCACCATCAAGAGAGTGAGTGCCACAAGCCAAAAATGAGTGGAAAAATCATGAGTGCCATGACGAAAGCCACAAAATGTGAGAAGAGAGACTTGAGTGTGACCCATACTAACAATCATCCATACAATTCTCTCTATTTGTTGTCGGTTTTGCAAGGTACCCAAGATACACCACCAACTACAAGGATAAGGCTACAAGATCTCCAACCACAACATGATGGCAAGATGTACCACAAGCTCTTCAACAAGTTTGAGAATGGCTTCGACACCGGTGATCCGACCATGTACAAGAACAAGGCCAAGGACACACCTCCTTCCTTGCATGATGAACGAACATCGTCGAGAATTAGGCTTCGTTTTCAAGCGGGGGGAGATGATGTAGCCCAACATACGGAAACCAACTTTGGTCCACATCATGCCACACTAATCATCACTCCAAAGGTGAACTCCTTCCATGCTTTGCCTTTCGTTGGTTATGATGCGAATGGAATCCTACTTGAGACAAATGCCCATGATGTGACTAGGTCCATGAACATGATGCCAAGGAGATGCAGCAAGGATGGCTCTAGAGCCAAGACACCCAAGCAAGCAGCCTGGAAGAGAAGACGCAAGAAGCTGCTGAAGCAGGACCGGAGTCTCCGGACCAGCAGACCGGAGTCTCCAGTCTACCACACCGGAGTCTTCGGCCCGTCTCCGGACCGAGCCCTGAACCGGCTCCTGGGACAGTCTGAGACCCCCTCTAGAGGCGACACCGGAGACAGACCGGAGTCTCTGGCCCACACCGGAGTCTCCGGACCAAGCATCTTGGGCCTGTGCGCCTTAAGCTGGGCTTGGCCCATGTAACGCCCCAAACTTCCTGCTTATGCCTGTTTTATCCATAGCTCGTGGCTGGCCTATATATATGCCCCCACCCCCTCCTTGAAACCCTAGAGATGATGATGAATTGAGGCATGTGCCTAACCCTAGATGGGAACCCCCTCTCAATAGTAAATCTATGAGTTGTACAAGGCCTTGTAGTCGGTGTCCTTCTCCAAGTTGTCAAGACCCTCCCCAAGTGTTTGGTCTCTCCCTATTAAGGATTCTAGTAATGCTTGGTCTCTCTCCTTTGGGATTCTACTTGGTTGCTACTCTGATGAGAATATATATAGGGATTATGATGATTCTGACTGCTTGAACTGGAAGGAAATGTTGAGTCAAATCAATAATGACTATCAGGTGAATTCATTCCTAGTTGACCATGATGCTTTCATTTATAAGAACTTTATACTACCTAAGTCTATGCATTTATGTATGATCAGGTTCGTTGGAGAAACAAGCATGGCGCGAGGAGGAGAAGGACTACAAGAGGAGCCCGTCATGATGATCGCCCGAGGATACGCAAGGGAGAAGCGGGAGGAAGGAGCAAGAGAAGATCATCAAAATGAAGGCGAACGAGAGTTAGAAGGCGAACAAGAAGAAAGGTTCAATTCGGACAGACAGAAGTTCTAAAATTGAAACCGACGTGGTTTCCGCAAACCAACTCCGAATTAAGCAGATAAGTACTTGTTGGAAAGATAATTCCGAGATCTTTCCAACGGGTACTTGAACGTCCCCCAGTTCGTTACGAGCTGTGCGCAGCAACCAAAACAAGTCGACAGACTTTTTTGCCAGTTTACAAATAGAGTCCTTTTAAGTTAGGAAAGTTAGAGATATGTTTGGTTTTGACCCCAACTCTATGTTGGACGTCCAGCAGCCTTTATATAGGCCTGTAAATCATGGTTTTTAGGTTTTAGACCACGTTAAAATATTTTGGAGTTGATTCTTTCATAGAACCTTTGAAATTACCCTGTGTTCGAATTCTACAACTATAATTGAGTGTGATCTGTTGTTCCATTGGGAATTAGTAGATTGCATACTACCATTAAAGTAGTCCACGGCTGCATCGCAAGGCGTGGTGTTGTGCCTTACGATGCGATGTGACTCTTGAACCTTGATCCCTGATGCCAATGAAACAACTCTTGAACCTTGTAGGATATTCACAACACCACGCTCTTGCGCATGCAGCTGTGACCACGAATGGTAGTATGCAATCTACTAATTCCCAATGGAATAATAGATCACACTCAATTATAGTTATAGAATTCGAACACAAGGTAATTTCAAAGGTTCTATGAAAGAATCAACTCCAAAATATTTTAACGTGGTCTAAAACCTAAAAACCATGATTTACAGGCCTATATAAAGGCTGCTGGACGTCCAACATAGTGTTGGGGTCAAAACCAAACATATCTCTAACTTTCCTAACTTAAAAGGACTCTATTTGTAATGGCGGCAGAAAAACAGATTTGCAACATGTGAAGCATCGTCGGTCTTATGGCACGGTATGAAGTGTGCCATTTTGGAAAAGCGATCCATGACAACAAATATAGAATCATGACCATGCTTAGATCTAGGCAATCCTAACACAAAATCCATGCTAATGTCGGACCAAGGTGTATGAGGAATAGGAAATGGCATATAAAGACCATAGGGATTAGCTTGCGACTTAGCTTGAACACATGTCGTGCATCGTTCAACGTAGCGCTCTACGCCGCGCTTCATCTTGGGCCAAAAGTAGTGAGTGGAGAGCATGTCCAAAGTCTTGTCATGGCCAAAGTGACCCATAAGGCCTCCACCATGAGATTCTTGGGGAAGCAAAAGTTGGAGCGACGATTTCGGAATGCAAATTTGTTTTGTTTAAAGAGAAAACCCTTATGCAAATAGAAATCATTAACTCCTTTCTCAATGGAGCACTTTGCGAAAATTGGTTCAAAGAACGGGTCGGAAGCATACAAAGATTTTACTTCCTCAAGACCCACCACGTTGATTTCAAGTCTCGTAAGAAGGATTGTGTGCTTGCGAGACAAAGCGTCCGCAACTACATTATCTTTGCCTTTCTTATACTTGACAATGTACGGAAAAGATTCCATGAACTCAACCCACTTAGCGTGTCTCTTACTCAAGTTGGCTTGGCCTTTGAGATATTTCAACGACTCATGGTCGGAATGTATGATAAATTCCTTGGGCCATAGGTAGTGTTGCCAAACTTGAAGAACACAAACTAAGGAAAAAAGCTCTTTGTCATAAATTGTATAATTAAGGCGAGCACCATCAAGTTTCTCGCTATGGTAGGCTATAGGACGTCCATTTTGCATAAGGACTCCTCCAATGCCAATACCACTAGCATCACACTATCTCAAAAGTTTTTGTGAAATCTAGTAACGCAAGGAGAGGTGCTTCGGTGAGCTTTTTTTTAATTCATCAAAAGCTTTTTGTTGCGCTTTGCCCCACACGAAGGTGACATTCTTTTTCGTCAACTCGTTGAGAGGGCACGCAATGGTTGAAAAGTCTCTTACAAAGCGACGATAGAAACCGGCCAACCCATGAAAACTTCGGAGTTCACTCACATTTGTTGGGATGGGCCAATCACATATGTCTTTTACCTTGGAAACATCAACTTCAATTCCCTTCGAAGAAACTACAAATCCAAGAAAAATCAACTTGTCTTTAGCAAAAGTGCACTTGGGAAGATTAGCATAAAGCTTTTCATGTCGAAGGATTTGCAGAACTTCCTTGACATGTGTTATATGGTCCTCAAGTGATTTGCTATAAACAAGAATATCATCGAAATAGACGACAGCACTTTTTCCAATGAGAACGCAAGATATGATTCATGAGGCGCATGAAGGTGGATGGGGCATTAGATAAACCAAAGGGCATAACCAACCATTCATAGAGACCAAGTTTGGTCTTGAAGGCAGTTTTCCACTCATCACCCTCAGCCATGTGTATTTGATGGTAACCACTACAAAGATCCATTTTCGAAAAAATAGTGGCTCCACACAATTCATCAAGCACGTCATCGAGACATGGTATAGGATGTCGATAACGCACGGTGATAGCATTGATTGGACGACAGTCCATGCATAACCATAATGTATCATCCGTTTTTGGAACAAGTATCACGGGTACGTGACTTGGACTAGTGCTAACTTGGATCAAACCTTTGGAGACGAGTTGGTTGATTCGACGTTCAATCTCCTTTGTCTCCTCCGGGTTCGTGCGGTAATCGGCGCCATTGGGAAGTGGTGCACCGGGGATGAGGTTAATGCGATGTTCGATGCCGCGAAGAGGAGGTAGTCCATGTGGAAGCTCTTTGGGGAACACATCCTTGAATTCCTGCAAAACAATCATCAAAGATGGAGGAACTTTGGTTAATTCATTAGTTCCTTGCGCTAGTCCCTTGCAAAGGAGGACGTAGTGCAAGATGGATGGGTTGTTCCGAACATCTCTCATCTCACTTTTGGTGGCAAGGAGAACAGTCTTAGTTTTTCCACTTGAGTTTGGCTTGTGGCTCTCACTCACTATGAGGTGGTTCTCTCTCTCACCGCTCTTCTCACAAGTAGGTGTTGTTCTTTGCACCCTCGCTAAAGCCTTTGCATTGTCCGCAATTATTTGGCTAGGAGTCATTGGTTGCAAAACACATGTTTTGTTGAGCCATTTGAAGGTGTATACATTGGTGCAACCATCTTGTTGATCAGCCTTGTCAAATTTCCATGGTCGACCAAGAAGCATGTGGCAAACTGTCATAGGAACCACATCACACTCCACCGTATCTTTGTAAGGACCAATGGCGAAGGATACCGATATGGTATGCTTGATCTTCACGGACCCTTGGTCACTTAGCCATTGCACGTGGTAGGGTTGCTTGTGCGGATGGAGGGTGAGGTTAAGCTTCTCACACAACTCGGTGCTAGCAAGGTTGTGGCAACTCCCTCCATCAATGATCACCTTGATAAATTTTGCCATTGATGCCGACTCGTGTTTGGAAGATATTGGAGCGTTGGTCTTCATGCTCTTGTGCTTGAGTGGTCAAGATCCTTGTGACGACAAACGATGGACTTGCATCATGTTCACACATGAGGAGTTCTTGGTCATCTTCCACTCGTTGCCTTGCCATTGCTTCCTTGACTCGGGCATCAAATTCATCTTCACTCAAGTACTCTGCATCACCATTGTCATGGATGAACAATACTTTCTTGTTTCCACATTCGGCCGACTTGTGTCCTTTGCCTCCACACTTGTAGCATTCACCGTTGAAAGGTGTGTCACTCTTTGCTTGTTTGCCACTTGGGGGAAGTTTTCCTTGAGGAAGTGTGGGCTTGAAGGAAGGCTTGGAGGTACTTGAGGAGCTTCTATTGAAAATTGTTGGTGTAGCGGTTGAAGCTTGCTTGTAGGTGAAGTACGTCTTGGGCCTTTTGTACTTGATATCCTCTTGCACTTGACGTTTAGCCTTTGTTGCGATGTGCACAAGCTCAACCATGGTGTTGTATGTTTGGAACTTGACGATGCGCTTGATTGGGTGATTCAAGCCAATAAGGAAACGTGCCATAGTTTGCTCCATGCGCTTATCAATGTTGGCGTGAATCAAGTTGAGTTCCATTTTCTTGAAGTACTCTTCCACGGTCTTTGTCCCTTGACGAAGCGATTGAAGATTTTTGAAGAGGTCACGCGTGTAATGCGCGGGGATGAATCGGGATCTCATGTGAGCCTTCATGTCATGCCAAGTTGTGATTGGCGGTTCTTGTATTGCATCACGAGCAACTTGAACTTGTTCCCACCAAAGGTTGGCATAATCATCAAACTCAAGGGAAGCCATGGTGACCATCTTCTCGTTGCTATAGTTGTGCATGCGGAAGATCATGTCGACCTTGAGTGCCCACGAGAGGTATTCTTCGGGGTCATTGGATCCGGTGAACTTGGGCATTGTGAACTTGAGCTTGCCGAAAGTTTCTTCATCATTGCGGTCATTGCGACGAGCTTGGTGACCTTGTGGATGATCTTGTAGTTGGTGCGGTGGAACTTGGTTCTCACGACCTTGTTGCGGGGCTTGCTCTTGATATTGTTGTTGAGGAGCTTGCTCTTGCTCTTGGCGCGGTTGTTGACGGTCTTGAGGCACTTGGGCCCCCTGAGGTTGTTGAGGATGTGGAGCCTCATGACGCGGTTGATGATGAAGAGGAGGCTTGTTCCTTGGTTGGTGATGTTGGTTAGGCACATGGGCCTCACGGCGAAGATCATGGTCGTGAGCCTCTTGACGTGGTGGGTGTCGCTCAACTTGTACCACTTGACGCTCCATGTTTTGATGTGGTGGAGGAGGCGCCTCGTGATGACCATGGTGTCCGTGCGGACATTCATGCCGATGATGACGAGGAGGAGGATCTTGGAGAGCTTCGCGTCGATGACGAGCTTGATTCTCCAAATTGGAGTCATCTCTTGTTATGTCAAGTACGTGTCGCGGTCGATGGTGGTAGACTTGCGGTTGCACTTGCGGTTCTTCTTTTGGTTGCTCTTGTTGGATCACTAATGCCCTTGCGTGATGACGGTGTGCTTCTTGCCTTGCTTGTGGCCTTGAAGAGAAATCACCATCATAGCTTGACGTTGTGGCGTGCCATGGGGAAGGTACGTAGTTCGAAGAACTTCCATCTTCAACCACGGGGGCATCATTGCGTCTTGGAGCACTTGGGTGTAGATCTTGTTGAAGAGGTGCATGACGACGCGAAGAACTTGAAGAGCTTGATGCACGCGAACGTGGTCTTGCCATTCCGTCGATGAGACGTCGAAGATTGTCATTTGTTTCGGCGACGGAGCGTTGAAGCGCTTCATTTTGGTGGCCGAAGTTGTGATGCATTGCGTGCATTTGTCGTTCAAGGCCATCGAAGCGGTTGTCGATGTTCTTGAACTTGGCTTGTGTCTCGCCAAATTGTTCATCTTGTCGCGTCTCAAGTGCTTGGCAACGTTCACGGAACTCTTGGCGGACGATGAAGTGACTTCTTGGCGCGTCATATGCGGTCTCGATCTTCTTCTTGGGGAGGTGGTTGGCTCGACTCACCATGCCTATCCATCATGCAAGACACACAAGTATTGTATATGGAAGTGGAATATGGTGGTGTTAGCCTTGTACCTTACCTTGGGGATTGCACCAAACTAGAAACCACAAGTGAGAGCTATAAGCGTGCAAAGTGGAATTGCAAAGAAAACTCACACTAAAGAAAGAACTAACTCTCAAAAGCTTGTTGGTGGTAGGTTAGGATTGTGGAATGCCAAAGAACCAATCAAAAGAAAAGGGATAGTCAAAAGTGGGTAAAATCCAACAAAACTCAAGTCAAAGGCGAAGGTCAACAACTCAAAAGGGTGACAGGAACCTACGACTATATACACACACGTGGAGATAATTGGGATTGACACGACTATGAAAATGAGCAAACAAAATGTCCTAACAAAGACTAAGCTCGTTGTCGTGCCAATGCAAGGAGAGACCGTGGCTTGTTTGCAAAGAGGAAAAATGAGCAACGGATTTGTGCACTTGCCTTGGGCGCTCTTGTTTCTCTCTTGCTTACAAGTTTTGAGACTCTCTTTTGCAAGGGGAGACTATTTTTTTCTTTTGCTTTGTATACCTCTCATGGGCACTCAAAGTCGACAAGATCTTCCGCATGCACAACTATAGCAACGAGAAGATGGTCGCCATGGCTTCACTTGAGTTTGATCATTACGCCAACCTTTGGTGGGAACAAGTTCAAGTTGCTCGTGATGCAAGACAAGAGCCACCAATCACAACTTGACATGACATGAAGGCTCATATGAGATCCCGCTTTGTCCCTGCGCACTACACGCGTGACCTCTTCAACAACCTTCAAGCGCTTCGTCAAGGGACAAAGACCGTGGAAGATCAAGGAAATGGAACTCAACTTGATTCGCGCCAACATTGATGAACGCATGGAGCAAACAATGCCACGTTTCCTTATTGGCTTGAATCACCCAATCAAGCGCATCGTCGAGTTCCAAACATACAACACCATGGTTGAGCTTGTGCACATCGCAACAAAGGCTGAACGTCAAGTGCAAGAGGATATCAAGTACAACAAGCCCAAGACGTACTTCACCTACAAGCAAGCTTCAACCCCTACACCAACAACTTTCAATGGAACCTCCTCAAGTACCCCCAAGCCTTCCTTCAAGCCCACACTTCCTCAAGGAAAACTGCCCCCAAGTGGAAAACAAGCAAGGAGTGATACACCTTTCAATGGTGAATGCTACAAGTGTGGAGGTAAAGGACACAAGTCGGCCGAATGTGGAAACAAGAAAGTCTTGTTCATCCATGACCATGGTGATGAAGAGTACTTGAGTGAAGATGAGTTTGATGCCCGTGTCAAGGAAGCAATGGCAAGGCAACGAGTGGAAGATGATCAAGAACTCCTCATGTGTGAACATGATGCAAGTCCATCGCTTGTCGTCACAAGGATCTTGACCACTCAAGCACAAGAGCATGAAGACCAATGCTCCAATATCTTCCAAACACGAGCCGGCATTAATGGCAAATCTATCAAGGTGATCATTGATGGAGGATGTTGCCACAACCTTGCTAGCACCGAGTTGTGTGAGAAGCTCAACCTCACCCTCCATCCGCACAAGCACCCCTACCACGTGCAATGGCTAAGTGACCAAGGGTCCATGAAGATCAAGCATAGCGTATCGGTCTCCTTCGCCATTGCTCCTTACAAAGATACGATGGAGTGTGATGTGGTTCCTATGACAGTTTGCCACATGCTTCTTGGTCGACCATGGAAATTTGACAAGGCTGCTCAATATGATGGAAATTTGACAAGGCTGCTCCTATGACAGGTTGCACCTTCAAATGGCTCAACAAAACATGTGTTTTGCAACCGATGACTCCTAGCCAAATAATTGCGGACAATGCAAAGGCTTTAGCGAGGGCGCAAAGCACAATACCTACTTGTGAGAAGAGCGGTGAGAAAGAGAACCACATCATAGTGAGTGAGAGCTACAAGCCAAACTCGAGTGGAAAAACTAAGAGTGTTCTCCTTGCCACCAAAAGTGAGATGAGAGATGTTCGGAACAACCCATCCATCTTGCACTATGTCCTCCTTTGCAAGGGACTAGCGCAAGGAACTAATGAATTAACCAATGTTCTTCCATCTTTGATGAGTGTTTTGCAGGAATTCAAGGATGTGTTCTCCGAAGAGCTCCCACATGGACTACCTCCTCTTCGCGGCATCGAACATCGCATTGACCTCATCCCCGGCACACCTCTTCCAAACTACGCCGCCTACCGCATGAACCCGGAGGAAACGAAGGAGATCGAACGTCAAATCAACCAACTCGTCTCCAAAGGTTTTATCCAAGTTAGCACTAGTCCAAGTGTCGTACCAGTGATTGTTGTTCCAAAGACGGTTGATACGTTATGGTTATGCATGGACTGCCGTCCAATCAATGCTATCACCGTGCGTTATCAACATCCCATACCATGTCTCGATGGCATGCTTGATGAGTTGTGTGGAGCCACTATTTTTTTGAAAATTGATCTTCGTAGTGGTTACCATCAAATACGCATGGCTGAAGGTGATGAGTGGAAAACCGCCTACAAGAACAAACTTGGTCTCTATGAATGGTTGGTTATGCCCTTTGGTTTATCGAATGCCCCATCCACCTTCATGCGCCTTATGAATCATATCTTGCGTTCTCTTATTGGAAAAAGTGTTGTTGTCTATTTTGATTATATTCTTGTTTATAGCAAATCACTTGAGGACCATATAACACATGTCAAGGAAGTTTTGCAAATCCTTCGACATGAAAAGTTTTATGCTAATCTTCCCAAGTGCACTTTTGCTAAAGACAAGTTGATTTTTCTTGGATTTGTCATTTCTTCGAAGGGAATTGAAGTTGATGTTTCCAAGGTAAAGGACATACGAGATTGGCCCATCCCAACAAATGTGAGTGAACTCTGAAGTTTTCATGGGTTGGCCGGTTTCTATCGTCGCTTTGTGAAAGACTTTTCAACCATTGCTTGTCCCCTTAATGAATTGACCAAAAAGAATGTCACCTTCGTGTGGGGCAAAGCACAACAAAGAGCTTTTGACAAACTTAAAAAGAGGATGCTAGTGGTATTGGCATTGGAGGAGTCCTTATGCAAAACGGACATCCTATAGCCTACCATAGCGAGAAACTTGATGGTGCTCGCCTTAACTATCCGATTTATGACAAAGTGCTTTTTGCCTTAGTTCGTGTCCTTCAAGTTTGGCAACACTACCTATGGCCCAAGGAATTTATCATACATTCCGACCACAAGTAGTTGAGATATCTCAAAGGCCAAGCTAACTTGAGAAAGAGACACGCTAAGTTAGTTGAGTTCATGGAGTCTTTTCCGTACATTGTCAAGTATAAGAAGGGCAAAGATAATATAGTTGCAGACGCATTGTCTCGCAAACATACAAGCCTTCTTACCAGACTTGAAATCAACGTGTTGGGTCTTGAGGAAATAAAATCTTTGTATGCTTCCAATCCATTCTTTGAACCAATTTTTGCAAAGTGCTCCAATGACAAAGGAGTTGATGATTTCTATTTGTATAAGGGCTTTCTATTTAAACAAAACAAGCTATGCATTCCGAAGTCGTCGCTTCGACTTTTTCTCCTCCAAGAATCTCATGGTGGAGGCCTCATGGGTCACTTTGGCCGTGACAAGACATTGGACATGCTCTCCAATCACTACTTTTGGCCCAAGATGAAGCGTGACGTGGAGCGCTACGTTCAACGATGCACGACATGTGTCCAAGCTAAGTCGCAAGCTAACCCTTATGGCCTTTATATGCCATTGCCTATTCCTCGTACCCTTGGTCCGACATTAGCATGGATTTCGTGTTAGGATTGCCTAGATCTAAGCATGGTCATGATTCTATATTTGTTGTTGTGGATCGTTTTTCCAAAATGGCACACTTCATACCTTGCCATAAGACCGACGATGCTTCACATGTTGCAAATCTATTTTTCAAGGAAATCGTCCGTCTTCACGGTGTGCCAAGGACAATCGTCTCCGACCGCGACATCAAATTCATGAGCTACTTATGGAGACCCTCATGGCCAAGCTCGGCGTCAAGCTACTCTTCTCATCTACATCGCATCCCCAAACTGATGGCCAAACTAAAGTTGTCAACCGAAGCCTCGGAACTCTCCTACGTGTGTTGATCAAGAAAAACTTGAAGGATTGGGAGGAATGCATTCCCCACGCCGAGTTCGCCTACAACCGAGCAAAGCACTCAACAACCAAGATGAGTCCATTCATGATCGTCTATGGTTTCGAGCCACTCACCGCGCTCGACATCCTACCACAACCTCTCCATGAGCGCATGAACATGGACGTCGAGAAGCGCGCACAAGCTATGAAGAAGCTTCATGAAGAAACAAGAGCTACTATCGAGCCAAGTCCTTCGCCAAGCTTCCAGGTTAAACAAGGACAAGAAGGAGATGATCTTTGAAGAAGGTGACCTTGTGTGGATACACCTAAGCAAAGACCGCTTCCCCAAGGAACGTGACTCCAAGCTCAAGCCAAGAGGAGATGGTCCTTTCAAGGTCCTCAAAAGAATCAACAACAATGCCTACATCATCGACATACCGACCTCCAAGTACCTTGCAAGCAATACATTCAATGTCAAGGATCTCTCACCCTACCATGGAGATGTTCAAGATGATATCAACTCTTTCCCAAGGGGGGAGCTGATGCGGCCCATCCTACGGACGCTCCTGCATCTGCACCATCGAGTCCCCCAAGTGGACCCATGACTCGTGCCCGAGCCAAGCTCCTACAAGCTAAGGTGAACTCACTCCTCTCCTCGTGCCAATTTGATACCTCCTTGGATGGTGTGCTACTTCATACGACTACTCTGTGCATCATCAGGTACGAACCCCCGCCGCGTCGACCCTCAAGCCCAGGAGCTGCACCTGCCCTGAAGCAGGCTGACCCGGAGTGTCCGCCCGGATCCAGCCAAAGTGTCCGGCCCGGCCGAAGTGTCTGGCGCGACTTGGCCGGAGTGTCCGGCCTGCCCCAGCCCGAACCTGGTGTGGACATTCAGAAGGTCAATTTGGACACTTCCCGGACACCACCCGGAGTGTCCGGCCACCCCGGACTGTCCAGTCGTTCCGACCCGGACTGTCTGGCCCAAGTGATGGGCCTGCGAGCCTTGCTGGGCCCTATGGCCCATGTACCCCTCTACTTCGCCTAGAACTCTACTTTAATGCCTGAATTACCCCTGAACTTGTGGTTGGCCTATATATAGTCCCCCACCTCCATTGCAAACCCTAGGCATGATATTGGAATTAGTGGTAACCCCTTTGTGGATCTATCTAATTCTTGTCTCATGCTCCTTGACTAAGGAGCACCAATATCCCCAAACCTCGTTGGAGTTTGCATCGTGCCTCCGCGTTGTACAAGGCCTAGGCATCGGTGTCCCTTTGCCTAGACATCAAGATCTCACCGAGTCTCCCATCTCGCCGTGCCGGTTCGAGAGAGAGTCCTCCGCCCGACGCCGATCCTAGGGATTGCGCCGGACCGGTCACCACCGGCGTGAGCTATTGGTGTGTATCGTGGTTTCGTGTGTGTGTGTTCTTCACGTTCTTCGTGCGTGTGTTCGTCATGTTCATCCTCCCCTCCTCTCCCCGCACTCCATCCTCGATTTGAAAGGGAATCATGAAAGATCGGGCCACCCTAGAGGTTTGCCCTCAACACCGGAGAATCCGGTGTAGCCTCCGGATCAGCCTCCGGAGGGGCCTTGGTGTCCTGTGGCACTGGTGGGTCGACCGAGAGTGGGCCGAGTCTCTGGGTCTTCAGTAGGAGACTTTGGTGGGCGAGACTCCGGTCTGCAGCTCCAACTTCACTTCATGCTCTGCTCCTTGTTCTCCATCCTTGGGTGCTTGGGGATGTGTCAAGGCTTCGTACCTGATGATGCATAGATTAGTTGCATGAAGTATCACACCATCCAAGGAGGTATCAAATTGGCACGAGGAGAGGAGCGAGTTCACCTTAGCTTGTAGGAGTTCGGCTCAGGCACGAGTCATGGGTCCACTTGGGGGACTTGTTGGTGTAGATGTAGGAGCGTCCGTAGGACAGGCTGCATCACTATCCATCATGCAAGACACACAAGTATTGTATATGGAAGTGGAATATGGTGGTGTTAGCCTTGTACCTCACCTTGGGGATTGCACCAAACTAGAAACCACAAGTGAGAGCTATAAGCGTGGAAAGTGGAATTGCAAAGAAAACTCACACTAAAGAAAGAACTAACTCTCAAAAGCTTGTTGTTGGTAGGTTAGGATTGTGGAAAGCAAAAGAACCAACCAAAAGAAAAGGGATAGTCAAAAGTGGGTAAAATCCAACAAAACTCAAGTCAAAGGCGAAGGTCAACAACTCAAAGGGGTGATGGAAACCTACGACTATATACACACACGTGGAGATTGTTGGGATTGACACGACTATGAAAATGAGCAAACAAAATGTCCTAACGAAGACTACGCTCGGTGTCGTGCCAATACAAGGAGAGACCGTGGCTCGTTTGCAAAGTGGAAAAATGAGCAACGGATTTGTGCACTTGCCTTGGGCGCTCTTCTTTCTCTCTTGCTTACAATCTTTGAGACTCTCTTTTGCAAGGGGAGACTATTTTTCTTTTTCTTTTGCTTTGTATGTTTTTCTTCTTCTTCTTTTTTTTGCTCGCCCTTGATGCTACCTAGTCATACTTGATATTGCTCTTGCACTCCCACTATCCAAGGAGAAATGCACAATGCTCAAGCAAACACAAGATGAGCCACTCTCATGTGATAGGTACACACAAAGGAAGATAGGGGTTAACAAGGTCACGCAAGTTATACCTTCGTTGGTGATGATGAACTTGCCATCGGTGTTGCAGAATGATGTTCGTGGGCCGTGGTGTCAATGAGCGCGGGGATTGTTGATGCGGAAGCTTGCTGTTAGTTGTTGACACGCACACGGGACACGAGCAAACGAAGGAAATTAGCCAATGCGAAAAATGAGGCAAAACTGTCAAAACTGGTGCTACAACCGGACACTCCGGTCTGTTTGTGCCGGACACTCCGCTCAGGCTGGACACTCCGGTCTGGTTCGGCCGGACACTCCGGTCGGATAGGTCTGGACACTCCGGCGCGGGTTTCCTGCCCGTGTTCTTGAGCGGGAATCCTCGCCTTAAGGCCTCAAATCCGCAAAAAACTGGCCAAATCGGGTTGGCAAAACGCAGGATAAAGCTGGACCAACTCCTAAGACAAGGTTTGGTCGGATCAAAACCACAAATAACACTCCAAATCGAGAGATCGATCCAAAGGCTAATATGGGGCTCTTTTTTGGGGATTTTTGAATTTTTGGTGGATAGAAGAAAAATTTGTGGGGGAATTCGTGAGCAACGATGCTCTTGATACCAATATGTTGAGGGCAAACCTCTAGGGTGGCCCGATCTTTCACGAATCTCACTCAAATCAAGGATGGAGTGTGGGGGAAGGAGGGGAGGACGAACATGACGAACTCACGCACAAAGAACGTGATGAACACACACACGCAAAACACGATACACACCAATAGCTCACGCCAATGGTGACCGGTCCGGCGCAATCCCTAGGATCAGCGTCGGGCGGAGGACTCTCTCTCTCGAACCGGCACGGCGAGATGCGAGACTCGGTGAGATCTTGACATCTTGGCAAAGGGACACCGATGCCAAGGCCTTGTACAACGCAGAGGCACGATGCAAACTCCAACGAGGTTTGGGATATTTGGTGCTCCTTTGTCAAAGGAGCATGAGGCGAGAACTAGATCGATCCACAAGGGGTTTCCACTAATTCAAAATATCATGCCTAGGGTTTACAATGGAGGTGGGGGACTATATATAGGCCAACCACAAGTTTAGGGGTAATTTAGGCATTAAAGTAGAGTTCTGGGCGAAGTAGAGGGGTACATACGAGGCCCAGCTAGGCTCGCAGACCATCTTCAGGCCAGACGATGGTCGAGTTGACCGGACAGTCCGGTGGCCGGACACTCGGTATTGTCTGAATCGCCTTCAATGTCCACGCCAGTGAGTTGGGGCTGGGTGGCGGACACTCCGGAAGTCGTTGGACACTCCGGTGAGTTGGCCGACACTCCGTCGTCGGACCTCCGATCCCGATCGGGACATCCTCAGGCGGCAGGACAAGTGCAGTCAGGCTCGTGGGTCGACGCGGCGGGGGTTCGTACCTGATGATGCACAGAGTAGTGGTCTGAAGTAGCAAGCCATCTAGGTGTATGTCAAAGTCACATGATGAGAGGAGCAAATTCACCTTAGCTTGAAGGAGCTTGGCTCGGGCACGGGTCATCGGTCCACTTGGGGGACTCGGTGGTGTAGATGTAGGAGCGTCCGTAGGACTGGCTGCATCATCTCCTTTGATGCTTTATTTGGGTTGACTTGGCGCATGCGCACACCATATTAAGACTATACCAAGTCAGCATAGCCTCTATGATCATTTAGTTTTCGACTTGTAATATCACTTTATGCTTTAATTAATAATGTTTTGTCGCTTTGCATGATTATGGCCATTATTGCTCTCTTAGTTGGTCGCTCCCAGTCTTTTGCTAGCCTCCATATGTACCAAGTATGAGTTCCACTCATGCATCCAACTCAAAATAAAACCAAGTTATTCCAAAGAGTCCACCATACCTACCTATTAGCATTATTGCTATTCCAAGTATATTCATGTTTTTATCTACCTTCCGAATTAAACTTGTTATGTGAAAATTAGTGATTAAAGCTCTCACGAACTTGATGGCACACTTTACTTTCTTGCACTTAATAAACTTGAACCATTGTGCCCATCTATGTTGCGTATATGCTTGTGTTTTGTAAGTTGTGAATTAGCAGAACCATGTTACCATGGGGAATGCTTTCAACATTGCACTTTATTTAGTTGATATCATGTTCTGTTGCTTATGGATCCCGACAATGTGAAATAAAAGGGGAGCTTGTAAAGCTCATGGAGTTTGTATATGTGTTAGAGAATGCCTGGGGCGGCTAGCCTAAGCCATGCCTAATCATGGTGGAAACTTGCAGCATAACCATAGTGAGCAATCTATGAAGCATCCTCAAAAAAAAGAAGGGAAAACCCTATGCAAATAGCAAAAAAAAGGGTCGCTGAGATGCTCATTGTATGTTGCCTTGTCATTTTGATATGGGAAAACTCCTGTATCATGGGGCAAGGGGTACCCCGTTGGCGATTCTCTATGATACACATGTACTTAGAATGACAAGAACTTACTTGTGACTAAAGTTGAGTAGCATGAGGTTCGATACTCGTAAGCAAGGGGCATGGGATTTTTAGCTTATAACTTGTCAAGCATATCCTCATATTTGTTCACTTTAACCTTAATCACCTAAAGATGCTTATGATAGGGGTAATGCGAGCTAAAAGCTAATAAGTACCATAATTTTTGGAAGCTCTTTATGAGACTTGAATCCCTGATTCCTTCTATGAAGGGCCTTTGATGCGGCCCGTCCTACGGACGCTCCTACATCTACACCAACAAGTCCCCCAAGTGGACCCATGACTCGCGCCCGAGCCAAACTCCTACAAGCTAAGGTGAACTCGCTCCTCTCCTCGTGCCAATTTGATACCTCCTTGGATGGCATGCTACTTCATGCAACTACCCTATGCATCATCAGGTACGAAGCTTCGACACGTCACCAAGCACCCAAGTATGGAGAACGAGGAGCAGAGCGTGAAGTAGGAGCCGCTGGAGCTGCTCAGACCGGAGTCTCCGGTCTGCCAAAGTCTCCAGCCTGAAGACACCGGAGACTCCGGCCCTCCCTCCGGTCTGACCCCTGCACCGGGCCCTGGGACAATCTGAAGGCCCCTCTAGAGGCTGGTCCGGAGGCTACACCGTATTCTCTGGCCTAGACCGGAGTCTCTGGCCTGCACACCGGAGTCTCCGGTCCGTGGCCGCCAGCATGAAAGGCCTTTGGGCTCATGCCCATGTACCCCTTAGTCTGTCCAGAACTTGTCTTTTATTCCTAAAGTACCCCTGTTTAAGTGGCTGGCCTATATATAGTCCCCCACCTCCATTGTAAACCCTAGGCATGATATTTGGAATTAGTGGAAACCCCTTGTGGATCTATCTAGTTCTTGCCTCATGCTCCTTTGACAAAGGAGCACCAAATATCCCAAACCTCGTTGGAGTTTGCATCGTGCCTCCGCGTTGTACAAGGCCTTGGCATCGGCATCCCTTTGCCAAGATGACAAGATCTCACCGAGATTCCCATCTCGCCGTGCCGGTTCTAGAGAGAGTCCTCCGCCCGACGCTGATCCTAGGGATTGCGCCGGACCGGTCATCGCCGGTGTGAGCTATTGGTATGTATCGTGGTTTTGCGTGTGTGTTCATCGAGTTCTTCGTGCGTGAGTTCGTTGTGTTCACCCTCCCCTCCTTCCCCCGCACTCCATCCTCGATTTGAGTGGGATTCGTGAAAGATCGGGGCACCCTAGAGGTTTGCCCTCAACATATTGGTATCAAGAGCTTCGTTGCTCACGAATACCCCCAAAATTTTTCTTCTATCCACCAAAATTCCAAAATCCCCAAAAAAGAGCCCCATATTTGCCTTTGGATCGATCTCTTCATTTGGAGTGTTATTTGTGGTTTTGATCCGACCAAACCTTGTCTTAGGAGTTGGTCCAGCTTTATCCTGTGTTTTCCCAGCCCAATTTGGCCAATTTTTCGCGGATTTGAGGACCCAAGGCGTGAATTTCCGCTCAAGAACACGAGCAGTTCGCGATCTGACTCTAGACCGGAGTCTCCGGCCCACACACCAGAGTCTCCGGCCTATCCACACCAGAGTCTCCGTCCTACACCGGAGTTTCTGACCAGAAACCCTGGAGTCTCTGGCCTGACGCCTGATTTTGACAGTTTTGCCTCTAATCTTGCATTGGTTGATTTCCTCTTGTTTGTTTGTGACTGTGTGCGTGTCGTCAACTAACAACAACCTTCCGCATCGACAACCCCCGCGCTCATCGACACCACGGCCCACGAACATCATCCCGCACCACCAACGCCAAGTTCATCATCAAAGAAGGTATAACTTGTGTCACCTTGTTAACCCCTATCTTCCTTTGTGTGTACCTATCCCATGAGAGTGGCTCATTTTGTGTTTGCTTTAGCATTGTGCATTTGTCCTTGGATAGTAAGAGTGCAAGAGCAATATCAAGTGTGACTAGGTAGCATCAAGGGAGAGCAAAAAAAATACAAAAGAAAGAAAAAGATACAAAGAAAAAGAAAAAAGAAAAAATAGTCTCCCCTTGCAAAAGAGTCTCAAAGCTTGTAAGCAAGAGAGAAAGAAGAGCGCCCAAGGCAAGTGCACAAATCCGTTGCTCATTTTCCTCTTTGCAAACGAGCCACGGTCTCTCCTTGCATTGGCATGACAACGAGCTTAGTCTTTGTTAGGACTTTTTGTTTGCTCATTTTCATAGTCGTGTCAATCCCAACTTTCTCCACGTGTGTGTACATAGTCGTAGGTTCCCGTCACCCTTTTGAGTTGTTGACCTTCGCCTTTGACTTGAGTTTTGTTGGATTTTACCCACTTTCGACTATCCCTTTTCTTTTGGTTGGTTCTTTGGCTTTGCACAATCCTAAACTACCAGCAACAAGCTTTTGAGAGTTAGTTCTTTCTTTAGTGTGAGTTTTCTTTGCATTTCCACTTTGCACGCTTATAGCTCTCACTTGTGGTTTCTAGTTTGGTGCAATCCCCAAGGTGAGGTACAAGGCTAACACCACCATATTCCACTTCCATATACAATACTTGTGTGTCTTGCTTGATGGATAGGCACGATGAGCCGAGCCAACCACCTCCCCAAGAAGAAGATCAAGGTCCATACATGACGCGCGCAAGTCACTTCATCATTTGACAAGAGTTCCGTGAACGTTGCCAAGCCCTTGACACGTGACAAGATGAACAATTTGGCGAGACGCAAGCCGAGTTCAAGAACATCAACAACCGCTTCGATGGCCTCGAAAGGCAAATGCAAGCAATGCATCACAACTTCAGCCACCAAAATGAGTCGCTTCAACGCTCCGTCGCCGAAAGAAATGACAATCTTTGACGCCTCATTGACGAAATGGCAAGACCGTGTTCACGTGCTTCAAGCTCTTCAAGTTCTTCGCGTCGTCATGCACCTCCACAACAAGATCTACCTCCAAGTGCTCCAAGACGCAATAGTGCCCCCGTAGTTGAAGATGGAACCTCTTCGAACTATGTACCTTCCCCACGGCACGCCGCAACGTCAAGCTATGATGGTGACCTCTCTTCAAGGCCACGAGCAAGGCAAGAAGCACACCGTCATCACTAAGGGCACTAGTGATACAACAAGAGCAACCACAAGAGGAACCGCAAGCGCAACCGCAAGTGCAACCGCAAGTCTACCACCATCGACCGCGACACATACTTGACACAACAAGTGATGACTCCAATTTGGAGAATCAAGCTCGTCATCGACGTGAAGCTCTCCAAGATCCTCCTCCTCGTCATCAACGTCATGAACGTCCACAACGACACCATGGTCATCATGAGGCGCCTCCTCCACCTCAACAAAACTTGGAGCGTCAAGTGATACAAGTTGAGCGACGCCCACCACGTCAAGAGGCTCATGACCATGTTCTTCGCCATCAGGCCCATGTGCCTAACCAACATCACCAACCGAGGAACGAGCCTCCTCTTCAGCATCAACCGCGTCAAGAGGCTCCACACCCTCGCCACCATGAGGCCCAAGCGCCTCAACCACGTCAACAACCGCGCCAAGAGCAAGAGCAAGCTCCTCAACAACAATATCAAGAGCAAGCTCCACAACAAGTACGTGAGAACCAAGTTCCACCTCCCCAACTACAAGATCATCAACAAGGTCACCAAGCTCGTCGCAATGACTGCAACGATGAAGAAATTTTTGGCAAGCTCAAGTTCACAATGCCCAAGTTCACCGGATCCAGTGACCCCGAAGAATACCTCTCATGGGCACTCAAAGTCGGCAAGATCTTCCGCATGCACAACTATAGCAACGACAAGATGGTCTCCATGGCTTTACTTGAGTTTGATGATTACGCCAACCTTTGGTGGGAACAAGTTCAAGTTGCTCGCGATACAAGACAAGAGCCGCCAATCACAACTTGGCATGACATGAAGGCTCACATGAGATCCTGGTTCGTCCCCGCGCAATACACACGTGACCTCTTCAACAACCTTCAAGCGCTTCGTCAAGGGACAAAGACCATGGAAGAGTGCTTCAAGGAAAATGGAACTCAACTTGATTCGCGCCAACATTGATGAGCGCATGGAGCAAACAATGGCACATTTCCTTATTGGGTTGAACCATCCCATCAAGCGCATCGTCGAGTTCCAAACATACAACACCATGGTTGAGCTTGTGCACATCGCAACAAAGGCTGAACGTCAAGTGCAAGAGGATATCAAGTACAACAAGCCCAAGACGTACTTCACCTATAAGCAAGCTTCAACCGCTACACCAACAACTTTCAATGGAAGCTCCTCAAGTACCTCCAAGCCTTCCTTCAAGCCCACACTTCCTCAAGGAAAACTGCCCCCAAGTGGCAAGCAAGCAAAGAGTGATACACCTTTCAACGGTGAATGCTACAAGTGTGGAGGTAAAGGACACAAGTCGACCGAATGTGGAAACAAGAAAGTCTTGTTCATCCATGAAAATGGTGATGAAGAGTACT